>CM018040.1:28700255-29900255 GCA_008638375.1 Nyssa sinensis
AAAAATGCAGGTCTGGCGCGAAAAATTAAGCGAAAATTTATTAGCGACGCATACGTATCTATTAGCGATGCACTTGTGCGTCGCTAATAGGTCAAGTTATTGGCGACGCTAAATGTTACGTCGCAAATAGCATATTTGGACAAAACGGTGGCGTTTTATAGAGTGTTAGCGACGCTCAGGAAGTATTAGCGACTTTCTTTGAGCGTCGCTAATAAGTCCCATATCTTTTAATTCGCCGCAGGACCCATTTCCTTTTCTCTCTGTTTCCCAAAATTTTCTCACTTTCTGTCTCTCTCACTCCCTAATTGCAAGCACGATTCCGACAACGGCACTTGGTCCATTCGGCGACGGTGGCAGTCGTTTCATTCGGCGGTGGTAGATTGTATCTATTTTTATCAATCAATGATCTGTTAAATCTGAATTTAGGTTTTCTTCAACAGAAGAAAATAGGTATGTTTTCACTTGTTTTCAAATTATTTAAATGCGATTGTTCATACATTTATAAATTCATTGTAGATCTTGCTATTCTCTGTTAAATCTATGAGTATCCGTGCATATTTTTAAATTTTTTATTGCTTTAAAAACTAACCAAATTAGTTAAATTTCTTTAGATCTATGAAATGATTAAGTTGGAAAAAATTGTAATCAAGTCTTGTAGCTAGATGTTGGTTTTTCTCACAAGATGAGTTCAGTTTTTTTATTTAAAATATGTTAAAACGTTATTTTTTTTTAATAGCTAATACACATGCAATTCCTACGGAATATGTGACTAATTTTTTTTTATAGCTAACATGGGCCTGGTTTGTTATTCACATTCCAATTAGTAGTGATTTTTTTTCCTCTTAAATCTGTTGCATAGTTTGTGAGGGGCTTTGGCTAATTTTCTGTGCCCTTGTAATATGTGACTGATTTTGATTTTTGGTTTTTCTCACTGCACAGAAACTGATTTGAATGATCATGCAATTTCTATCTTACCTTTTGGAAAATTATTTTTGTAGCCTAAAGTTTTGGAAAATTAATTTTTTGCCCACCCTTTTTATTGAGTTTAAAAAAAAAAATTTGCGGGTTTGGCTTTCAAATGTTGTTTCACACATAATAGTTATGCAGTCACCCTTCAAACAACCCAATTCCTAACCAAACTCAATCTCAAATTCATTTTTGTATCAAGCTGTTCAAAAATATTAGGCTTGGTTGGACAAAGACTTGATATTGTTCATCCAGTGGACTTTCCAATATGTCTAGAACAGGATGAAAAAGGAATACAAGAGCACAAAAACTTAGGTCTAAGAATTGAGTGAGTCTAGGTTACACTTATTGTAAAGTAACATCATTTGATTAAACAATTGGGCTAAAAAATAACCACAAAAAAACATATACCTTAGAACCAACCAAAAACTTGAATTGCTTATATCATTCTTACAACTTAGTTAAACTAATGAGTTCTAGTGTTCTAGATACTCCAATGGACAATATGTTATATCTAAAATGCAAAAGGAGATTTTATTTAAATTAGTCGACTGATTATCAAAAAAGAATCAATGGACTAATAACTGAAATTAGTCAACTGATCAATCTCACTCCAAATAAAAAGATTCAGAATTTTAATTTTAGAAGAATGGTCACTCAATGTTTGGAATCAGTTGACTGATTTCACCATATTTAACTGCTAGTTATTGTCACATTAAATGCAACTTCAACCCTAATCCCTTGCTCATGAGTTCCTCTAAACAATAATTTTTAATTTTTTTTTGTTTTAGCTGCCAAGTAATAAGAGTTCTTGAGTCCTATAGATTGAGAGATCAACTAGATACACCTGACCTATTAAGTCAGTTAGTGGTTTTAGGTAGCAATTGATTTGCTTTTGTTGGTTAAGTTGTTGTTTTCAGGTGCCAAGTAAATAATTCTTGATGAATGACCTTAATTAATAGATAAAAATTGAAAGCTAGGTGCTTTTACTTGTTAGCAACCAAGATCAATATGTTTTCTATTGGAATTTTCAATGCTATTGTTAATAGTTTTTTAAAGCAAAACTCTGTCTGACAATCAGAGTTTGCACTTACACTAATGAATTTTTTAATTGCATTCATGTAAGCCTAGCCCCGTTCGGGAGTCATTTTCATCACATATGAATCTTGTCACGAAATTTAGTCTCGATTGGGCTCATGTGTATGAAAATCAATTCTTGAATTGTCCAGAGAGGACAGTTCGGGAATGCATAAATTTACATTGCAATCAATAGCGCATATGCTTGAATATTTTACTATGATAAAATTTCAATACGGTCTCCTATTGTTCTCTAGGTATATATTTAGACGTGCTAATGTCTATCTCGTATACTTGGAGAACCGTGGGGAGATGCTGCCGAAATTTTGTCCAAATGGAATCAAGCATCTGATTTGCTGCTGATTGCAATGTAGATTGTGCATTCACGAATGGGATAGGACCACCTTACCCTTTAGAGAGAAGTTGGAGGTGATAGGATTCATGTTTCATATTTATAACGAGTATCATTTTTTACTTGTATTAAGTAGACAAAAATGGATAAGAGTTGGATGGACTTGAGGGGCAGGCATTTGCCAGGGTATGTGAAGGGGATCAAAGATTTTGTTGAGTTTTCTCGTGCATCTGCAGATGGGAGAAATAGGATTAGATGTCCATGTAGGAGGTGTAATAATAGGGATTATATGCACATAGATGAGGCCAAAGAGCACCTACTCGAACACGGGATGGACAAGAGGTATACGTGTTGGGAATTTCACGGGGAATGCCGTGACGTACGAGTGGTATTTGATGATGAAGAAGAAGACGACGATGATGAATTTGGTGATAATGTTGGGGTTGGTTACGAAGGCTTGCCACAAATGCTGGCAGACTTACAGGGGGCTACAACTGGGGCGAGTAGTCACAGGAGTGACATGGGACCATCGACCTGCGTTTGAGTTGTTGTTGAGGGAAGCAAGGCACCCGTTATACCCGGGTTGTGATAAGTTTTCGAAATTAGACTTTCTCAGTGAAACTCCTTCATCTTAAGACCATCAACCATTGGAGTAACAAATCAGTTAATATGGCCATTGAATTGATTAAAGCAGTGCTTCCTACTAGGGAGACCCGTCCGAAATCATATTACGAGGCGAAAAGAATATTAAGAGATTTGGGCCTCGGGTATATTCCCATACATGCTTGCAAAAACGATTGCATGTTATTTTGGAACGAGACTGAACAATGTAAGGAGTGTACAGTGTGCCACGAACCTAGGTACAAGCTGAATGAAGGAAAGAGCAAGACAATTCTGCACAAGGTACTGAGATATTTTCCTTTAAAACTGAGGCTACAAAGGTTGTATATGTCTTAGAAGACGACAGAAGATATGCGGTGGCATAAGGAGAAGCGTGTTGCTGAGAAAAATGTATGTAGGCATCCAGCAGATTCACAAACTTGGGCTGAGTTTGATACAAATCACGAATGGTTTGCAAATGATGCCGCGTAATGTACGACTTGGGTTGGCTAGCGACGGTTTCAACCCATTCGGTGACATGAGTAATGCCTACAACATGTGGCCGGTGTTGCTTGTGCCATATAACTTGCCACTGTGGAAATGTATGAAAGAACCATTTATCTACATGTCGTTGCTTATTCTAGGGCCGAAGTTTCCTGTTAATGAAATTGATGTGTACTTGCATCCTTTAGTGGACGAGTTGAAGGAATTGTGGGAGGTAGGAGTGGAGGCATACGACGTCTCTAAGAATGAGACATTTCAATTGCATGCCGCATTACTATGGACCATAAATGACTTTTCAGCATACGGAAACTTGTCTGGGTGGAGCACTAAGGGGTATTTGGCATGTCCGGTTTGCAATAAGGATGTATGTTCTCTATATTTGTCAAATGGGAGGAAGATATGCTACATGTGCCATCGTCGTTTTCTACCGCCATCACATGGCTGGCGAAATCGGTAGAAGCATCTGTTTGATGGAAAAATTGAGCGCAGATTGTCACCTCCATTGTTCTCTGGCAAAGACGTGTTGGCACAATTGGCAGTCATCTAACCAGTGAGGTTTAGGAAGATACCGGGTAGTAAGAAGAGGAAGCGTACTGATGTGGACTTAAATTGGACGAAGAAAAGCATATTTTTTGATTTTCCGTACTAGGAGACCCTTAAGTTCAGGCACAATTTGGATGTGATGCACATCGAGAAGAACATATGTGATAATGTGCTGAGAACTGTAATGAACATTGAAGGGAAGACAAAGGATACTGTTAAAGCCCGGTTGGACTTGTAGGAGCTGGGAATAAGGAAAGAGCTGCACCTAATACCTAGCGGTGATAAATATATCGTGCCTCCTGCACAGTATACGTTATCATCCGCAAAGAGAATGAGGATTTATGAGTGGTTTAAATCGGTGAAGTTCCCAGATGGATATGCATCGAATATATCTCAAGTGTGTAAATGCTATAGATGGGAAAATATCTAGATTGAAGAGCCATGACTTCCATGTCCTTTTACAACGACTTCTTCCGGTTGCACTACATGGGTATCTTATCGATGACATATCGACTACATTAACTGAGTTGGGTTGCTTCTTTAGAGAATTATGTGCGAAGACGTTGAATGTGGAAGTACTTGATAAGCTCGAAAGGGATGTTGTCGTGATCCTCTGCAAGTTGGAACAGATTTTCCCTCCAGCTTTCTTTGATATAATGGTCCACTTACCTGTGCATTTGCCTCATGAGGCAAAAATTGGTGGACCTGTCCAATACCGTTGGATGTTTCCAATAGAAAGGTGCATTTAATTTTGTGAATTGTGCTATCTATCCATCCTAACTATTTTAATCTATAACTGATTAATTATCAAAACAAATATTTGCACACATTGAAGCAATATGTGCGTAACAAAGCACGACCGGAAGGGTCAATTGCTGAGGCTTACATTGATGTTGAATGTCTCACCTTCTGTTCTATGCATCTTGAAGATATTGAGACAAGGTTTAATCATCAAGAGCGAAATTCTGATAGATGTCCAGGGAAACAACGAACTAGCCTTGCGGTGTTTAATCAGAATGTGCGGCCAATAGGTGCTCGTATATATGAATGGTGTCATCCTCAAGACTTGGAAAGAGCCCATTACACCGTGCTCAACAACTGCGAGGAGACATTGCCATATTTTAAGTAAGTTTATCAAAATTATTGCAATACTACGTTAGTATACAAATGTAAGTTACATATAACATATCTCATCTTATGCAGTGAGCATACGCTTGAGCTTCAGAGCGAACATTTATCAAGTTATGATCTGGAGCAAAGACAACAAAATTTGTTTCCAAAGTGGTTCAGAGAACGTGTAAGAATAGGTTTCAATTAATTGTAATTGTATTAGTTAATGCATTTGTATTCAATTAATTTTGTACTTGTACTGAGTTAATAGATGAAGCTATTATGCCACTAACAATATCCTAAGGCGTACGATCAATTATATTCCTTGGCATGTGGTCCTGATCAAAGAATATCCCGTTACACCGGTTTAATTGTTGATGGTGTTCGATTTCACACGAGGGAACATGAGGTCAGTTGGCGAACACAAAATAGCGAGGTCCTTGTTGAAGGAGATGGTGACGGAGGACAAACTATAGAGTAGTATGGTGTTTTACAAGACATCATATAGTTACATTATTGCTACGGTTATTCTGTGTATATTTTTAAATGTGATTGGTGGGATGTAAGTAATAAGAAGACTGGAATGCAGATTGATAAGCACTTCATAAGTGTTAATACGTCACGTACGGCATTTAAAGATGATCCGTATGTTTTGGCATCGGTTGTAAAACAAGTTTTCTATTTGAAGGATGCAAAACTAAGAGGTGATTGGCATGTTGTCCAAAAAATAAAAACTAGAAATGTTTGTGATGTCCTAAAAGTTGGCGAGGGAGATGAAGAGTTGAAGAGGATTGAGGAGGCACTACAAGAAGAGTCTCAAACTGCCCATGATGGTGTTGTCCGGCATGATCAAGGAGATGTTAGTTCGTATCGGTTGAATAGAATTGATGTAGAACCAGTTCATGTCGTAGCTTCTGACGTCACCAATACCACACAATTAGATCCGAGGGATGCAACGATCATTAATGATGATGATGACAAGGAAAGTGATTTTGATGATGATACATTGTTAGAGTATTGTACTGAGAATGAAGAAAATTCAAGTTCAGAAGATGATACAAACTCAGATGAATAATTGTAATAGGTGTTACATGTGATCAGATCAAGTGTAATGGATTTTTAATTTTATGATGTAATGGATATTCAATTTTATGATGTAATGGATATTCAATTTTATGATGTAATGGATTTTAATTTTTATGATGTAATGGAATTTACTTTTAAACTTTCTTTTTAGATATGGTTGGACCAGGATCACGCAGACGCGCAGCCCCGGTGGACCCATCAACCCCTTCTCCTTCCTGTGCAGGATCGACCGATCCTGCCATTGATGGTATGGATAGTTCCCATTTTGTATTAATGCTTATATAAATATGGCACTAATTGTTTCCTATGTTATTGTTTCTAAAGCTTCGGCCACCACCTCTAGACAAGGGCGCAGTAGGTCGAAGAATTGGAGTTCGCAGACACAGATGGAGGCAGCAGGGGGCGTGCGACTTTAGATTGAGCTACCTGAGGGCTTGCTGAAGCCCGTTGGTGGGTGGGTACAGTAGTTCACCATAGAGGTCGGCATCATTTGCCGACTACGCGCCTTACTCCATATTACTGACTAAAGTCTCGTCACTTAGGAGGAGCTACAGGATATTTATGCCCAGATCCTGGTATGTCTTTTATTATTGTGTTGAACTAAATTTTAACATTTCTAATGCCGTAATGTTTTGACAATGACATGCTTTACAAGGGAAGTTTGACATCGACCTCCACCTACCTCACGCAGCGAGGGTAGTGGACCATTACCTGGGAGTCCGTTTCAGGGACTATCGACACCGTCTCCACATGCACTACGAGGCGGAGGTGGCAGCCGGTAGAGAGCCCCGCGACAGACCATACAGGGGGGTGACTGGTGGAGGATTGGATGTTACTGTGCGACCGGTTCAGCAAGTGATGCATTCCAAGTAAAAATTGTCAAAATTACTTTTGTTGTCTGGTTTAAATCAGTATTATTTATACAACCTTCTTTGTTTTGGCCAAGTGTAGGAACTGAGCAGGAAGAATAGCGAGAGTAGAAGCAAGCAAAAGGTGACCCACTGTGGTGGATCACGTTCTTTTGTACAGTACATGCATGATATGGTAAGTTAATAAATGTATCAAGTTGTTATTGTATAATCTATTCATGAAATCAATCTTCACAAGCTACTATTTATTTGCTCGAGCGAGACCAAGACACCGGTGCACCACCCAGCCCCATTGAATTGTGGCACAGGACGCACTACAACCCCAATAAGGGTTGGGCTGGACCTGAAGCACAGCGACTTTATGTAAGTTTTTATGTAACTTGGCATAGTATTACTAATTTAATATTAATCCAAAGTTATAAAAGTAGTAACATATATTTATGTTTTTATAGGAGGAGATGGTCCGGCTGCGTGCTTAACCTAGAGCTAAGGGTCAGGATCCACCGACCGATGACCAGATATGGGAGACTGTTCTGGGCAGGAGGCGTGGCTATGTACGTGGCTTAGGGGCTGGGATGGCGCCGACGACTTCGTCCTTTGAGAGTGATGCTAGGGCACACACAGCCTACTGAGGCTGTTCAACGAGAGAATGTAGAGCTAGCGGCATAAAGTAAATAGCCTCGAGGAGCGATATTCCCAGCTAGAGGCTCTTGTGCAGACGATGCTCAGCTAGCAGCGTGACTTTTCCCACCCTTGGTAAGTTTTTAAAATTATATACTTTGGTGGATTTATTATTTATAGAAAATGTTACGTAAACCCCATCACACACCTCACATATGATAAAATGGACTTGCACGAACTTACGGCACTCGGTTCCGATGTCCGGTTTGAAACTTATGCAAGTTTCAACTCTAAAAAGGCCCATTTCAGAGTTTTGACAGGCCAAAATGCCGGTTATCGGCCTAACTACACTGAAACCCCATCACATACCTCACAAATGATAAAATAGACTTGCACGAACTTACGGCACTCGGTTCGGATGCCCGGTTTGAAACTTATGCAAGTTTCAACTCTAAAAAGGCCCATTTTGGAGTTTTGACAGAACAAAATTCTGATCATCAGCCTAACTACACTGAAACCTCATCACATGCCTTAAAAATGATAAAATAGACTTGCACGAACTTACGGCACTCGCTTCGGATGCCCGGTTTGAAACTTATACAAGTTTCAGCTCTAAAAAGGCCCATTTTGGAGTTTTGACAGACCAAAATGCCGATTATCGGCCTAACTACACTAAAACCCCATCACACACCTCAAAAATGATAAAATAGACTTGCACGAACTTACGACACTCGATTCGGATGCCCGGTTTAAAACTTATGCAAGTTTCAACTCTAAAATGGCCCATTTTGGAGTTTTGACAGACCAAAATGCTGGTTATTGGCCTAACTACACTGAAACCCCATCACACGCCTCACAAATGATAAAATAGACTTGGAAAAACTTACGACACTCGGTTCGGATGCCCGGTTTGAAACTTATGCAAGTTTCAGCTTCAAAAAGGCCTATTTTGGGGTTTTGATAGACCAAAATGCCGGATATCAGCCTAACTACACCAAAACCCCATCCCACACCTCACAAATAATAAAATAGACTTGCACGAACTTATGGCACTCGGTTCGGATGTCCAGTTTGAAACTTATGCAAGTTTCAGCTCTAAAAAGGCCCATTTTGGAGTTTTGACAGACCAAAATTCCAGTTATCGGCCTACCTACACCGAAACCCCATCACATACCTTACAAATGATAAAATAGACTTGCACAAACTTACGGCACTCGATTCGGATGCCCGGTTTGAAACTTATGCAAGTTTCAACTCTAAAAATGCCCATTTTTGGAGTTTTGACCGACCAAAATGCCGATTATCGGCCTAACTACACTAAAACCCCATCACACACCTCAAAAATAATAAAATAGACTTGCACGAACTTACAGCACTCGGTTCGGATGCTCGGTTTGAAACTTATCCAAGTTTCAGCTCTAAAAAGGCCCATTTTACAGTTTTGACAGACCAAAATGCTGGTTATCGGCCTAAATACACCAAAACCACATCACACACCTCAAAAATAAAAAAATAGACTTGCACGAACTTACGACACTCTGTTGGGATGGCCGGTTTGAAATTTATGCAAGTTTCAGCTCTAAAAAGGCCCATTTTGGAATTTTAACAGACCAAATGCCGGTTATCAGCCTAACTACACCAAAACCCATCACACACCTCACAAATGATAAAATAGACTTGCACGAACTTACGGCACTCGGTTCGGATGCCCGGTTTGAAACTTATGCAAGTTTTAGCTCTGAAAAGGCCCATTTTGGAGTTTTGACAGACCAAAATGCCGATTATCAGCCTAACTACACTGAAATCCCATCACACACCTCAAAAATGATAAAATAGACTTGTACAAACTTACGGCACTCGGTTCGGATGCCCAGTTTGAAACTTATGCAAGTTTCAGCTCTAAAAAGGCCCATTTTGGAGTTTTGACAGACCAAAATGCCAGTTATCGGCCTAACTACACCAAAACCCCATCACACACCTCACAAATGATAAAATAGACTTGCACGAACTTACGGCACTTGGTTCGGATGCCCGGTTTGAAACTTATGCAAGTTTCAGCTCTAAAAAGGCCCATTTTGGAGTTTTGACAGACCAAAATGCCAGTTATCGGCCTAACTACACCAAAACCCCATCACACACCTCACAAATGATAAAATAGACTTGCACGAACTTACGGCACTTGGTTCGGATGCCCGGTTTGAAACTTATGCAAGTTTTAGCTCTGAAAAGGCCCATTTTGGAGTTTTGACAGACCAAAATGCCGATTATCAGCCTAACTACACTGAAACCCCATCACACACCTCAAAAATGATAAAATAGACTTGTACAAACTTATGGCACTCGGTTCGGATGCCCAGTTTGAAACTTATGCAAGTTTCAGCTCTAAAAAGGCCCATTTTGGAGTTTTGACAGACCAAAATGCCGGTTATTGGCCTAACTACACTGAAACCCCATCACACACCTCATAAATGATAAAATAAACTTGCACGAACTTACGGCACTCAGTTAGGATGCCCGGTTTGAAACTTATGCAAGTTTCAGCTCTAAAAAGGCCCATTTTGGAGTTTTGACAGACCAAAATGCTGGTTATTGGCCTAACTACACTGAAACCCCATCACACACCTCAAAAATGATAAAACAGACTTGCATGAACTTACAGCACTCGGTTCAAATGCCCGGTTTGAAACTTATGCAAGTTTCAGCTTCAAAAAGGACTATTTTGGAGTTTTGACAGACCAAAATGCCGGATATTGGCCTAACTACATCGAAACCCTATCACACACCTCACAAATGATAAAATAGATGTGCACAAACTTACGGCACTCGGTTCGGATGTCCGATTTGAAACTTATGCAAGTTTCAGCTCTAAAAGGGCCCATTTTGGAGTTTTGACAGACCAAAATGCCGGTTGTCGGCCTAACTACACTAAAATCCCATCACACACCTCAAAAATGATAAAATAGACTTGCACGAACTTACGGCACTATGTTCGGATGTTCGGTTTGAAACTTATGCAAGTTTCAGCATCAAAAAGGCCCATTTTGGGGTTTTGACAGACCAAAATGCCGGATATCGGCCTAACTATACCGAAACCCCATCACACACCTCACAAATGATAAAATAGACTTGCACAAACTTACGACACTCAGTTCAGATGTCCAGTTTGAAACTTATGCAAGTTTCAACATAAAAAAGGTCCATTTTAGGCTTTTGATGGACCAAAATATTGGATATCGGCCTAACTACACCGAAACCCCATCACACACCTCACAAATGATAAAATAGACTTATGCTAATTTATGCTGTTCTTACTATTTATGCATGCAAAAAAAAAAAAAAACTATTCACATTCTATGTTCATATATATTTAATAATTGTTCTAATATATATCATTTGATCTTTATTTCAGATTGATCAGGATTATTGCGGCGCTGTATTTATGTTTTGCATCGAAACTTGTTATTTTTATTTGTTTTTTTTTTTTTTCCCTTTCATGGACATATGTAGTTACATTTTGGAGACAATTTTTAATTTTTCTATTTATTGTTAAATTGTACTTTTATAAATGTACATAATTAGTTTAATATATGAATGTATTTTTCTTTTTTAATATATTCATTTCAGAATGCTTGAATTTTATTGTATATTAGGATGGATGATTGATACAGGTTTAAACAGGAATAAAATAACAAATAAAAAAAAGCAAATATGCTTTAAAAAAAAATTACTTTTAGCGACGCACACTAGCCGTCGCTAAAAATGACTATTAGCGACGCACATATGGTGTCGCTAATAAAAAATACCATTAGCAACGGCCTGTATGCGTCGCTAATAGTGCATTTTAGCGACGTACACTGTGTGTCATTAATACTCACTTTTAGCGACGCCCAGTATTCGTCGCAAATGGTACTTTTAGCGACGCTCTTTGTGCGTCGCTAATATTAACTTTTAGCGACGCCCACTGCATCCTTGTATAGTATTTGCGACGCTTGTCCCGAAATATTAGCGACGCATAGTAGGCGTCGCTAATAGTCACTTTCAGCGACGCCCACGGGTTTGTCCGTCGCCAATACTATTAACGACGCCACTATTTGTGATGCCTTAGCGACGAACGGTTGTGCGTCGCAAAATATCTTTAGCGACGCTCAATAGCACTATTAGCAACACACTCGTGCGTTGCTAATAGTGCCTTTTGTGTTGTGTATACTAATCTAGACTTTATCTAGAAAGTCACTAAGATTTTTGTAATTGCAATTTAAAATAAAATCAATTTAAAGAAAGTACTCAAAGGAAAAGCAAGATTTTGTTCGAAAATCAAATTAATGGGAGAGAAAACTTCTAGGAAATCGATTTCACCTAATCCCTTAATATGCTTTACTCATCTAACTAATTGAATTGTGCGTCGCTAATAGTGCCTTTTGTGTTGTGTATACTAATCTCGACTTTATCTAGAAAAGTCACTAAGATTTTTGTAATTGCAATTTAAAATAAAATCAATTTAAAGAAAGTACTCAAAGGAAAAGCAAGATGTTGTTCGAAAATCAAATTAATGGGAGAGAAAACTTCTAGGAAATCGATTTCACCTAATCCCTCAATATGCTTTACTCATCTAACTAATTGAATTTAATTCTCTATGTTTGTTAGCAAATCTCCAATTCATCCGAAAGCCTCTTTTGACAGTCAATTAGAAATTATTCTTGTTCATTATTTTACACAAGAGTATGTAAATTAATAAAACAAGAAAGCAATAAGACCAATGATTTTAATACTACATAAGTTCATACAAGTTTTTCGATCTCTATATTTACCTATGCCGAAATATTCAAGATCTATCCTATAATTCCCTCTTTCGACAGAAAATTACAAGATCAAAATCATCTAATTAATGGCCAGTTAATTAGAAGTAAAAAGCTCAGAATAAATCAGACAAACATGAAAGAGAATTACTTCAAATTAGCATAGGAAGCAAGCATAGTTTGAAACTAGACTACATCATTTTCCTAGAATAAAGAAAATTTAGTTCATGCCAAAAATTAAATTTAACATAAACGAATTCACCATAATTTTTCTGAGAGGAATGGAAGAAATTGAACACTAAAAAATACTCTCCAAGCCCCAGTGTTGTCGTCCAAGCCACTGCTGTTGCTCTGTTCCTTTTTTCTTACGCAACCACTACTGCTTTAGATCTCCAAGCCATCAATTGCTTCTCCAAGCCGCCAACTGCTTCTAATTCTACTTTTTCTCTTCCTGCACCACAACTGCCCAGCCACAGCTTTCTTCTCCAACCGCAACAACTTCCTTTTTCTTTTCTTTGTTTTTCTCTCTCAGCCTACGTCTTCTTCTAAGTCGCAGCCTACTCTTTCCTTTTGCTTTTTATCTCTGCCGTAGCCTGCTACTTTTTCTTTCTGCGCAGCTTGTCTGTTCTTTCCAAAAATCTCCCAACTACAGAACCCTTCATTCTTTCCCTTTTCCTTTTTTCCTACCGCCTTTTTAAAGCACCAAACCCCATAAACCCTAGACGCACGGACGAAGCTTCAGGGCATTTTTTTCTTGGGCTTTTGCTGGATGACTGGCATAATATATGGGATCAACTTACATGGATCGAGCTCAGAGGCATAATTAACAAGTTGTCCGGCCCAAGTAGTTATGGATCAAGCCTATAATTTACAAAGTGTCTCTTCATTGAATTAGAGATAGTCCATAGACGACAGGCTGCTTCAATTTCTTCAAATCTGAAATAAAATTTAAATGATGACAATGAAGCCTAAAATCACCCAGAAAATAAATAAAATTAGACTAAAGTTTAAAGTTAAGAAGTGATAAAATATTCTAAATCATGCAAGTCATCAAGTAGATTCATAGAATTGATTATTAAACCTTTTAGAGTTGTTGTGCCTTCCATTACGATTGCTGGATCTACTCCAACATCTTTTTCTAAACAAAAAAATATTGTTTATAAGTTTGAATAAAACTTAAATAGGCTTGCTTTGAGAAGTTTTCATGGAAGTGACGTTGATTTTGTTTATTTGTACCTTCTATTGAGAGTTGATCTTCAGCATGTAAAAGAGCGTCATGCAATTCTTTAAGTGTCAGTGGTTGAGATTTGGTTATAATTGAAGTTTTGATCAATGCATTATAATTAGTAGGTAGGCCCTTCAGTGTATAGGTAAAGATATCTTCATCATTTGTAATCACTAAAACAACAATATGACTATGTCAAGCTGCCTTGATCTTTTGAATATATATAGTCATCAATGGAGTTTGTTCATTTTATTATTTTAATTATTGAGACAGAACGGAAATGGGAAAATAAATTGAACACGTTGAACTCATTATATTCAAGTAGCATAGGAATTACTTGTAACACCTCGAATTTTGATTTTTGGATAATTAAGGCTAATGATAGCTATTAACAAGACTAAGCTTAAATAAAACGATGGGCAAATTACTTGAAGTAATTTGACCATGAAACTTGAGACCAAGACGCATGTATGTATCATCAATATGAGGGTTAAATCAACAATCAATAATGCATACTATCATAAATTGATCTTTTGATATCCTAAAGCATTATCCCAATGCATAATCTAAGTAAGAAAAATATTATACCAACACTTTAGATTATTTGATAGGGTTACTTAATGAAAGTTAAGAGATATTACTATGTAAAATGACCATAATGAAACATGAATAGACCCTTTAACATTATGAAAACTCATAGGAATCATTATAATGACAAGTAACAAATTACCAACAAAGTAAACTAACAATATGGCAAGTGAATTAGTTAGTAACTAAAAAAAATAAAGATTATTCAATAAGAACTAAGACACTAATAAAAAGAGAAAAAATGAGGCCTACAAAGGGTTGGCCAAGACTTGAACCCTACACCTTGTACAAGGTAGATGCTAGCACTCAAAAAGAAACCTAATAGGCTATCAGCACATTTGTGCAATAATAACCATAAGAAATATACATAAAGTAAAGGCAAGTTAAGAAATTTCCTTAACAAAATGAGGTGTCACCACCATAGTGCACCAACACTCTAACCAATCGAAGACATGTAGCAAACCCTCATGATACAATATGCAACTCATGATGTAAGAGGGCCCCTAAAAATCAGACATGCATGTAAGAGTTGTGTTCGGTTAGAGAAAGAGAGAAAAGAAAAAGAAGAAGGGAGGGAGAAAGTTTTGCATGCACCATGAACTAGAACTGAAGGACATCACGAGGGGTGAAAAATATATGTGAAGTAAAGAAGGAAGAGCTGTGTTAGAGAGAGTAGCATTTAGAGAGAGAAAAAGTAACCGAAGAGAGAGAAAAATGGGAAGAAGCTTATAAACAGGTTAGTATACAATTTCTTTAAGTTTTTGCATAAACTAGTGTTTATTTTATGTAGAAAAACAACCCAAACAATGAGAAAATCCTAAACTGCCATTGATAAGCCACCAAAAATTTAGGTCTGAACCAACTTAAACCAAATTGAGATTCAATGCTTGAAATTGAAACTAGGTTTCACAAGGGTTCTGAAACACCAAACACGCAATTAAAATGTAACACCCCGACCCAACGAAGCATCATAAAATCACTCAAATATTAATTAGTGATCGAGACCTTAAATAACGAAGACGGGTTCGAACCCCAACACGTGAAGTTTCAGTAAAAGTCCCGAGAAACCAGGACGAATGTACATCACTTTCGTTGTAATCACCAACCTTTAATTACGACGATAAGTTTAAATATGAAAAGTGAGCGTTACGTCCAATGAATAAATGGGAAAATAATAATAATAATAATCATATTATAATACGTGACAATGTGATTACAAGTGTATATAAATATATATTTAATACACACAAATTATGTATTGTGAGTTTATAGTTAAAAATATTAATTAAATATATAATATAGTTTTATAAATATATATAAGCTAAATTATATATAAAGTAGTTATACAAAATGGAGTATATATGCTAAATATGTAAACATATGAATTGATATGTAGATATGAATACGGCTGCTTATATATATACATATACATATATATATATACATAGGTAAGGTGATATAAATGTATATAGAATTAAAAATTAAATTAAAGAAGATTAAAAGCAATTAGAAAGTGAAGAGAGAGAAGCAGTCGTTACCTACGGCTATAGGCACTGCTCTCCATGTCTGCTCCATGTGAACTCCATGTGAAAGGAAATGATGAAAAAGAAATGGCTGCCATGTGAGGTATTCTCCATGCAAGGTGTAAAACCAACATGTGGCAACCCACCAACTCCATGAGGTCGGTTAGAATAAGAAATAAAAAGGGGAAATAAAAGAATGGTAAGAGCTAGAGATAGAGTGAGAAAGAGGAAGAAAACTGGAGTAGCAGAACCAGAACTGAAGAAAGGAAATTTTACAAAAGAAAAGTCAACGTAAATAGGTAAATTCTTGGCTGAATTATGTTTAATTCTGTTTAGAATTAAAGCATGCAATAATAGGGTCTTAATATACAGAATATAAGCATTAATTTACAAGAGAAATGATGGAAAATTATGAAGAATTGACTGAGAAAATTAGAGTTACAGTTGGATAAAAATACAAAACTATTAGGTGCAGGACTGAATCGAAGTTAACGAACCCCAAATTTGTGTATTGGAACCTAAGCTAGACCATTCCAAGGTCTTAAAAATGTTAGCGCGATCCAAAATCACAAAGGATGAGTCTAAAACATTGAGTTGCAGACTTCGGTCGTGCAACCCAGTTTTGGATTGAGACGCCTAAACTCACTTTTGAAGATAGGAACGTGAACCCCATGAGAAATAAGCCATCCCAAAAGAAACCCCGAGAAATTTAACTAAAAAATGAGTCTGTAGGACCAAGTTCCAGGTTTGAGTATCGTTTTCCAAATCACAACTATGAGTCCAACTTAGAAACCCAAACTGATGCTAAACCATTCCTTGACGCTTTAGAAGTGGTTTAGAATCAATAGCAATGATTTTTAGCAGTGGGAAATTCACGAAATTGAAAGGAAATAAACCTAGAAATTAGGGCTACAGTGAGGGTGATTGGGGGAAGACAATGAATAATGTCGGGTCATGGGTCAGGCCTCGGGTCGGGTCCTGACCCGATGTTTTAAAAAAGGGTTCGGGTCAAACTACGTCATTTTAACTAAGGTTATATTTAACTTAAAATTGAGGGTTGATGTTATCGTGACGTCATCATTATGTATTAAACCGGATCAAACTGACTGGTTTAGTTAAAACCGGACTGGTCCATTTAAAATGAAACTGAACTGACTGGTTCAGACCGAAAGTTCGTGTAATTGTAATTTGACCCCAAAAATTTCTAGGAAATTGTACTATGGCCCAGTCGCAATTAAATGAATAATATTTAATTAAGAAATATTTCAAAAATACCCTTATGTAACAAATGGGGCAACCGAAGTCCAAATAAAGTAAACAAATAGTGTATGTTAACTATTTTGGACGTTCTGGATCCAATGGTGGGGTCCGTTTCATGAGACAGGATCCCAAAAAATTAAGACGCCTTTAAGTATAAAATGACCAAATTACCCCTAGTGCCCCTAAAGTCAAATGGAAGTCCGAGAGAGTCTAAATTGACTTTCTTTGACGTTCCGGACTCAATGCTAAGGTCCGTATTATGAAATAAAGTATGAAAAATATGACACATAAATATATGAAGTAACAAAGCAACCCTAAAAGTTAATGAAGCTACCAGAAGAGTATACATTAAAAAAATAACGCTTAAGATAAAAGTTGGAATTGAATACGCTCTAAGCATAGAATAGGGACAGCAATAGGAGATATTTGAGGTACATATGAAGTTAATAGATTGTTATTGATTGTTCTTAGGAACATCAAAGGGAAGGGAAAAGCCCACCAATAGTGCGAACCCCGGAAATCAAGGTGAGTAACCTTGCATTTGAAGTGAAGATTTAACTCCACGGATTTGAAGATGTTTTAAATTTTAAAATATCTGAAGCATTGGGTGTTAAATTCAATATTTTGTGACTCTTGTTTTAAAATATTCCGTTATTATAAATCCTATTGTGACGTGCTCAGTGAATGACTTTTATTTCAGTTCTCTTTGAAAGTATTTAACATGTTTACATATTCCGAAATTATTTATTCCCAATATTTGGAAATCTATCGTGAAGTCATGAACATCATATTTTAAATGCTCATATAAAGCATTTGTTGAAAAAGTCATGTTTAAATATTCATAAAAAGTATTTCTTGAAGAAGCTAAGTTTTGCAAGATAATGATGCATAAGCATCGCAAATTATTGAGTTTCCTTCGGGTTCTCAATCCAAAAAAATGCCCAGTAGCAGGATCTAATCCCCCAGGCAACGAGATCTCCCAGAAGAAAAACTAGGATCTGGTTCGAAACAGGTCCTCCTAATCAAAGAGAAAAGATGGCAAATGGTCTTAAAAATGGAAGCAGGTTTTTACCCCCATTTTTCTTATGTATGTTTATATGTTTTGAAATGCATAAACTCTATTTGAAGAAGTATATATTTAGCTTGAATACTTTAAATGTTTCAAAGCTATCTGCTATAAAGAATGCATATATTCTGTGTTCTGAATGTACAAGCAATTGGCAGTTAAAATTTTATAAACTCTCATGTGCGAAACCACTGCCAATTGAAAACCCATGACAGATGCAGGAATTACTCATTGGGCTTCTCAAAGCTCACCCCATTCCCTAACATTTTTCATGTACCAACGATGAATGGGAGCCTTGCACCATTTTGGGATGATGATTAGTAGATCCGCTATGATCACGGACTTTTGGAAGTTTTAAAACATGTAGTTGGATAGACTTTGATGTAATAGATTTTAGACAATATGTATTAAGCCCGAGAGGCAAGCGAATATGTAATAGGTATAAAACCTTAGAATTTTATTTATGCTCTGAATGTATTAACATGTGTACCGCTATGAAGAGCAACAGTACCGGATAGATGTGTGAAAGTTTTAAATAAGAAAAGAAAAGAAAAAGTTTTCACGCTTCGGCAACCCAAGGTCGCACTACCATCCGATACTGTTGCTTATGTTTCGCCTCACCCTAAGGCCTCGGCCGAAGGGTGGCGGTCGTGATACGAGATCCGCAAAGGGTGGGTTTCGGGTCATGACAAAGAATGTAAAGAGCGGCAGTATTGGGCGGATGTGAAATTTTTAAAATAAGAAAAGAAAAGAAAAAGTTTTTTCACGCTTCCGCAACCATAGGTCGCACTACTGTCCGATATTGTTGCTTATGTTTCGCCTCGCCCAAAGGCTCTCGGGCCTGAAGGCGGCGGTCGGGATCCAAGATCCTCACAGGGTGGGTTTCGGGTCGTGACACAAAAAGCTTATTAGAAAAGCTTCAAATCTTATGTTGCAGGTTTTGGCTTTAAAACCAAACCTCATGGATTGAGCTTGGGTCATGTAGCAACAAACTGAGTAAAAAATGGTAAAGAAATCACCTACAAATGTTAAAATCACAAAAAGATTATCGACCTTCAATTAGAGCTTTATAGTGAGTTTCAAATCCTCAAACCAATAGGAAAAACTAAGTTAGGAGCCCAGAAAACTAAATAGAATCGGAAGTAGAGAGAAAAATGGCTCCAAAACCCACGAAATACGAAGAGAAAATTCTAGGGTTTAGGGCTATAGTAGTAGGCGTTGTGGGGGAGACAATGAATAATGTCAGGTCGATAGGGTCGGGCCGAATACGGGTTGGGTCCTGATCTACTTAAAACAGATTCTGATTTAAATGAAACATTGTCATTTTGATTAATAAAGTAAATGTCCGCATGATGTGCAAAACTGGTTAAATCGGTTGGTTCCTAAGCGAATCGGACCAGTTCACTTATAGTCTAACTAGATCGGATAACTCAAGGTTCTAAATTTCCTAAAATTGCATTTCAACCCCTGAATTTTAGAATAATTACGAAAATACCCTAAAAATTAATTTTTAAATCCTTTAAAATTTAAAAAAATTACAAAAATGCCCTTAAGCAAAAAATAAGCCAAACGAAGACCGCAAGAATTATCGAATTCAGTTATGGTATAGTTTTTCCCAAAGACCATTAACGTTTGCACATAAACAAACTTTCGTCTCACACAAATCATGTCACGCCCCGAATTCCAGCGAACCCAAGGCACGAGTAAAGAGACAAGGGAAAATAAAATAATAACGAAATAAAGTACAATCAAAGACATTCCAAACACTAACCAAATTCCCTGTCCTGTACAATCCCTAGGGCCTTGCCCCTTGTTTTTCATAATAAACAAGGTGTTTTACACACTTAATAGTCCTTTAATTTTTTCAGAAAATTTTGACAGAACCTCCTTTGTTTTTCGAGCCTTTTTTCCCCCCTGATAATCACAATACATCATAAATATATACAAACACGTCACAATCCATCCTCACTCGATGGTCACAAATCTCATAGAATTTAAATGTACATCGTCTAATTATACAATCCATCATATATATAGCTACACTTAAACTTAAGAATCATCGACTCCTAATTCATTACACTATACCAATATCATTTCCATTATTTTCACAATATACAAATTTTCTACGAGGCAAGAAGGAAATAAAGTAAGGAGCAATCTAAACAAAATTGGCTAGACATGCATCATTTCTCATCAATACATGTAAAGACATAAATTACATCCCATGAATACATTGTTCACATGTCATTTGGGCTTAAGCCCTTACATTTCAAAATATGCTGCATGGGCTAAAAATACTCCAAGTGCAGTCTCCTATCAAAGTGTCACCAAGTCTCAGGTAGTAGGGACATCCTCATCTGTAATATGGTGTCCCACGAATGGGTCAGCTCAACTGCTGGTATGATATAGTGTTAATGCAAGAAATAAAATTAAGGACGTGGCATGTACAAGTGTACATTTATCTCTACATGTCATGCAATGTATTCAATGTAATGCATGATCAATATGCATGACGCACCCATGCAAACTCTATGCCACACCCATGTCTCACTTTACAGTCCTTCCCCGAAGGCCTGAGTAACCTTGTTCTCACTTTACGGTCCGTTCCCACTGGCATGAGTACCATGGCCGATTTTGGGTTTTTCACCACAAGATCTACACCCTCATAATGCATAGCACCACGTGCTCAACTCATACTATGTTTTCAAGGAATCACACTATGCCAATATGCCCTGATTCCACCATGCAATGACATGTTCATAGCAAAACAATCTACCATTACATGAAGCGTGCTTTAAGTCATGCATATTCTACTTAAAGCAATAATCACATCACACGATTTAGTCCACAAGTCCATATATCATGAACAATCCATTTGATCACATGCTTGGTTTTCACATTCATCATCTTGACAATTCCATAAATTACACACAATGATAACATATGAATTACACATATAGTCATGGCTCACATCTATCATTCAATCAAATATCCAAGAAGGCATAGAACCAATCAAACAATATGGCAATTACCCATAAACTCAATTCTATTTCTTACTTAGCAAAATACCATACCTGATGGGTCGATCTCAACCTTAAGAAGTCGTACTCGTAATGTAGTGGATCTATCAGTGAGAATGTAGAAGGTCAGACCACCTTCTCCTTGCCTTTCCGTGTCCCTAAAATCACAAGATGTAACTCAGTCTGTTTGCCACTTGAATGATGCTATTCATCAAATTTTATGTCTTTACTTTATTAGTTTCTATTTTGCTAAAATAAATTCTACAATTGGATCCGTAACGTCGAAGAAAATAGGTTTAGGCCTTCGCGAAATTTAATTTGGACGTTCGGGCTAAAAAGGTCAAAATAGTCATTTTGCACTTTCATGGTTTCTTATTCCCCGAGGCCTCTTTTTACAAATCAGACTCCACGGTTGAGTCTAGAATGCTCAAAATAATAAAAATCTACTATTTAATTAATTTATTCAGAGTCCGTTGGACTGCTTTTCGACTTAGGGCATTTTGGTAATTTTTCCTCTTCTAATTAATTAAATTAAAATTTAATTAATTTATTTCTCGGGTTAATTCACAATTAACCATAAGTTCTAGGGCATAATCAAAATTTCACAAACTTCTATTATAAATTAAATTTAGCTAAACAATAATTTAAAACTAACCTTTGACTAGTTGCAGTCAATTATTCTACCGACATTGAAATCATGATTTAGTAACTGATCTTGGCTCAGTAACATGCTCAATTGAGTTCAGCCCATCATATTGTCTTCCACTTGAGCTGTTGCTTGGAAAATAAATCAAACCCCAAGTCTATCCAATAATTGCTCCCAATTGAAATGTCTAAAAGATAACTTATGCCAACCATGAAAAAGGCACAACTACTCCTAACAAAACCCTCATCTCCATTTCCACCAGTAGCAGCTGCAGCCATTCAACTTCAAACCATCCACAACTACTACATTAGATTACAGCAGTCCCTAAAAATCAACATCCCTCTCGGCTGCTACACAAAATCCATAGCTGCTGCCCCTATATTTTTCTCACAGCAGCCACTAACCAAGCCTTCATTTACAAATTTGAACTTGTTATACAATTTTACAACAGCAGTAAATTTCATGGCTACAAACATCATCCTTATTCCCATTTGGACCATCTTTCCTTTTGCCACAAGTCTTCCAACTTGATGCTCCAAGAATCCATTTTGAATCCAGAGACATTGGGCAGAAATCTATCCACCTGATATCACTGCTGCTTCAGCAACTGCTGCTCCAGCTCCCTAGCTACCACTTCAGGCCTCACAGCAGCAACTCCTACTGCAAATTTCTTCCTCCTCTTTCCATACCTTGACCAACAAAACACCCACTACAGAGCTTCCATCTCCTTCAGTCTGTATCACCCACTGAACCCCGTTGCAGCTATTGCCTACAACAACATCTCTCAATACCTATCAACCCACAAATCTGCCTGAGACTACTGCTGCTCCAGCGGCTCTCTCTGCTCTAACCCATCACAGGAACCCAAATCGCCCCCCCTAAATCCAAGTCTATCCAGTTTTCCAGCCACTGTCGTAGCCACTTCTGTTTGTCCACCACTGCTACATCCGACCCTAGTGCAGCAACTTCTGCTGGAGGTTCTAACCCATAGCCCCTAATCTATCATAACAACTCATCAAGTCCTCTATCAACACCCCTTTATTTTTCCTTCTCCCATTCAACCTCAAAATATGCCAATCACGCCCAATCTGCTACAAAAATGAACTAGCCCATACTTCTCAACTTCAAAGCTGTCCCCAACTTCATCACAACAGCCACATCACTTCACACACACACAAATAAATACATACACTGACCTGCTCAATCACACTTCAACGGAGCCATTCAGCCGCAAAGATCCCAACCTCGAGATCTAACAAAGTCACAATCATCGGACTGGAAATCAAGCTTGAAGATATCCAGATTCACGGAAGAACCAAATAGTAGATCGATCACCCCTGCCATCGCTTGATCAGTGGCTCCCGATGCCACGCCATTGGCAATCGTCTCATCAGCCATTGCTGATCCCAAACCCATCGTTGTTCCATCGCCCCTTGCCTCGACCCCTCGTCTCCGTCTCTGTCGCCCCTTGCCTCGATCCCCCTTGCGACCACCGCCGCTTTTGTTTCTTCCCTTCCCTCTCCCTCTCTCTCTTTTTCTCTTTTCCTTCTTCTTTCTTTCCCTCTTTTCTTCTCTCCCCCCGTTCTGCTTCTCTCCCTAATGTTATATATTATATATATATATATAATATATAACACACACACACACACACACTTACACATAACATAATTAAATTAAATTAAAGTAACTAAAATTTAAAGAAATTCAAACATCGCCTCATTATAAAAAAAAATTATTCCAAAAATTTCGGACCTTTACAAATCATCGATCATTTAATCATTTAAATCATCCAATAGTCATCAAGTTCAATATTGGTATGGTCCTTCCCAAAAACCATTAACCTTTACTCTGATACCACTCTATCATGACTCGGAACCCACCCTATGTGGATTAGGAGTCAATGACCGACACTGTCACTTAGACATGCCATACAAAATTAAATAAATCGCACGAGACAATAATATTTTTTCCTTTTAAGCAAGTGCGGAAGCTACACATGAGCAACTCATTTGATGTCTGAATCAAACTTTTACAATCATTAATAAGATTATCTCCAAGTACAATTTTTATCATCATTAATCACCATTCAAGTCTAATAACATTTCTAGTGTCATTATATCTAACATTCATGTTAACCTTACAAGATATATATATATATATATATATATTCAAATTACGACTCAGAGCTATACATAATCAATGTTGCCTACAAGCATATCACTAGCTCTATTAGTCACCATCACCGCCTTCCTTCCATATTGTGTTACTTCAAAATATGTTATAATTCTAGGGTAAACTAACTTTGCTCAGTAAGTAAATCTTTCACTCTACCATAGGTTAAACAAAGGTGTATAACAAATGGATAATCATAAGATTTCAAGCTTAAAGGGATTGGCCATCAGGTCAAAATAACATAGTTCACAAAGAGGTTACGATTGCAATAGGGATGACTGAACAAGTCAATAAGCACAAATTTATCAATATATAATGTTTAGCTGCCTAAATCAAAGAGATTCAAGTCGAATACAAAGATAAGCCTCAAAGGCGTATTAATCATTCAAAGATAACATCATCAAATCAACAAATGGTGTGGAATCAAACATATACAAATCGAGTCAAATGTATGCTATAAAATAGGGCCTAGCTGTAACACCTTGACCCGGTGAAGAAATATGAAGTTACTAATATTAATTAGTGACTGAGACCTTAAGTAATAAAGTCAATTTCAAACCCCAACATGCGTAGTTTTCGGTAACAATCTCGGAAACCTAGGACGACTGTACATCACTTTCATTGCAATCACCAACCTGTTTCTATTGGTTCCATTGTAATGATACATTTTCATGTCAACCGCCAAACCGTAGTCACGATTGTAAAAGTAAGACATGAAGAGTGAATATTACAATATGAGGCAAATACGAGCACATAATTAAATATGTTTATTGTCTATAAGAATATATTAAAAAGAATAATATACAATTAAGTATATAGTATATGTAAATACATAAATTGGTATATATATTATATATAGGTGTACGGCTGCCCATGTGTATTGATATATATAAATTAAGAAGTGGTGATAAGGATGTAGGAGATGTCTTGGGATAAAGGGAGAAAAGTAGTGGCTATAACTGTAGGCACTACTCTCCATGCCTCCATGTGACCTGTAGGTGTAGGGAAATGATGAAAGAGGGAGGTGGCAGCCATGTCATGTGGCCATGCAACCGAAGGATTTTCCATGCAAAACCAAAGGCCAGCAGGTGGCAATGCCACTGCCTCAAGGTCGGCAGAAGAGGAGGAAATAAAAAGGGGAAATTAGGGAAGAGAGAGAGAGAGGGTAATTCGTAGAAGGAGGGGAAGGAACTGAGGCAGGAAAACAATCTGTAACAGTCAACAGTTAAACAGGTAAATTCGTGATTTAAATTCATGTGAATTTAGTTCAAATTTAAAGCATGCAATAGTAGGGGCTTATTGTGCATAATATAAGCTTTAAATTGCAAAAGAAATGACAAGAAATAACAAAGAATCAACTGAGAAGATTGAAGCTACAGGTGAAGGAAAATTCTCAAATTGATAGTACAGGTCTGAACCAAGTTGAACCAAGCCCTATTTGGTGTGTTGAGACTTTAAGAAGAAGTCATGAGGGTCATAAAAACCTACAACCGCGACTCAAAATCTTAAAGAATAGACCTCCCAAAATTTTAGTTACAAGCGTCCGTAGTGAAACCCAATTTCGGTTTTAAACTTCTAAAACTAATTTTGTGAATGGACTGGAATCCTCAAACCTTGAGGGTCACGTAGAGCCAAATCGTATTAAGATTGGTGACAAAATGAGGATTTATCATGTAGTTACAGGTTCGACTATCAAAAGTTAAACCGAACTCATGAACTGGTTTTAAAACCTTAGATGAATGCCAATCTCTTGGGCAATGTTCCAGAGATGGATTAGTGTAAAAGCAGAAGAATTTAGGTGAATGGATTGGCTCGAAAATGAAGCTTTTGAGCTTCGAAAATTAGGGCAACAGAGGGTAAATCGTGAGGAAGATGATGAGTTAACTCGCTGTTGAATCGAGTCGCCCGAGTTACTCGGGACACATGTCAAGCGACGGGACAGCCACCGAATAATTGGAACGACGGCATTTTGATTGTGTTTTAAAAAAACTTAAGAGATTAGGGCTGACGTCATGGTGACGTCAGCATTACGTGTTAAACCGGATTGGTTCAGTTACGACTGAACCGGTTCGATTAAAACGAAACTGAACCGTTGGTTCAGTTCAGAATTATAAGAAATTGCTCCTTGACCCCTGAATTACTGGGAAATTCTACTGTGGCCCGCCGAATATAAATTAATATTTAAATAAGAAATATTTCAATAATGCCCCTAGCCCTAAATAGTGCAAATGAAGTCCAAATATAGTAAACTGAATAGTGTATTTTGACTATTTTAGACATTCTAAACCCAATGGTGGGATCCATTTCATGAGATGGGACTCCAAAAAATCAAGACTCGTTAAGGTATAAAATGACCAAATTACCCCTAGTGCCCCTAAAATCAAATAGAAGTCCGTGAAGGTCTAAATTGACTTTCTTCGACGTTCCGGACTCAATGGTAGGGTCCGTATTATGGAATGAAGTACAGAAAAATGTGATACGCAAATATTAAAAGTATAAAAATCAAACCTTTCAAAGTGATGGAACTATCAAAAGAGTATATATTAAAAAGATAATACTTAAGGTTAAAGTTAGAGTTTAGTACGATCTAAGCATAAAGTAGGGACATCAATAGAAGATATTGGAGTACCAATGAAGTTAATAAATTGTTCTACGAACTACAAAAGGAAAAGGGAAGGCGTCGCAATAAACGCCGAGCTTGGGGTATAAGGTGAGTAACCTTGTATTTGAAGTGGCAATTTAACTCCACGGATTTAAAGATGTTTTAAATTCCAAAATATTTGAAGTATTGAGTATTAAACTCAATATTTCAGTGATTCATGTTTTAAAGATTTTGCTCTTATAAATCTTGTTATGACATGCTCAATAAATAATTTCTATTACTGTCTTCTCTAAAAGTAGTTGACATGTCTATATATTCTGAAGTTTCTTTTTTAGAAGTCATATTTTAAATGCTCATAAAGCACCTATTGAAGAAATCAATTTCAAATGCTATAAATGCATATGTTTGAAGAAGTCATATTGTAAATGTTTTTGAAAAGCATTTATTGAAGAAGCAGTATTTCAATGCTCATTAAAAAGGCATCCAAATGTGCATAAGCACCCCATGTGAGGTTGAAATCCTTTGGGATACGACCGTTGAAATGCCTGGTAGAAGGATCTAATCCCCTTGGCAATGAGATATCTCCCATTGTAGCATTGCAGTAAAACGGGAGTCTGGTTCGAAATAGATTCCACCTAACCAAAGAGAAAAGATGACAAACGCTTTTGGAAATGGAAGCAGGATTTTACCCCCATTTTATTATGTACGTTTTTATGCTTGAAATGCATATATTCCATTGAAGAAAGGTGTATTTAGCTTGATAACTATAAATGTTTTTAAGCTATCATTTGAAGTCATACTATTAAAGTTGGAAGCAGGTTTTACCCCCATTTTATTATGCATATTTTAAAATGCATATACTCTATCGAAGAAATGTGTGTTTAACTTGAACACTTTAAATGTTTTAAAGCTATTCTTATGAAGAATGCGTATATTCTGTATTCTGAATGTACGAGTAATTGGTAGTTAGTATTTTATAAACTTTCATGTGCTAAACCACTGCCAGTTGAAAACCCCATGACAAATGCAGGAATTACTCACAAACTTAGATTAGCTTACCCGGATTTTATTCGGACCCCCCTTTTAGGTGTCAGGAGGCAAGTTCTGATTTTGATGAAGAAAGTGTATAATCTATGCTCATTTTGTGAAAGGGCGTAGGAAGTTATTGTAGGAGTAGCAGATGTGGAAAAGCACTCGGACTAGTAGTTAGTCATTTTTGGTTATGTATATTATGTAGTTAAGTTTTGAAGAACAAACGAATATGTATTGTGTATAAAACTTTAGAATGTTATTTACGCTCTGAATGTATGATCATGTGTACCGCAACTGCAAAGAGCGGCAGTACCGAACAGATGTGCAATTTTTAAAATAAGAAAAGAAAAGAAAAAGTTTTTCACACTTTTGCAACCACGTGTCGCACATCTATTCGATACCATTGCTTATGTTTCGCCTTGCCCTAAGGCCTTGGTCGAAGGGCGGTCGCGATTCGGGATCCGCACAGGGTGGGTTTCGGGTCGTGACACTAGCTACCCCCACATAGCACTCATCTAGGTTCACCACCCATCTCTGAGTTCCCCTAAATGGCACCAAGAGCTCTTATTATCATATCAAAATATCCTCATTAGGACAATGTGTTGGGTATATTCCCAAACACTGACCCGTAGGTCATTAGCATTTAAAGAATCAAAATGGGCATTGTGATAGACACAACCCCAAGTACTCACAAATAATGTTATCAGCAAAATGATTCCACAAGGTATGTGCATATACATAGGTTACAAATGTCCATAATAAAAGAAATCATAGTGATCACAAAGACAATACATAGTCAAAGAGTCAAAGAACTCATAGATATTCATAATAAATGGGATCTCAACAAATCACAAATTTCAAATAATAGGAACACGATAATCAATGGATTGTGGACTTGAAGCAATTATTGATTCATGTTTCAAGAAGCAAAGATTGGCAAATATACAGGTAGGCCACATTGGCAGAGTATAAGTACACATATTAGAGTATGGGTTTACTTACACTAGTTCCTTAGTATTGTATTCCCATATTGGTATCATAGTAGGTATCTCCTAGCCATGTTTTTTTTTTCAATCATTTGGGTTATCTTATAATCATGGATAAAAAATATATTGTATATTGAATTAGTATTCATTTTAATTCCAAGCATATTTATTCAGCGTTTTAAGCTCTTTTGAACTTAGTTTAATCAATTAAAAGATCCTTAAATTTCTAATTTAGGGTTCCTGATGCTTTATAACTCATTTGACCCTTCAAGGGCATAATGGTAATTTATACTTTTGATGTCCCATATTTTTCCATACATGATTTACGTATTCGGGCTTCATTCTGAGTCCGGTCAGTCTTTATAACATTTACGTGGATCTTTTAATTTAATCTATACACTTTTGGTAACTTTATTAAGTCACAAGGACATATTCATCAGTTTTCGTTAGTTTGTTACAGGGACATATTTTTCTCAAAAATACATCACCGTCATGTCTAGAATATCGAAAATAATCAGTTAAGGCTTTTCGAATCTAAATTTGCATATCTATAGCTTATGTTAAGCCTAGAGGCATTTTCATAATTTTACAATTTCATGTGTCCCATTTCTGGTACTTTGTTTGCTAAAATAGATTCCACCATTGAGTTTGGGACGCCAAAGAAGGTTAGAATATGCTATCTCTAGCATTTAACTAGCTTTTGGATCACTAAGGGCATAATGGTAATTATGATATTTTACATGTCTATATTTTTGGGACTTCGTTTCATAAAATGGATCCCACCATTAGGTCCAAAATGCCCCAAAATGTTAAGGTATGTATTTTCATAGTCATTAGGATTCAATTGATTACTTAATTTATCACTATGACATAATTGAAATTATTTCAGTTTGCCCATTCATATTTTTTGGCATCTAATTTCACAAATTGGACTCTACCATTGAGTCCAGAATTTTCAAAAATATTGGGTTAGACTATTCTTTCATTTTAATTAGCCTTCATTTGGAAGATTTGTGGCTTAAGGGCTTTTTGGTAATTTCAAATAATTTAAATTTTTTTAGGTCTTTTCGTAATTAACAAAAAGTTATGGGGTGAAAATAGAATTTCAGAAAGTTATATAGCTGAATCGTCTGATCTAGTTCATAAGCGAGTGAACTGGTAAAATGGTTAAGAACCAACCGATTCTAGGGTTCCAATGTATCATGATGATGACAACATAACATCAAGCCTATTTAAACAAAACGACACCATTTCAAGAAGCCTTTAGATCCATGTACACATGGGTTAGCCCAGACCCGTTAACCGATCCGAGCCAAAACAGGGTCACTGTTCATCGTTTCTTTCATCGTGAGGTTATTGTTCATGCCAAAACCCTAGAATTTCTCTTTTATTTCATGAATTTTGAGGCCACCTTTTTCCCTGCTTTCAATTCAAATGTTCTTTTTAAAGCTAAGGGAAGCTTTTAGCGTTGGTTTTATGAATTCAATCGAGCTATTTTGCTCTTGATGCTGCACCGCGACCTATAGAACACTCAAAAAGGGGATCAGAGGACCACCGGATTGGCTCCGGCGGTAGCCGCTCCGATGTTTAAGCAAGTCAACGGAATTGAAAAGACTATATTGAAAGTCGAAGAATGAGCATAAAAATAAAGCGTACCTTTAGGGTTTAATTTATAGGTCGTGGAAATCCTAAGTTGATTAGGATTCGAAGCCATGAATATAGGGATTTGATCATCGAAGATTGCAGTTACCTTGTGGAATGTTGTATCGTAAGATAAAGAGAATCATAGGTAGTAGTTTCCTTGTTGAAGACTATTTTCGTGTTGAGGACTGTTTTCTTATTCCCTGCTTGGCAGTTGCTAAGATCATAAGGTCGAAACCATACGAAATACTGAGTGGATATTGCCCAGAGCATAAGGTCTGGAGGATATGTACATAAGAATGCCCTGAAGGCTGTGACTGCTCTGTATGATCGAGTTTATCCTGAAGGTTGTGACTGTTCTACATGACCGAGTTTATCGGCTCTGTAAGCACACGTGTCTCAAGGTGATTGGTGTGTCTGTTTGTGGTATATCAGCTACCCCCCCGAGCCCTAGTTAGGAGCTAGGGCTTAACTAGGGTTATGGGCTTTATGAAGAGTCACACTGTTTTGTTTCTCTATTTTTTGAGACGTCGGTTTAATGGGTCATTTATTGCGCAGCCAATACTTGATAAACCATCATTATTTTCAACTGTTGTGTCGAATCGTCTTCGGAGGCTCATATTTCGAATGTGTATATAAAGAGGGGGAAAGGACTTTTATGCCTTTCTTCTGCACTTGCTTCTACAGTACCAGAGACTGCCACCACCATTTGACGTATTTTGAAGGTTGAAAGATATCCGGTGTTCATAGTCTTTCTTGATTTCAGGTTTGATTTTAGCCCCCTTTTACATTCCCTTTCATTTGTTTAGTTACTTTTTCTTGTTCGCCATGTTTGGCCCTAAGTCACCTTCTGGTTCGGGCAGTTCTTCTAGGACCATTCCTCAACTGTAACTAGTGAGTCTTCCTTCTGTTAATGATGATGAGAATAGATTGGTAGAGCCCCGCTCTAGTCCGGGGGTTAGGATAGTTGATGCATTCGATGAGCCCCCGAATAGGGACTGGGGAGACCTCTGGTCGATCTGGCCATAGAGAGGAGGGTGAGAGTGCGATTGCTGAGAAGATGTTGGTAGAGTTGTGGGAGAAATTCAATCTCATTTCAAATGTTACTGTTAGAGTCCTGGACCCTCTGGATCGCCCACGCGATGTTAGCGAGGGGGAAATCTGTGCCTATTTGGCTTGGTTTGAAATGGGACTGACACTTCCCCCTTCCTGACCTTGTAAAACAATTCTTTTGTTGGTTCAACCTTTGCCTTGCAGACCTGAACCTTAATAGTTGGAGACATTTGTTAAGCTTTATAGTGTTGGGGCATATGAATAATGTCGACGTGTCCCTTGACCTGTTCCGTAGTAATATGGATCTAAAATACATGAGGGTGGAAGGCCTTTATTATATGTCTTTTGATAGTGGGTTCAGACCCCTTACTTCCGTGCCCTCCTCAAACAAGACCTGGAAGAAGTGGTATTTCTTCACTAAAGGAGGATGAGAATACAAGGACTTCCAAGGCCAATTCTCAACATTCCCTCGAACCTCTGGGCGAAAGGGTGAGGCCCAAATTTCCCAGTGGTTGCTTTGATTTCATTTTGTACACCAATTGCCAATTTGATTAATATTTGTATCCTTTGTGCAGTTAGGAGTGTGTGGAAGAGACCGAGCTTCTCTCTCGTGATTCAAGAGCAATACAAGAAGCTTTTACAGCCCAGCAACCGAGACCATTCCTCAATTGTTAACCGCTGATAAGTTGATGGCTGCTAGAGGAAGTGTTGAGGAGCATGCAAAGGATATGATGGCAAGGTGGGAGACTAAGCCATCTTCATCTGTGGTAGTGGGGGAGGCTTCTTCCTCAGTAGACCCTCCCATCCAGACGAAAAGGCGGAGGATACTTTCGATCTCTCCTGCACCCACTGAAGGGGAAAGAGAGGCTCCTGCCCCCATTTCTGTGGTCCCCCCAGCCCCATCCAAACAAGCGCGCAAGGGGGCGTCATCCTCGGTGGCCCCTGGTGTTGTCAATCAGGGGGACAAAAAGATTCTGAGGGAGTTTTGGGCCAAAGGCTCAATCAAAACTAAGCCCTAGAAGTCGGAGAAGCTTCTTGCTGACCTGGCTTCTCTTCAGGTCAAGGTAAGTTCTTCGGGTTTTTATCTCTTTTCCTTTTTTCCAAGTGTTTTGGCTGGGTACTGAACCGTTTTCTTTGTACACTACAGACCCTGCACACTCTTTCTACTCTGACGGAGGTCTCTCCCCCTTCAGAGGAGGTTGACAAACTTCAGACCAAGCTGGACGATCTCAAGCTTCAGCTTGGTACTGCTCAGTCCGAGGCTCACGACTCTGCAGAGAGGCTGAAGGAGTCCCAAAATTCTTCTGTCATCATGGAGTCAGAGAAGAACCTTGCCGTTGAGCAGACAAAGAGGCTACAGAGGGAGATGGATGGTATGCGGTATCAATACAATCAAAAGCTTGAGGATGTAGTGGAGGAGGCCAAGCTGGATAACGAGATGGAGATGAAGATGGAACTGGAAGGAATGGCCAACACCCTAATCCTGTTTGGCTTCAACAACTTTCGAACTAGGTTCCTTGCTAAATTTCCTGATTTTGACATTTCTTCGATTATGCCTCCAAGGGTTACCCCTCCCGAGGTTGCCGTTCCGAGCGAGGTGGTCGACGTTCTCCCTACCGATCCCACTAAGGTTGTCATCCCAAGTGAGACGATTGATGCTGCTCCTGCCGATCCTTCCCCAGCCGTTGAGCCTGCCTCTGCTGATCAGGCCTAGGAAATATGCTTAGTTTAGGTTTTTTGTTGTTTTTTTTTTTTTTTGAACTTCCAGTGTAACAGGCCATTTTGCTGAATGAAACAATATTTCCTTTCTCAAATGTCTTCATCCCATTTCTCTTGTGATTGGTTGACCCGTGTAGTATTTCCTTTGAATTTGTGGTTGATGTGAGAAACTGCTGCAAGTGAGGTTGTTCTGGAGCCCTCTAGATCAGCTTTCAACGGTTGGCGGTTGTTTTTCGAACTGTAGTTGCGATAAGACAATGATTGTAGACCAGTTATGATTGTTTCTCCCTCTTTGGATGAGATAAGAAGGCAACTTCAATTAGATATGTAGGGATCTAACCTTGATCTTGTGTCACATATATTGAGAGTAAATTTTGAAGAATTCTGAGGCCGTTTTGTTCTAAACCCGAGTTTTGTAGCAAAAACGGCGTCTCGTGTCTGTCACTCTGATGATTGAGACTTCTGCCTCTTAAGTCATTCAGACCTTAGACTGAGATACATTCGAATTGATGGTCTTTTGTCATATACGTGGTCCGTCAGGGATCAACGGAATGGTCAAGATTGAGAAGTCTGTATGTTGGATCGAGGGTCCTTTGTATAAAGGTGGATCGGGCTCTGTTTGCTTGACCAGTTCGGCATGTTTGGGGAAGCCTTGTATCTTGTTGTCTAAGTATCCGAAAGGATAGTTTTATACGTCATTCATTTATACAGCTGTCTTTTGGGTTTTCGAGGCCAACCCTTTATTTAATCGTTGCGACGGTTCATCTGGGTGACTTTTGGACTTCGATGGCCTATATATATGATAGAGGAGCTGTACGATTGCACCCTATCTTTTTACTTGTGTTCCCATACTGTTCCCTTGTCGGAGAGAGTTTGAATGTCTTTTAGAGGCTTACCGTTTGCCCGGAGATGATTGACGATTTTCAATCCGAGTTGGGAATGATTAAACTTGTGGCCGAGAGTTAACCTTCCCTTTGATTCAGTCTCCAAGGAAGGATTAGAGGAGGCAAAGATCTTCTTGTCCATCTTAGCATCTGGTCGAGATTGCTCTGATTAGGAGGTGGACCCTCATTGATTCAACCAAGGCTTGGAGCATTGGTGATGAAGATGAAGGTGGGATGCCTCCTTCCCTTTGTGTCTTGGCAGAGACCCTTGCTCAAATCGGCTGAGGTGTCATGCCGGCTTTGAGGGAAATGAATGGAGGTCCCTTGAGACCCAGAGCCCTCATTATCCGTTGGTATTGAGATCAGTGACAGTGATGATGAAATGGCCTGGGTGCTTCTTACTACAGATTGGGGTTCAGGGTTCCTTCCTTTCAAATGCAGCCAGCGGTAGCAGTAATGGAAGTTTGGATCCTAGGTCCCTTTCTTATTCGAGGAAGAAAGCCATGATGTTGTGAAAGCGTAGTGGTGCCTTTGTTGTAGCTTTTGTGTACTTGTTCTATTTCCAGTTTTCTTGTATTGATGTAAATTTTCTGAATCATCAATAAAATTGAGTTCCTCCTTCTCAGATCTGATGTTCTTTGTATTCGAATGCGCTGTTCTGGAATTAAAACACCTTTTCGTGCACTTCTAACTTTTCTGTATGTTCTAAGAGTAGATCAAAGAAACTTGTATAAAACTTGAAGTCTTGAATCAAAGTACCTTAAACCTGCTTGGTACTGTAGTATTTGTTGCTTGCTGGTACATAAGCCCAATAATCTAAGTATTGGCTCTGAGGTATTCCTGATCTAGGAAACTTCAGTTTGAAGATGTTTGGAATTTCTGTCTTTGGATGGACTGGATCATAGAATCTGTGTATTGAAGATGGACCAGGCTCGGAAGGCCTGTGCATTATAGATGGACCAGGCTCTAGGAGGCCTGTGCAGTAAAAGATGGACCAAGTACGAAGACTTGTACATTATAGATGGACCAGGCTCTGGAGGCCTGTGCATTAAAAGATGGACCAAGTACGAGAACTTGTGCATTATAGATGGACCAGGCTCTGGAGGACTGTGCATTAAAGTTGGACCAAGCACTAAGGCTTGTGCATTATAGATGGACCAGGCTCTAGAGGCCTAGTGCATTAAAGATGGACCAAGCACTAAGGCTTGTGCATTATAGATGGACCAGGCTCTAGAGGCCTGTGCATTAAAAGATGGACCAAGTACGAAGACTTGTGCATTATAGATGGACCAGGCTCTAGAGGCCTATGCATTAAAGATGGACCAAGCACTAAGGCTTGTGATGCTACACTTTTCGACTCGCAATAAGTATGGGCTCCGCGACCTGTAGAACACTCAAAAAGGGGATCAGAGGACCACCGGATTGGCTCCGGCAGTAGCCGCTCTGATGCTTAAGTAAGTAAACAGAATTGAAAAGACTGTATTGAAAGTCAAAGAATAAGCATAAAAATAAAGTGTACCTTTAGGGTTTAATTTATAGGTCGTGGTAATCCTAAGTTGATTAGGATTCGGAGCCATGAATAGGGATTTGATCATCGGAGATTACAGTTACCTTGTGGAATGTTGTATCGCAAGATAGAGAGAATCATAGGTAGTAGTTTCCTTGTTGAAGACTGTTTCCGTGTTGAGGACTGTTTCCTTATTCCCTACTTGGTAGTTGCTAAGATCATAAGGTTGGAACCATACGAAATATTGAGTGGATATTGCCCAGAGCATAAGGTCTGGAGGATATGTACATAAGAATGCCCTGAAGGCTGTGACTGCTCTGTATGACCGAGTTTATCAGCTCTGTAGTATATGTATATGAGAATGCCCTGAAGGTTGTGACTGCTATGTATGACCGAGTTTATTGGCTTTGTAAGCACACGTGTCTCAAGGTGATTAGTGTGTCTGTTTGTGGTATATCAGCTCTATTAGACTTCAATACTCGCAACTATAACAAGGTCGATTTGAGCTTGTTTCTCCACCAGTTTCAATGGCTTTTGGTTTGTTGTGATCCTCTCAAAATGGGGATGGGGATTCAATCCCCATTCTAAAAATTGGGCTTAAACCTCTAGTTTGTGAGGTTGGCTTGGAAACTCGTAACTTGCAACTTCAGTTTTCTCTCTAATTTTGGGTCTATTTAACCTAATGGTTATGGTTTCGAGATCCTTGAAATCCTTAGTTTAAGTCATCACCTCTTAAATCGTGTTTAGTTTGTGTCGAATTTGACCATACTTTGAGCTTCAACCATGGCAGTTCCACAGTTCTTTGTGGTTTCTGAGTCATTTTTTCTTATTTTATTTATATATAGCATACATATATGTCATTGCATGTACAGATGAATAAGAATATTACCTCCAAATAGTGAGTTTCTACTTGAACTTTTTAGAGAAAGAAATTTCCAACTGGGTTTACCTTTTAATGGTCGTGTCCTTCTCTGTACCCTCAATTTTGAACTCCTCTATGTTCCTAGTTAATCTTTGGGTTTACTTTAAAGTGCATGCAAGGCCTTTTTTCTCCCTTTCCTTCTTTTCCTTCTTCTTCTTCTTCATTCTCTCTCTCTAGCCACAACACAAGGTCTAGATTTGACATACCACCCCACACACGCAATACATAATTTGTTGTATATATATGTGGGGCAGGTTCTTGCATGCATTCCCATTGGCTGGATGTTTGGTGCAATGAGGTGAAGCCATCTCATCTATTCTTTTCTAAATTTCCCTAGCTTTTTTCTATTTTATATACCTTTCTTATGGATGATATAACACAAAAGTGTTGTATCCTAGTGGATGTTCGTTTGGAAGCTTATCATTTGCTTGCACAAGGTGCAAGGTTCAAAACTTGGTGGGAGCCTTTTAGGCTTGTTCCTTTCATTTCCTTTTTGTATATGCATATATATTACATGCTAAAGTATTTAACTTATTTCCTAAACTTTACATTTTAAATCTCACAAAAGTCTTTTATACTTTTTGCAAAGCTTCTTGATTAAGCATACTCTATTCACGTATCACTAGTCTTGCCTTAGTGTATTTCATGCATTAAGCTTCTAAAATTATTCATGTGTTATTCCTCAATCAACGCTAATCAAAATTCATTTTCAAGTTATGACCTTTGTCATTAAATCATATTCTTTAAAATTAATCATCTCTAATCCATAGCTTATTGCTCTCATTTATACTTTTATCTCCATATTCATAGACTATCAGTCTTAAGTAGAATTTTCCATAATTATTAAGCAAATTATCTTATGATAATCATCATTATCCTTAATTGCCCCGCTTAATTTGGTTGGGGTGTTACAGTTGCGGATTCAAACAACTATAACTTGGCACTCTATTACCAACTTTACATGAATTATACTGTGCATTTCATGTATTTATTCGAGATCTAGCCATCTGAATGGTGAAGGTGATTTGCAATGTTTGGTTTGAGATAAAAGGCCATTATAAGCCTCAACTTTTCATTTTTGAGGCAAATTTCGCTGTTTTGATTGAGAAATCAAACAACAATAACTTGGTGTTCTATTATCTGCTTTAAGTGAATTATATATGCATTTCATTTACCTTTTAGACATTTAGTCATGATGGCTATTTTGTAAAAAAATGGCCATTATTAAGCCTCAATTTTTCATTTTTATAGCAAATTTCGTTGTGTTGGCTATGGATTCAAATAACTATAATTTGGCGCACTATTATTCATTTTAAGCCAATTATATGTGCATTTAATGTATTTCTTTGAGATCGAACCATCTAAATTGTCATGATCCGAAACCCACCCTGTGCAGATTTCAAATCACAACTGCCACCCTTCGGCCCAGGGGCCGTCGGGTGGACTATGTAAGCAGCGAATGCCAGACAACAGTGCGGCCAGTGTTTGCAGAAGCGTGAAAAACTTTTTCTTTTCTTCTTTTAAATTTTCCACACATCTGCCCGATACTGCCGCTCTTTAGAACGGTACACATGTCATACATTCATAGCATACTAAAACTTTTAAAGTTTATACATATTACATAACATTTGTCCCTTGGGACTTAAGTACAATACTAGTTCAAAATTATTATAACAAAAGTGACCATCTATGGGTCCTAGTAACTTCCAAAATACACTAGCCATGTGTGGAGCTTCCTAAGCCTTTCCTCAAAATGGGCAAGGCTCCCAACCATTTTTATCACTAGAAAAAGCCATGAGTGCCTTCAGACACCTGTGTATATGTTGGGTGTGAGCTTAACTAGGCTCGTGAGTAATTCTATATTTGTCATGGGTTTTCAACTAGTAGTGGTTTAGCTATAAGAGAGTTATAAAAACATTCACTACGAATTGCTCATATATTTCAATACAGAATATAGGAATTCTTTGAAACAGATAGCTTTGAAACATTCAAAGTATTCAAGCTAAACATGTACTTCTTCAAATATAGAATATAAGAAGATTTAAAATACGTAACACGAAGCAATTTAAAACATTCGAGTGAACAAATATTTCACGTATACAAAGTGTAAGAATCTTTAAAACATATAACACAAAGCATTTAAAGCGTTCGGAGTGAGGTATGCAATATGCAATGTAAAACTTATAAAAATGTATAAGGTGGCCAAATGTGACCAAAAGAGTTTAAATCTTTTGCCTCTCAATAGAATGAATAAAAATCCTTCTTTTTGTAAATAAGAGGGCATGACCCTTTATTTTAAAACTAGGTCATTTCCTTAAAAACCAATACTTCTTCATGTAAATGGAGGTTTTGAAAACCTTCTGCTATTTCTGGTGAAAACATGAAAACTTTTGTAAATGAAATCAACACATATAGAACATTTAGGAAGTGGAGGGATAAACCCACTACCATTTCTAAACATCTCATCTTTTCACTTTGATTAGGTGAAAATCTGTTTCGAACCAAACTCCAGTTTTACTTATCGTAGAGATTCTCATGCCTAGGAGATAAACCTTCTACCGGGCATTTTACTCATCATTGAATTCCGAAGGAACCCAATATTTACGATGCTTATGCACCATTATCTTGTATTTGCAAAAAGGAGGCTTTTTTAAAGCAAACCAAAACTTCAACTTCTTTAATAGATGCTTTTTAAAGAGCACTGAAAGCATGATTTCTTCAATAACTACTTTTCAAACGTATTTAAACTTTAACTTCTTCAATAGATTCTTTTCAAAGAGCATCGAAAACATGACTTCTTCAAATAGATGCTTTTCATGAGCATTTAAGATATGACTCCTTTAAATAAATGTTTTCAATATATTTAAAATATGACTTCTTCAAATAGATGTTTTTCATGAGCATTTAAAATATGACTTCTTCAAATGGATATTTTTCAAAAGCATTAAAAACATGACTTTTTCAAATGGATGTTGTTCGAGAGCATTTAAAACATGTCTTTCATGATTTCATAATGGAGTCTTTAAATACTTGGAATATAAAAATTCAGAACATTTGATAATATTTTGTATTTTAAACTTAGACGTGCTAAAACATAATTTAAATAGAGTTTGTAGTAGAAACAAGTCACTTTTCATGTCACAATAGGGTTTTCAAAAGGAGTAGTAATACTTAAAACAGGAATCATGTAGATACTGAATTTGAAATTCAATTGCTTCAGATATTTTGAACTTTAAACTTCTTCAAATTCACGGAGTTAAATCTCCACTTCAAATACAGGATTACTCACCTTTCGTCCTTGGGGTCAGTGCACTAGTGTGCTTTCCCCTTTTTTCCTTATAGTTTCTAAGAACAATTATAAAGAGTTTATTAACTTCACATTCACTTCAATTTATCACCTATTGGTGCTCTTAACTTCTTCCTAGAACGTGTTAATCCTAATTTCCTAAGATATGCCTTATTACCACCTATGTAAAGTGTTACGTAATTAATTTACATTCTTAGGACTTTTCATTTTCTAAATATATTCTTCTGCTAGCTTCATTTAGTCTTAGGGTCATTTTCATAATTTTACATATTTGCGTGTCTTTATTTTTTGAAGCCTCGTCTCGTACAATGGACCCTACTATTGGATCTAGAAGGTCCAAAATAATAAATTTATATTATTCATTTGCTAAATTTGGACATCAAGATTTTAAATAACAATTAATTAATTTAACCACACGTACCTATGTGGCACGGTGGTGGGCGTGTGGGGGATAAGTGCCCACACACCTGAGGTTCCATGTTTGAACCCCAGCCATAGTAATCCTCCCATTATTCTTGTATACTGTTTTTATTTAAATAATAGTGCCCCCAAAATGATGTAGCTTAGGATTTCCCTTATTTCGCTTGGGCAAGTCCTGACCTGACCCGGGATCCGACCCGAACCAGTACCTGAACAATACCTTCTTCTTCCTCAACTTTCTGGTGAGGCCTGATGCAATTTTCGATCACCTTCTCTGGTGCCGGTGACCAGACTACATATTTTCCTTACTTTTTTTCTTCATTTTAAAGCCCTTTTTCACTTCTAAACATATTAAAACATAAATTAAGACTCTTAGATAGCATTTTAAGCCTTTAAAAGACCTTTAAATTTTCAGTTTTTCTAAAAATTGACTTTCTGATACACTCTCATAGCTTCTTCATTTCTTCACCATTTTACATGCGATTTCTTCGTATGTGTTCCATTTGCTTGATAGAATTTAACTATACAATTATTTCTAAGCTTTATGCAAGTTTACAAAAAAACCCAGGAATCAAAAAACCTCAGAACTTGAAATAAATTCTGAACTCACCATGGTTGAGCTTTTGGCTTGCAGTTTCCCCGTCCTTTTCTCCTCTCTGCTTTTCCTACTTTTGAATCTCCAATACCCTCAGTTTCTTGTTTCCTACTTCTAAATGCACATTCAGTGCATATGTATATATAGACCAACTTTGGCTGCCCATCCCTCTCTTCTCTCTTGGTTTCCTCCATTTTCTAACTTTCTTTCCCTGATATTTTCTTTTTCTGATCTCCATTTAATGCTCAACATGATTTTATACATAAAATATATATATATATATATATACATATATATATATATACACTTTACAGCACATCCCTTTGGTATATAATATATACATACATACATATATATATATATATATATGAGACAGCACAATTTCCTTCACCCTATTCTGTTATGTGTATATATACATCCTTTTCTTTCCTTCACATAGTTCACTCACATATACTTTCTTATACTCTATACCCACACATATATACACACATTTTTATGTATATTATTTTACATATGTATATATATACTCATATACATATACGTACGTATACCTGTACCTCGTACTCATATATATATATATATATACACACACACACACACAAATATGTACATGTATATACTTATTGGTATTTTACTCGATTACTTGGGCTTTTCTAAGCTTAAGCTGGACTATAATTTTAATCTCGTAACATGAGCCAATTTGTTCTGGTATTTTTGGGTCGGGGTGTTACATAAATGGCCGAAGGCGGTTTATAATGCCTAGTTTGAGAAAAAATGCCATTATAAGCCTCAATTTTTTTTTTTTTTTTGAGGCAAATTTTGTTATTTTGGCTGGGGATTCAAATTGCCATGACTTAGCACTCTATTATCTGCTTTACGCGAATTGTATATGCATTTTTTGTAATTTTTTGAGATCTAGCTAGCTAAAACTACCGTAGGCAGTTTTCGATGCCTGTTTTGAGAAAAAAAGGCTATTATTAGTCTCAATTTTTCATTTTGGGGAAAATATCGCTATTTTGGCTAAGGATTGAAATAGCTTTAACTTGGCACTCTATTTTATATTTTTTACGCGAATTATACATGCATTTTAAGTGTTTTATCAAGATCTAGCCATTTAAATGGCCACAGGCAGTTTGCAATACCTAGCTTGAGGAAAAGGCCATTCTTAGCCACAATTTTTCATTTTTGAGGCAAATTTTGCTATTTTAGTTGCAGATTCAAATTGTCATCACTTTGCGCTCTATTATTAGTTTTAAGCGAATTATATATGCATTTCATGTATTTGTCTTAGATTTAGCCATCCAAAGTAGCCAAAGGCGGTTTTTTTTGCCAGTTTTGAGAAAAAAATGCCATTATAAGCCTCAATTTTTAATTTTCGAGGAAATCTCGTTGTTTTAGCTATAGATTCAAACAGCTACACCTTGGCGCTCTATTATCCACTTTTTGCAAATTATATATGTATTTCATGTATTTCTTCGAGATCTACTCATATGAATGGTTCAATGCGGATTACGACATTTGGTTTGAGAAAAAAGGCCATTATAAGCCCTAATTTTTTTATTTTTGAAGCAAATTTCATTGTTTTGGTAGCGGATTCAAACAAGTATAACGTGACACTCTGTTATCCACTTTACATGAATTATATTTGCATTTCATGTATTTTGTTGGGATCTTGCCATCCAAAACTACTAGAGGCAATTTTCAGCGCCTGTTTTGAGAAAAAACGGCCATGATAAGCCTCAATTTTTCATTTTTGAGACAAATTTCGCTGTTTTAGATCTTGATTCAATCAACAATAACTTGGAACCCTATTATCCTCTTTACGCAAATTATATGTGCATTTTACGTATTTTTTCAAAATCTAGCCATCTAAATGGCTAAAGGCGGTTTGCATTGCCTGGTTTGAGAAAAAGGCCATTATAAGCCGTAATTTTTTCCTTCTTGTAAAATTTCATTGTTTTAGTTACTAGAGTCAAACTGCCATAACTTGGTACTCTGTTATCCGATTTACACAAATTATACATGAATTTCATGTATTTCTTCGAGATCTAACGATTTTGATGGCCAAAGGTAGTTTGTAATGTCTGTATGAGAAAAAGGCCATTATAAGCCACATTTATTCATTTTTTAAGCAAATTTTGATGTTTTGACTACGGATTCAAACTATCTTAACTTAGCACTTTGTTATCCATTTACATGAATTATATTTGCATTTCTTGTATTTTTTTCAAGACTTGGCCATCTGAATAGCCGAAGGTGGTTTACAACGCCTAGTTTGAGAAAAAAAGGCCATTATAAACCTTAATTTTTCATTTTTGTGACAAATTTTGTTATTTTTATTGGGGATTTAAACTGCCTATAACTTAGCACTTTGTTATCCGATTTATGAAAATTGCACATGAATTTCTTGTATTTCTTTAAGATCTAGTGATATGAATGGCCAAAGGCAGTTTGCGACGCTTGGTATAAGAAAAAGGCTATTAACCTCAATTATTCATTTTTGAGGCAAATTTTGTTGTTTTGACGAACGGATTCAAATTGAAAAAACTTGGCATTTTATTATCTACTTGACTCAAATTATATATGCATTTCTTGTGTTTTTTCACGATCACGCCATCCAAAACTACCAAAGGAGGTTTTCGATGCAAATTTTATGTATTGTTTTGAGATTTGGCCATCTGAATAGCCAAAGGCAGTTTGTGATGCCTAGTTTGAGAAAAAAGGCCATTATAAACCTCAATTTTCATTTTTTGAGGAAAATTTTGCTGTTTTAGTTATGGATTCATACTACCATAACTTAGCGCCCTGTTATCCACTTTACGCAAATTATATTTTCTTTTCATTTATTGTTTTATGATGTAGCCATTCAAAACTATCAAAGGTAGTTTTCGATGAATATTTTGAGAAAAAAAGGGCATTATAAGACCAAATTTTCAATTTTCAAGGAAATTTTTCTATTTTGGCTATGGATTCAAATAGTTATAACTTGGCGATTTGTTATCCACTTTATGCGAATTATATATGAATTTCATGTCTTTCTTCAAGATCAAGCCATCTGAATGACCGAAAGCGATTTGCAATGCATGGTTTGAGAAAAAGGCTATTATAAGCCTTAATTTTTTATTTTTTAAGGCAAATTTTTCTATTTTTGTTACGGATTTAAACTGCCATGACTTGGCACTCTGTTATCTGTTTTACACTAATTATATATGCATTTCATGTATTTATTCGAGACTTAACCATGCAAAAATTCTAAAGGTGGTTTTCGATGCCAGTTTTGAGATAAAAGGCTATTATAAGCCTCAATGTTTCATTTTTGAGACATTTTGTTGTTTTGGCTATGAATTCAAACAACTATAACTTGGTACTCTACTATCCACTCTATATGAATTATACGTGCATTTCATATATTATTTCGAGATCTAGCCATCCAAAATAGCCAAAGGCGGTTTTCGATGTCTGTTTTGTGAAACAAAGGCCATTATAAGCCTGTAATTTTTCATTTTTAAGGCAAATTTTGCTATTTTGGCTGCAGATGCAACCAGCTATAACTTAGCACACTATTATCCACTTTACACAAAATATACATGAATTTCTTGTATTTCTATGAAAACTAGGCATCTAACTGGCCGAAGGTGGTTTGTAACGCTTGGTTTGTGAAAAAAGGCCATAGTAAGCCTTAATATTTCATTTTTTAGGCAAATTTTTCTATTTTGGTTACGGATTCAAACTTGCCATAACTTGGCGTTCTATTATCTGCTTTAGGCGAATTATCTATGCATTTTATGTATTTTTAGTTCTAGCCATCCAAAACAGCTAAAGGAAGTTTTTGATGCCTATTTTGAGAAAAAGGCCATTATAAGCCTCAAATTTTTATTTTCAAGGCAAATTTCGTTGTTTTGGTTGTGGATTAAAACTGCCATAACTTGGTCCTCTATTATCTGCTTTACTCGAATTATCTATGCATTTTATGTACTTGTTCGAGTTCTAGCCATCCAAAATAGCCTAAGGCAGTTTTTTATGCTTGTTTTGAGAGAAAAGGCCATTATAAGCCTCAATTTTTCATTTTTGTGGCAAATTTTGTTGTTTTGGTCGCAGATTCAAATTACCATAACTTGGCGCTCTATTATCCGCTTTACGCAAATTATATACGCATTTCATGTGTTTTGTTTGAGATCCAACCATACAAAATTGCTAAAGGTGGTTTTCGATGTATGTTTTCAGAAAAAAGGCCATTGGAAACCTCAAATTTCATTTTTGAGAAAATTTCACTATTTTGGCTGCGAATTCAAACAATTATAACTTGGCACTCTATTATCCGCTTTACGCGAATTATACATGCATTTCATGTATTTATTCGAGATCTAGCCATCTGAATGATAAAGGCGATTTGCAATGCCTGGTTTGAGTTGAAAGGCCATTATAAGCCTCAATTTTTCATTTTTGAGGCAAATTTTGTTATTTTGGTTGCGGATACAAACTGCTATATCTTGGTGTTTCATTATCCGTTTTAAGCAAATGGTATATGAATTTCTTTTATTTTTTCAAGATCTAGTTATCCAAAATTGCCAAAAACGATTTTCGATGGCCGTTTTGCGAGAAAAGGCCATATTAGCCTTAATTTCTCATTTTTGTGGCAAATTTTGTTGTTTTGGCTATGGATTCATATAGCTATAACTTGTTGCTCCGTCATTCACTTTACGCAAATTATGTCACATCCCCCAGACCCACCCTGTGCGGATTTGGGGCACGTGACAAGGCCAGTTAGGCACCCATCGGGTTTTATCAGTTTTTTTTTTTTTTTTGAAAGCAAAACCCCGACGGTAATCCTAACCACAGGCCATTCCGATATAAATCCCAAGCATAATGTATTCGACATATATAATTTAAGCAGCGAAATTCTCAGAAGAGAATGCATACATATATACTTGGCAGAGCATTCAGGATACATCATAGTCAGTCTTATCTTATCAAGATTACAAAACAGTTTCATCACAAAAGTCATCATCTGATCAGTTACACAAAAGTACAAAAATGGTATAGGTTCACAAAAATGGGTTATCATTTTATCTAGGGGGTCTCCAACATTTTCCCCCTAAGTCCTGGACCTGCTAAACCTGTCCATCTGAGAGTTCCCCTGAAATTATTAAAATAATGGAATGAGCTTTAAAAAGCTCAGTGAGTAACACAGATATCCAGGCAAGAGTTTTGAATTTAATCTTTGCTTAAATCACATGGTTAATTAAATCAGTTTGGAATTATAGTTCAAATAATCCAAGACAAGCTCAATAGATCAAAACAGAATAACGGTTCAGAATGCTAGCATATCAATCAGAAGTATAGTTAATCATTTGAGAAACTAAAACCATGTCATCGGTGATAAAAGCATGCATTTAAAACGATTGCATTTAAAACATATGATATTCGAAACAATTAGTAGATCAAGGAGCAGTAACTAAACAGTGTCAGAAGTTACTCACCTTCAATATTTGAGTTTGAAGCTATGAACGGAGCCTTCCTCTTTTTCTCCTTAAGCCTAAAACAATTTATAAAGATTTATCAACTCATGACCTTAGACTGAGTAAGTCTACCCTATGATGGGTTTCATGGAACTAACTTATAGTGGCTAGTTCATAGGTCTTACCTCTTAAGCATTTGGCTTAGGGTTTCAGTATCTTCCTATTTTTTCATCTTGGCCTCGGCAATCATTGCCTTAGTAGGTGTCTTATATATGAAGGGCCGGACAGAGACGACTTCAGTGGACTTAGCTATTCTAATATGGCGCTCAATAACTTTTTGTTGCCACAGTAAGTCTTGCATAAACCCTTGCTGTTTCTTATCGGCTAACCTCTGGGCCTTAGTCATGATGGTGAATTTCTTGCCCTGATTGTCCATGGTAGTTTAAGTGATATTTCTACCTAGAACACAGTTTAACATGTTAGAACAGATCTCATTACTCTTCTGGTAGCTTCATGCCTTCACACATTTATCGGTTCTGATTTTCATAATATGGACCTAACCATTGAGTTCGGAAGGTCGAAGAAAGTCAATTTAGACTCTCTTCAGCTTTTAAATCTGGGTTCGGGTATATCAGGGGTATTTCGGTCATTTTTGCTGTCGCATAATTTCTGTCTCGGATGCGTCATTTAGTCATGTATACAATCTCACAGTTGTCAGGTCTACTACTGGTATTAATTCCGTTTTAATCAGACTTCATTTGGGCCTTGTACAGTGTCAGGGGTATTATGATAATTTCATACATCGTATTTTTTTCGGTACCTCATTTGCAGTCACAGACCTCACCATTGGACTCAGAAGGTCCGAAACAGTAGGAATACATATATAACTTATGATTTTTGGACAACGGACTAATTTGGAGTATTTAATTTAATTAAATGATTTTAATTAAATTAATTTCGGAATATATAGTATACATATTATTTTCGGCACAAGAGTAATCGGTCGAATAGGGTGGCATGCTGGCCAGCATGCCACCTCCCTCTCCAATAGATACTGCCATCGAGTCCCATAAGGCGCAAAAATGCACCTTTTATTTCTGGTTTTTATTAAATATATAATATATATATATATATATATATATATTCTGTCGGATATGGTTTACACGCAGGTGCGTGGCCGAGTGGAAAGAAGGGGCGCGTGGGCTCTGGAGGTCAGGGGTTCGAAACCCCGTAGTCCCCTCTTCCTTCCTTCCCTTTTTTTTTTTTTTTTTTTTAAACGTATCAGTTTACACATATAACCCCCAAAACAACACCGTCCTATTAATTCGGTGGCAGTCCCGTTGTTTGACACGTATCCGAGCCAACCCGTCAACCCACCTTAAAGGCGCAGAGTCGACTCAGCGTCGTCTCCCTCGTTGAACCACCCACTGTTGCCCTATTTTTTTTGTAGATTTTTACTCTCTATTTCATGATGTTTGGGACACGGTTTCTCTCTTTTTTCACCCAGATGTGCTGTAAATGTGATTTCCATCAATTTGGCATTCATAAACCAACAAGATATCATCTCAACCAGTGGGGGTAAACTACACAAATCGTGCCTACAACTCGATACTACACCCTCATTTCTCAACCATTTCATGTGCTTTTTGAAGCTACATGATCTACAGATCATGAGGATCAAGCCCCCATCTTTATTTTTCAGTTTAGTTGCATGTATTGACGGATTGCATTTTTGACCGTAGGTTCATTTCCAATTTCATGGGGCTATACGGTGTTCTAGGGTCGCGTAGGTAGATGTTTGAGATCCTCTTAGGGTCTATTTCAAGTCTCAACATGCAAAATCCCAAACGGTTATGGTCGAATCAGACCTGGTTTTTCAAGCTTCATCAATGGAGGTTTCCTTCGGGTTTCATGGTTACATGACCTATCCGAGACCTCTAAACCATGCAACATGTTTAGAACAATTCCTAGGATCAAGAATGAAACATGCATGCACTCTATACCCGTAGCAAATCCACTAAACAATTCAAAATTTAAAATCAAGAAAATGAAGATAATTTTGAGTATTACCTTTCAATAGTGGCTATCTATTCTCTTTGGCTCAGTTCAATCCTCTCCAAAGCCTTCTCAGGTCATGCACCGTAGTCCTCAAGCCTCCACTTTACACTCCAAATGGCCAAGTCCTTCCTCAAGCTCCCTTGCATGCAAAGCTTTCTTCCCCTCTCTCTCACTACACTCTCACTACCAACCTCACGTACACAGTTTTTGGAATTGCAGAATTCTCTAAAGAGAGAATCTGATGTAAAGTAGGGCATTTATATATATATTGTAGGTTTATATACATATAGGTTATACATATATACATATATGTATGAGTACATCTCTGCCCTTAGTGGGGTTAGTAGGGGTTGATTTGATGGAGGTGATGCAGGGTTATGATGAAGGGAATGCATGCAAGGCCATTGGCCAATTTGGGTGGTGGTTTGGGCAAGATTATAGGTTATATACATATATTGCTGTATATATACACAAAGTAACCAACAGCCTAGTTGGTAACTTTTTGGAACAAAATTGCTTACCTTGGTAGGTCAAGGGTTCAATTCCCCTTGGCCTCCCAAGTGACCATTTTATCATATTTTTCTGGTTAAGGCCCTGTTTGGTTGTCGCGGAATTCCAGTTTCACTGTTTTGGCCTTAACTTTCAATCCGTAACTCCTTTTTCAGCGCGGTTTCTTTCTGTCACTTCTTACTCAGAATATCTTTCATTGACCAAGGTCAAATGTCGGTTTTTATTTTCTCGAGTTTCCCATAATTGGCTAATTCGAGTTTTATCACTATTAAAAATAGGCATTAAATTAGCTAAACCCGACATTTCATTCCCAAAACAGTTCCCATATACAAAACATGTCGGTTAAGTAATTAGGGTGTTACAAATTATATGTGCATTTAATGTATTTCTTCGAGATATAGCCATCTGAATGTCCGAAGGTAGTTTAGTTTGCCTAGTTTGAGAGAAAAAGCGATTATATGCCTCAAGTTTCCATTCTCTCCCTTTCTTCTTCTTCTTCTCTCTCTCTCTCTCTCTCTCTCTCTCTCTCTCTCTCTCTCTCTTCCTCTCTACACGCACACTAATACACACACGTTGATTAGCTCTACTCCTGCAGCATCAGCCTCTGTTGCGCGGCCTTTAGATCAAGTATAAGGGACCAAAGAATGATCAGCAATGCCCAAGGAAGGTCTTCTCCATCACACTTGGGGATGTTCAGGCTACCTATCACCGTTGTCATGACCCGAATCCACCCTATGCAGATTTAGGATTGCGGGGCCGTCCCTACTTTTTCTTTTATTTGGATCAATAATAATTGTATGAAATTTAAAAAATTTTACAATTATACATTTATACAGTGGAAGTCAATATAATAAAGTTAAGTGTTTTACAGATCAAAAAACTTATACATTACTTCTAAGTGGTGAATATATGGGAGAACTAAGACATCATTTCTATTACATTTCTAAAAATGCTCTCTATTGCTTGCAAGCTCCTATGGTTTACTTACAGCGTCCCTTCCTGAAACAAACAGTGTAAGTTTGAATAAGCTAACAAAGCTCAGTAAGTAAAATCTTTTCTCTCTGTCATGGGTCAGGGTCAATATAGAAAATGACATATTCCAAGATAAGCAAGGATGTGATAGCATGATAGGCACTCATATAATAGAATCCTACAATAGCGAATCTGAAGGTCGAATGCCATAATGACTAATCAAGACAATAAAGGGTTATAATAACCTAATCATGAATAAGTGAATATTAAAAGGCACGAAGTACATGAATCATTAATAGGGATCTAGCCAAAAAAATAGATATATTGTCACAATCAATAGATAACCAATCAATCGTAAATCAATAAACTTTCAATATATGATCATTCATAGGGAAAATATGATCATTCTATGAATTCAATGAAAGATATGATATCAATAAATATTTTTGATGCATATTCTGTTCAGGGCTTGGCACACCCTCGATTAATAGTTAGTGCATTTCTTTTAGGCCATTAATACTCATTGCGTTTCTTTACGCCATCAATATTCATGGCGTTTCTTTATGCCATCAATACTCATTGTGTTTCTTTACACCATCAAAACTCATTGCATTTCTTTATGCCATCAATACTCATTGCGTTTCTTTAAGCCATCAAAACTCATTGTGTATCTATATGCCATCAATATTTAGTGCATATATAATATGATTATTTTTCATAAGTTCAATTATAGACTTTGACCCGTAGGTCCAATAAAAGTATCGGATGGATACTATGACTGAGCATAACTCTCGGTATTCATAATATGTCATGATTATCATAATTCCATGAAGAGTTTACATATATGAAATATCATCAATAATAAGAACATAATAGTTAACCTTTCAAGGCATGGTACAAAGTGTACAACATTCATGATCAAGATATAATAGTCAAATAATGTCCACAAGATAGAACAAGTATCACATTGTGGAATCAATAAACATCGGGTACGTATAAAAGTACAACCTTGGCAGTAAAAGAAATAACATGGCTAAGAATACCACATGTAAGAGTTTCAAGATTTACTTACCTTTAACAGTTTGTTCTATCTCAATAATAATCACTTTCCCCGTTCTTTCGAAGTCCGTATTCATTCAATAAAACAGTTCTCAGTTTAATGCTACGTACAGCCTGATGCCCTAAAATTAGTCAACTTTATACATTGATATTATAGATGTCTTATTTGAGAAAATAAACTCTATCCGTTGAGTTCGGAACATCGATGAAAATAGGTTTAGGGTTTTACAGATCTCAATTTGGCTTTAGGCAACACTGAGGGCAATATGGTAATTTAGTATTTCTACGAATCTTAATTTTTTGGGACCCTGTCTAGTGAAACGAACCCTTCCATTGGGTTTAGAATGCCCAAGATACTAAAAATACGTTATCTTTATGTTTTATTCAGATATCGGGACTATTTTCCATAATTAAATTAATATAATTAATTTAATAATATTATATTATATTATATATTTATTTATGAAATATTAGAACCAAGTTCATCAGTGGCATAGTGGTTATAATGTTTGGCATAAGACTCCCTATGTACACGTGTGTCAGTGGGTTGAATCCCACTAACCGTAAGTTTCTTTCGCCTCTTTTTATTTTCTAACTGTTTTCCCTTTTTTTAAAAAAAGAAAGCTCAAAACGAGACCATGTCAATTAGCCCATATGTGTGGTCGGGTGGGTTTCGACCCGACTGGCCTAACCCGCACAGTCCACCTTCTCCTTTGTTTTTTTGGCGAAGCTCCGGTCACCCCTTTCCGGCGCTAGTGATTGGAAACTGAAATTTTTCAATTTTTTAAACCTCATTTTCTCTCGTTTTTATAGCCCTTTTTTGATTCAATCTATCCCAAACCCTTTTTAGAACCTTTAGGTAACATTTTTTACCCTTAAATCCCATTGAATAACTATATATTCAAAAACTCAACTTTCCGATAACCTCATTTTTCTCCCTCATTTCTTCACCATTTCATACACGATTTCTTCCTAAATTTTTAATTTTTCTCATAGATTAAAACCCTATAGTTCTTTGTAAGCTTCATGCAAGTTCTGAAAAAACCTAGAAAAAATATTCAGAGAAAAATTTTAGAACTTACCTCTTGCAGTAGTTGTTCTTACTCCCCTTTTCTTCCTTCTTTCTTCTTTTGTTTCTCCCCATTTTTTCTTGCTTTTCTTTCCTGTTTAAGGCTTGCAGAGCATGCACTTATTTATAAGCTTTTCTTCCACCGCCTTTCTCCTCTCATCTCTCTCTCTCAGTTTCTTCGTTTTTTCTTTTTCTTTGTTATTTTATTCAAGATATTTGTATATTATAATATATATATATATACATATATATCCTGCTGACACCCCCCTCACTTATACTCACACACACAAACCGACACACACACGCATAGTGTTGCACACACCCCTCTCACTTACATACATACACACAACTACATTGATATACATACTTATACATACATATTTATATATATATATATTTACACACACTTGCACAAACACACACACACACACACACATATATATATGCACACTAATACATATATATATATATATTCACACACTTTATATACATTACACACAGTATATATATATATATATATATTACACACACACACACATAACTGTATATACATTTACACACACTTATACACCCTCATTTACGCACATATATATACATATGCATACTAATACATATATATATACATACCCATATATATATACATACGTATATATTAACACACACATGTACATCATATATATATATATATTTATTTATTTATATTATCGTGTACGCGCTCATTAACTGCGTATGCGTATTCACTTGAACACTTGGGTACTCGGGGCTTTTCGTATTCAAAATCGGACTATTTATCTATTCTCAAAAAATGAACCCTATCAGTTCAGGTTTATAGTATTTACTTTGTCATATTTTGGGTTGGGATATTACAACCGTGGTTACAGGTACTCTTTCAATTTGTTCCCAACCTGCACATATTCTATTTGATACTGGTTCTATGCATTCATTTATATCTCTCACATTTTCTGCCAAGTTGAACTTAGAAGCTAAACCCCTAGGCTACATGTTAACTATTTCAATCCCTTCGAGGGAATCACTATTAGGGATGGTAATACATAAATCATGTGAGATAGAAGTTATGGGTACCCAGTTAGTTGCCAATTTGATACCATTAGAGATTTGTGGAATCGATGTGATCCTCAGCATGGATTGACTAACTATGAATCACGCTACCATCGATTTTGTATCCAAGAGAGTCCATATTCAGAATCCAAGGCAATTGGGCATCATATTTAAGGGGACGACAGCAGCCTTTCTGCCCTATTTTGTTTCTTCCATCCAGGCCAGGCATCTGCTTCACAAAGGATGTCATGGTTTCTTGTGTAGCGTCACTTAAGAACCCATTCTAGATCAGATTCCTGTTGCCAGAGAGTTTTCTGATGTATTTTTGGATGATCTGCCTAGAATGCTTATTGATTGGGAAATTAAGTTCAGCATTAATGTACTTCCTAGCACTTCACCTGTATCTAAGACCCCGTATCGAATGGCACCTGTGGAGCTAAAGGAACTGAAATTGCAATTGCAAGAGTTGCTAGACAAGGGTTTTATACGAACCAACTCTTTGCTATGGGGTGCCCCAGTGTTGTTTGTTAAGAAGAAGGATGGGACTATGAGACTGTATATCGACTATAGAGAGTTGAACAAAGTCACCATCAAGAACAAGTACCCTCTGCCAAGGGTAGATGATTTATTTGATTAGTTGAAAGGGGGCGCAGGTTTTCTCAAAGATTGATTTGATGTCTGGGTACCACTAATTGAAAGTCAAGCCTGTAAACGTAGAAAAGACGGTGTTCAGAACCCATTATGGGCACTATGAGTTCTTAGTGATGCCTTTTGGGGTGACAAATGCCCCAGCCGCATTCATGGACTTAATGAATAAGGTTTTCAAGCCGTATATAGATGACTTCGTGATTGTATTTATTAATGATATCTTAGTTTATTCTAAGAACCTAGAAGAACACGAAGTGCATTTGAGGAAAAGTTTGCAAAAGCTATGGGAGAAAAGTTATATGCTAAGTTGAAGAACTGTGAATTTTGGCTCCCCAGCATCTCATTTCTAGGACATGTGATCACTAAAGACGGGATCTCAGTGGACTCCTAAAAGATAGAAGCCATTATGAATTGGCCTCAGTCAACTAGCATTATAGAAGTCCGTAGTTTTATGGGATTAGCTAGCTATTACAGAAGGTTTGTCAAAGACTTTTCTAAGATAGCAGCACTAGTCACCTAGCTGACTCGGAAGAATAGTCCTTTTGTGTGGATAGAAGAAAAGGAAAAGAGTTTCCAAGAGCTAAAGAACCACTAGTGTCAACTCCGATTCTAACGGTGCCAGATGGGATAGAAGGCTTTGTGATATAGAGTAACGCGTCATATAAAGGCTTGGCGTGTGTTCTAATGTAGAAGGGCAAGGTAGTGGCCTATGCCTCACCACAATTGAGACCACATAAAAAGAACTACCTAGCTCATGACCTTGAACTTACAGCAATTGTGTTTGCACTGAAGATTTGGAGGCATTATCTCTATAGAGCGACATGTGAGATTTTTACAGACTATAAGAGCCTTAAGTGTCTGTTTACACAAATAGAGCTCAACACGTGACAGCGCCGATGGCTAGAATTGATCAAGGATTACGAGCTCGATATATAATACCACCCGGAGAAGGCTAATGTGGTGGCAGATGCTCTCAGCCGGAAGTTATCAGGGAGTCTTACTTACTTGTTGACTTCACAATGAGAGTTACTAAAAGAGCTAGAGATGATAGAGATAGAAGTGGTTCTACCAGACTTTGGGGCAATGCTTGCCAATGTGACAATCGGATTGACGATTGTGGATAAGATAAAGGAGTTGCAGTCCCAAGATGAGAAGTTAATCAAACTCTGTGAAGATGTTGAAGTAAATAGGAATCCGGGATGGGGTGTTATGTTTTTGAGATAGAATTTGTGTGCCGGATGAGCCCAGGATTAGAAAGGAGATCCTTGATGGAGGGCACAACTCAAAGTTTGCCATACACCCAAGAAACACCACAATGTACCACAATGTCCGAAGTAATTACTGGTGGTTAGGGATGAAGAAGGACATCACTAAATACATAGCATGATGTGTCAAGTGCCAGCAAGTCAAAGCCAAACATCAAAAGCCTAGTGGACTTTTATAGCCATTCCTGATACCTAAGTGGAAATGAGAGCAAACCACTATGAATTTTGTGTTAAGGTTACCCAAGATGCCACAAGGGAGTGATTCTATATGGGTGATTGTGGATAAACTGACAAAGAAAGCTCACTTCCTTATGACCAAAACAACCCAGATAGTGGAGTAGTTGGTAGTGCTCTATATTCGGGAGATTGTTCGATTACATAGGGTCCCAGTTTCTATAGTGTCTGATCGAGACCCCAGATTCGTGTCCCAATTTTGGAGTAACCGACAGAAAGCAATGGGCACGGAACTAAGTCTCAGACCTTGGAGGAAATGCTACGCTTTTGTGTTATGAACTTTAAAGGAAGTTGGGAGGAACATCTACCACTAGTGGAGTTCACATACAATAACAACTATTACTTTAGTATTGATATGCACCATATGAAGCACTATACAGCAGGAAGTGCCAATCTCCATTGTGTTGGACAAAAGTAGGGGAAAAGATGTTGTTTATCCCAGAGATAGTGGAACAAACGATAGAAAAAATCTAGCTGATCAGGCAGCGATTACAAGCAACTCAAAGCTGCCAAAAGAGTTATGCCATTGTCCGAAGAAAAGAGCTGGAATTCGTAATGGGTGATCACGTGTTTCTGAAAGTGTCACCTATAAAAGGCGTAGTGAGATTTGGAAAGAAAGGGAAGCTAGGATGTCATTACATAGGGCTTGTTTGAGTTCATAGAACAAGTCAAACCGGTGGCATACTGATTTGCCCTACCATTAAAGCTGCCACATGTGCATAATGTCTTTCATGTCTCTATGCTGAGAAAGTACTTGCACAATCTAGACCAAGTGGTTGAGCATGAGCCTCTGGATGTCCAAGAAGATTTAACTTATGTTGAGCAACTAGTACAGATCTTACACCGTCAGGAGCATGTTTTACAGAACAAAACTATTTCGATAGTGAAAGTGCCGTGAAGAAATCACCAAATTGAGGAAGCCACTTGGGAACAAGAGGATGAGATTCGTGCCAAGTACCCGCAACTCTTCACGTTACAAAGTACGTCAAGTTTGGAGACCAAACTTTCCTAAGAGGAGGAGGATGTAATATCCCGACCCAATTAGGCCAAATAATTTACATTAATGCCATTTTTATGAAAGTAATTATAGATTTATTAATTAGAAATGTTAAATTGAAATTGGTAGCCCATAAATATTAAAATCAGTGCAAAAAGTGAAATTGGGCGAATTAGCACGATACGTGAATAAAACAAATTTAATCAAAATTTTTGACAAATACGATATATTTTTGGTACGAAAAATACCCGATGTGATGGGTCAAGAAATAAAATTAACAACAAGAAAAGGGAGCACACAAAAAATTAAAAACACGGAGAGAATACTAAGAGCTCTTTAAAGTAGTTGAAACACAACTTCAAAATTTGACAAACAATACCCAAAATGTTGGCCAAAGGGTTTGAACCCTAGACCAAAAATGAGGAGAGATCCAAAGCCTAAAAAGATTACTAGTTGAGCTATAAACACTTTTGTGCTATATATCTCACTTGATATATGTGTGTATATATGTATATATATACCCTAATAAGGCCCAAATCTATATGCTCAAAATTGAGGTGCCATCACCCCATTACGCCACACTCTCACCCACTTGTAATACATGCAATACATCAACATATATATATATATACATATTATATATATGAGACGTGTATATACATGTATAGTGCATATGTATATTGTGCTTGTAAGACAGACATAGATGTGTGTATACTTGTGTATTGTGTTCGTGTCAAGAGAGAGATAGAGAGAGAGAAAATGAAGAAGGGAGAAGAAGAAGAAGGAGGAGGATGAGGTAGAGGAAGAATAATTTTCATGTATGCAATTTAAGGCTGAGCTTAGAAGGCAACAACTTGAGCCCTAAAAGAAGGAAAACACCCAATTTGAAGGTAAAAGCTCTCAATTCTAATTTTCTCTTTTAGGAAAAAATAGATGATATAACACTATTTTGTGATAATTGATGACTCTAAATTGCATGTATGTTCTTGTTGTGTGTTTTACAAGGAAATAAGAGTGAATTGTGACGGCTTATGTAATATCCCGACCTAATTAGGCAAATTACATGTATGTTAATGTTCTCGTTGTCTATTTTTAAAAGAACAACAATTGGGCTACAAGTAATTTTGTGATATATAATGCATAAGATAAATATATATGCCCTAATAAGTTTTAATTTTGCACACTCAAAATTGAGGTGACAGCATGACATTGGACCATACCTCTACCCAATGGCATGACATGAACCACATCAGCTATATATATATATATATATATATATATACACACACATACATGATGACATGTATAAATACATGTCATGAGTATGGGTGTTGTGCTTTAGACTTATATGTGTTGTGACATAGACCGTTTGTAGACTTAGAGTGTGAGTGAGGTTAGTGTGTGATTGAGTGCATATATATATATATATATATATAAGAGAGAGAGAGAGAGAGAGAGAGAGAGAGAGAGAGAGAGAGATATAGAGAAGAATAAAAAGAATAAGAAAAAGAATGAAAGGAAAAAGAGCCTACAAGCCACTTGGAACAGACCCTAGAGGACTTGGGGAGGATCAGAGTGGGCCAACAAGAAGAAGATAAGCTATTGTGAAGGTAAACCCTAACCTTTCATTTGTTTCTCTCTCTAGAAAACCATACAAAAACCTAGGATTTACTAGATTTTAATAGCATGCATGCATTCTATGTTGATAAAGGATAAAAAGTAGGAAACAATTGGTGAAGTTGAGGCATGGAAAACCCTAGAACTAGTAAACCTGAAATAGTGAAAATAATGTTTTTGCGTAAACTTTATTTAAGCTTCAAAAAAATTATATAGCTCAAAAGAGCATGAAAAATGGAACATGCAATCATTTAAATCACTGAAAATGGTTGAGAAACCATTGAGAAAATAGTGAGTTTTAGACGAAGAGGGAAAAATTAAACCAATGTAAAAATGGTTGATATGTTAGGTTTTAGGATCGGGAAAGTGTTCCCTAGGATTTCAGGAACTTGTAGTGAAAATTTGGGGCAAAAACAAGTGGTAGAAAGCCACAAAATAGAATAATTTCACCTCGCCAGAAAGTCAAGCCCTCATCGGAGCTCGATTGTAAGTCCCTATTTCAAGAATGAATAATCATCAAATCCTAAACTGGAAACCATAGATGGAATCCTCATAAGATTAGGCTTTGAACCTCGTTGAGAGTGCACTAAAATTCCACCAATGACAGTCCCCAGTGCTGGAGAAGACACCGTAACTCACGCCAGAGAAGAAGAACAGTGTTTGGGTCGGGTTTCGGGTCGGATCAGGACTTGCCTCATCACACAACTGGGTTTAGTAGAATGGTGACGTTTGGAAGATTGGTTTTAAATTAAAATAGAACTGAGCTTGTTTGGCTACGCGTATGTCACGACCCTACACTCCACCTTACATGGATGCCGAGGACGTAATGCTAATTAGCCACCTTGCCGGTTCTCCCTACCAACAATGCAACCAACCAAAGACCACTTTTGAACTTCTAATGAATTGCATTCCAAATGTAGGGTCAAAATAGCAAAATTTAAAACATTTTTAATTCAAAAATGCAACTCATCCATACATATCAGAGCACACTTAAAATCAGTCACCAAATATCTTTAGAATATCAATTTATATGCCCCAATGCATCTATTCTGTATCAATGAATTACTTAAAGTGGAAGTTACACCAATATAATTCACTTGATCAAAAGCTCATCTCCAATAACCAACAGTCAGAATATCTCCAAGTACAATTTAATCATGGTAATCCAACATATTAGGCTAACCTCATCACTAATGATGCAACATTATAATACAAATTGTGAACTTAACCTTATAGAATACGTAATCAACTTTGACTTGGAGTTCTTATCATCAGTGTTAATCACTTGTGCTTCATTAGCTCCACTAGTTATCTCATTGCATTTCATCCCACATAATGTCACCTGAAAAATGGTTATAAGTAAGGAGTGAGCTAACGAAGCTCAGTAAGTAAAATCCCTTCCTCTATCATCGGTCAAGATCAGTCCAAGAAGTAGGTATAGGCAAACATCAATAGAATGTGATATATTAATGCATGTCATAATAGAAGATATAATAAAAGTCACAATAGCCAGTCACCGATGTATAAATCGATACAAATGACCTCCAGGTCCTATAGGCATATTCCAAGATGAGTACACAAAAACAACAACAAGAAATAGCCAAATAATATGCTGCCGAAATCAGAAAACATCTATACAGGCATGTCATTATATCAAATAGCATTACAAGGAATATTCCAAGGAAAAGCTCACAAGCATATTAAGGATCCAAGGAATACAATAACAACGGTGCTCAAGGATATACAACATATCAAAAATCAAAAGCATGTCATGTAAGAGATAAAAAGAAATTATCTATTAGATGCTATCTATCAGGACCCGACATACCCTTTCGTGCTTACAACACAGTGCTATCAACTTTTGTGTCCTCCAAGACTCAAGTCGTACATCATGCCTTGCATAACTATGTGTCGATCGTGCGAAGTGACACTCACACCCACACGTAGATCAATCGTGCGATGTGACACTCATAACCACGCATAAACTGTTAGCATCTTGTCCCTCATGATTGAAGTGTGTAACAGGTCAAGTACTACCACGGATAAATCAGGTCATGCACAGATAATTTTACAAGTTTGTGGAGTAATAATTTTCTTATCAATATGTGACATGTACTGTTCGGTATTCAAGCATCAAGGAAATACGTATAAATCATATTAGGGTATTGACATGTAATGACTCATCAAGTCCATAAAATAAAACAATATCAATTGTGGAGATCAAGACATATCAGATAATAGAGTACAAGGTGGTAGCATGAAGAAATAAATGTGACATAGCTAAGGAAAGACCACATAACAAAGTCCGGGTTTACTTACCTTAAGTTCTTAACATTGCATTTCCATCTCGTAATCACAATAACTTTTCCATAGTTTTCTTTCTCATTTCCCATCATTTGAATGGTTCTATAATCATAGAGTAGAAAGATACTGCACATTGAATCAATATTTATTTCATCATGATACTTTTGGTAAGCTCATTAAGTCATAAGAACGCATTCGTCTTATTTTAGTTTATCACTGAGTCTCGTATATAAATTTTTGAGTCTTTTGGATCTCATTTGGTATCTGTTTTCGCTTACTAGGACATATCAGTCATTCTCATTTTATACTTTGTCTGTCCCAAAGTCTTATTCGGCCCCATAATTATGCTTTATATCAGACTGGCCTTCTTTTCTAATTTATTCGGCCTTTACTTTGTATTTTCTATACTTAAGGCTATTTTGGTCATTTCATATTTAATAATATTCTGATCCCGAATTATTATTTAGTCATTCATACAAGTTTATAATTACTTAGGCCTTCATTGGTATCAATTTCGTCCAATTTAGACTTTATTCAGTCTTCGTACGGTATTAGGGGAATTTTGGTAATTTTACTCTTTCACGTATCGCATTTCTCAGTATTTCGTTTGCTAGTACGAACTCTATCGTTGAGTCTAGAGTGTCCGACATAGTTAAAATAGACTATCTTTTATTTTTAATTAGCCATGTGTATCGTTAGGGGCAATACAGTCATTTATAATTTACGTGTCTATATTTTTCAGGACTTAATTTCACTAATTGGACTCCACCGTTGAGTCCAGAATGACCAAAATAGTAGAAATACACTATCTATTTATTTTATTTGGGCTTCGTTTGACTCACTTAGTATCGGAGAGTAAAATGGTCATTTTACCCAATTAATAAAATAATTAAATAAATTATTCTATTATTTTATTATTTTTCAGGGACTTATTTGAATTAGTTCTTTAAAATCTGGGCCAGAACATAATTATTCAAAACTGTTGGGGTCAAATCGTAATTTAGAAAAGTTCTAGTTTTCTTTATTTAACTTTAAATTAGTGAACCACTGGGTTCTCTAATCTAAACCCTAGATTGGACTCAATAGGCCCTCAACCAGCCGGTTCAACTTGTCTAAAAGAACTGGAATAAGATAGCCCACTTCCCTGCCTTATCCACGTTTAGGTTAGTTCACTTTTTAATTTTTGATTTCTTATCCATGGACCCAAACATCCCCAAACCATTTCAAATTACATCAGGTTTCCCCAAAATGATGTCGTGCTGATGGATCCATATGCGCGCGGTTGGACAGGTCTAACCGAACTCAAACCGTCTGAACTGACCCACCATCAGTACATCGTCTTCCACCATTTTTCGATGCCATCTCCGACGTTTTCTCTGATGCCATCTCCGACGCCGGTGATAGGTTTCCAATGAGTTTTCTCTATTTTTAAAACATGAAAATTTTCCATTTTTATTACGATTTATGTTTTTCAATGTACAGTCATGTTTGGGAAAGCCCTTGGCCGTCGAACAACCACTTATAATGGCAGTTTCGTCAAGGGGCAGTTTTTCAGGCAAGCCACTAAATCCTTATTTCATGACGTTCCGGCCACGATTTTAAGCCTAAATTCCTCCTAGCATATTCTAAACCATTTAAGCCTAAATTCCTCCTATCATATTTTGAACCATTTAAGATCAAATTCCAGATCCTTAAGTGTCACGACCCGAAATCCACCTTATGCGGATCTCGTGTCGCGGGGCCGACCCTAAGGTCGTCCCTACTTTTTCTATTCCTGTATCATAGTACTAATGCGCAAAGTACTAAAAATTTAAAACAATAATTAGTGGAAGTCTTATCAATACAGTAATCAACGAAAGTCTGTAATATACATCATATGGTTTTACAACGTCGAGTCAAAAACTAAACATAACCAGCACCTGTGGGTGATGAATACATGAGAGAACTAAAACGTAAACTGGTACAGTTCCTCAAAATGTCCTCCTACGATTTCAGAGTCCTACTGGGGTCTTGCAACGTCATTACTTGAAAAGAGGTAAGTAGGGTGGAATGAGCTAGGAAAGCTCAGCAAGTAAATACGGATCTCCGACACTGGTATCGGTGAAAAAGAATATGAATCCATAAATAAGGATATGATAGCCAATGAGAACAGTTGCCATGATGGCCAATGAACTAGTGGGGTCACAATGTACAATCAGGAGTAACAGATATAACATCAACATGAAACTCTCAATAACAATATGTCAACATGAATGTACTGCCACAATAAACCGATCACAATCAAATCAATGAAGAATGTCCTCTTAGTGTAAGATAAGTCATAAGGAACCGTGTCATTCAACAATCATAGTCCTGTTAATCATATAAGAGATGCATTTACACTGTTCAGGGCTTGGTAAGAACCCTCGGTCTTTTGGGGCCCCGCATGCACCCATGAAAACTCCAACATCTTTTAGCCACATATGTCCGTTCACGGACTTGACCCGTAGGTCTCCAATCAATCAGAAAGCATCAGATGGATATTGTGACTGAGCACAAATCCCGTATTCATAAACATATCATGATCATAAGCGATTCCATAAGAGTATAAAAATGGAATATCATATATACAGTAGAAACATAACAATAGGCCTTTCAAGGCATGATTTAACATGACAACAATGATATAATGATCAATCAATGTCCACAAGATAGAACAATATCACATTATGGAAAACAATAACATCAGGTACGTTCAAGAGTACAAGTTCGGCAGTAATGAAAAATTTGGCTTGGAAACACCATATGGAAGAAAAGGTGAGTTTACTTACCTCTAAATGCAGTCCTATATTAGTAATCCGTGAGTTTGCCTTTCCCTTTCGAGTTCCCTATATGTTAATAGATTCGTCTCAGAATTAATGCTATTCATCAAATTTTATGTCTTGCTATCATAAGTATCTCTACTACTAATTTAGACTCTACCATTAAGCCCGGAATGCTGAAGAAAGTCAGTTTAGGTTTTCGCAAAATTCCATTGGGTTTGGATAGCAATAGGGGTATTTTGGTCATTTAGTGTTTCTACGGGTCTTTATTTTTTGGGACCTCGTCTCGTGACGCGGACCATACCATTGGACTCAGAAGGTCCAAGATAGTAAGAATACACTATTAACTTGTTTAAATTGGACATCGGGCCATTTCGCCATTATTTATTTTAATTAATTTATGTTTTATATAATATATACATATTTGGGCGAATTAGACAGCACAGGCTTGCCTATCCATTAGGTTAGTGTTGGAGGGTTTCATACGCACAGTCATGGGTTCAAATCCTATAGGGCGCAATCCCTTTTATTTTTATCCCATTTTATCTATTAGTTATATTATATTATATATATATATATATTCGGTGAACACATGACCACACGTGAGCTGTGGCTCAATGGTTCGTCTATCTCTCCTTCACCCTAGATCTAGGGTTCCACTCGCGGGGGCAGCAGCCCTCGCATATTTTTTCTCATATTTATTAAGCCAAACAGTGAACAGTGGTTAAACGCGGATATTATATCTTATTCCAATCAGTGTTTCCAGTTGAATCTCATAACCCCATAGCCAAACAGACCCAATCACACTTATACATATTAAAACGGAATAGCTAAACAACGCAGTATGAGTATATCTAATATCCACACGACACTGTTTAGGACCCCATTCATTATATTTTTCCCCAATTATCCGGTGAAGCAGTATTAGGGTTCCGTCACCCCTTCCGGTGATGGCGACCCATTTTCATTCATTTCTTGACCTAAATCCGATGCCATCCTCTTCCTTTCCTCTTCAAGATCATAACCCCTATATTTTGTTTTCCTCGAAAACCTTTCAAACCCTACGAATATGAAGAATCAGTTGCTCCGGTGACACTTCGGCTAACTGAATCCTTCATTTTTTTAGACCATTTTCCTACTATTTTTCCCCCATTTTCTCTTCTAATCAACTTCTGCACTCAAGAGGATTAGTTCCCTTCATTTAATTCAAGCTTCATGCCCAAAAATCACAAAACCAATTTTATTATCACAACCTACAACTCAACTTTTCTCCTTTGCTTTTAATTCTTTTTAACTGATTCTTTTTGCAATATTTTCTATATTTCAAACTCTACAAGAACCTATTATCAAACTAATCTTTCATGCTTTAAAATTGAAACGCAGAAACTAACTACTCACCTATTTTTCTGTTTTGTTTTCAGTAACCCTTCAGAACCTCCTTGCTTCTGCTTTTGAATCCTTGGAAATCTTCCTTTCTGTCTCAGCCCTTAATCTCCTTCTTTGTTTTTCTGGTTTCTCTCAACTCACAGTTTTATATATATATATATATATATATATATATATCTATATATGAAAATATCCCACTGCCTTCTTTCTCTCTTTACTCTCTCTCTCAGCCTCCACGCAACAGCTTTTCTTGCCTGCTTTTAACCCCCTTCTCCTCTCCAACTTCCACGTACAACCTCACAATATATATATATATATATAATATAATATATATATGCACACCACTTGCATTCAGGTGTCGGCAGCCTTGCTGCCTTCACCATATCCACACACATCACACACACACCTGACCCTGATCACATGCACTGCATGTTGCACACTACCACACGAAATTCACATGTTGTCCCCTTTTCAATTCCTTTTCCTTTATAATTAAAATATATGTCTATATATATTTATACTTTATACAATGCTAAAGATACTTATATATACATATATTTATTCTATAATTATACATTAGCATATATATCCACATGTATACATGATTACCAATTTTTAATAGTATACACATACACTTATTTTAATTAAGCTATGTGTGCATGCAAACGGTCACATGCATGGGAGTACATGCATGCACGTATTACGAGGCTTAGTCCTGAGTCGCTCGGGTGTTTCCCATCACTAGCTATACTACACAAATCATTCACATTCCATGATTATACAGTTCCATACAATACCATGATATAGAGCTTAAAACAACTCAGATTACACTACTCAACTGACCTACCTCAATATACGTGTCGTATCCCGGGTCAGAATATTACATTAAGCCTCATAAAAACCCCCCAAACTTGTGTATAACACACTCTTTCTCTAAAACTATTTTTGCCCCTTTTTCTCTGGTCTCACGACCATCTTTAATGATTTAACTTGCAACATGCCCCATAGTTTTTACGGTTTTCATCTATGAAAGTAATGTTGAGTTTACAAGTGTTTAAATTAAAAATTCATTTTTACATAATCGGGTCCTATGGTTTCTCACCCCCCAAACACCCCATTTTTACTCCAATCCCTTCTATTTTAAAGCTTAAACACATGGCATTCAAGTCAATGGTCAAAGAAAATACAAAATAGTGGTGAATATACCCCAATTTCTTTGAAAAAAAAAAAAAAGATCCATGTATGGAGATTTTACCTTTGAAATGGTGATTTCTTTCTTTTGGCTTCTCCTTCCAGCTTCTTCATCTATTTCTTCCTTCAAACCACATGCATGGAGGCAATCAACCTTCAATTTCTCTCTCTCTCTCTCTCTCTCTCTCTCTCTCTCTCTAGAGTCCGTGGGTTTAAGGATATACAGCACACACACACATACTCCATACGCACAACACGTATATATATATATATATATATATATACATAAAATCATTTCTTTCTTTCGTTTTTTTTTTCTTCTTGCATGAAAGGTGATTGGTAGAGGTGGTGTTCTAATGACGGGCTGCCACCTCATGTTTAATATTTAGAGTTTATGAGAATTATATAATATATATATATATATATATATCTTATGTGTAACAAAGCACAAAAGTGCTTGTGGCCAAGTGGTTAATTTTTTAGGGATAAGTTTTTACACTTTTTGGTCTATGGATCAAATCCCATGTCCACGCCTTTTTGCCTCTTTTTTCCATTTTTTATCTTAGGCCTTGTTTGGAAAATATGAAATACATATTTTGACTTTTTCCTTTTTATTTTATTTTCTATTGCTCTTTTTACAAAGTGGTTTCTTCTGATCGTTCCCTATTTGGGTTAGCTTCGATGACAAAGGCCTTGTGTCAGTTTTTATTTCTTTGTAGTCTCCGTAGCTTGCTAATTCAAGTTTTAATGGTGTTAAAATAAGGCTAAAATAGCTAAACCAATGTATTAGGTTCCAAAATATAATCCTTACGTCAAATAAATTAGTAATTAAGATTATATTCTTTCCCTTTTAGTTATTTTATTGGCCTATCACAACTACCGAGGAATTCTCGATTAATTTTATCAATTATTTTTTATCTTATTTCTAATTAATAATTAGCAACTAATTATTAATTAATCGAGGTTGGGATGTTACAGCGTATAATAAATTCAATTTAATTAACCCTATTCTGAACAGGGATACACTATCCACATTTAAGCCCCTATCCACTGTTTGGTTTTTGAATAAATAGAAAAAAACAATCACTAAATCCAAATTTTAGAGATCTAAAAAATCAGGGTAAAATTTTTGTTTTGCCGGTAGGACACAATTTATGCACTATTTGTTGGTAGGGCACTACATATGCATTATTTAGGCATAAGTCATGTTTAGGAGCATAATTTGAGTATGTCATAGAAGAAGAACATGCTTAGAATGTTAAAATATACCTCATGTGCAAATTTGAGCTTAATCAGAGATGGTTTGAAAAATTAGACCAAAACGGCATCCCAAGTGACCCGGGCGGAACCGGCCAAACCCGGCCGTAGGTGAAAATAAATTTTTTTGAAAATTTTCATTTAAAATAATTTTAAGAACTTTGGTTAAAGTAAAATGTCGAATTGAAGCGTTTGCAGACGGGTTGTAGTGTAACGGGGTCCCAAATTCATTAAAGGCAAAAAATGTCATTTTGTTCCTTTGCCCCTTTAGTATAAATACAGCCCCTTAGAGTTAAAATCATATTTTTTTCGTTTGAAAAAGAGCATAACATGTTCATGGAGAGAAAGGTGAAAGAAACCTAGGATTTTTCCAACTTCAAGCCTCCAAAACTCATCTCTAGGCTAGGATTCTCACAAGGCTTCCTTTCAGGAAGTTATTCCCCATGTCAAGGGCTACATTTTCACAAATTGGTTTGGAAACACAGCAAACACAACTCCCTAGGGTTGAGAAAAACCCTTTTAGATATGATATTTTGCTAAGTAAAGAATAAGATTAAGTTTAGGAGTGTTTTATATGTTAATTGAGTGATATATATATATATATGTTTATTTGCTATTAGAAAGTCACTTAAAATGTAGTTACTTTGAAAAACCTAGAGTTGGTAATTTGTATACTTGAGTATTCTTTGAATTCTTTGAGAATTTGTTAAAGTGATGAAGATGTAACTTGAATGTATGTTTAAACTATTACATGGTAGCTTATATTCATGTGGATAGGCTTTGTGTTTTGGAAGATATGATGGTTAAAGCATTAAAGCTTGGTGTGATTATGCCTTTTTTGAGAATTAGTAAATTTGTGTACATGTGAGTTGAACATGGGTCTAAATTGATTGTGTATAGTATATGTTCACGTGGAAGATGTTGTGTGGTTGAAAGTTGGAGTTTACTTTATGAATGATGCATGATTTAAGGTGTATGCCAAGTGTTTGATAAAATGCTTCATTGACATTGCATAAAAAAATCAAGGCATATTAGCATATGGTGATTCTTTGAGAACATAGCGTGGGTTGAGCACTTGGTGCTATGCATTATGAGGGTGTAGATCCTGTGGTGAAAAACTTAAAATTGGCCATTGCATTGGTACTTGCTTGTCCCAACGGGAGCGATCCGTGAAGCGAGACATAGGTGTGGCATAGAGTTTGCATGGGTGTGTCACGCATATTACCATTGCATTGTATTGATGAATTGGAAGGCATGTAGATTGTAAATGTACACTTGCATATGTCACGCCTTAATTTTGTTCCTTGCATTAGGATTATGTCATACCAGCAGTTGAGTTGACCTATGGAGGGTATCATATTTCAAATGAGGCTCCTAGTACTTGAGACTTGATGAAGTCTTGAAGGATGGAGAGGACATGGACCATGGAGGATATTTGGCCCTTGGGGCATATTTTGTATGTATGATGGCATAAGCCCTAAAACACATGTGTGTTTTTTTTATAGCAATCTTGTATAGTGTGAAAGCAATGGGTAATGGCCAAAATTGTAATAAATATGAAGTTTGTAATATTTAAACTTAGAGCATATGAGTATATATGGTGGATTGTATATTTAAATGATGCATGTTTAATTCCTATGAAATTGTGGCTATCGAGTGAGGATGGAATGTAGAAACCCTTAATTATATGAAGTATCATGAATATTAGGTGGGGAAAAAACTTAGAAAACCAAGGGGACTATGTTGAAATTTTGAGAAATTAAAGGATTTGTTAGGTGTGTAAAACACCCTTTAAATAGGTGTGAAAGGTGTCAAAAAGAGGAGGTTAAAAACCTTGAAGAAGTGGGCTAAAAATGGGAAAAAAGTAACCTTCAAAACTTGGGGAAAAATTTAACAAAACAGGAAAAATTAGTGCAGCAAACAGAGAAATTTAGCCACAGCAATTACACTGTTACTATAATGAAATTGCATGAAAACAGCCCAGCCCCTGCCGAGAGTGCCTGCCAGCCCACCATGCCGCGCGCGCCTGCGCCTGCCCTTATACCCTACCTGCGCGTGCTGCCACCTGTTGCTTGACAACCCTAACACCCCTCTCGACACCTGCCCTTTGGCCATCTTTTTTAGCCATGTTTAGACACTTTTTTAACCATGTTTGGGCACCTTTTTGGGCCATGTTTGGGCACCCTATTGGGCCATGGTTGGCCAACTTTTGGGCCATTTTTGGTCACCATTTTGGGCCATGTTTGGCCATTCTTTTGGGGCCATGTTTGGCCACTTCCTTAGACCAATTTTGATAGACCTTTTGACCTATTCTTGGCCCATGTCTTAGGGCATTTGGGGCCCATTTGAACCATTATTCCAAGACAGATTTAAAGATGTATTTGGGGCTATTTTGGAAGCCATTTTTTAACATGACTTAAACTATTTTGAATATTAATTGAGAGGGATGTTTGAGTAACATTAATAGACCATTTTGGTTAAGTCAAATAGAAAGTCTTCATTTCTAATTATGGGGAAACATGGGGGAATGAATGCATAATTAACTGAATCCATTAAATTGTCTTTTATTTCCTTTTCTTAATTCATTTCACTCACTCCTTAGGGTTTGTGAAAATTCGGGGCGTGACACAAATCCCAAATTTAGGACTTGGAACAGACCTCACAAGGATCATAAAAACCCTAGTCGGCGACCAAAACACCTAACAGAAGGCCCCTAAACCTCGAGTTGCAGCCATAGGTTTGAAAACCAAACCCTACAAAACGAATCCCAAAGCATAATTTAGGAACGGGGAATTAAACCCCATAATGAGACTATCACAATAGAACAAATTCCATGTATTTTGGTTCCAAAATGGGTATTACTAAGAAATATTCAAAAAACTCCATAAATGTTCAACCGAGCTTTTGAGCTCAATTTGATGCCCCAAACCAATGCTCAAATGACCCCTAATGCCCAAGGAATCTATAGGAATTGAAAATAAATAAATAAAAAAAAAAAGGTTTCTGAAACTACACGAAATAGAGGGTTTGTGAAACCTGCAACTAGGGCAACAGTGGCATAGGGAAAGGGGAAGATGATGAATAGGACAGGTCTGGTTTCGGGTCAAAACCCACCCAATAGCACAATCAGTTAAGTAGGTGGTGTCATTTAGGCTATTAGGTTTTAAATTTTCAAACATAACTAGTATGTTTGGCTACACGGATTGGGGATTTGATTTAATAGCCATAGACAGAGCAGGGATATCCTATCTCTAAATTGACCCCTTGTCCGCTGTTTGGCTTTCAAAAAATTAGAAAAATAAAGAAGAGCCGCAACTCCCTAGACTTGAACTGTAGACCTTGCACGTGTGAGAGTTTTGACCTCCGCACGCGAGCCACTGTGCCACTGTGTCACTTTATTTAAAATAGTGGCTAAATAAATATATAATATAAATAATTTAATTTAATTAATTTAATTTAGTAAATTATTTTCGGTGTCCGAATAAAATAAAAAGACAATGTAACATAATATTTTTAGACATTTCGGACTTAATGGCAGAGTTTAAATTGTGAAATTAAATCTTGAAAAGTGTGAACGGACAACCTGGGCTAATAAAAAAATGCCCTAAAGGCCAAATGAAAATACCAAATGACCTCCAAAAATTATTGGAGTACCTATTTTAAGGTTTTTCGACATTTTAGGCTCAACGGTAGAGTCCGTTTTGCCAAATAAAATACCCAAAATACTGATATATGAAATTGGCTATTTTTAGGACACCGTAAAGGTTCAACAAGGCGACCAAGAGAGGGATAAATGAGTCCATAGACTTAAAATATGACACATGAGACTAAACAACTGTAGATTCATAAATAAAATAAGATTAATTCTATGAATGATATCGAACTAAATAATATTTTATGGTTCATCGGAGCATCAAAAGGGAAAGAAAATGAGGTCTAATTTCTTTTTGAAGGGAGGATGAATTATTTTGAGGTAAGTAAAACCCGAATTCTAACATGTGGTAATTCTTAGCCATGTCACAATTTTATTTCCTCGATGCTGCCAATTTATATTCTATAGATACCTGACATTATTAATTTCAACAATTGATGCCTATTCTACCTTATGGATATGATGAGAATTCGATTGCCAATGTCCTAATGTGATTACTTATTCATTTCAATACCTTGTGTCATGACTTGTAACCCACCCTATGCAGATCAAGGGCCCGCAACCAGGGGCAACGGCCCACAAGCCGTCCCTCGCTCAAGGATCTCAAACACCAATTAATTAATCATTAATGCATGTCATGAAATTAGTTAATTTAGTTTCTTCATTAGAGTGTAGTTATACATGCCGTAATAAAAATAAGTGTTTAGTTTACAGATTCTCAAATATAAAAACATAGCCAGAACATGGACACATGGGAGAGCTAAGACTACATTACACTTAGTCTATTACAATTATAGCAAAAACGTCCACCATTACTTGCAAAAGGGAGATCTGTGGGCTAAATGAGGTGCATCTACTCGTAGTGCACGCCCTATGGTCCTTTCGTAGTATCTTGTCTTGAAAAAAAATGACATATCTAGAATGAGCTAACTTAGGTCAGTAAGTAAATTCCCTCGTTCTACCATGGGTTAAGGGTTAGTCCAAATAGAATGTGTCACATCCCCCAGACCCACCCTGTGCGGATTTGGGGCACGTGACAAAGGCCAGTTAGGCACCCATCGGGTTTTATCAGTTTTTTTTTTTTTATTTTTTTTTTTTGAAAGCAAAACCCCGACGGTAATCCTAACCACAGGCCATTCCGATATAAATCCCAAGCATAATGCATTCGACATATATAATTTAAGCAGCGGAATTTTCACAAGAGAATGCATACATATATACTTGGCAGAGCATTCAGGATACATCATAGTCAGTCCTATCTTATCAAGATTACAAAACAGTTTCACTACAAAAGGTCATAATCTGTTCAGTTACACAAAAGTACAAAAATGGTATAGATTCACAAAAATGGATTATCGTTTTATCTGGGGGTCTCCAACATTTCCCCCCTAAGTCCTGAACCTACTAAACCTGTCCATCTGAGAGTTCCCCTGAAATTATTAAAATAATGGAATGAGCTTTAAAAAGCCCAGTGAGTAACACAGATATCCAGGCAAGAGTTTCGAATTCAATCTTTGCTTAAATCACATGGTAATTAAATCAGTTTGGAATTAATAGTTCAATAAATCCAAGTCAAGTTCACTAGATCAAAACAGATAAACGGTTCAGGGTGCTAGCATATCAATCAGAAGTATAGTTAATCATTTGAGAAACTAAAAACCATGTCATGAGTGATAAAAGCATACATTTAAAACAATTGCATTTAAAACATATGATATTCGAAACAATTTAACAGATTAAGGAACAGTAACTAAACAGTGTCAGAAGTTACTCACCTTCAATATTTGAGTTTGAAGCTATGAACGGAGCCTTCCTCTTTTTCTCTTTAAGCCTAAAACAATTTATAAAGATTTATCAACTCATGACCTTAGACTAAGTAAGTCTACCCTATGATGGGTTTCATGGAACTAACTTATAGTGGCTAGTTCATAGGTCTTACCTCTTAAGCATTTGGCTTAGGGTTTCAGTGTCTTCACACATTTATCGGTTCTGATTTTCATAATATGGACCTAACCATTGAGTTCAGGAAGGTCGAAGAAAGTCAATTTAGACTCTCTCGGCTTTTAAATCTAGGTTCGGGTATATCAGGGGTATTTTGGTCATTTTTGCTGTCACATAATTTCTGTCTCGGGTTCGTCATCTAATCATGTATACAGTCTCACAAGTGTCAGGTCTACTACTGGTATTAGTTCCGTTGAAATCGGATTTCATTTGGGCCTTGTACAGGGTCAGGGGTATTATGGTAATTTCATACATCATATTTTTTTTTCGGTACCTCATTTGCAGTCATGAACCTCACCATTGGACTCAGAAGGTCCGAGACAGTAGGAATACATATATAACTTATGATTTTTGGACAACGGACTCATTTGGAGTATTTAATTTAATTAAATTAATTTCAGAATATATAGTATATATATTATTTCGGCAGAATAGGGAATGGTCGAATAGGGTGGCACGCTGGCCAGCATGCCACCTCCCTCTCCAAATGATACTGCCATCGAGTCCCATAAGGCGCAAAAATGCACCTTTTATTTCTGGTTTTTATTAAATATATAATATATATATATATATATATATATATATATTCCGTCGGATATGGTTTACACGCAGGTGCGTGGCCGAGTGAAAAGAAGGGGCGCGTGGGCTCTGGAGGTCAGGGGTTCGAAACCCCGTAGTCCCCTTTTTCCTTCCTTCCCTTTCTTTTCTTTTAAACGTATCAGTTTACACATATAAACGCCCAAAACGACACCGTCTCATTTATTCAGTGGCAGTCCCGTTGCTTGACACGTATCCGAGCCAACCCGTTAACTCATTTTAGAGACGCAGAGTCGACTCAGCGTCGTCTCCCTCGTTGGACCACCCACTGTTGCCCTAGTTTTCTGCAGATTTTCACTTCCTATTTCGTGAGTTTTAATACACGGTTTCTCTCTGTTTTTCATTCAGATGTGTTGTAAATTTTCTTGCCATCATTTTGGCGTTCATAAACCAACAAGAAATATCTCAAACAATGGAAATAAACCATGCAGACCGTACCTGTAACTCGACAATACACCCTTATTTCTCAACCGTTTTACACCAAATTTGTTTCTATGTGACCCACGGATCATAAGGTCCATGCCCCTATTTTTATTTTTCAGTTTGGTCTCGGTTTTAGAAGATTTGGGTTTCAAACCCGTAGCTTTGATTTCAATTTCGTGGGGCTACAGTGAGTCCTTGGGGTCGCGTAGGTAGATCTTTGAGATCCTATCAGGGTCTATTTCAAGTCTCAACATGCAAAACTCTGAACTGTTATGGTCGATTCAGACCTGGTTTTTCCAAGCTGCATCAATGGAGGTTGGTCTCGAGTTTCATGGTTCTTGACCTATCCGAGACCTCTAAACCATGCAACATGTTCAGAACAATTCCTAGGATCAAGATTTAAACATGCATGCAGTCTACTTCTATCAATCAGTTCCAAAATTTACAAAACAAGAATTGAAGATAATTTGGAATTTTACCTTCACAGTGCTGTCTTTCTCGGTTATAGCTCGACCCAGACTTCTCACAGTATCCCTCGACTCCCTCAGGTCATGCACTGCAATCCTCAAGCCTTCACCTTTCCTCTCTAATGGCCAAATTTCTCACAACACATATGCATGCACAAGCTTCCTTTCCTCTCTCTCTCTATACTCTCCCTCTCAGCCAACCCTACGTACACTCAACAGAACTCACACACTCCCACTGTTTGGTATTTCAGAATTCTCTAAAGAGAGAATTCTTGGTGCAAGTTATGTATATATATATATATATACATATAGGGCTATACACATATGTAACACCCCGATCCTGTATAATTAATAATTAAATATTAATTATTAATTAATACCGGCTCAGAGAATAATCAAGGGAATTAACCCTAATCTCCCGACAGGTCATGATAGGACCGATAAAATAATTAGAACATGTCCGAGAATAGGGTACAATACCCGAACCTAATTATCATTTAATTAGGTGAAATAACGCCGTTTTAACGCTAACGGAACCCGAATTAGTTAAGCACGAAAATTCCGAATGACTAATAAATGACATAGAACCTCTAACACTGTAGATAACTGAAATATGAAACTCTCGGAACGAACCGCATCGAAAAAGGAGTTACGGAATGAAAGTTATGAGGCAAACATCAAAAACTGAATTACTGCGCAGCCAAACGTGGCCTTAACCAAAAATGGTGAGAAAGGGGCCAAATGGGAGGCCAAGGGAATTGAACCCTTGACCTTTGAGAGAATAAATTCTTCCTAAAAACTTACCAGTTAGGCTACCCATTACTTTGTGCATATATATGCAACTTATTTGTATATATCTCTGTATTGCCTTAACTTGCCACCCAAAGCAACCAATAAGATTACATGCAAACCCCATATGATTGGTTTGCATCAGCCCACCTCAGCCCTAGGTTCCACTGATTCTCTGATGTATACATCTAGAGATGTATATGTATAGGTATGTGTGATATTATATACATAGATATATATGTATATATTACGTACAAAAGACTGATATTTGCTAGTTAAAGAGGAGAAAACAGATCTGTTGGGGGTGAAAGACCAAGGGAGAGAGAGAGAAAATCCTTGTGAGGTCTTGCATGTGTGAGATCAAGCATGTGTGTGTCTTCATAGAGATGCACCAAGGAGGAAGGAAGGCTGAGGAACTGAGATGCACTACTGTACTGGGGCAACACACAGGAACCTCATACTGAGCCATGAGTGAGCAGTGTCAAATAAGAGGTATAACCCCAAACTGTCTGATTTTCTGTTTAGATTCCTGTCACTATTTTTGATAGTTTTAAGCTCTATTAACTGCATGCTTGGGATTATTTGGACCCTAGTAGACATCAGGAACCGATTAGGAAGGCCAATAAGGCTTGAAACCCAAAACTGTGAGCAGACCACCATGGATGACCTTCCATGCAGCAGGTCTGATTCGACCCTCAGAAAGCTGATTCCTGATGATCTAAACCTGATCTAGACTTTTCTAGGACCTCAAAATGCCTAAGCCGCGACCCCAAAACCCTAGGAAAGGCCCTCAAATCTGAACTTACAGGTCACGGGTCCAAGACCCATTTTTATCAACAAGGCTTTAAAACTTGTTTGAAGCACATGAACTGAACCTCCATGACCTAGGGATCAGAAGGAACCAAATCTCACGAGATTTGGTTAAGAAATGAAGCTATATGGTCGACTTGCAGGTCTGCGGGATAATGGAGTGAACCGAGCCCTTGAGCTAGATTCGAAGCTCAAAAAGAATGCCAAATTGTTGGATTCATTTCTGGTAATCGATTGGGATCAAATCAGTTGAAAAACTGTACCTGAAACTTCACGAATTGAAGAAATCGTGAAACTGTGAATTAGGGCAACACTGAGTTGTTCGTTGGGGAAGACAGAGTTGACTCGGCCGAGTTGACAGAGTTGACTCGGCCGAGTCGAAATGAGTTGGGCCGAGCCAACTCGGATACGTGTCAAACAATAGGGACTGCCACCGAATTAATAGGACGGTGTCGTTTTGGCTAAACTGATTGTTTTAAATTAAAATCGGCCTGTTTGGTTACGGGCTTTAAAAATTAAAATTGGGATTAGGGGCAACTGAAACACGGATAGGGACTGAAATTGAGATTATGAGAGATATGTTATCCCGGTTTTCCTGAAATGACTGAACCGGTTGGCTCAGTTGGTAAGAGGACCGATTCAACAGTTTAACCCTAAAACCCTTTGGTTTTGAACCCTAATTTTATGTAATTACATTTTGACCCCTGAAGTTTCCTGAAATTACGATTTAACCCCTGACAGATTTAAATATTACACAGTGGCTCACATTTTGGAAAATTTCTTCATTTAAGCCCCTGGTAATTAATTAAATAATAAAATAATTATTTTATTATTTTATTAAATAGATAAAATTACAATTTTACCCCTGGACATTAAATATGTCAAACGGAGTCCAAATAAATTAAATAAATAGTGTATTTTCACTATTTCAAGCATTCTGGACTCAATGGTACAGTCCGATTTTGGAAATACAGACCCGTAAGTGATAAATGACCGAACTGCCCCTAATGGTACCCAGACCCAAATAAAAATATCAGATAGCCTATTTTGACTACCTCGGGCATTCTGAACTCAACGGTGAGGTCCGTTTAATGAACTGAGGTCCCGAAAAATACAGACACGTAGGTGTAAATGACTGAATTGCCCTTAATGATACACAGGGCCGATTAAACATAACAGACAGTCCAATTTCACTATGTTGGACGCTCTGGACCCAATGGTGAGGTCCATTTTATGAACTGACGTGCCGAAAAATACGACACATGAAATTACCAAATTACCCCTGATACTGTACGAGACCTAAACAAAGTCCGATTGGGACGAAACTGATACCGGTAGGAGCCCAGACACTGGTGAGACTGCATACTTGATTAAATGACGAATCGGGGTCAGAATTACACAAAACATAAAATGACCAAAATACCCCTGAACACTGTAAGTGCAAAGTAGAGGTCGAATAAAGGTCAAACTGATCTGATAAATTATCATAGGGATGATTATGAGCACTGAAGGGCTAGATAAGACTCCGAGATAGTCAACGCGTAAACGAGAAATGACCGATGTGTCCCGACGATCTAAAGCAGATACCAAATGAAGTCCAAGGGACTTACAAATTTATACATGAGATATATGGGACGTTCTGAGGACCATGACAGGGTCCGAGGCAAAAATGATAAAATTACCATTTTGCCCCTAAGACTAAATAAGTACCCAACTGATACCGATTAAAGTCTAAAAGACTTAAAACTTCATATATACGATATATGGGATATTCTGAGGACCATAACAGGGTCCGGGATAAGAATGGTAAAATTACCATTTTGCCCCTATGGTTAAAATGAGAACCTAACTGATACCGATTGGAGTCCAAAGGATGTAAAACTTTGTACTTAAGATATAAAGACTATTCTGAAGACCACGATAGGGTCCGGGACAAGAATGGTAAAATTACCATTTTGCCCCTAAGGTTGAATGAGTGCCTGACTGGTAACAATTAAAGTCTAAATGACTTAGGATATAATCCTAATAATTGCTAAGCCTAATTAAAGAATGAAATAGCCTCGGGTAAGACCCAATGGAAGGGCGATAGGCTACTAGGCTATCTTAGGTAATCCGATAGATACCTAAGATGACGAATGAGACCTGAATGGATGAGTTCTGATCTGTCTGTGATTGATGATTATTATTCAGGATATACATGGAGATGCCTGACATACCTGGAGGTTATCGGATTATTTATGCAAGGAAATAAGCATAAAGTTTGTGAGTAACTTCTAACACTGTTTTGATACTGTCCCTTGATTTACTGATCTGTTTTGAATGCAATTATTTAAGTGCAATTATTTAAATGCATGCCTTTCCGTACTATATCACTTATGACATGGTTTTAGTCTTTTTAAATAATTGACTATATTCCTGATCCCTGTGCTAGCATCCCGTACTGTTTTGCCCGTTTTGAACTGTTGAGATAAAATGGATATATTGAACCATTATTTCTGAAACGATTAAATAAACCATGTGATATAGGCAAAGAACAACATTTTGTTGTATCGTACCGCTTTGTATAGTATACTGTCTGAATGCTATATTGTTCAAATGTATGTACTTATTGTACACCCTTTGTGCCACATTCCACGTGATGTGCTTGTGTCCTTCGAATTAGGAATTCCGTTCAGTTCCGTTATGATCTATCCGTTAATGATATGTCTTTGTTTTGACTGATGTATTGTTCCGTTCGATTCTGGTATGTTCCGTCTGTTGATGATCTGTCTGTCTTGATTGATATATGGTCCAGTTCCGTTGTGTACTGTCCATTGATGATACGTTTGTCTTGATTGAAACATTGTTCAGTCCAGTTATGATTAGTTCCGACAGTGATGTGTCCCTGACTTGATTGTTATATTGTTTCTAACCAGTTCCAGTTATGTTGTCCTGTTCATGATTGCCTGTGTCTTGATTAGTGTATTGTTTCCGTTTAGTTCTGTTATAATTTTATCAGTTCGCGATATGCCTTTGCTTGACTGATGTATTGTTTCCGTTCGATTCCGTTATATTCCGTCTGTTGATGATATGTCTGGCCTGATTGATAGATGGTCTAGTTCCGTTATGTTTCCGTCCTGTTATTGGTATGCCTTATTTTGATTGATCTTGTTCAACTCCGCTATGTTCTAGCCGTTGATAATATGCCCCTGTCTTGACTGACTTATTGTTCCCACTCAGTCCCGATTGTGATTCGTTCCGTTAATGAAGAGTCTGTGTCTTGATCGATATATTAGCAATAGTTATTGTTTTGACTGACTGGATTTAGTCTTGCTCTGTGATACATATTCTTATGATGGATAAGTGAGTTGCATTCCCGTGACACAAAGAAAAAGTTTTAAATTCCGCTGCATCTGACCCTACAGTTGGAGTGCAATTCGTCGGAAAGTCCAGAATTTGCCTTTGGTTGGTCGCGTCGCAACCGACTGGTAGTCACGTCCTCGACATCCGCGTAGGGTGGGGTTCGGGATGTGACACATATATGAGTGTATCTCTGCCCTTAGTGGGGTTAGTGGCTGATTGACTGATGGAGGTGATGGAGGGCTATGATGAAGGGAATGCATGCAAGGCCATTGGCCAATTTGGGTGGTGGCTTGGGCAAGATTATAGGTTATATACATATGTTGCTGTATATATGCACAAAGTAACCAACAGCCTAGTTGGTAACTTTTTAGGACAGAATTACTTACCTTGGTAGGTCAAGGGTTCAATTCCCCTTGGCCTCCCAAGTGACCATTTTCTCCTATTTTTCTGGTTAAGGCCCTGTTTGGTTGTCGCGGAATTCCAGTTTCACTGTTTTGGCCTTAACTTTCAATCCGTAACTCCTTTTTCAGTGCGGTTTCTTTCTGTCACTTCCTACTCAGAATATCTTTCATTGACCAAGGTCCAATGTCAGTTTTTATTTTCTCGAGTTTCCCATAATTAGCTAATTCGAGTTTTATCACTATTACAAATAGACATTAAATTAGCTAAACCTGACATTTCATTCCCAAAACAGTTTTCAATACACAAAACATGCCAGTCAAGTAATTGGGGTGTTACAAAATGATATGAACAATAGCAAGCAAAAGGATATAATATCACAATAGCCAGTCACAAAGAGTGTGAATCACTAGAAATAACCTGTATGTCCAAAGGCACATCCCAGGATAGTATGATACAGATGATGTAAATGATATAACAAATCAATAATAGGGACTAGCCTATACAATAATCAGCTGCCACAAATCACCATATAGCAATTTGAGTCCAAAGATAGGCATGCGAAGCATATTAACAACCAAAGAGTGCATCATCAGTTAATCCAATGATAGGCTTGAAAGGTGTATCAATAACCAAAGAGTGAATTATCAGAATATGTTCAATAAAAGATATGAGATAATAACAAAATAAATGATATCAATCAGAAGGGCCCGGCTACCCTCAAAAGCACTCATTTAGGATCACCCCTCTATTGGGTTCTTGAATAACACTAGAGCTCTTTACATATATCATTTCCTCTATGGACTAAGTGTTGGGAATCAATCCCAATCACCAACCCGTTGGTCCACATCAGTATCTATAGAATCAGATAGATGTTGTGACAGACACAACTCTCGACACTCATAATAATATCATGATCAGCAAAATTCAACAGGAGATGTATATATATGTGGAATAACAAATTCTCAGCAGTGAGAAACATAGCAATTTTTTAATATCCAAGCAAAGTATAGAAATGAACATGTAATCACATTAGGATATTGGCCATCAAATTCTCATCATATCCACAAGGTAGAATAGGCATCAAATTGTGGAAATCAATAAAGTTAGGTATATATAAAATACAAATTGGCAGCATCAAGGAAATAAAATTGTGACATGGCTAAGAATTACCACATGTTAGAGTTTGGATTTTAGTTACCTCAAAATAGTTTCTCCTCCCTTAAAGAGGAAATTAGACCTCCTTTTCTTTCCCTCTTGATGCCCCTATAAACCAGAAAATATTATTTAGTTTGATATCATTCATAGACTTAATTTGATTTTGTTATTAAATCTATAGTCTTTTAGTCTCATGTATTGCATTTTAAGTCTATGGACTCATTTACCCTCCTTTTGGTCTCATTAGTGTACCTTCACAGTATCCTAAAAATAGCTAATTTCATATATCAATATTTTAGGTATTTTGTTTGGTGAAACGAACTTCACCGCTAACTTTGGAACGTCAAAAAACTTTAAGGTAAGCACTCTCATAATTTTTGGAGGTCAATTGGTATCTTCATTTGGCCTTAAGGATATTTTTAGGATTAACCCAGTTTGTTCGTTCACATTTTTCAAGATTTAATTTCGCAATTTGAACTCTGCCATTGAGTTCGAAATGTCCAAAAATATTATATCACACTGTCTTTTTTATTTTATTTGGACACCGAGAATAATTTGCTAAATTAAATTAATTATATTATATTATTTTATATTATATATTTATTTAGGCATTATTTTAAATAAAAGACACAGTGGCATAGTGGCTTGCATATGGGGGTTAAAACCCTCACACGCGCGAGGTCTGCGGTTCGAATCTAGGGAGCTACGGCTCGCCTTTATTTTTCTGATTTTTCGAATGCCAAACAACAGACAAGGGGGTCAATTCAGGGATAGGCTATCCCTATTCCACCTTAAGTTATTAAATCATGTTCTCCATCCATGTATCCAAACAGACCAATTTTGTTTTAAATTTAAAACCTAATAACTTAAACGACACCATCCTAGTAAACAGTGTATGCGCGTGGGCGGGTTCCGACCCGAACCCGAACCGAGCCATTCCTGTTCACCTTCTTCCCCATCTCTCTTACCACCGTTGCCCTAATTGCAGGTTTTTTAAGAATTCTATTTCATTACTTTTTAGTGATCCTTTTCCCCTGCTTTCAATTCCTATGAGTTTTTGGGACATAGGAGAAACTATTAGTGTTGCTTTGGGGCATCAAATTAAGCTCAAAACCTCTAGTGGAGCTTCATGGACATTTCTGAATAATGAGTTATGCTCATTCTTTCATGAAAATCCATGGCTCTTAGCTTACCATGATCCTTATTTTAGTGGCTTCAAAACCACGTTCTAGAAATCAAGCTTAGTGCTCTATTGATAAAGGTCAATTTTAATATCGTGATCTGAAACCCAGTATACCTTCTTTATTTTAGGTCTATTCAGAGTAATTTTTGTTGCTTTGGAATCCTTGTGGCCTCAGGATCAAGACCCAAATAATAAAAATCAGTTTCCCACCATTCGTTTTAGACCCACCCTCTTAGTGGTCATCAATGGTGGTTTTTGGGTTTTGGCTTGCTATTTTGGGTATGTTGAGCATTCTAGGTCTCTTTTTTCACTCTCACACTATAGGATGATGCTAACATAGAGACTAGACTTAGTTCCGCTCACCTTTGTTTCGATTTCAATTCCCTTTACTTAATAGCTTCTTCTATTTCTTGCAACGCGACGAATGAGAGGCAGTGGAAGTGGTGGCGCAGCGAACGGTGGCGGTGGAAGCGGCGACGCAGCGAACGATGGTGGCAGACTCAGTTCTAGGAGTTGAGAGAGAGAGTGTGAGAGAGAGAGAAAGAGAGAAAATAGAACTAGAAAGAGAGAGTGAGAGAGAGAGAGAGAAAGAGAGAAAATAGAACTAGAAAGAGAGAGTGAGAGAGAGAGAAAGAGAGAAAATAGAACTAGAGAGAGAGAGATCGCGCAATGTGATTTGGGGATTTTATAAGACTATTAGCGACGCACATCGAGGGTCGCTAATATTCTTAATACACGTTGCTAAAGGCCTAAAAGATTATTTGCGACACACACTTGGGAGTCGCAAAAAGTCCCATGTTATTGGCGACACACAGTACGTCGCAAATAAGCTTTGGGTCGTTGCTAAAGCCTTCGCGCCCTTTTTTTTTATGCGCCCATTTTCACCATTATTTGCGATGCAGAAATGGGTGTCGCTAAAAGTGACTATTGGCAACGGATTTTGTGCGTCGTAAATAATGTGCGTCGCAAAAAACCTATTTTCTTGTTGTGCTTTCTGCCACTATGCCAACGTAGCACCACTGTTAATATCTTACAGAAATAATATATAATATATATATAATATTAATTTATAATTAATTAAATTTAATTAATTTAATAATAATAAAATATTTTGATGTCCAAAAATAAATAAACGAATAATGTATTTTCACTATTTTGGGCATTTTGGATCCAATGGTGGGATCCGTTTTATGAGACGGAACTCCAAAAAATTAAGACCCGTAAAAATATAAATTACCAAATTACCTCTAATATGTCCAAAGCCAAATAAAAAGCCGAGAAGGTCTAAATTGACTTTCTTCAATGTTCCGAACCCAACGGTGAGGTCTATAATACCAAAATAAGTACTGAAAAATAAGTCACGAAAAAATAAAGTTCATTAAATTACCACGAGTAAGCCGGTAAGATCAACCCTAGGAAATTAGGATGTGTCATGTCTAATAATTAAATGAAAAGCATCAATTTAGGGATGATTTGAAGTGAATGAGGAATTAATTGAAGTCTTGATGAATTTGATTTCTAGGAATTACAAAGGAAAAGGAAAAGCCCATCAATAGTGCTAACTCGGGAGAACAAGGTGAGTAATCTTGTACTTTGAAGTGGAGGTTTTTAATCTCCATGGATTCTGAAGTAAAACGAAGTTTAAATATTCTAAAGTGTTCTCATGTTTAAAATATCTGCAGTATTTCTAAATTTAAATTCTCGTATTTATATGCTTTATACTGTCATTTTATCTATAAATTCTAACATGGCATGCAAAATTTACTACTTGATATTTCTGATAGATGATACGTTTATTTTCTCGCATGTCCATGTAAATGTCAATTTATTAAATGCCTCTTGAATTAAATGCTTTTATTCTATCTATGCTTTAATAAATTCATGTACATCGTGATTTAAATTCCTGAAGCTCATGTGTTAAATGTTTCAAGTATTGTCCTCCAAGTATTTAAAAACTCTATTGAATTGTCCATATTTTGAATACTCATAAAAATTCATTCTTTTTATTGAAGCCATGTTTTTAAATGTTCATCAAAAGCATTTCTTGAAAAAGCCATGTTTTTAGATGCTCATAAAAGGATTTTCTTAAAAAAGTCATGTTTTTAATGCTCGCGAAAAGCACATGTTTGAAGAAACCATGTTTTCTGTGCTCTTTGAAAAGCATCATTGAAGAATTAAAAAGTTTTACAAGATAAAAATGCATAAGCACTACAACTGATATTGGGTTTCTTCGGAACTCAATTGACATGAAGAATGCCCGGTAGTAGGATCTGATCCCCCAGGCATGAGTTCTCTCAGAAGTAAGGCTAGAATCTGATTCGAAACGAATTTTCCCTAATCAAAGTGAAAAGACTGAAATGTTTTCAAAAATGGTAGCAGGTTTTAAATCCCCATTTACTTGAATCGGGTTTTTATAGAACCCCTTGTTTTAAAGAAAAAGAAATTTGCATCCTCCTATTTTCATGGAAAGGATTTCAATTATTTCCCTAGCCTTCAAATGGCTATCTTACACAGATTTTTGAATGCTGCTGCATATTAAATGTTTTATTGAATGCTTTAAAATGCAACATGCTACATGATTTGAAGATTCTTGTATTCTGTGATTATTGAAATACGTACCTAGCTTGAATGTCTAGTATGTTGCACGCTATCCTTTTTGAACAATCCTGTATTCTGTATCTGAAGTATATGTACAATTGGTAATGTATGTTTATATGAACTTTTTCTGAACTAACCCACTACCAGTTGAAAACCCATGACAAGGTACTGGAATTACTCATTGGGCTTGTTAAAGCTCATCCCATTACCCTAATATTTTTCAGGTGATGATGACGGATGGGAGCCTTGCCCAATTTGAGAATTGGTGATTGGCAGCTCCATTATGATCAAGAGATTTTTGAAAGTACTAAGACCTCTAGTTGGTCAAATTTTATTGTAGTAATTTTGGACAATTATGCACTTAAGCCCCGAGGGGCAAACGGATATGTAATATGTATAACTTTAAATTATTAGTATGCTCTAAATGTATGATGTTATGTTTACCGCTCAAAAAAAAAAGAAGCGATGGTACCGGGTGAGCGTGCGGAATGTAAAAGAAGAAGTTTTTCACGCTTTTGCAATTGCCAATCCTGGCAGCACCAAACCACCGTCTGGCACTGCCGCTTACGTAGGGCCCGCCATTTGGCCCACAGGCCGAAGGGGGTAGGCCAGTTGCGATTCCCTTGATCTGTATAGGGGCGAGTTTCGGGGGGTCGTGACACCCGACCTGTACGGATCAAAGGCCCATGACCAAGGGCGGTGGCCCACGAGCCGTCACCCACTCAGGGATCTCAAACACCAATTAATTAATCATTAATGCTTGTCATGACATTAGTTAATTTAGTTTCGTCATCAGAGTGTAGTTATCCATGCCGTAATAAAAGTAAGTGTTTAGTTTACAGATTCTCAAATATAAAAACATAGCTAGGACATGGACACATGGGAGAGATAAGACTACATTACACTTAGTCTATTACAACTATAACAAAAACGTCCACCATTACTTGCAAAAGGGCGATCTGTAGGCTAAATGAGGCGCCTACTCGTAGTGCACGATCCTATGGTCCTTCCGTAGTATCCTGTCTTGAAAAAAAATGACATATCTAGAATGAGCTAACTTAGCTAATAAGTAAATTCTCTCGGTCTACCATGGGGGCTAGTCCAAATAGAAGGATATGAACAATAGCAATAATGATATAATATCACAATAGCCAGTCACAAAAAGTGTGAATCACAAGAAATGGCCCGTAGGTCCAAAGGCACATCCTAAGGTAGTATGATGCAGATGATGTAAATGATATAACAAATCAATAATAGGGACTGGCTTATACAATAGTTAGCTACCACAAATCACACGATAGCAATTCAAGTCCAAAGATAGGCATGCAAAGCATATCAACAACCAAAGAGTGCATCATTAGATAATCCAAAGATAGTCTTGTAAGGCGTATCAACAACCAAAGCGTGCATCATCAGAATATGTTCAATAAAAGATATGAGATACTAATAGATTGCCCCTTGTCCGCTGTTTGCCACGTGAAATATAAGAAAAATAAAGGGGAGCGACAACTCCCTAGGTTTGATCCCCCAACCTCTCACATGTGTAAACCCTAAAACCTAGCATGCGACCACTATGCCACCATGGCACATGTGATAAAATATTAATAGAATAAATATATAATATGTAATTAAATTATTGTAAATAGTCCCGTCACCCAAATAAATTAAAAAGGTAAGAGTATTTTAACTATTTTAGGCATTCTAGGCCCAATGGTGTGGTCTGTTTTACGAGATGAGATCCCAAAAAATTAAGACGAGTAAAATAAAAAATTACTATTTTACCCTTTGGACTGCCTAAAGTTAAATGGAAGTCCGAGAGGGTCTAAATTGACTTTCTTCGACGTTCTGGACCTAACGGTGTGCTTCATATTATCAAATTAGGTACAAAAAAATAAGACACGTGAAAATGAAACTTTATTAAATTATGCCCAATAGTCCAACTTAACAAAGATAAGACCTATCCTAGGAAATTAGGATTCACCGGGTCTAAAAATAAACTAGAACACCAAATAGGTGGTAATTTAAATTAAGTGTGGAATTAATTAATTCTTTATAAGTTATTCTTAGAAACTACAAGGGAAAAGGAAAGGCACACCCATAGTGCCAATCCTGAAGACAAAGGTGAGTAATCATGTATTTTAAAGTAGAGATTTAACTCTATAAATTCAGAAGAAGTTTAAGTTCAAAATTCTTGAAGTATTTTAAGTTCAAATTCCATATTTATATGATTCATAACTCAAGTATTACTGCTTTTATTTTTTTTTTAAACTTCTATTGTGACATGCAAGTTAGCTTGTTTATATTGTTGACTTTCTATAAGTTTAAATTCCAGCATGTCTACATTAAATTTTGAATTTTATTAAAAGCCTCTCTAAAAGTAATGTCTTTTATTCTAGCTATGTTTCAAATATTCCTGAATATTGTTATTAGGTACTCTGAAACTCATGTCTTAAATGTCATATTCCAAGTATTTGAAGACTGTATTATAAATTCAAGAATTCATGTTTTTAATGCTTCTGAAAAGCATCTATTGAAGAATTCATATTTTAAATGCTCTTGAAAAGCATCTAATTGAAAATTTCATATTTCAAATGCTCTTGAAAAGCATCTAATTGAAAAATTCATATTTCAAATGCTCATGAAAAGCATCTATTTGAAAAAGTTATATTTCAAATGCTCTTGAAAAGCATCTATTTGAAGAAGCCATATTTTAAATACTTTTGAAAAGCATCTGCTTGTAGAAGTTATGTGTTAAATGCTTTCAAAAAGTAACTACTGGGAGGTCATGTTTTAATGCTTTTAAATATCATCTATTTGTAAAGAACTATTTTTACATGCCTCTTGTTTGCGAACTGGTAATGCAAGATAATCATGCATAAGCAGTACGAGTTCATAAGGCCCTTCGAGACTCACATACGAGTAAAATTTTCGGTAGAAGGTTTATCCCCCAGGCATGAGATATCTCCACGAGAAGTAAAACTAGAGTCTAGTTCGAAATGGATTCTTCTGTTAAAAAGTGAAAAGATGATACATTCAGAAAAGGCAAAAGGTTTATCCCCCATTTTTCTAAACGTGATTACAAGTTTTGATTTCATGAACAAAATATTCATGTTTTCATAAGAAATGGCAGAAGGTTCTTGAACCCCTATTTGCATGAAGAGAGTTTTTAAGAAAAATGGCCCAGTTTTTAAAATAACAAAGGGTCATGCCCTTTTATTTATGAGAAAAGAATTGTATTCATCCTAGTTAAGAAAAAAATGATTTAAACTCTTTTGGTCACAATTAGCCACTTTATACATGCTTACAAGTTTCCATTACATATTGCATGCTTCACTCGAATACTTTAAATACTTCGTGTTACGTGTTTTGAAGATTTTTGTACTCTGTATACGTGAAATATCTGTTTTACTCAAAAGCTTAAAATGCTTTCGTGTTACGTGTTTTTGAACTTTCCTATCTCCTACATTTGAAGAAATACATGCCTAGCCTAAATTCCTTGAATGCTTCATGCTATCTATTTTTAAGAATCATGTACTCTATATCTGAAGTATACGAGCAATTGGTAGTGAATGCTTTAATAAACTCTCTTATAACTAACCTACTACTAGTTGAAAACCCATGACAAGGTACTAGAATTACTCACGAGCTTTTCATAAAGCTCAAATGGATTTGTTACCCATGACTCTTTCAAGTGATGAAGATGGTTGGAAGCTTTGGCAATACTGAGGAAAGGCGTGGGGAGCTCCACACATGACTTAGTAAAATTTTTAGGAATATTAAGACCCATAGTCGGTCAACTTTTGTAGTAATGAAATCTTGGACAATATTCTAATTAAGCCCTTGCAGGCAATGGACATGTAATATGTATAATTTGTAAAATTTTAATAAGCTCTGTATGTATGTTTTGTACCGTTCTGAAAAATGGAAGTCCCGGGCAGATGTGTGGAGAAAAGAAAAAGCTTTTCACGCTTCTGCAATTGCAATCCTGGCTGCATCGCCATCCGGTACCGTTGCTTCTAGCCCACCTGTCAACCTCCAGACCGAAAGGTGGCCGTCACGTCCCCTTAATCAGCATAAGGTGGGTTTTGGGTAGTGACAAGAATTGGTATCAGAGCTTTAGGTTGGCTTAAAAAAATTAAGTAACACTAATAGGGTTAGTAACAAAACTAAGAGTTAGGAAAGTCCTAGGCTACCTAGGAAATTAAAAATTAGCAAATGACCTATTAAAGGAAACCTAAGTGAACTACATAATTTGATGTGAAGGCGAGTATGGGACCCACATTAACATGAAGTAACTATTTTGAAATACATGATCTAATGTGAAGGCGGGGTATGGGGCCCACATTAAAATGAAATAAATGTTTTGAAGTACATAATTTAATGTGAAAGTAGGTTATGGGACCCGTATTAGAATGAAGTAAATGTCTAGAAGTACATGTTTTGATCGGAATAGGGGCCTATGGGACCCGCAGTAGAGTAAAAGCAGTAAAATTTGAAGATAAGAAATAAACGTGGGCTATAAAACCCACCAATAGAATCAGAAAACGATTAATGAAAATTTTAAACCTTAAGCTATAAGGTAAATAAATATAACCTTATGTGTTATAGCATATGAAGATAAACTAACAAAATGTTTGTTTTTTAGTAACAATGGTGAATACACGAAGAAACACAAGTAATCCTGATGAACGACTAGACGGGGTCAAGTAAATCCTGAAGACTATGGCCCAGACTATGAGTAGTGTCCAAGCCTAGGGTAAGGCACAACAACAGGCACAAAATCCCCGGCCGCCTCATAACTAGGGACAACCAACAGAGGCAAGGAACATTACAACGCATAAGATGTTCCAGAGTTTCAAACCACCAAGGTTTGATGGTCTTGCATCTACGATCGACGCTGAGGCGTGGGTCTTAGAGATGGAGCGCATATTTACACTCTACCCTATACTGAGGAGCAAAAGGTCTCAATTGCTACCTTCACCTTTAAGGATGCAGCATAGCAATGATGGCTCCTGGAGAAGAAAAAGAACCTCCAATGACCTGGACGCGATTCTTAGAGGTATTTTATAACAAATAATTTCCATGGTCAATTAAGAACCAGAAAATAGCAGAGTTTGCAACTCTCACCTAAGGGAGCATAACTATCGAAGAATACGAGGCCAAGTTCATGGAACTAGCCCGCTTCTCGCCCTATACCATTGCCACGGAGGACTTAAAGGCTAGGAAATTTGAAAATGGCCTCAGGGATAGCATCAAGTACAAGATTGAGCCCTTCAAGCTTCCAATATACAACGCAGTGGTAAACTGTGCCAAGATCTTCAAAAGAGTTGGAAATGTTCTAGCTCAAAAGAAAGATAAGAAGAAGACTAGCACCACTCCTCAACTGATGAAGAGGACCAAGACAAGAGCCAAGAGTGTGACCTTTGTCAATGAGGGGGGTAACATTAGCCAAAAGACTTCAAAGACTCTACTGTGCCCTACTTGTCAAAAACGTCATTTTGCCCCCTACTGGAAACTCACTAGGGCTTGTTACAAGTGTGGGCAAGCCGAGCATCTCATTAAATATTGCCCAAAATGGAACCAAGCCACCAAAGAACCCACTATGGTAGCTTTTTTAGCTGCACCACAATCTCAAGCCTGGACAGTTGAGAAACCGGGAAGAATCAAGGAACCTATGAGGTACAGTCGAGTATTCAATGTCTTATCTGAGGCTACAAGGACCCCCATTGGTTAGCTAGGTACCTGATCCAATACTTAATTATTTTTTGAATTATATGTCTTTGTCATTTAATTTGGTTAGTAAAACCTGTCACGACCCGAAATTCGCCTCTCGCGCGGACCTCGTGCTGGGACCGCCACCTGCAAACCCGGGGGTCCGAGGCAAGGCTCACATAAGCACCGGTATCGAATAGATGTGCGACATGTGGTTTGCGGAAGCATGAAAAACTTTTTCTTTTCTTTTCTCATTTTAAAATTTGCACATCCGTTTGGTACTGTCGCTCTTTACATTGTGGTACACATGATCATACATTCAGAGCATAACTAAAAACTTAAAGACTTTATAACATTACATGTCCACCACCCTGAGAGGCTTAATACACATTCTTACATTGTCTACTAATACAAAATGTACTATTAGAGTTCATAGGGTTTCCTAAAAGAAACTACTTAAGCATATCTTCCCAAACGGCCAGACTCATCATCATCATCATCAACATCAAAATCAGATCTGCCATGAATCACCTGAAAGGGGGACGAATAAAAATTCGGGTAAGCTAATCTAAGCTTGTGAGTAATTCCTGCATTTGTCATGGGGTTTTCAATTGGCAGTGGTTTAGCACATGAGAGTTTATAAAATACTCACTACCAATTGTTTGTCCTTTTTGAACATAGAGTATATGCATTCTTAAAACAGATAGCTTTGAAATATTTAAAGTATTCAAGCTAAACATACATTTATTCAAGTAGAGTATATGCACTTCAAAAGCATATAAACATGCATAATAAAAATGGGGGTAAAAACCTATTCCATTTCCAAAAGCGTTTGTCATCTTTTCTCTTTAATTAGGTGGAATCTGTTTCGAACCAGACTCCTGTTTTACTGCAATGCTACAATACTACAATGGAAAGATCTCATTGCCTGGGGGATTAGATCCTGCTATCGGGCATTACTTCGTGTCATAGTTGAATTCCGAAGAATATCAACGTCAACTTCGTGTCATAGTTGAATCTCGAAAGATTTCAACATCGCATGCAGTACTTAAGTACCAATTATCTTATAAAACATTTATCACATGGCTTCTTCAATAGATACTTTTCATGAGTATTTAAAACATGAAATATATATAACTTCAGAATATTTAAGGAAATTGGCATTTTACTCAGACACGCTCAATATTTCTAAGAAAGGAACTATAAAAAAAAACATTTACGGAGCATGTCATAACAGAATATTTTAAAATAGCAATCATATAAAGACTGAATTTGATATTCAAATGCTTCACATAACTTGAACTTAAAAACTTCTTCAAATATATGGAGTTAAATCTCTACTTCAAATACAAGGTTACTCACCTTATACATCTGGGTTGGTGCTATTGATGTGTCTTTCCCTTTCCTTTGTAGTTCCTAAGAACAAGTTCATAATAGTCCATTAACTTCACATTCACTTCAAACATCTCCTACTGATGCTTCTTAACTTATGCTTAGATCGTATTGAATCCTAACTTAATCTCAGGCGTTATACTTTTAAGGTATACTCTTCTGGTAGCTCTATTTACTTTAATTTAAATTTAATTACTTCACATGTTTACGTGTCATGTCTTTTCGTATCTTATTTTCACATACGAGCCTTAGTTTATTACTTCGGCAATATTCTAGTTCATAGTCACTTGACTGATGCTATTCATCAAATTTTATGTCTTTTTATTTTAGACATCTCTTTTGGTTGAATAGACTCTACCATTGAGTCCGGAATGTCGAAGAAAGTCAATTTAGGCTTTCACGGAACTCTATTTGGGTTTTGGTAGCAATAAGGGCATTTTGGTCATTTAGCATTTTTACGTGTCTTAATTTTTTCGTACTTCGTATCACAATTTGGACCTCACCATTGAGTTTGAAACATCAAAGAAAGTTAATTTAGACCCTCTCTGGTTTCAATTTGTCTTTAGGGGTAGTTTAGTCATTTTACCCTTTTACGTGTCTTTATTTTTTGGGACCTCATCTCGTGACGTGAACCTCACCATTGGACTCAGGAGGTCCGAGATAGTAAGAATACACTAATAACATGTCCAATTTGGACAACGGGCATTTTGTGACTATTTAATTTAATTAAATAAATTAAATTAAATTAAATTTATCAAGTAGGATATATATGTATTTAAATTGCATAATATGCTGGATGAAATGGGTGGCACGCTGGCCAGCGTGTCACCTCCCCTTTAAAATGTTCCTGGTTCGAGTCTCTCTAGGTGCGAAGGCACCTTTTTTATTCTAAAATTTTATATATATATATATATATATATATATATATTATATATATATATATATATTTTGCTTTATACGTATAACGCGCGAACGCGTGGCCGAGTGGAAAGAATGAGATTTTGGCACGTGGGGTTAGGGGTTCAAACCCCAAGGCTTACGCCCTTTCATAATTTTTCCTGTTTTCTTAAACCAAACGGCGGACAAGGGTGTTAAACTGCGTATAGGCCATCTAAACCACGTGCAGGATATTAAACTTGGGCCTTATACACGTGACCAAACAAGCCGAATCAGGGTTTTAAAACCCTTAAGCAAAACTGACGTCGCCTCACTTATGCGGTGGCCGTACTCTCATCCCAACACGTGTCCGAGTCAACACGCTTAACTCGAATCGAGTTGGCGAAGTTGACTCATCGTCTTCTTCACTGATTTTTTCACTGTTGCCCTAATTTTTTACAGATTTTCTTTTGAAATTTCATAATTTTTGGGGATGTTTTACACTCTGCTTCCAACTCTAAAGTGTTTCTGGGACATCACTTTAGGATTTGGCATTCGTTTGGTGCCTAAATCAGAGCTCAAACGTTCGGTCTATGGAGAAATAGCCGAACATTGTAACTGACTGGTAAATCCTCAATTCACCACCAAAAGCTCGCGTGGTTTGGCTTAAAATGATCCTCATGACATGGAGGTTCAATCCCTATTCCAAAAACATTGGTTTAAGGGTCTAAAACAAGGGCTAGGTTTCATGGCCAAACCTGCAACTTGATGTTTGGAGGTCATTTCTTAGGCTTTGTGATCGTGTATTAGGGTTTTTAAAACCTTCATGGTGTCTATTTAAGGTCTTGATATGCCAAATAGGGTTTGGTTTTGATGGGTCCAAATCTGTTGTAAGCAAGTTCCTCCCATAGGCCGTTTTGTATACAGTCGTGGGTTTTTTGATATTTTCATAGCTTAATTTCACGCTCGATCACATGTTAGACATATATTTAACATCATATGCATGTATAACAACTCAAATAGTTCATAACTAAGTAAAATTCTAGAGAGAGAAAAATGAAAATTTTCATGAGTTCACACCTATTGGTTGTGATTTTTTTGAACTCTTCCACTTCTGATTCTTCCTTCTTCTTCTCAGAAGTTCCTCTCTCTATCTTTCTCTCTTTCTCTATGTGACTGAATTCTTGTGTGGGTGAGTGTATACAATATGTATATGTGTGTATAGGTGTATATATGATCATTGCAATTCTGATTTTTACCCACCAACTAGGCTAACTTGTGGCAGCTTCTCTAATGAGTGTCCTTCATGCCACTGTTTTGGGCAGGCCATCATTTGGCTCTGTGTGTGTGGTGTTTTGTATATATATATATATATATATATATATATACACACACACACATATAAAATAACTCACACACACTTGGACACACACACACATACCTCTCCACCGACACACACACACAATCTCCCTCTTCTGCACACACTTTAGTTATTTATATTATTTATATACTACATATATTTATATCCAATTATTTTTATATATATAAATACCAACATGTATATATATATATATACTTATACATACACATGCTTAGCCATGTACACACACACATTACACCTTTAATGTGTGTATGTGTGTGTCATCATATAACTAGTACTTAATTTCTTATATTAAATCAACTAATTATATTAAATTAATTAATCATTCTCTTAAGTGTATAATATTTACACTACTTTTTCATAACTTCATAAAACGTGTCTTAGGTTCGGCAGTTAACATGAAAACATATAATTACTACGGAACCAGTAGGTTGGTGATTACAACGAAAGTGATGTACAGTCGTCCTGGGTTTTCAAGACCCTTTTGTTGGTGACTGCGCTGAAAGTGATGTACAGTCGTCCTAGGTTTTCCAAGGTCCTTATGTTGGTGACTGCAATGAAAGTGATGTACAGTCGTCCTGGGTTTTCCAAGACTCTTACGTTGGTGACTGCAACGAAAGTGATGTACAGTCGTCCTGGGTTTTCAAGACTTTTACAAAAAGTCCTCGTGTTGGAATTAAAGCCGATCCTCGTTGCTTAAGGTCTCGATCACTAATTTATAGTCCATGACTTAATGGTCCCTATTTCAGATCAAGGCATTACAAAACCACCAAGATCCGTAGCAACAACCAAACGTATTAAGACATGACTAAAAGAAAACATGTAAGACGTAGTCATGACAATAAGACGTAATTACAATTTAAAACATGGAGATAAGTCAGGGGTAAGACACACAAATGTGTTAGATACTAAAAATGAGCGGAAAAAAAAAAAAAAAAAAGGGAGCAGAATCTTATAACGACCAAGGACCCTTGAGTTTTTAGGACAAAACTCTTTTAAGGAGGGGAGAATATAACACCCCAGCCCAATTAATAGAAATTAAGTCACAAATTAAATAATAGGGAATTAAGAAAAATTAGACCAAGAAGATGAAGACAATGATAAAATAAATATACGGCTAATGAAACTATACGTGAAGAAAATAAAAGAAATTTCAAGACTTCAATTTATTAAATCGATACATGAAGGAAGTAAATAAGAATACAAGTATACAAGAAGAAAAATGAGAATAAAGTAAAAAGGGGAAAAAATAGGATAAAATGTAAAAATGCCAAACAAGGGCGAAGAAGGAAAAATGATGGAAAATAAGGCCAAAAGGTTTGAACATTAGACCAAAAAGTGGGAACAAATCAATTATTTAAAATATGTGATATATAATTATCTGTTGCGTGTGTGTAATCCCAATTCAGAAATCAGACTTGTGTAAGTGAAGTTTGGAGTAGAGAGAGAGGAACAGAGTTAGAGAGAGTGAAAAAAAAGGAGGAGAAGAAAGAGGGCTCCCTGCATGGCTGCCTGAACTGAAGGAGGCCACAAATCCAAACCAATTTGAGCTTAGAAGAAGGAAGAGAGCACTGTTTGGAGGTATAAAACACAAAACCACCCATTTTCTCTCTCTAGAAATTCTCATTTTTACAAACTGTTTAAGCCTTTTTAAATGCATGCATGGCATTTGGGGATAGTTAACTAGATTAAGGCATGAATTTTGGACCTCGAACCAACCCTAGAACCCTAAACCATGAAAAACTGCCATTGATGACCTTGACAAGCAGGTCTGATTCGACTAGGGCTAGACCTCGATTGAGAGACAGAGATCAAAACTAGAAATGATAAGGATCACAATGCAATAAAAACCAAAGGAAATGGCCCTAAGGCCAGTGAGAACCTTCGAGTTACAAGTCCACAAGGTCTAATCTTTAGCAACTCAAATCGAGCCTCAACCTTAGTTTTACAAATGGATTAATAACCCCTATGATTGTACGGTTACAACAAGCCAAAAAGTATCAACTTTAGTGAAGAAATGAGGATGTATGGTCCGATTATTCAGTCGCCCATCAAAGCTTGGATCAAGATTTTGAGCTTGTTTCAAGCTACGAAATGAATGCCAAAACATATAAAAACCTACCAATAATGATTTAGAGATGAAAACAGTGAGAATCGATGGTTGAAATTCCACGAAATTGAAAAGTAAAACTCGCTGTAATTAGGGCTACAGTACCCTTCACGATGGGGAAGATGACGAGTTGACCGAGTCGACTCGCCCAACTCGCTCAGATCGAACGTGTCGACTCAGACACGTGTTGAACTGTGGGTTAGCCACCACATTAACGAAACGATGTCGTTGGGTTTTAATGTTTTAAAATTTAAGTTGGCCTGTTTGGTAACACGGATTGTAAATTGGAATTAGGAACAGGGATAACTGAAACACGGATAAGGGGCCAAACTGGAATAACAGGGATATGTTATTCCGGTTCTGTATGGTCCAGTGAACCGATTGGTTCATAGTGCTGCCAGTCCGGTCTAGGGTTTTGGTTATTAAACCCACTGGTCCAAGGGCTTAATTGAAAAGAATTAAACCAAGACTTTAACTATTTGCGGTTTGACCCCCAACAATTTTATAGAATTGTATTCTGGCCCAACTTCTGAAAAACTAATGCAAATACACCCCTAGGAAAAATAAATAATTAATAAAATAATTTATTTAATTATTTTATTAATTATGTAAAATTACTATTTTACCCTTGGACACTAAATGAGTCAAATGAAGTCCAAATAAAATAAATGAATAGTGTATTTTTACTATTTTGGGTATTCCGAACTCAACGGTGGAGTCTGATTTAGAAAATTAAGTCCCAAAAAATAAAGACACACAAACGGTTAATGACTGTATTGCCCCTAATGATACCTAGGGCCAAATAAAAATAAAAGATAGTCCATTTTAATTATGTTGGGCACTCTGGACTCAATGGTGGAGTTCGTACTAGCAAACGAAGTACCGAAAAATGTGAAACATAAAATGACCAAAATACCCCTAATATACCCAAAGCCAAATAAAAAGACGAGAGGGTTCTAAATTAACTTTCTTCGACGTTCCTGAACCTAACGATGAAGTCCATAATACCAAAATAGGTACTAAAAAGTAAGTCACGTGAAAAATAAAAATTTATTAAGTCACCACAAGTAGACCAGGTAAGACCAATCCTAGGAAATTATGATACGTCGGGTCTAAGATCAAATAAAGAGCATCAATTTAGAGATGATTTGAAGTAGATGAAGGAATTAATTGAAGTCTTGATGAATTTGATTTTTTTAGGAATTTCAAAGGGAATGGGGAAGCCCACCAATAGTGCAAACCCGAGGAATCAAGGTGAGTAAGCCTGTACTTTGAAGTGGAGGTTTTAATCTCCATATATTCTGAAGTGATTTGAAGTACAAGTATTCTAAAGTGTTTTTATGAAAATATCTGCCGTATTTTGAATTCTAAATTCTCATATTTATATGCTTTATATTTCAATGTTCTATCGTTTTATTTATAAATTCTAACATGGCATGCAAAATTCACTTCTTGATATTGCTGACAGTTGTTACATTTATTTCTGCATGTCCATGTAAATGTCAAATTTTATTAAATGCCTCCCAAAATAAATGCTTTTATTCCATCCATGCTTTAATAAATCCCCGCCCATCGTGATTTAAATTCCTGAAGCTCATGTATTAACTGTTCCGAGTATGGTCCTCCAAGTATTTAAGAAACTTTGTTAAACTGTCCATGCTTTAAATACTCATGAAAATTCACCCTTTTATCGAAGACATATTTTTATACTCATGAAAAGCATCTATTTAAAAATCATATTTCAAACACTCATGAAAAGCTTATATTTGAAGAAATCATGTTTTCAATGCTCATGAAAAGCATTTATTTGAAGAAGCCATAATTCGATGATCTTTGAAAAGCATCCCATGAAGAAGCCATGTTTTTAAATGCTCATAAAAAAGCATTTCATGAAGAAGTCACATTTTTGCAAGATATTGATACATAAGCATCGCAAATTATTGAGCTCCCTTCGAGTTCTCAATTCAGAAGAATGCCCGGTAGTAGGATCTGATCCCCCAAGCATGAGATCTCTCAGAAGTAAAATTAGGGTCTAGTTCGAAACGGATCCTTGAGTTAAAAAGTGAAAAGGTGCAAAGGTTTTCAAAAATGGTAGCAGGTTTTAAACCCCCTATTATCTTAAACGGGTTTTTATATAACCCTTTGAAGTTTTGAAGAAGAAGAAATTTACATCCTTCTATTTTCATGGAAAGGATTTCAAATTATTTCCTTGGTTTTCAAATGGCCACTCTACACATGTTTATAAATTCTGTTTCATATTAAATGCTTTATTGAATGCTTTAAAATGCATCATGCTACGTAATTTGAAGATTCTTCTATTCTGCGATTATTGAAGTACGTGCCTAGCTTGAATGCCTTGTATGCTTCATGCCATCCTTTTTGAAGAATTCAGTTTTCTGTATCTGAAGTATTGCACAATTGGTAGTGTATGTTTATATGAACCTTCTCTTATAACTAACCCACTACCAGTTGAAACCTATGACAAAGTATTGGAATTACTCACTAGGCCTTTCGAAGCTCACCCCATTCCCAACATTTTTCAGGTGATGATGATGGATGGGAGCCTTGCCCAATTTGAGGTTTGGAGATTGGCAGCTCCATTTGATTAGGATTTTTGGAAGTACTAGGACTCGTAGCTGGTCAAATTTGATGTAGTAAATTTTGGATAAATATGTACTTAAGCCCGAGAGGCAACGGATATGTATCATGTATAACTTTAAATTTTTAGTATGCTCTGAATGTATATTATTTGTTTACCCCTCCGAAAAAGAAGAAGAAGCGACAGTACCGAGCAAGCGTGCGAAAAGAAAAAGTTTTTTTCACGCTTTCGCAATTTTCCAGTTCTGGCCCTATGGCACAGTCGTTCGGTATCGTTGCTCACATGCAGCCTTATCCGACGGCTCCCGAGCTGAAGGGTGGCAGTCACGATTCGGGAATTCACAGAGGCCGGGTTTCCCGGTCATGACAAGATATACATATATATGTCATATGAAAGCCCATCCCACCACCCAAAACAACCAATCACAACTCATGCAACACATCAGCCTTTTGTAATATATACATACGTACACACAAATGTACCTATATATATATATATGACTTGCATGTAAAAGAAAATAAATCAGAGTGTATGCATGTGGGGTGGCTAGAGAGAAAGAGTGTGTGAGGTAGAAAGAAAGAAGAAGAAGAAGGAAGAAGAAGATGAAGAAAGGAAGAAAAAGGAAGAGAAGTTAGTTGCATGCAAACCTAAGGGAGGTCAGAGTGGAACCAAGAAGAAGGAGACTCACAATAGAGGTAAAAACACCCAAAAACCCATATTTTTTTCTCTCAAGTAAATATAAATTTTCTTGTTATTTGTTGAGGGTAAAATGCATGCATGTGCACATTATGATATATATGTGTGTACTACATAAAATTTCAAAGAAATTGAGTTATAATACACTAAAAAAGTGAACCCACTATTGAAAGACCTCCAAAGAGTCGAGTCTGAATCAACCCAAAAAAAAAACCCAATTCCTTTGCTTGCGGCTTGAACTAGGCCTCATGGGGATTATAAAAACCCTAACCCATGATCAAAAAACTCAAAGAGAGGTTCCTAAATATCGAGTTACAGGTCATGACCTAGAAAGCCAACCCCGCGATTTGAACACCAAACTTGTTTTCTTGAACGTGACTTTGAAGCCCTTACAATAAGGATCATAGCAAGCAAAACCATGCTTGATTTGGTGGAGAAATAAGCTTGAAATAAGCTTGGACAACTATAGCTATCGAACCTTCAATAGAGCTATATAACTCATCTCAAAGCCTAATACTAACGCCAAGATGATCTATAATCTCACTAGAAACCCATAGGAACAAGAAGTAGGTCAAAAGACCCACTAGAACTTCATAAAATAAAAGAACAAGATTCTGTGTTTTAGGGCAACAGTGACAAGGTCAATAGGAAAGATGAACAGTGATAGGTTAGGTCAATTTTAGGTTCGGGGTCGAGACCCGCCCTGGTCGCACATAAGGGTTTTAGTGACACTGGTGCCGTTTGGGGAAATTTAAGTTTTTATATTAAAAATAAAAACGAGTCTATTTGGTTGTAGTTGTAGGGGACCTTGATTTGATAACCATTGTTGGAACTGGGATAACCTATCCTAGTTTTGCCCCTTGTCCCGTTGTTTGGCACGTGAAATATAAGAAAAATAAAGGGGAGCCACAGCTCCCCAGGTTTGATCCCCCAACCTCTCACATGTGTAAACCCTAAAACCTAGCATGCAACCATTGTGCCACCATGACACATGTGATAAAATATTAACAGAATAAATATATAATATGTAATTAAATTAATTAAATTATTATAAATAGTCCCATCACCCAAATAAATTAAAAAGGTAGAGTATTTTAACTATTTTGGGTAGTCTAGACCCAATGACGAGGTCTATTTACGAGACAGGATCGCAAAAAATTAAGACTCGTAAAATACAAAATTATCGTTTTACCCTTAGCACTGCCCAAAGCTAAATGGAAGTTCGAGAGGGTCTAAATTGACTTTCTTTGCTATTTTGGACCCAACGGTGAGGTCCATATTACCAAATTAGGTACGAAAAAATAAGACATGTGAAAGTACAACTTTATTAAACTACGCCTAATAGTCCGACTTAATGGAGATAAGAACGATCCTAGGAAATTAGGATTCACAGGGTCTAAAATAAATTAGAATGCCAAATAGGTGGTAATTTAAATTAAGTGTGGAATTAGTTAATTCTTTATAAATTGTTTTTAAGAACTACAAGGTAAAAGGGAAGGCACACCAGTAGTGCCAATCTCGAAGACAAAGGTAAGTAATCCTGAACTTTGAAGTGAAGATTTAACTCCATGAATTCTGAAGAAGTTTAAGTTCAAAATTCCTGAAGTATTTAAAGTTCAAATTTCGTATTTATATGATTCATAACTGAAGTATTACTGCTTTTATTTTTTTTGAAAATTTTATTGTGACATGCAAGTTAGCTTGTTTATATTGCTGACTTTCTGTAAGTTTAAATTCCAGCATGTCTATGTTAAATTATGAATTTTATTAAAAGCCTCTCTAAAAGTAATGTCTTTTATTCTAGATATGTTTTAAATATTCCTGAATATTGTAATTAAGTACTCTGAAACTATGTCTTAAATGTTATATTCTAAGTATTTGAAGACTCTGTTATAAATTCAAGAAGTCATGTTTTTAATGCTCCTGAAAAGCATCTATTGAAGAAGTTATATTTGTATGCCCATTACTGCTAAGCATTTACTATTCCACAATTATGTACATTGCTTGTGGAATACTGATGATCATGGTTTTATTAATATGAGTACTTGAGATTGTGATTTGTCACAACGTCCATCTAATTCCTATATGCTTCTGGACTTACGGGTCGGAGTCCATAATGGACCTGTTGTATATAAAGAGCTCTAGTGCCTATACAAGAGCCTGATGGTGGGTAAACTTGGATAAGAGCATCTGAGGGTATGCCAGGCCCTATCTATTTTCGCATCTAATCTGTTAGTATTCATAGCATTTATTGACATTTTGATATTACACTCTCTCATTATTGATATACTGGTATGCATGTCTTGACTATATGATGACGTATCCATGTTTATTGATACGTTGGATATTCTAGTACTTTTGATTTCTGTTATGCCTTGCATGCCTATCATTGATTTGATTTGGTTATTTGTGATACTTATGAATTATGGCAGCTAACTATTATGTAGGCCAAGTCCCCACTGTTGATTTGTCATTCACTTGTATCATTTTCTCATAGGACATGTCTGTTAGACCTTCGGGTCTCTATTGCTTTTGTGACTAGCTATTTTATCTCTGTATCTTTTGTTTGTCTTGATTTCATACTTTCTATACTAAACCTGATATATGGCAGAGCAAAGGAATTTACTTATTGAGCTAAGTTAGCTCACTCCTTACTTATGACCATTTTTCAAGTGGCTTATGATGGATGATATATAGTGAGATAACTAGTGGAACTAGTGAAGTATGAATGATTTACACTAACGATATGAACTCTAATTCAAAGTTAACTACATACTCTGTAAGGTTAAATTCACAATTGTATTATAATGCTATATCATTAGTGATGAGGTTAGCCTAGTATGTTAGATCACCCTGATTAAATTTCATTTGGAGATTCTAATTGTTGATCATTGGGAATGAGTTGTTGATTAGCTGAATTGAATTGTATTAATGCAACTTCTGCTTTAAGTAATTCATTGACATAGAATAGATGCATTGGGGCATGTGTGTTGAAACTCTAGAGATATTTGGTGACTGATTCTAGACGTGCTCTGATGTGTTTGAATGAATTGCATCTCTGAATAAAAAATGTTTTAATTCCTACTGCTTTGACCCTACCATTAGAGTGTAATTCATTGTAAAGTTCAAAAGTCGCCTTTGGTTAGTCGCATTGTCGGTGAGAAAAACCAGTAAGGCGGCCAACTGGCATCATGTCCTCGACATCCATGTAAGGTGGGGTTCAGGGTCGTGAAAGTGGTGGTTTGACCATTGTCGGGCATTTTGGGCGGTGAACGAGCCAAATGGGGCCAATTTGGGCACTTTTGTCCCTCTTTTTTGCATAAGATGAAAATCGGGCATCTGAATTGACTACCATAAGTTTGAGCATCTGTATTTATTATTTTAGAGGGGTGTGAGTTGGTTTGGAGTGTTTTGACCATTTTCGAGCATTTTGGGTGGTCGAAGGCCCAAAAGGGGCTGTTTTAGCACTTAAGTCTCTCTCTTTTTGCATAAATTGTAAAATGGGAATCTGAATTGTGTTCCATAAGTTTAAGCACATGTATTTTATTAATTTAGAGGTGTATGAGCTATTTTGGTTGTGGTTTGACTATTTTCGGGCATTTTGGGCGGTCAAAGGCCCAAAAGGGGCTGTTTTGGCCCTTAAGTCGTTTTTTTTTCTTTTTTTTTTTCCATAAGAAGCTCCAAACTGAGAATCTGAATTATTTTTTGTAAGTTTGAACATGTTTATTTTATTATTTTATCTATGTGTGAGCTATTTTAGTGGTGGTTGGACCGTTTTCGGGCATTTTTGGCGGTCGAAGGCCCAAAAGTGGCCGTTTGACACTTATATCCCTTTTTTTTGCATGAGATGCCAACGGGGAATCCAAATTGTGTTTTGTAAGTTTTAGCACTTGTATTTTGTTATTTTAGATGTGTGTGAGCTAGTTTGGTGGTGGTTTGACCCTTTCTAGGCATGTTGGGCGGTGCAAAGGCCAAAAAGGGTCGTTTTGGCACCTAAGTCCCTTGTTTTGCATAAGTTTCAATCCGGTAATCTAAATTGTGTTCTGTAAGTTTGATCACATGTAGTTTATTAATTAAGAGGTGTGTGAGCTGATTTGGTGGTAGTTGGACAGTTTTTGGGCATTTTGGGTAGTTAACGGGTGCTATTTTGGGCACTTATGTCCCTTTTTTTTACATAAGTTGCAAAATCGGGCATCCGAATTGTGTTTTGTAAACTTAAGAATGTTTAATTATTTTAGATGTGTGTGCACTAGTTTCGTACAGGTTTGACCATTTCTAGGCATGTTGGGTGGTCCAAGGGGTCGTTTTGGCAATTAACTCCTTTTTTGGTATAAGTTACAAACCAAAAATTTAAATTGTGTTCCATAAGTTTGAACATGTATATTTTATTAGTGTACAGGTTTCAGATCTGGTTTGGTGGTGGTTCAACCATTTTCGGGCATTTTGGATGGTCCACGAGCCAAATAGGGCCGTTTTGGGCACTTATTTTCCTTTTTTCTATAAGTTGCAAATAGGGCATCCGAATTGTGTTCTGTAAGTTTGGGAATCTATATTTTATTAGTTTAGAGGTGTGTGATCTAGTTTGGTGGTGGTTTGATAGTTTTCGGGCATGTTGGGTGGTCCTAGGGCCAAAAGGGGCCTTTTTGGCACTTAAGTCCCTTTTTTGCATAAGTTGCTAACCGAGAACCTGAATTGTGTTCCATAAGTTTGAGAAAGTTAATTTTATTAGTGTAGAGGTTTGTGACCTGGTTTGGTGGTGGTTTGACCATTTTCGGGCATTTTGGGTAGTGGACGTGTAGAGATTTAAAAAAAATAAAAATAAAAATAAAATAAAATAAAATAAAATAATAAAAAAAATAATTAATTAAATTAAATCCCCGGCTTTATTGGCGAGTTGTGATTTAATATTGTAGGAAATGAAAGAAATAAAATTTTAAAATAATGTGACAATAAATAAAAATGAAGTAAAATGATTAAGATAAAATATATATATATATATGTCTCAAGTGAAAAAAAAGAAAAAAAAATAAAGAAAATGGGAAGATAAGAATTAGGATAGAAACCATGAGATAGAAAAATGGGAAACAGGGGAGGTCGTGTGAAAGGGAGAAGAAAAGAGGGAAAGAAAAAAAAAAGAAAAGGGAAAGGAGAGAAAGGAAAGGGGGTGAGGCGGCGGTGGTCGCGAGGGGGAATCGAGGCTAGGGGGCGACGGAGGAGCGATGGTGGAGGAGACGATCGTCGACGGTGTGGCATCGAAGGTCATTGATCGGACGATGGTTGAGATTATTGGGAGGGAAGATCGCGACTTCGTTAGATTTTGGGGCTGGTATCGCTGCGGTCGAATGGATTCGTTGAAGTGCGATTGACCAGGTCTGTATGTGTATTTATTTGTGTGTTTGTGAAGTGATGGGGCTGTGTGTTGCGGATTGGAGGGACGCGAAGCAGCAGCGATTTTGACGGATCACTAGATCGTGGTCTGAGTTCGATTTTTGCTTCAGATTTTGATGATTGATGATCCGTTTAAATTGGGGAGAAAAAGAGTGAGGGTGTGGCAAGTGGTATGTATATACATATGTATATGTGTTGTGTGGCTCTGAACTTGTGTGCGGCTGTTACTAGAATTGCGATAGGGAAGCTAAAGGTTGGATTTGGTTTGTTTGTGGTTTGCATTGAAAGGGAAAGGAAATTGTAGCGGTGTGTTGGTGTGGATGTTGCGGCTATGGGATTCCTTTGTTCCGCCGCTCCAATTACGAACAGGGGATTATTACTGGAGTTGCGATAGGGGGTGATGCAGCCGATCTATATAAAATATATATTTATGTATATGTGTGTTTGTGAAGTGGTACAATGGGGAATTTGCAGAGATACAAATATATATATATATATAGGTTTGGTTGTGTTGTGTAATGGTGCAGAGGGGGGACCTGCGCACCTGGAAAATGGATGGCTGATGGCTGTTTGGGTTTGAAGTAGATTGACAGGAGCAGCGGGGTAGAGAAAGAATTGACAGTGAGATTTTTGTGTTGGAGAGTGGATGTGTAACCCCTTGACAGTAATTAGATCAATGAAAACAGATTTTGGGCGAAATGTAAACATATTTTATTGGGTTGGCTACTCTAATTTTTGGGTAAGGGTCTTTGTTGTTAAACTTAAAGGTTGTTTGGCATTAAACTATTATGTTATTCGCATTATTGCGTTGGTAATTGTTTATAAACTGTGGTGGCCTGTTTGTGACAAGTTTTGTGGAACAATTCGTAGGATCAGAACTTATGATGAATAAGCAGAAGGTCTGGGCTGATTTATTAGGGGGAAGCCAATGGATTTAATTAAGTGGAGTTAAGGATAAATTCTGGCAATTTGGTGGCATTTGTCAAAGTTCTGTTCTAGAGTCCATGGCAGAACCAATGTGCATTCTGATGCAAACCCGAAGTAGCTCGATTTGGAGATGAGATTGTGCAGTGGATGAAATGTTGCAGTAATTAGCGGGTTGCTGTCTATTTTGTTAGTGAGGAAACATGGGATAAATTGAGAGTTTTGACGTAGGGTTTTCCTAGGAGTCATCTGCAGTTTCTAAGTGACTTGCAGCTTGAAGGGCCCATTGACTGAGGGAAGTAATGCAATATTAGTTGTAGCTTCAACCTTACAGTGGTGAAATTGTTGGGGGCTATAGGTCTTAACCTTGCTTGTAGAAATTGAAGCGACTTATTGGGAAGACTCTGCACAGAAATCTGATGAGAGGAAGGGAAAGTTCTTCAATATCTGATGGATGGGATTGGTTTGGTTTGAGTTCTATTGAGGGGCCACTGCAATAGAGAGAATCAAAGAGGTTGATTCAACAAGAGCTTGGGGACATCTTTGTTAACTTGACTGCATAGTGGACACAACATCCTAGGATTGAGACACGCCCTAGTCAGGTATGGTACTTTACTAAGTGAGGAATAGAATTAAATTAGGATTGATGTGCATATTGATTGAATGCTTTTGTGCTTATCTGCGGATAGAAGATCACGTAGGACTTAATTACTTCCTTGAGTTGATTGTTTATATGTTTCCGTGCTCTTTATGATTATTTGGGAATTGTGACTTACTTCTTGCGTTGCCATCATATGTGATTTATGTTTTAGAAGGATTATTGATGTTGTGACATGTGGATTGTATAAGTATTAAGATTGATTGTGCATGATGCGTATATTTGTGGATGAGTTCTTCTGATTCAGATGCTATTGTTATTTTTAAGAGGACGATATTGTTTAAAAAGCATGCTTTATGCATTAGTGAAATGTTTTATTAAGATTGCGATATTGCATGATGAAATCATGGCATATTGGCATCGTGTGATTCCTTGAAAGCATAGTGTGGGTCAGCACGAGGTGCTGGTGCATTATGAGGGTGCAGATCTTGTGGTGAAAAACCCAAAATTGGCCATTAGGTACTCGCAGGCCTACGGGGTCCGGACCGTAAAGTGAGACATATATTGGTACTTGCATGCCAACAGGGAAGAACCGTGAAGCGAGACATGGGTGTGACTTTGAGATGCATAGGTGTGTCATGCATATTACTTGTGCATTGTGTTGATGAATTTGTGAACGTGATATAGGGTTTTTATACAGATGTAGTTGTACATGGCCATCATATTGTATGCATGATTGGGGAGGCATGTAGATATACATGTACACTTGCACATGCCACGTCTTAATTTTGTTCCTTGCATTAGTATTGTACCATACCAGCATGTTGGCGCTGACCCATTCGTGGGAACCATATTTCAGATGACATTCTCGACGCCTGAGGCTTGAGGAAATCTAGTCGAGTGGAGGAGACTTGACTGTAGAAGAATATTTGGGCCCTTGGGGCGTATTTTGATATTATAAAAGATTGATGTGTTTCTGAAAAGAATGAAAATGGCATTGTATATTGTAATAGATATTGAATTTGTGATCTTTTAGTTTAAATGTAGGAGTAGACGTGATGGATTGTATAAGTAGGTGATGTATATTTAACTTTAATAAAGTTGTGGCCATCGAGTGAGGATGGATTGTGACTGTCTGTATATATATGATGTATTGTGTTTATCAGGGAGAAAAAGGCTCGAAAAACAAAGGAGGTTCTGCCGAAATTTTTTTAAAACGGGAATGTATGTGTATTGATGGATGTATAGTTATGTTAGTGGAATAGGCTTGTATTTATATTAGTTATTTAATGAGTTATTTATTTATTTATTGACTTTATTTATATTTTATTTTCTTTCTTTCTTTCGCTTTAGTCGCGTCCCCGGGTTCGGTCGGGAATTCGGGGCGTGACAGGACGACCCCAAAATGGGCCATTTTGGTACTTATGTCCCTTTATTTTTCATAAGATGCAAACCAAAAATTTGAATTTTGTTTTGTAAGTTTGAAAACTTTTATTTTGTTAGTGCAGATGTGTGTGAGCTGGTTTGGTGGTGTTTAACTATTTTTGGGCATGTTGGGTGGTCCAAGGACAAAAGGGGGTCGTTTTGTCTCTTGAGTCCCTTTTTTTTGCATAAGTTGCGAACCAGAAATCTGAATTGTGTTCCTTATATTCGAGCACATGTATTTTATTAGTGAAGAGGTCTTTGACCTAATTTGGTGGTGGTTTGACCATTTTCGGGCATTTTGGATGGTCAATGGCTACAAAAAAAGGCCATTTTGGCACTTATATCCCCCTTTTTTGCATAAGATGGAAACCGGGAATCTGAATTGTGTTCTATAAGTTTGATCACTTGTATTTTTTTATTTTAGATGTGTGTTAGCTAATTTGGTGGTGGTTTGACCATTTTCGGCCAAAAAGGACCGTTTTGGCTCTTAAGTCCCTTTTTACGCATAAGTTGCAAAATGGGAATCCAAATTGTGTTCTACAAGTTTGGGCACATTTATTTTATTAGTGTAAAGGTCTAGTGACCTAGTTCAGTGGTGGTTTAACCCTTTTCGGGCATTTTGGACGGTCAACGGGCCTAATGGGGCTATTTTGGGTGCTAAAGTCCTTCTTTTTAGTATAAGTTGCAAACCGGGGTATCCGAATTGAGTACCTTAAGTTTGAGAACATGTATTTTATTATTTTGGAGCTGTGTGAGCTGGTTTGGTGGTGGTTTGACCTTTTCAGGAAAATTTTGGGCAGTCAAAGGCCCAAAAAGGGCCTTTTTGATACTTTACTCCCTTTTTCTTGGTAAGTTGCAAAACGAGAGTCCGAATTTTTTTTCATCATTTGGAGCATGTGTATTTTATTAGTGTATAGGTATGTGACCTAGTTTGGAGGTGGCTTGACCATTTTCGGGCATTTTGGATGGTTGAAGGCCCAAAAAGGGCCGTTTTGGCACTTATGTCCCACTTTTTTGCATAAGATGCAAACTGGGAATCTGAACTGTGTTTTTTAAGTTTGAGCACTTTCATTTTGTTAGTTTAGTGGTGTGTGAGCTGGTTTGTTGGTAATTTGATCGTTTTCAACCATTTTGGGTGGTCTAAGAACCAAAAGGGGCCATTTTGGCACATAAGTCCCTTTTTTTTTGCATAAGTTGCATTCCCGGAATCCGAATTTTGTTTTGTATGCTTGATCACATCTATTTTATTAGTGTAAAGGTCTGTGACCTACTTTGGTGGTGTTTTGACCATTTTCGGGCATTTTGGATGGTCGAACGCGCAAAAGGGGCCATTTTGGCACTTATATCCCTCTTTTTTGCATAAGATGCAAACTGGGAATCCAAACTGTGTTCCTTAAGTTTTAGCACTTATATTTTTTTAGTTTAGAGGTGTGTGAGCTAGTTTTTTTGTGGTTTAATCGTTATCAGGCATGTTAGGCGGTCCACGGTCCAAAAGGGGCCGATTTTACACTTAAGTCCTTTTTTTTGCATAAGTTGCAAATCAAGAATCTGAATTGTGTTTTGTAAGTTTGAGAGCACATTTATTTTATTAGTTGGAGGTGTGTGAGCTGGTTTGGTGGTAGTTGAACCCTTTCTAGGCATTTTAGATGGTTAACGAGCCAAATGGAGTCTTTTTGGGCACTCAAGTCCCTCTTTTTTGCATAAGCTGCAAACCGGGTATCTAAATTGAGTATCTCCAGTTTGAGCACATGTATTTTATTATTTTAGATGTGTGTGAAGGGATTTGGTGTTGGTTTGACCATTTCGGGCATTTGGGCAGTCAAAGGGCCAAATGGGGCGGTTTTAGGCACTTATGTCCATCTTTTTTACATAAGATGCAAACCGGGAATCCGAATTGTGTTTCATAAGTTTGAGAACCTGTATTTTGTTAGTTTAGTGGTGTGTGAGCTAGTATAATGGTGGTTTGATTGTTTCCGGGCAAGTTTGGAGGTCCAAGGCCAAAAAAGGGCCATTTTGGCACTTAAATCCCTTTTTTTTGCTTAAGTTGCAAATCGGGAATCCGAATTGAGTTCCATAATTTTGAGCACATGTGCTTATTTATTTTGTAGGTGTGTGAGCTGATTTGGTGGTGGTTTGATCATTTTTGGGCATTTTGGGCACTTGAGTCCCTCTTTTTTACATAAGATGAAAACCAGGAAACTGAATTCTATTAATTAAGTTTTAGAACTTGTATTTTTTTATTTTATAGGTGGGTGAGCTGGTTTGGGGGTGGTTTGACTGATTCCGGGCATGTTAGGAGGTCAAAGGCCCAAAATGGGGCTTTTTAACACTTATAACCCTCTTTTTTGCATAAGTTGCAACACCAGGCATCCAAATTTTGTTTCGTGAGTTTGAGAACACATATTTTATTAGTTTAGATGTGTGTGAGCTGATTTGGTGGTGGTTTGATAGTTTCCAGGCATTTGGAGTGGTCAACAAGCTAAAAACGGTCATTTTAGGGACTTATGTCCCTCTTTTTCGTATAAGTTGCAAAATTGGGCATCCGAATTGGGTTTCGTAAGTTTGAGAACTTGTATTTTTTTATTTAGAGGTGTGTGAGCTGTTTTGTTAGTGGTTTGACCATTTTCGGGCATGTTCGGCAGTCCAAGGGCCAAAATGGGCCGTTTCGGCACTTTAGTCCCTTTGTTTGCATAAGTTATAAACCGGGAATCGGAATTGTGTTCTGCATTTTGAGCATGTGTATTTCATTAGTTTAGAGTTGTGTGAGCTGATTTGGGGATGGTTTGACAGTGATCGGGCATTTTGGGCGGTCAACGGGCCAAACGGGGCCATTTTAGACACTTATGTCACTCTTTTTAGCATAAGTTGCATGCAAGGAAACCGAATTGTGATCCATAAGTTTGAGCACATGTATTTTATTATTTTAGAGGTGTGTGAGCTGATTTTTTGGTGGTTTGATAGTTTTCGGGCATTTGGGGTGGTCAACGGGCCAAATGGGGCCATTTTGGGGACTTATGTCTTTCTTTTTCGCATAAGTTGCAAAATCTGGCATTTGAATTGGGTTCTGTAAGTTTTAGAACTTTTATTTTTTTATTTAGAGGTGTGTGAGCTGGTTCGTTGGTGATTTGACCATTTTCGGTCATGTTCGGCTGTCTAAGGGCCAAAATGGGCCGTTTTGGCACTTTAGTCCTTTTTTTTTGCATAAGTTACAAACTGGTAATCGGAATTGTGTTTCATATTTTGTGCATGTGTATTTCATTAGTTTAGAGCTGTGTGAGCTGATTTGGTGATGGTTTGATAGTGTTTAGGCATTTTGGGCAGTCAACGGGCCAAATGGGGCCGTTTGGGCACTTATGTCACACTTTTTAGCATAAGTTGCATACAAGGAATCTGAATTGTGTTCTGTAAGTTTGAGCTTGTGTATTTTATTAATTTAGAGGTCTATAACCTAGTTTTGTGGTGGTTTAACCATTTTCATGCATTTTGACAATCAACGGGCTAAATAGGACCGTTTTGGGCACTTGAGTCTCTCTTTTTTGCATAAGTTGCAAACAGGGCATCCGAATTGAGTAACTTAAGTTTGAGCACATGTATTTAATTATTTTATAGGTCTGTGATCTGGTTTGGTGGTGGTTTGACCATTTTTGGGCATTTTGGGCAGTCAAAGGCCCAAATGGAGCCATTTTAGCACTTAAGTCCCCTTTTTTTTTTGCAGAAGTTGCAAACCAAAAATTTAAATTATTTTCTGTAATTTTTAGCAATTATATTTTATTATTTTAGAGGTGATTGAGCTAGTTCGGGGGTGGTTTGACCGGTTTTGGGCATTTTGGGAGGTTAAAGCCCTAAAAGGGACCGTTTTGGTACTTATTTCCCTCCTTTTTGCATGAGATGAAAACTGGGAATCTAAATTGTGTTGCATAAGTTTTAGGACTTGTATTTTGTTAGTTTAGAGGTGTGTGTGCTAGTTTGACCATTTTGGGCATGTTGGACGGTCCAATGGCCAAAAAGGGCCATTTTGGCACTTAAGTCCCTTTTTTTTCCATAAGTTCCACTCTAGGAATCAAAATTTTTTTTAGTATGTTTGAGCATGTGTATTTTATTAGCATAGACGTCAGAGACCTGGTTTGGTGGTGGTTTGACCATTTTTGGGCATTTTGGATGGTTGAAGGCCCAAAAGGAGCTATTTTGGGGCTTATATCCCACTTTTTTGCATAAGATGCAAACTGGTAATCTGAATTGTCACGACCCAAAATCCACCCTATGCGGATCTCGTGTCCCCGGGCCGACCCTATGGCCATCCCCTACATTTTCCATTCTTTTACCAATGACAACAGTAAATAATGTGAATATGACATTAAATTGCTGAATCCTTATTACAAATATTATTCGACAACAGAAATATAATCCGACATAAATTGAACATAACCACTCTTAGGTGGTGAGTACATGGGAGAGACTACTTTATTCTATTGTGCTCCTCAACTGTCTCCCTACGCATCTAACCTCCTATTGTGGTTTTGTAGCTTTCCACCTGAAAAATATAATGAATAGGGTGAGCTAACAAAGCTCAGTAAGTAAAAGCCTATCTCAAATACAGGTTAGGGATTACATAGGAAAATATGAATTCAAAGGTAACATGATAGCCAGTCATGACAACGGTTGCAGTTAACAATAAAATGCCACAATGGCCAATGAATAATAAAGCACAATAACAATTATGAGCAATGGTGTAGCATAGATATGGGAAAACTCAATGATCATAATCAACGTGAATATACTGACACAAAAAATCGGTCACAGTCAAGTCTAATAAATAAGGAACTGTTAACATGAAATTATTTATAGGGAAATGAAAGCATCCTACGAATCCAACAAACGTTAACATAATAGTCAACCTTGAGTGATGCATTTACTCTGGTTGGCAGACCTTAGGTCTGTGGCCCAGCATACCCCCTTAACCTCAATGCATATAAAATGCCCTTATAATTCCATATGTAAATATGTCCGTTCACAGACTCGACCTATAGATCTTGTCAATCGACTAGAAGGTCCTGTCAATCCTGTCAAATGGCCCGTAGGTCTTGTCAATCTGGTCAAACAACCCGTAGGTCCTATCAATCCTGTCAAATGACCCGTAGGTCCTATCAATCCAGTCAAACGACCCATAGGTCCTATCAATCTTGTCAATCAACCCATAGGTCCTGTCAATTGACCGTAGGTCCTACCAATTCAGAAGGCATCGAAGGGATATTATGACTAAGCACAAATCTGACATTCAATGATAAATCAAGATTCTATCATGATTCTATAAGGAGTGCATAAGTAGGGAATGACATGCAGTAAACGTCAATCAAAAGCCTTTCGAGGCACAGTATAACATAGCAACAATGAGATAACAATCAATAAGCATCCACCAGATAGGACGTTATCGATGGTGGGACAATAGCAGTGGATATGTAAAAGAGTACAAACGTTGGCAGTAATAGAAAGAAAGTGGCTTGGAAAACCACGTATAAGAGAGAGAAGTTTACTTATCTTATCAGTGCCTTAGTATTCTGTGACTTTCCCTTTTTTTTTTTGAGTCCCTTATATATCAGTAAACACGTTTCAGTTTTAATGCTATTCATCAAATTTTATGCCTCATCATTATAAGTATCTCTTTTACTAATTTAGACTCTACCATTGAGTTCGGAATGTCGAAGAAAGTCGATTTAGGCTTTCGCAGATTTCCATTTAGGTTCAGGTAACAATAGGGGTATTTTGGTCATTTAGTATTTCTACGGTTCTTTATTTTTTAGAGTCCTGTCTCGTAAAACGAACCTCGCCATTGGATTCAGAATGCTCGAGATAGTTAAAATACATTATTTATTTATTTTATTTAGACTTCGCATTATTTCACTATTATTAATTTAATTAAATTAATTTAATATAGTTTTTACACAATATATATATATATATATATATTCACTTTGGATATCACGGGCTTGCCTGTCAAAATGGTTTGGGTTCAGCTTCTCTTACACGTGGTCTCAGGTTCGAGTCTCCAGGGGCACAGCCTCTTTTATTTTTCTTTATTTAGTTAATTTCATAATATATATATATATATATATTAAGGGGTCTTATGACCACACGTGAGCCCATGGCTCAGTGGTCCATGTATCCATCCTTCACCCTAGGTCCATGTTTCGACTCTTGGGGACAGCAGCCCCCGTATTTTTTTCTAAATGTTCCTAAGCCAAACAGCGTACAAGATGTAAATGGAAATAAGATAACCCTGTCCTGACTAATAGCCCAATTTGAATTTCATAATCCCATATCCAAACAGACCTAATTGGATTTAAATTAAAATAGTTATTCATAAATGACGCAATTTTAGTATATAACACAATCATACAGCTCCATTTTAAAATCCCAGTATTCATTTTCCTTCCTCGTGTTTCCGGTGACAATTTAGTAGGGTTCCGTCGCCTTCTCCAGCAACAGCAACCTTTTTTCCAATCAGTTTTTAACCCTTAGTCAATGGGTTTTTCTTTACTTTTTTATAGAGATTACATTTCTAGCCTCAGTTTTTAATTTAGACTAACCGAACTCTACGAATATGCCATAACAATAACTCCGGCCAAGCATGCGATTTTCCGATGAGTCCTAAACCACAAGGATTTTGTCACTGTTTTTCTTAAATTTTTCTTCTAAATTCTGCATGCACCATTGAGGATTAGTTCATCATGGTTCAATTTAAGTTTAATACATGAAATCACACAAACCCGAATTATTCCTCTAACCCGCAACTCCACTTTTCTCCTCTGTTTCTACACCAAATGACCCTCGATTTCTTTCTAATTACTCTATGTTTCATGCTGCTTCAGACCCTATCATTAAAGCCTAGCATCATGCTTTGAATTGTAAAAACAGAATTGACAAAACTCACCTTATCTCTTAGTTCTTGCTCGTAGTAACCCTTCTGAATCACTTGGCTTCTGCTTCTGAACCCTTGGAACTCGTTGTCTCAGTCTCAGCTCCTCAGTCTCCTTTCTTGGTTCTGATTTTCCTTAAATCACCCAACACATCTATATATAGGCATCAAACCCACTTGCACGCCAACCATCTCTCTCTCTCTCTCTCTCCCCCTTTTTCTGCAGTCTTCCTTGACTGCCCTTTTTTTTTCCTACATTTCAACTATCTCCCCTTGTTTTTCTTCAGTTGATTCAGAGCATTAATTCCCTTGAAGACTTTTACACACCTTGAAGTTTCATAGAAATTTCCCCTCTCCCACTCAATACACCACAAACACACACACATCAGTACACACAACACATGTTGCATGCATGGCTTGTATATATATATATATATATATATATATATTATTTCATTTTTGTGTGTAACACATGTATACATATATTATGATGTACATCCCCTTTTTTATATTCGGTTGCGTATATACATAGGTACAAATATAATTATACACACACATATATATATGCACTCATTTATATGAGAGTTACATTTAGTATGTATATACATATGTACATAAAATCCCAATTACCTATATTTATATTTATGTATGTATGTGTATTTTGATACTTGGTTTCGGTTGCTCGAGCATTGCCCAACACTATTTGTACATTGAAACCATGCACATTCCAAAGTCATTCATTCCATTCAGTATCGGAATATAGAGTCTTACTAGCTTGGGTTTACATGATCGTTCAGTCTTATTTAAGGTTGGGGTAGTACTATACTCATTAGCTTGTTCTAATCTCGGTATTATTATGTGATTATAGGACATAAATGGAATTATCCTAATTTATTTGGGTCAAGGTGTAACATGAATTGTGTTTCATAAACTTGTATTTTGTTCTCTTAGAGGTGTGTGAGCTGGTTGGTTGGTGGTTTGATAGTTTTTGGGCATGATTGGTAATCCAAAGGGCCAAAAAGGGCCATTTTGGCACTTATGTCCCTTTTTTTGCATAAGAAGCAAACTGAGAATCCGAATTGTGTTCTGTAAGTTTAAGAACTTGTATTGTATTAGTTTAGAGGTGTGTGATCTGGTTTGGTGGTTAATTGACCGTTTCCGAGCATGTTGGACAGTCTAAGGCCAAAAGCGTCTTGGCACGTAACTACCATTTTTTGCAAAAGTTGCAAACCAGGAATCTAAATTGTGTTATGTAAGGTTGAGCTGGTGTATTTTATTATTTTAGAGGTCCATAACCATTTTTAGGCATTTTTGGACAGTCAACGGGCCAAATAGGTTCGTTTGGGGCACTTAAGTCCCTCTTTTTGTATAAGTTGAAAACTCGGCATCTGAATTGAGTACCTTAAGTTTGAACATTTGTATTTTCTTAGTTTAGAGGTGTGTGAGCAGGTTTGGTGGTGGTTTCAACGTTTTCGGGCATTTTGGGCAGTCAAAGGCCCAAAAGGAGCCATTTTGAAACTTAAGTACTCTTTTTTGCATAAGTTAGAAACCGAGAATCCAAATTCTTTTATGTAAGATTGAGCATATTTATTTTATTATTTTAGAGATGTGTCAACTATTTTGGTGGCGGTTTGACCATTTTCGGGCATTTTGTGAAGTCAAAGGGTTAAAAGAGGTTGTTATGGCACTTATGTCCCTCTTTTTTGCTTAAAATGCAAACCGGGAAACCGAATTGTGTTCTATAAGTTTGAGCTCTTTTATTTTGTTAGTTTAGATGTGTATGAGATATTTTGGTGGTGATTTGACCGTTTCTGAGCATGTTGGGCGGTCTAAGGCCAAAAGTCGCCATTTCAGTATTTCAGTCCCTTTTTTTTTAATAAGATGCAAACAGATAATCCAAATTGTGTTCTGTAAGTTTGAGCATGTGTATTTTTTTAGTTTTGAGGAATGTGAGCTAGTTTGGAGGTGGTTTAACCATTTTTCAGCATTTTGGAGGGTCAACGAGCCAACTAGGGCCATTTTGGGCACTTATGTTCCTTTGTTTGCGTAGGATGCAAAACCGGGCATCCGAATTGGGTTCCATAAATTTTAGAAAGTGTATTTTATTATTTTAGAGGTGTGTGAGCTAGTTGGGTGGTGGTTTGACTATTTTCAGGCATTTTGTACAGTCAACGGGCCAAATTGGGCCCGTTTTGGGCATTTATGTCACTCTTTTTTACATAAGATGCAAATCGGTCACCAAAATTAACTACATTAAGTTTAGATGTGTGATCTGGTTTGGTGGTGGTTTGACCATTCCCGTACATTTTGGGTGGTGGAAGGTCCAAAATGGGTTGTTTGGGCAGTTAAGGCCATTTTTTTGCATAAGTTGCAAACCTAGAATCTGAATTGTGTTCCATAAGTTTGAGCACATGTATTTTATTAGTTTGAGGTGTTTCAGCTAATTTTGTGGTGATTTGATAGGTTTCGGGCATTTTGGGTGTTCAACAGGCCAAAAGGGGACATTTTGGGAACGTATGTCCCTCTTTTTTGCATAAGTTGCAAAATCAGGTAACCAAATTGTGTTCTGTAAGTTTAAGAAAGTATATTTTATTATTTTAGAGGTGAGTGAACTTGTGTGGTGGTGGTTTGACAATTTTAGGGTAGTTTAGGGTGGTCAATGAGCCGAATAGGGCCGTTCGAGGCACTTATGCTCTCTTTTTCGTGTAAGTTGAAAAACCAGGCATCTGAATTGGGTCCCATAAGTTTGTGAAAGTGTATTTTATTAGTTTAGAGGTGTGTGATCTGGTTTGGCAGAGGTTTTTCTATTTTTCAGCATTTTCGGCAGTCCAAGGGCCAAAAGGGGTCATTTTGGCACTTAAGTCCCTTTTTTGCACAAGTTGCAAACCGGGAATCTAAATTATTTTTTGTAAGTTTGAGCACATGTATTTTACTAGTTTAGAGGTGCGTGAGTTGATTTGGTGATGGGTTGACAGTGTTCGGCCATTTTGGGCAGTCAACGGGCCAAATAGGGCCATTTTAGGCATTAATGTCCCTCTTTTTTGCATAAGTTGCATACAAGGAATCCAAATTAAGTTCTATAAGTTTGAGCACATGTATTTTATTATTTTAGAGGTGTGTGATCTGGTTTGTTGTTGTGGTGGTTTATAACTTGGTTTGGTGGTGGTTTAACCATTTCTGGGCATTTTGGACAGTCAACGGGCCAAATGGGTTTGTTTGGGGCACTTAAGTCCCTCTTTTTGCATAAGTTGCAAACCAGACATCCGAATTGAGTACCTTAAGTTTGAACACATATATTTTCTTAATTTAGAGGTATGTGAGCAGTTTTAGTGGTGGTTTGACCATTTTCGGGCATTTTAGGCCGTCAAAGGCCCAAAAGGGGTCAATTTTGGCACTTAAGTAAACTTTTTTTTTTTGTATAAGTTGCAAACTGGGAATCTAAGTTGTTTTCTATAAGTTTAAGCACATTTATTTTATTAGTTTAGAGGTATATGAGTGGGCTTGGTGGTGGTTTGATCATTTTTGGGCATTTTACGCAGTCGAAGGTCCAAAAGGGTCGTTTTGGCACTTATGTCCCTCTTTTTTGCATAAGATGCAAACTAGGAAACTTTATTGTGTTTTGTAAGTTTGAGCACTTGTATTTTGTTAGTTTAGAGGTGTGTGAGATAGTTTGGTAGTGATTTGACAGTTTTCGGGCATGTTGGACGATCTAAGGCCAAAAGTGGCCGTTTCAGCACTTTTTGTTTTTTTGTTTAGTAAACTTTTTATAACCAGAAAAAAGGGATGTACATGAGGAACATTATAAAGCTCAAAGGGAACCAAAAAGCCGCAAACATGTAAAAGGAAAGCAAAAATAATAAAACAAGGGTGATTAGGATGGAAAGCCTTCGAAAAGATGGTTTGAAGCTAGTGTTTCATAAGTTTGAGTATGTGTCTTTTATTAGTGTAAAGGTCTGTTAATTGGTTTGGAGGTGGTTTAACCGTTTTGGGGCATTTTGGATGGTTAACGGGTCAAATGGGGTCGTTTTGGGTACTTATATCCCTCTTTTTTGCGTAGGTTGTAAAACCGAGTTCCGAATTAGGTGTAAGTTTGAGCAAGTGTATTTTATTAGTTTAGATTTATGTGAGCTAGTTTAGTGGCAGTTTGACCATTTCTAGGCATATTATGCGCTCCAAGGGCCAAAACTGGCAGTTTTGGCACTTAAGTCCCTTTGTTTTGCATAAGTTGCAAATCGGGAATCCGAATTGTGTTTCATAAGCTTGAGCACATGTATTTTATTAATTTAGAGCTGTCTGAGCTGATTTGGTAGTGGTTTGACAGTTTTTGGGCATTTTGGGCAGTCAACGGGCCAAATGAAGCCTTTTGGGGCACTGATGTCACTCTTTTGTGTAAGATGCAAATCGGGCATCTAAATTAACTACATTAAGTTTGATCATGTGTATTTTATTAGTTTCAAATTGTGTTCTATAAGTTTGAGCACGTCTATTTTATTAGTTTAGAGGTGTGTCAGCTGATTTGGTGGTGGTTTGATAGTTTTCGAGCATTTTGGGTGGTCAATAGGCCAAATGGGCCATTTTGGGCACTTGAGTCCCTCTTTTTTTGCATAAGTTGCAAAATCGTAAGTTTGAGAATGAGAATGTGTATTTTATTAGTTGAGAGGTGTGTGAGCTGGTTTGGTGGGGGTTTGACCATTTTTGGGCATGTTGGGTGGTGCAAGGGCCAAAATGCCCTATTTTGGCACTTAACTCCCTTTTTTTGCATAAGTTGCAAACAAGGAATCCGAATTATATTCTGTATGTTTAAGCACGTGTATTTTATTAGTTTTAAGGTCTGTGACCTGGTTTGGTGGTGGTTTAACCATTTCTGGGCACTTTGGATGGTCAATAAGTTAAATAAGGGCCGTTTTGGGCACTTAAGTACATCTCTTTTACATAAGTTGGAAAAGGGGCATCCAAAACTAGTACATTAATCTTGAGTACATGTATTTTCTTAATTTAGAGGTGTGTGAGCTTGTTTGGTGGTGGTTTGACTGTTTTTGGGCATTTTGGATGGTCAACAAATGGGGCTATTTTGGGCACTTAAGTCCCTCTTTTTTGCATAAGTTGCAAACCGGGTATCCAAATTGAGTATCTTAAGTTTGAGCAGGTGCATATTTTTAGTTTAGATGTGTGTGGGCTGATTTGGTGACTGTTTGACCATTTTCGGGCATCAGGGCAGTCAAAGGGCCAATGGGGCCGTTTTGGGCACTTATGTCCCTCTTTTTTGCATAAGATGCAAACCGGGAATTCGAATTGTGCTCTATAGGTCCAAGGCCAAAAGGGGCCATTTTGGCACTTAAATCCCTTTTTTTGCACAAGTTGTAAACTAGAAATTAGAATTGAGTTTCATAAGTTTGAGCACATGTATTTATTTATTTTGGAGGTGTGTAAGCTGATTTGGTGGTGGTTTGATCATTTTTGGGCATTATGGGCGGTCAAAGGGCTAAATGGGGCCATTTTGGGCACTAATGTCCTTCTTTTTTGCATAAGAAGCAAACTGGCAAACCGAATTGTGTTCCTTAAGTTTGAGCACTTGTATTTTGTTAGTTTAGAGGCGTGTGAGCTATTTGCTGGTGGTTTGACCATTTTTCAAGCATGTTAGGCGATCAAAGGCCCAAAAGGGGCCGTTTTGACACTTATGTCCCTTTTCCTTTTACATAAGTTGCAAACCGTGAATCCGGATTGTTTTTTGTAAGTTTGAGCACATATATTTTATTAGTTTCCCTTTTTTTTTCATAAGTTGCAAAATTAGATATCCGAATTGTGTTCCTTAAGTTTGAGAACGTGTATTTTATTAGTTGAGAGGGGTGTAAGCTGGTTTGCTAGTGGTTTGACTGTTTCCAAACATGTTGGGCAGTCCAACGGCCAAAAGAGGTTGTTTTGACACTTAAGTCCCTTTTTTTGCATAAGTTGCAAACTGGGAATCCGAATGGTGTTATGTAAGTTTGAGCGCATGTATTTTATTAGTTTAGAGGTATCTGAGCTGATTTGGTGATTGTTTCAGAGTGTTCGGGCAATTTGGGCAATCAATAGGCCAAATGGAGCCTCTTTGGGCACTTATGTCCCTTTTGTTTTGCATAAGTTGCAACATCGGGCATCCAAATTTTGTTCCATAAGTTTAAAAACATGTATTTTATTATTTTAGAGGTGTGTGAGCTGATTTGGTGGTGGTTTGACAATTTTTGGGCAATATGGGTGGTCAACGGGCCAAATGGGGCCCTTTTAGGCACTTATGTCCCTCTTTTTCGTGTAAGTTACAAAATCGGGCATTCAAATTAGGTTTCATAAGTTTTTGAACTTCTATTTTATTATTTTAGAGGTGTGTAAGCTAGCCTCATGGTGGTTTGACCATTTTCGGTCATGTTCGGTGGTCCAAAGGCCGAAAGGGGTCGTTTTGGCACTTAAGTCACTTTTTTTTCTGCATAAGTTGTAAGTTGGGAATCCGAATTGTGTTCCATATGTTTGAGCACATGTATTTTATTAGTTTAGAGGTGTGTCAGCTGATTTGGTGGTGGTTAGACGATTTTTGGGCATTTTAAGTGATCAACGAGCCAAAAGGGGTGGTTTGGGGAACGTATGTCTCTCTTCTTTGCATAAGTTGCAAAATTGAGTATTTGAATTTGTGTGTTGTAGGTTTGAGAAAGTGTATTTTATTATTTTAGAGGTGTGTGAGCTAGTTTGGAAGTGGTTTGACTATTCCCAAGCATGTTGGTCGTCCAAGGGCCAAAAGGGGTCGTTTTGGCACTTAAATACCTTTTTTTGCATAAGTTGCAAACCAAGAATCAAAATGGTGTTACATAAGTTTTCGCATATTTATTTTATTATTCTAGATGTGAGTGAGCTCATTTGGTGATTGTTTCACTGTGTTCGTGCATTTTGGGTCGTCAATGGGCCAAATAGGACTGTTTTGGGCACTTATGTTCCTATTTTTTGCATAAGTTGTAACACCGGGCATAAAAATTTTGTTTCGTAAGCTTGAGAACATTTATTTTATTATTTTAGAGGTGTGTGAGCTGATTTGGTGGTGGTTTGACAGTTTTAGGCTAGTTTGGGTGGTCAACGGGCCAAATAGGGTGGTTATAGGCACTTATGTCCCTCTTTTTCATGTAAGTTGCAAAATTGGGCGTCCAAATTGGGTTCTATAAGTTTTAGAAGGTTTATTTTATTATTTTTTAGGTGTTTGAGCTAGTTTGGTGTTGTTTTGGCTGTTTCCGAGCATGTTGGGTGGTCCAAGGGCGAAAAGTGATTGTTTAGCACTTGAGTCCATTTTGTTTTGCATAAGTTGCAAAGCAGGAATCTGAATTGTGTTCTGTAAGCTTGAGAATCTTTATTTTATTAGTTTAGAGCTGTGTGAGCTGATTTGGTGTTAGTTTGACCATTTTCAAGCATTTTGGGTTGTCAACGGGCCGAATGGGGCCATTTTGGGCACTTATGTCTCTCTCTTTTACATAAGATGCAAATCAGGAATCCAAATTGACTAAATTAAGTTTGATCATGTGCATTGTATTATTTTAGAGGTATGTGAGCTGTTTTGGTGGTGGTTTGACCATTTTCGTGCATTTTGGGTGCTCGAAGGTCCAAAATGAGTTGTTTTGGCACTTTAGTCACTTTCTTTTGCATAAGTTACAGACTTGGAATCCAAATTGTGTTCTATAAGGTTGAGTACATGTATTTTATTAGTTTAGAGGTGTGTCAGCTGATTTGGTGGTGGTTTGATAGTTTTCGGGCATTTTCGGTGATCAATGGGGTTAAAATGGGTCGTTTCAGAAATGTATGTCCCTCTTATTTGCATAAGTTTCAAAATTGGGTATTTGAATTGTGTTTCGTAAGTTTTATAAAGTTTATTTTATTAGTTTAGAGATGTGTGAGCTTGTTTGGTGGTGGTTTGACTATTTCCAGTCATGTTGGTTATTTAGAGGTGTGTGAGCTAGTTTGGTGGTAGTTTGACCATTTTCGAGCATATTGGGTAGTCCAAGGGCCAAAAGTGGTCGTTTTGGCACTTAAGTCCCTTTTTTTGCATAAGTAGCAAATCGGGAATCGAAATTGTGTTTTATAAGTTTCAGCTCATGTATTTTATTAGTTTAGAGCTATCTCAGATGATTTGGCGGTGGCCTAACCATTTTAGGACATTTTGGGTGGTCGACAAGCCAAATGGGGCCGTTTTGGGCACTTATGTCACTCTTTTTTACATAAAATGCAAATCGGGCATCCAAATTGACTACAATTAGTTTGGTCATGTGTATTTTATTAGTTCTAAATTGTGTTCTATAAGTTTGAGCACATGTATTTTATAAGTTTAGAGGTGTGTCAATTGATTTCGTGGTCGTTTGATAGTTTTCGAGCATTTTGGGTGGTTAATGGGGCCAAATAGGACCTTTTTTAACACTTAAGTCCTCTTTTTTTGCATAAGTTTCAAAACGGGGAATCTAAATTGGGTTCTGTAAGTTTGAGAAAGTATATTTTATTAGTTTAGAGGTGTGTGAGCTAGTTTTGTGGTGCTTTGACTATTTCTAGGCATGTTAGGCGGTCCAACGACCAAAATGGGCTATTTTGGCACTTAAGTCCTTTTTTTGCATAAGTTGCAAACAGGAAATCCGAATTGTGTTCCATATGTTTGAGCACGTGTATTTTATTATTGTAGAAGTCTATGACCTAGCTTGGTGGTGGCTTAACCATTTTCGGGCATTTTGGACAGTCAACGGGCCAAATGGAGGCTGTTTTGGGCACTTATGTCCCTCTTTTTTTCATAAGTTGCAAACCGGGCATCCAAAATTAGTACATTAAGTTTGATTACATGTATTTTATTATTTTAGAGGTGTTTGAGCTGGTTTGGTGGTGGTTTGACCATTTTATAGCATTTTAGATGGTCAAAGGCCCAAAATGGGCCGTTTTGGCACATAAGTCCCTTTTTTTGCGTAAGTTGCAAACCGGATAAGAGAATTATTTTATGTAATTTTGAGAAGGTGTATTTTATTATTTTAGAGGTTTGTGAGCTGGTTTGGTGGTGGTTTGACCATTTTTGGGCATTTTAGGGGGTTAAAAGCCCGAAAAAGGGGCCGTTTTGGTACTTATGTCCTTTTTAAATGAGATGCAAATTGGGAATCCGAATTTTGTTTCATAAGTTTTAACACTTTTATTTTGTTAGTTTAGAGGTTTGTGTCCTTGTTTGGTGGTGGCTTGACCATTCGGGGCATGTTGGGCTATCCAAGGGCTAAAAAGGGTCATTTTTGCACTTAAGTCCCTATTTTTTGCACAAGTTCCATCCCAGGAATCCGAATTGTGTTCCGTATGTTTGAGCACTTTTATTTTATTAGTTTAGAGGTTTGGTCATGGTTTGACCATTTTCAGGCATTTTGGATGGTCGAAGGCCTAAAAAGGGCCGTTTTGGCACTTATGTCCCTCTTTTTAGCATAAGATGCAAATCGGGAACCAAAATTGTGTTTTGTAAGTTTGAGAACTTTTTTTTTTGTTAGTTTGTAAGTGTGTGAGTTTCTTTGTTGGTGCTTTGATCATTTCCAGGCATGTTGGGCGCTATAAGGCCCAAATGGGGCCATTTTAGCACTTAAGTCCATATTTTTTGCATAAGTTGCAAACCGAGAATCCAAATTATGTTCTGTAAGTTTGAGCACATTTATTTTATTATTTTAGAAGTCTATGAGCTATTTTGGTGGTGGTTTAACGCTTTTCGGGCATTTTAGACTGTTAACGGGCCAAATGGGGTCATTTTGGGCACTTAAGTCCCTCTTTTTTGCATAAGTTGCAAACCGGGTATCCGAATTGAGTATCTTAAGTTTTGGCACGTGTAGTTTATTATTTTAGATGTGTGGGGGCTGATTTGGTGGTGGTTTGACCATTTTCAGGCATTTGGGTGGTCAAAGGGCCAAATGGGGCCATTTTGGGCACTTATGTCTCTCTTTTTTGCATAAGATGCAAACTAGGAATCTGAATTGTGTTTCGTAAGTTTGAGAACTTTTATTCTGTTATTTTAATGGTTTTTCATCTAGTTTGGTAGTGATTTGACCATTTCCATGCATGTTTGGTGGTCCAAGGCCAAAAAGGGCCGTTTTGGCATCTAAATCCCTTTTTTTGCATAAGCTGCAAACTGGGAATCCGAATTGAGTTCCATAAGTTTAAGCACATGTATTTATTTATTTTGGAGGTGTGTAAGCTGATGTGGTGGTGATTTATTCATTTTCGGGCATTTTGGGCAGTTAAAGGGCCAAATGGGGCTGTTTTGGACACTTATGTCCCTCTTTTTTGCATTAGAAGCAAATCGGGAAACCAAATTGTGTTCCTTAAGTTTGAGTACTTGTATTTATTAGTTTAAAGGTGTGTCAACTGGTTTGGTGGTGGTTTGACTGTTTCTGGGCATGTTAGGCAGTCGGAGGCCAAAAAGGGGTCGTTTTAACACTTATGTCCCTTTTTTTTGTATAAGTTGCAAACCAGGAATCCGAATTGTTTTTCATAAGTTTAAGCATGTGTATTTAATAGTTTAGAGGGGTTTGAGAAAAAACACCATTATAAGCCTCATTTTTTCATTGTTGAGGAAAATGTCATTGTTTTAGTTACGGATTCAAACTAACATAACTTGGCGCACTATTATCCATTTTCGCTAATTATATATGCATTTCATTTATTTTTTCAGGATCTAGCCATCCGAAACTACCAAAGGCAATTTTTGATGCAAGTATTGAGAGAAAATGCCATTATAATTCTCAATTTTTCATTTTTGATGCAAATTTCGTTATTTCAACTGGTATTTAAATAACTATAACTAAGAAATCTGTTATCCAAGTTACGCGAATCATACGTGCATTTCATGTATTTCTTCGAGATCTAGCCATCTAAATGGCCAAAGGTAGTTTACGACAAATGGATTGAGAAAAAAGGCTATCACAAGCCTCATTTTTTCATTTTTGAGGCAAATTTTGCTATTTTGGCTGCGGATTCAAACCACCATAACTTGGTGATTTGTTATCCACTTTTTGCGAATTATAAATGCATTTCTTGTATTTTTTTGAGATCTAGCCAATCGAAATTGCTAAAGGCAATTTTCGATGCCTGTTTTGAGGAAAAAAAATCCATTATAAACCTCAATCTTTCATTTTTGAAGCAAATTTTGTTGTTTTGGTTACGGATTCAAACAGCTATAACTTGGTGCTCTGTTATCTGATTTATGAAATCATACGTGCATTTCATGTATTTCTTTAAGATCTAGCCATCTGAATGGCTGATGGCGGTTTGCGACAAATGGTTGGAGAAAAAGAAGGCCATTATATGCCTCATTTTTTTCATTTTTGAGGCAAATATCGTTGTTTTGGTTGCGGATTCAAACTACCATAATGTGGCACTCTGTTATCCGCTTTTCACAAATTATATATGCATTTCATGTATTTTTTCGAGATCTAGCCATCCTAAATTTCCAAAGGTAGTTTTTGATGCCTTTTTGAGACAATAAGGCCATTACAAGCCTCAATTTTTCATTTTTAATACAAATTTTGTTGTTTTCATTGTGGATTCAAACAACTATTATTGGCATTCAGTTATCCAATTTACACAAATTATATGTGCATTTCATGTATTTATTTTTTAGATCTAGTCATTTGAATGGTTGAAAGCAGTTTGCGATAAATGGTTTGAGAAAGAAGTCGATTATAAGCCTCATTTTTTTCATTTTTCAAGCATATTTTGATGTTTTGGCTGTGAATTCAAAGTGCCATAACTTGGCGCTATGTTATCTACTTTCACGATTTATATATGCATTTTATGTATTTTTTTGAAATCTAGCCATCCAAAAATGGCAAAGGCAATTTTCGATGCCTGTTTTGAGAAAAAGGTCATTATAAGCCTCAATTTTCGTTTTTTATACAAATTTTGATGTTTTGGCTACAAATTCAAACAACTATAACTTGGCACTCAGTTATCCAAAATCATACGTGCATTTCATGTATTTCTTTAATATCTAGCCATCTGAATGGCCGAAGGCATTTTTGCGACATATGGTTTGAGGAAAAAGACCATTATAAACCACATTTTTTCATTTATGAGGAAAATTTTGCTATTTAAATTACGGATTCAAACTGCCATAACTTGGCACTCTATTATTCACTTTATGAGAATTATATATGCATTTCTTGTATTTTTTGAGATCTAGTTATCCAAAACAAGCAAAGGGGATTTTTTATTGTTGTTTTGATAAAAAGAAATGCCATTATAAGCATCAATTTTTTCATTTTTGAGGTAAATTTCACTGTTTTGGCTGCGGATTAAAACAACTATAACTTGGTGCTCTGTTATCCGATTTATGCGAATAATACATGCATTTCATGTATTTCTTCAAGATCTAGCCATCTGAATGGCCGATGGCGGTTTGCGACAAATGGTTGGAGAAAAAGAAGGCCATCATATGCCTCATTTTTTTTATTTTTCAGAAAAATTTTGCTATTTTGGTCGTGGATTCACACTATCGTAACATAGCGTTCTATTATCTGTTTCTCACAAATTATATATGCATTTTATGTATCTTTTCGAGATCTAGCCATACGAAATGGCCAAAGGCAGTTTTCGATGCCTATTTTGAGAGAAAAAAAAAAAAAAAAAAGAAGGCAATTATAAGTCTCAATTTTTTATTTTTGATGCAAATTTTACTGTTTTTGCTACGGATTCAAACAACTATAACTTGGAGCTATATTATTTGAATTATGAGAATCATACGTAAATTTCGTGTATTTCTTTGAGATCTAGCCATCTAAATGGCCGAAGGTGATTTGTGACAAATGGTTTGAGAAAAAAATGCTATTATAAGACTCATTTTTTCATTTTTGAGGCAAATTTTGTTGTTTTGGAGGCATATTCAAACTACCATAATATGGCACTCTATTATCCACTTTTCACGAATTATATACGCATTTCATGTAATTTTTTGAGATCTAGCAATTAAAAAATGCCAAAGGCAATTTTTAATGCCTGTTCTACAAAAAAAAAAAGGCCATTATAAGTTTCAATTTTTCATTTTTGATGCAACTTCAAACAACTATAACTTGGCACTGTATTATCCAATTTGGTTTTCAATGCCTGGTTTTAGAAAAAGGCTATTATAAGCCTCAATTTTTTATTTTTGATGAAAATTTATCTGTTTTGGTTGCAGATTCTAACTGCTATAACTTGCCACTTTATTATTTAATTTATGTGACTTATACATGCATTTCATGTATTTCTTCGAGATCTAGCCATTTGAATAGCTGAAGGTGGTTTGCGATGATTGGTTTTAAGAAAAAGGCCATTATAAGCCTTATTTTTTCATTTTTTAGGCATATTTTACTATTTTGGTTGCGGATTGAAACAATTGTAACTTGGCGATTTATTATCTGATTTACTCAAATTATACGCGCATTTCTTGTATTTTTTCAAGATCTAGCCATTTGAATGGCCGAAGGCAGTTTGCGACACATGATTTGAGATTATAAGCCACAGTTTTTCACTTTTGACGTAAATTTCGTTGTTTAGGTTACGGATTCAAACTGCCATAACTTAGCACTCTATTATCTACTTTATGCGAATTATAAATTCATTTCATGTATTTTTTGAGATCTAGCAATCCAAAATAACCAAAGAAGATTTTCGATGCCTATTTTGATTAAAAAAAAAGGCCATTATAAGCCTTAATTTTTCATTTTTGAGACAAGTTTCGTTGTTTTGGTTGTGGATTCAAACTGCGATAACTTGGCACACGGTTATCCAATTTACGCGAATCACAAGTGAATTTCATGTATTTCTTCAAGATCTAGCCATCTGAATGGCCAACGGCGGTTTGCGACAAATGGTTTGAGAAACAAATGCCATTATAAGCCTCATTTTTTCATATTTAAGGAAAATTTCGCTATTTTGATTACGGATTCAAACTGGCATAACTTGGAGCTCTGTTATCCATTTTTCATGAATTATATATGCATTTCATGTATTTTTTCGAGAATTAGCCATCTAAAATAGCCAAAGGCGATTTTCGATTTCTGTTTTGAGAAAAAAGTCCATTATAAGCCTCAATTTTTCTTTTTTGATTAAAATTTTGTTGTTTTGTTTACAGATTTAAGTAACTATAACTTGGCACTCTGTACACCGATTTATGCGAATCATACGTGAATTTCATATATTTCTTCAAGATCTAGCCATCTAAATGGTCAACGGCTATTTGCAACCAATGGTTTGAGAAAAAAAGCCATTATAAGCCTCATTTTCTCATTTTTAAGGCAAATTTCGTTGTTTTGGTTGCGGATTCAAAGTATCATAACTTGGCGCTCTGTTATCCACTTTGCGCAAATTATATATGCATTTCATGTATTTTTTGAGATCTAATGATCCAAAACAACCAAAAGCAGTTTTTGATATCTGTTTTGAGAAGAAAAAAAAAAAAGCATTATAAGCCTCAATTTTTTCATTTTTGATGTAAATTTTGTAGTTTTCGTTGTGGAGTCAAATTGCCACAACTTCGCACCTTGTTATCTATTTTTCGCTAATTATATATGCATTTTATGTATTTTTTTTTAGATCTAGCCATTCGAAACTGCCAAAGGCTATTTTCGACGCTTGTTTTGAGAAAAAAGGCAGTTATGAGCCTTAATTTTTCATTTTGATCAAATTTCGTTGTTTTGGCTACAGATTCAAACAACTATAACTTGGCACTCTGTTATTCGATTTAAGAGAATGATACATGCATTTCTTGTATTTCTTCAAGATCTAGCCATTTGAATGGCTGCAGGCGGTTTGTGACAAATGGTTTGATAAAAAACAAAAAGGTCATTATAAGCCTCATTTTTTCATTTTTAAGGCAAATTTTCTTGTTTTGGTTGCCGATTCAAACTGCAATAACTTGGCGCTCTTGTAATACCCTGACCTAATTACTAAGTAATTAAGTCGCTAATTAAATATTAGAGACTTTAATAAATAAAATGATGGTTAAAGAATAATTAAGTCTTAGCTAAAATAAAAAGATAAAGGCTACTAAGAAATGAAAAATTACGATTTTACTAATAACACTGATACTTGTAATCTGAATAATACTAGTAAATTAGTGAAAATTGTTAGGACGTATGGTCTCACATCTAATAAATTTTGTTATTATTTAATAAATTTGATTTATTATTATTGAGTTTCATATTATCATGCATGTGGATGTTGTTATTTTATACCATGAGATGGTTAGTCCTTGAATTGTTATTAGAAATAGTTCATATATATAAATGAGATTTATTTAGAGGAGATATGAATATATGATCGACTAATTTTGGAATTGTACGCAATCATTTATAAGACTGGGCATCTTATCTGTTTGCCTGTAACACACTTAATCTTTATATGATAGGGTGGTTTATCTCAACCACTAGAGTAGTAGACTATGGGTTATTGTATTAGTGTATTTGGAATATATTAAATTTGATCACTATAAGAAACACATCATACAAAGCTGTCATTTTTTACTTGATGCTTATATTCACTATTCGCAGTAAGGTCTTAATCTTGAGAGAATAGTGAACTCAAGTTCTTAATGGTAGTGACTTTGAGTTACCAATGAGTGAGGTCTCTTAGATCAACACCTCGATATCTTGGGAAATCATTGTTTAGACTGTGAGAACATATTACGATTTTACTAGTAACACTAATACTTTTAATTTGAATAATACTAGTAAATTAGTAAAAATTGTTAGGATATATAGTCTCACATCCAAGACATTTTGTTATTATTTAATAAATTTGATTTATTATTATTGAGTTTCATATTATCATGCATGTGGATGTTGTTATTTTATACCATGAGATGGTTAGTCCTTAAATTGTTATTAGAAATAGTTCATATATATAAATGAGATTTATTTAGAGGAGATATAAACGTATGATCGACTAATTCTGGAATTGTTCGCAATCATTAATAAGACTGGGCATCTTATCTATTTGCTTGTAACACACTTGACCTCTATGTGATAGGGTTGTTTATCTCAGCCACTAGAGTAGTAAACTATGGGTTATTGTATTGGTGTATTTGGAATACACTAAATTTGATCACTATAAGAAACATGTCATACAAAGCTGTCATTTTTTACGTGATGCTTATATTCACTATTCGTAGTAAGGTCTTAATCTTAAGAGAATAGTGAACTCAAGTTCTTAATGGTAGTGACTTTGAGTTACCAATGAATAAGGTCTCTTAGATCAACACCTCGGTAACTTGGGAAATCATTGTTTAGACTGTGCGAACACATATTCTCAAGATGGAATCTACACTCTCTAAATTAAAGAGAATGATATCACTTGTAATACCCTAACCCAAATGTGACCGAATAAGCTACTGTAATACCAAACTATTAGGGTGATGTGCCTTATAAGCTAATTTTCCTTGCCATATATGAATCTACAAAAGATATTGTTAGGGTTCATTTTACGAGGTGTAAATTTATGGATCGGTTTAAAATTTGAAAGCCCTGAGTGTTCGAATAATACCCGAATGGGGCAACAGATATATATATATATATATATATCCATGTATATGATGATATATGTGTGTGTAATATATTATATATATGATATGTGTGTGTGTGTATTTAATATATATATATATATATATATATATATACATATGATATAAGTGTTTGCTGCAGTGTGTGTGTGATGTGTATATATATATATACATGTATGTAAGTGTGTGCAGCTGCGTGTATGTGTAGGTGTGTGTGGTGTATATATATATATATATATATATATTTGTATATGTGCATGTGTGTGTGCTGACATAGAAATATATATACATATAATATATAAAGATCAAGAAAAAGAAAAAGAAAAAGAAAAGAAAAGATCAGAATAAGAAGAGAAAGAGAGAAAGAGAGAGAGAGAGAGGGGGGGAAACTGCCATGAACACACAGAGAGAGAGAGAGAGGGGGGGAAAGATGAGGTGGAATAGATCTTTAAGTGTAAGTGTGTGTGTGTGTGTGTGTGTGTGTATGGCCTATATATACATGTAATGCATGCTTCAGGAAGGTAGAATAAGAAAGAAAGAAGAAGCTAAGGAAAGGGAGAAGTGTTGCAACTGAATTATAGAGAAAAATGTGAGTTTCTCTCTAGGATTCTTCAAATTTTTTATTTAATTTCATAGTTTAAAATGCATGTATATACTTTATAATTGGTAGATAATAGATGATGAAGAGAAATAGGGTCTAAAAGACCCGAAAAAACAAAAAAACCAGAAGAACTGCCATTGATGAACCTCAACCTATAGGTCTAAACCAACCACCACAAAACCTAATCTCATTGCTTAGGACTTGAACTAGACACTGTGAGGGTTATGAAAACCCTAGGCCGCAACTAAAATTATCAATGGAAGGCCATGAAAAATCAAGTTGCAGTCATAGGTTTATAAACCCATTTCCTTAAAACGGACACCAAAGCTTGATTTTAGAACGGGGAATTACTCCCTGTATTGTAAGGTTCATCACAGAACAAACCCCATCCATTTTGATGGAGCAATGAGCATGTATGAAGCAAATTTTAAAATTCACCATGAACACTCGATCGAGCTCTTGAGCTCATCTCAATGCCCCAAACCAATGCCAAAATGACCCTTATAATCTTAGGAGTCCATAGGACTTGAAAGAAGGTGAAATGGAGTTCTAGAACTCCACGAAATATAGAAAGTATAAAACCTGTAATTAGGGCAACACTGTGTATAAGGGTGGGGAAGACGACAAAGACGACGTCGTTTTGGGCTTAGTTTTGAACAAAACTGCATCGTTTGGATGTTTTATTTTTAATCAAACCTAATTCAGGCCTATTTGGCTACTAGTTTAAGAAGTTTGATTTAATATCCATTTATGGAAATGGGATTGACTATCCTAATTTAGCCCCTTAATCCACTGTTTGACTTTTAGAAAATCAAAAAAATAAATGAGGCTGCTGCCTCTGAAGATCGAACCCAAGACCTTCACGTGTGTGGGAACTTATACCCCATACGCAGACCACTGTGCCACTGAGGCACATGTCTTAACATTTTACTAAATATGATATATAATATTATATTATATTAAATTAATTATTGTAATTAATCCCGTTATCCAAATAAATTAAAAGGTAGTGTAAACTGACTATTTTAGGCATTCAGAATCTAATAGCGGGGTCCGTTTTATGAGACGGAGTCCAAAAAAATTAAGAAATATAAAAATACAAAATTATCATTTTGCCCCTAATAGTACTCAAAGCCAAATTGAAGTCCGTAAAAACCTAAACCGATTTTCTTCGACATTACAGACTCAATGGTGGAGTCTATTTTATCAAATAAGATACTTAAAATGTTAATGTATGAAATTGACTAGTTTTAAAAGGTTAGACTATACGTAGCATTGAACTGAGAAATATTTACTGATTTATAGGAACTTTAAAAGCGAAAAGGAAAAGTGATCTAATTATTGAAAGAGAACAAACTGTGTTAAAGGTAAGTAAAACCTGAACTCTACATATGGTTGTTCCTAGCCATGTCATAGTTTATTTCCTTTATACTGCCAGATTTGTACTCCTATATATACCTTGTATTGATTGATTCTGTAATTTGATACTTGTTCTATCTTATGAAAATTATTAAAAGTTTAACTGTTATATCTTTGTAAGTAAAACCTGAACTCTAGATGTGGATGTTCCTAGCCATGTCACAGTTTATTTCCTTTATACTGCAAGATTTGTACTCCTATATATACTTGATATTGATTGATTCTGCAATTTGATGCTTGTTCTATCTTATGGAAATTATTAAGAGTTTGATTGTTATATCTTTATAAGTAAAGCCCCGAACTCTTGCATGTGGTTGTTTCTAGCCATGTCATAGTTTATTCCTTGATACTGCCAATTTTGTACTCCTATACATACCTGATGTTGATTGATTCCATAATTTGACACTTGTTCTATCTTGTGAAAATTATTGAGAGTTTGACTGTTATATCTTTGTAAGTAAAACCCAATTTCTTACATGTGATACTTTATAGCCATGTCACAATTTTATTCCTTTATACTACCAAAGTTGTACTCCTATACGTACCTGATTTTTATTGATTCTATAATTTGATACTTGTTTTATCTTGTGGGAATTATTGAGAATTGACTGCTATATATTAATCATGAATGGTGTATACTTTATACCATGCCTTAAAAGGCCAACTATTATGTTCTCACTGCTGAGAAAAATGATATTAAACATATGTATATTTTCATGGAATTATGATGATCATGATATATTATGATTACCTGGAGTTGTGCTCAGTCATAATGTTCATCCAATGCTTTTACTAGACCTACGGGTCAAAGTCCATGAGGCTATTCACTGGTTCGGACAAGGCTGGACCCGGCTGCAAGGTGCTATCAGACCAGCAAACCCCTCTTTTGGAACCTTAGGTGTGGATAAATGTGGTAGTCCATGAAGGACATATGGCTTTGTATATGCAATGACAAAGGGTATGCCAGGCCCTAATACTAGACTTACGAGTTAATATTACTTGACCGATGGGTCAAAAGGCCTTATATATGCAATAATTGAGGGTATGAAGAACCCTAAAAGACCAAAGGTGTGCCAAGCCCTGAATAAAATGTGCATCAATTAGGTTTGATATCATATCTGTTATTGAACTCATAGACGATCATATTTTTTCCTATGAATAATCATATGTTCTGAAAGCTTATCCATTGGTTTACGATTGGTTATCTTATGATTGTAACATTATGACTATTGTTTGGGCTAGATCTTTATTGATGATCTCATATCATTTGATGTTCACGTATTCTTATTGTTATGGGATGTGCCTTGGACCTAAGGGTCATTCTATTATTTCACACTTTTGACTATTAGCTATTGTGACATTTTGTCTCTTTGCTGGCTATTATGGCATTTTACTTCTTGACTAGCTATCATGTTATCATATCCTTGCTTGTCTTGGATTATGTTCTTTTCTATACTAACCCTGACCTATAGTAGAGCAAAGGGAATTTACTTACTGAGTTAAGTCAGCTCGTTCAGATTTATACATTTATTTCAGTAAGGGATGATGCAAGCAGACATTAGAAGCCTAGAAGCTATAGTGGACATTTTGTGAAATGTAATAGAAAATGATCAGTACGGTCTTAGCTTTCCCATGTATCCACACACTAGGAGTGTTGTAAATGTAGGTTCCTTTTTTATATATATAGAACCTTATTATGACTTCCACTGTTTAACTGTTTAATTATTTTATTTCACATTGTTTGTACACAAGTCTTGAGTGCATTAGAGTGTATTCAGACTTCATGTAAAGGACTTGTGTATGTGTCAAACCATACCAAGACTTGCAGCTAGAGAGAGAGAGAGAGAGATAAAAAAAAAAAAAAAAAGGAGGAGAAAAAAGAGATGGAAGGCTTGCATGCAAACCTGAACTAGATCCAAGGAGCTTAGAAGGTTTATAATAGAACCCAAAGAGAGGGAAGCTTCACTGTTGCAGGTAAAAACACAAAAACTAGAATTTCTCTCTAAGAAAATTATAATGTTAACTAGTTGTTTGATGGAGTTGAAATACATACATGATCCTTTTTGGTATTATACTAGGGTTAGGGAACAAAGATGAGACCTAGTAGAGCCGAAGGCAGTAGGAATAACGAAATCACCATTGACGACAGCTTCAAGTTTGGGTATGAACCAACTAGAACTAATCCAAGTTTGGTTTGTTAGGGCTTGAACTAAATGCTCCTAGAAGTACGAAGCCATAAAAATTATACTAAATGGACCAACGATGAGGGAGATAAACCAAGTTGCAAGTCACGGGTTTTGTTTGGAACACCCCAAATGAAGATCCAACCTTGGTTCTTGAATGGAATAATGAACCCTAAGCTTGTGCGATCATAATAGGCCAAGAATCATGAAGTTTCATAGAGAAACGAGTATGAATGAACCGGTTATTCAGAATGGCCATGGAGTTTCAACCAAGCTTTTAAGCCCATTTCAATCCTTTAAACCAACGCAAAATCCTTGCTCGATGTCCCAAAAAACCTTAGGGATAAAAATCAAAGCAAAAGACTGACCAAAACCTCAAGAAATAGAGGTTGAAGATTTTTAGAAATTCGAGCAACAGTGACTATCGCAAGGGGAGAAGATGAACAGTACGAGTCAGGTTGGTTTCAGGTTCAGGTTGGAACCCACCCAAGCGCAGTAATGGGTAACCGAATCAATGCCATTACAAGCCTCATTTTTCATTTCTGAGGCAAATTGTATTGTTTTGGTTGCAGATTAAAAGATCCATAACTTGGAGTTCTGTTATTCGCTTTTTGTGAATTTTATATGCATTTCATGTATTTTTTTGAGATCTAGCCATCAAAATTACCAAAAGCGGTTCTTGATGCTTGTTTTGAGGAAAAAGGCCATTATAAGTCTCAATTTTTCATTTTTGAAGCAAATTTCACTATTTTGGCTGCGAATTCAAACAACTATAACTTGGCACTCTATTATCCAATTTACGTGAATTATACGTACATTTCATGTATTTCTTCAAAATCTAGCCAAATGAATGGCCAGAAGTAGTTTGCAATGCATGGTTTGAGAAAAAATACCATTATAAGCCACATTTTTTCATTTTTGCTGCAAATTTCATTGTTTAGCTTGCGGATTCAAACATCTATAACTTAGTGCTCTGTTATTTGATTTTAATAAATCATGTGTATTTCATATATTTCTTCGAAACCTAGCCATTTGAATGGCCAAAGGTAGTTTATAACAAATGGTTTGAGAAAAAAATGCCATAATAAGCCCTTTTTTTAAGGCAAATTTTGCTATTTTTATTGCAGATTCAAATTGCTATAAGTTGGTGCTCTATTATCCGTTTTTCTCGAATGATATATGCCTTTCATATTTTGTTTCGAGATCTAGCCATCTAAACTACCAAAGGCGATTTTCGATGCCTCTTTTGAGAAAAAGGCCATTATAGGCCTCAATTTTTCATTTTTGATGCAAATTTCATTGTTTTGGCTGCAGATTCAAACAGTTATAACTTGGTGCTTTGTTATCTGATTTACGCGAATCATACTTGCATTTCATGTATTTCTTCGAGATCTAGCCATCTAAATGGCCGAAGGTAGTTTACGACGTATGGTTTGAGAAAAAATGTCATTATTATAAGCCACATTTTTTCCTTTTTAAGGCAAATCTCGCTGTTTAGGTTGCAGATTCAAATTACCATAGCTTAGCACTATATTGTCTACTTTACGCGAATTATATATGCATTTCTTGTATTTTTTGAGAACTAGCAATCCAAAACAACCAAAGGCGGTTTTCAATGTCTCCTTTGAGAAAAAAAAGGCCATTATAAGCCTCAACATTTCATTTTTTTGGCAAATTTGGTTGTTTTGGCTGAGGATTCAAACAACTGTAACTTGGTGCTCTGTTATCCGATTTATGCAAATCATACGTAATGGGTACCATGATAGACAGAGTCTTAAAAATCCTTTACAAGTTTCAGATAGGCCAATCGTCATGTGTGGATTATTTTTGTTTTAATTATCACGTGGATAATTATCTATTGCATTATTGTTACATATTGTTGATCCATTTAATTGTGGGACCCAATTATCCACTCCCATTGTGGCAAGTTGTCGTAAAGTCATCCATTCAAGACCATTATATTGTTATGAATGAGGATGTATATTGTGATAGGATGGGGTTATTTAATTGGTACTCGAGTACACTTATTTGTTGTGATGTATGGATTACAAAGTTAATTTTGAGATTTATGAGTCATTGGCATGACATCCTCATTTATTTTATTTCTTTTAATAGATTGATGTAGTAGGTTCATTCTACAATATAATAAATTTTTGGAAAGGGTTATATTTAGTTATGAACCTTTGTAAGGGGGTGTGTCTTCACTGCAAACTCATATGTGCTTAAATTACCTTAGTACGATGTGCCAGAATGCCAATTAGACCCAAGTGGAGTCCATGCGCTTTAAAACATGCGCATTGATTATTATTATTATTATGTGAATGAATTAAATTTATTTTAATTCAAAATCGTGGTATGGATGAATTAAATTTGTTTTAATTCAAATTATTTTGCTTGAAATTATTTAAAAATATACTTTTGTTTACTGATGCTGCACTTTTCAACTCGCAATAAATCTGGGCTCCGCGACCTGTAGAACACTCAAAAAGGGGGATCAAAGGACCACCGGATTGGCTCCGGCGGTAGCCACTCCGATGCTTAAGTAAGTAAACTGAATTGAAAAGACTGTATTGAAAGTCAAAGAATGAGCATAAAAATAAAGCGTACCTTTAGGGTTTAATTTATAGATCGTGGCCTTCCTAAGTTGATTAGGATTTGGAGCCATGAATATAGGGATTTGATCATCAGAGATTGCAGTTACATTATGAAGTATTATGTCGTAGGATAGAGATAATCATAGATAGTAGTTTCCTTGTTGAAGACTGTTTCCGTGTTTAAAGACTGTTTCCTTATTCCCTGCTTGGCAATTGCTAAGATCATAAGGTCGGAACCATGCGAAATACTGAGTGGATATTGCCCAGAGCATAAGGTCTGAAGGATATGTACATAAGAATGCCCTAGAGGCTCCACCTGCTCTGTATGACCGAGTTTATCGGCTCTGTAGTATATGTATATGAGAATGCCCTAAAGGCTGTGACTGTTTTGTATGACCGAGTTTATCGGCTTTGTAAGCACACGTGTCTCAAGGTGATTGGTGTGTCTGTTTGTGGTATATCAACTACTCCCCCCTGAGCCCTATTTAGGAGCTACGTTATAACTAGGGTTATGGGCTTTATGAAGAGTCACATGTTTTGTTTCTCCATTTTTTGAGACGTCAGTTTAATGGGTCATTTATTGCGCAGTCGATACTTGAGAAGCCATCATTATTTTCAACTATTGTGTCGAATCGTCTTGGGAGGCTCATATTTCGAATGTGTATATAAAAAGGGGGAAAGGACTTTTATGCCTTTCTTCTGCACTTGCTTCTACAGTACCAGAAACTGCCACCTCCATTTGACGTATTTTGAAGGTTGAAGGATATCCGGTGTTCATAGCCTTTCTTGATTTCAGGTTTGATTTTAGCCCCTTTTACATTCCCTTTCATTTGCTTCGTTGCTTTCTCTTGTTCGCCATGTTTGGCCCTGGGTCACCTTCTAGTTTGGGCAGCTCTTCTAGAACCATTCCTCAATTACAACTCGTGAATCTTCCTTCCGTTAATGATGATGAGAATAGATTGGTAGAGCCCCCTCTAGTCCAGGGGTTAGGATAGTCGATGCATTCGATGAGCCCCCGAATAGGGCTGGTGAGACCTCTGGTCGATCTGGCCATAAAGAGGAGGGTGAGAGTGCGATTACTGAGAAGATGTTGGTAGAGTTGTGGGAGAAATTCAATCTCCCTTCAAACGTTACTTTTAGGGTCCCGGACCTTCTAGATCGCCCACGCGATGTTAGAGCGGGGGAAATCTGTGTCTATTTGGCTTGGTTTGAAATGGGACTGACACTCCCCCTTCCTGACCTTGTAAAACAATTCTTTTGTTTGTTCAACATTTACCCTGCAGACTTGAACCTTAATAATTGGAGACATCTGTTAAGCTTCATAGTGTTGGGGCATATGAATAATGTCGATGTGTCCCTTGATCTGATCCGTTGTAATATGGATCTAAAATACATAAGGGCAGAAGGCTTTTATTATATGTCTTTTGATAGTGGGTTCAAACCCCTTACTTCCGTGCCCTCCTCAAACAAGACCTGGAAGAAGTGGTATTTCTTCATTAAGGGAGGATGGGAATACAAAGACTTCTAAGACCAATTCTCAACATTCCCTCGAACCACTAGGCGAAAGGGTGAGGCCCAATTTTTTCATGGATACTTTGATTTTGTTTTGCACACCAATTGCCGAGCTGATTAATTTCTGTATCTTTTGTGCAGTTAGGAGAGTGTGGAAAAGACCGAGCCCCTCTCCCGCGCTTTAGGAGCAATATAAGAAGCTTTTACAGCCAAACAACCAAGTCCATTCTTCCATTGTTAACCGTGATAAGCTGATGACTGCCAGGGGAAGTGTTGAGGAGCTTGCAAAGGATATGATGGCAAGGTGGGAGATCGAGCCATCTTCATCTGTGGCAGTGAGGGAGGCTTCTTCCCTAGTGGACCCTCCCATCTAGACAAAAAGGCAGAGGTCGCTTTCGATCTCTCCTGAGCTCACTAAGGGGGAGAAAGAGGCACCTGCCCCTATTTCGCTGGTCCCCCCTAGCCCCATCTAAACAAGCGGGCAAGGGGGCATCATCCTCAGGTGGCCTCTGGTGTTATCAATCAAGAGGGCCAAAAAGATTCTGAGGGAGTTTTGGGCCAAAGGCTCAATCAAAACTAGGCCCTAGAAGTCAGAAAAGCTTCTTACTGATCTGGCTTCTCTTTAGGTTAAGGTAAGTTCTTTGGGTTTTTTTTATCTCTTTTCTCTTTTTTCCAAGTGTTTTGGCCGGTACTGAACTGCTTGCTTTGTACATTGCAGACCCTGCACACCCTTTCTGCTCTGACGGAGGTCTTTCCCCCTTCAGAGGAGGTTGACAAACTTCTGGCCGAGTTGGACAATCTCAGGCTTCAGCTCGGTACTGCTAAGTCCGAGGCTCATGACTCCGCAGAAAGGCTGAAGGAGTCCTAGAATTCTCTGGTCGTCATGGAGTCAGAGAAGAACCTTGTCGTTCAGCAGGCAAAGAGGCTACAGAGGGAAATGGACGGCATGCGGTACCAATATAATCAAAAGCTTGAAGATGCAGTGGAGTAGGCCAAGCTGGATATCGAGATGGAGATGACGATGGAACTGGAAGGAATGGCCAACACCTTGATCATGTTCGGCTTTAACAACTTCCGAACTAGGTTCCTTGCTAAATTTCCTGATTTCGACATTTCCTCGATTGTGCCTCCTGGGTTACCCCTCCCGAGGTTGCTGTTTCGAGCGAGGTGGTCGACGTTCTCCCTGTCGATCCCACTAAAGTTGTCATCCCGAGTGAGACGGGTGATGCTGCTCCTGCCGATCCTCCCCCAGCCGTTGAGCCTGCCTCTGTTGATCAGGCTTAGGAAATATGCTTAGTTTAGGTTTTTTGTTATTTTTTTATTTTATTTTATTTCCAGTGTAACAGACTATTTGAATGAAACAGTTTTTCCTTTTCTCAAATGTTTTCATCCCATTTCTCTTGTGTTTGGTTGACCCATGTAGTATTTCTTTTGAATTTGTGGTTGATGTGAGAAACTGCTGCAAATGAGTCTGTTCTGGAGCCCTCCAGATCAGCTTTTAATAGTTGGCGGTTGTTTTTCGAACTGTAGTTGCGATAAGACAATGATTGTAGACTAGCTCTGATTGCTCTTCCCTCTTTGGATGAGATAGGAAGGCAACTTCAATCAGACATGTAGGGATCTGATATTGATCTTGTGTCACATATATTGAGAGTGAATTTTGAAGCATTATGAGGCAATTTGTTCTGAACCCAAGTTTTGTAGCAAAAATTCGGTGTCTCATGTCTGTCACTCTGAAGATTGAGACTTTTGCCTCTTAAATCATTCAGACCAGGACTGAGATACATTCAAACTGATGGTCTTTTGTCGTACATGTGGTCCGTCAGGGATCAACGGAATGGCCAAGACTGAGAGGTCTGTATGTTGGTTCGAGGGTCTTTGTATAAAGGTGGATTAGACTCTGTTTTCTTGACCAGTTCGGTATGCTTGGGGAAGCCTTGTATCTTGTCTTCTAAGTATTTGAAAGGACAATTTTATACGTCATTCAATTATACAATTGTCTTTTGGGTTTTCGAGGCCAACCCTTATTCAACCATTGCAACGGTTCATCTGGGTGACTTTTGAGCTTCGAGGGTCTATATATATGAAAGAGGGGCGTACGGTTACGCCCCCATCTTTTTACTTTTGCTCCCATACTGTTCCCCTATCGGAGAGAATTTGAATGTCTTTTAGAGGCTTACCGTTTGCCCGGGGATGATTGACTATTTTCAGTCCGAGTTGGGAATGATTAAACTGTGGCCGAGAGTTAACCTTCCCTTTGATTCAGTCTCCAAGGAAGGATTAGAAGAGGCAAAGATCTTCTTGTCCATCTTAGCATCCGGTCGAGATTTCTCCGATTGGAGGCGGACCCTCCTTGATTCAATCGAGGCTTGGAGCATTGGTGATGAAGATGAAGGTGGGATGCCTCCTTCCCTTTGTGTCTCGGTAGAGACCCTTGCTCAAATCGGCTGGGGTGGCATGCCGGCTTTGAGGGAGATGAATGTGGAGAATGGAGGTCTCTTGAGACCTAGAGCCCTCATCATCCGTTGGTCTTGAGATCAATGACAGTGATGATGAAATGGCCTGGGTGCTTCTTGCTGTAGATTGGGGTTCAGGGTTCCTTCCTTTCAAATGGAGCCGGCGACGGCGATAATGGATATTTGAAACCTGGGTCCCTTCTCATTCAAGGAAGAAAACCATGATGTCATAAAAGCGTAGTGATGCCTTTGTTGTAGCTTTTGTGTACTTGTTTTATTTCCAGTCTTCTTGTATTGATGTAAATTTTCTGAATCATCAATAAAAATGAGTTCCTTCTTCTCAGATCTGATGTTCTTTGTATTTGAATGTGCTATTCTGGAGTTAAAACACCTTTTCGTGCACTTCTGATGACTAACTTTTTTGTACGTTCTAAAAGTAGATCAAAGAAACTTGTATAAATCTTGAAGGCTTGAATCAAAGTACTTTAAACCTGCTCGGCACTGTAATATTTGTTGCTTGCTGGTACATAAGCCAAATAATCTAAGTATCAGTTCTGAGGTATTCCGATCTAGGAAACTTCAGTTTGAAGATGTTTGGAACTTCTGTCTTTGGATGGATTGGATCATAGAATCTATGTATTGAAGATGGACCAAGCTCGGAAGGCCTGTGCATTATAGATGGACCAGGCTCTAGAGGCTTCTGTATTAAAAAATGGACCAAGCACTAAGGCTTGTGCATTGTAGACGGACCAGGCTCTAGAGGCTTGTGCATTATAGATTGACCAAGTACTAAGACTTGTACATTATAGATGGACCAGGCTCTAGAGGTCTGTGCATTAGAAGATGAACCAAGTACTAAGACTTGTACATTATAGCTAGACCAGGCTCTGGAGGCCTGTGCATTATAAGATGGATCAAGTACTAAGACTTGTACATTATAGATGGACCAGGCTCTAGAGGCCTGTGCATTAGAAGATGGACCAAGTACTAAGACTTGTACATTATAGATGGACCAAGCTCTGGAGGCCTGTGCATTATAAGATAGACCAGGCTCTAGAGGCCTGTGGATTAAAAGATGGACCAAGTACTAAGACTTGTGCATTATAGATGGACCGAGCATTGAGGCTCGTGCATTATTGATGGACCGAGCACTGAGGCTCTTGCATTATTGATGGACCAGGCTTTGGAGGCTTGTGCATTAAAAGATGGACCAAGTACAAAGACTTATACATTATAGATGGACCAGGCTCTAGAGGCCTGTGCATTAAAAGATGAACATTCTATGGAGGTATTAAAAAGAAAGAATCATCTCTATTGATAACACTTCCGTAAATATTCCACGTTCCACAGCCTAGGAATAGGCTTTCCAGTCATGTCTTCTAGCCAGTAGGTGGTAGGTTTAACAACCTTCGTCAATCTGTAAGGGCCTTCCCTAGTTTGGTGACAACTTTCCCATAGTGGGATCCTTGGTGTTTTGAAAGACTTTTCTTAAGACAAAGTCTCTGACTTGAAAGCTGACCGTCTTCAACCCCACCTTGGATTTGTTGACCATTCTCTGCTGATAAGCTTCCATCCTGATGCTGGCTTGATCTATTTTTTCTTCAAGAAAATCCAAATTTTCCATCAGCTATTGATCATTGGGTTCTTGCTCGAAGGCTTCAGTCCTCAGAGTTGGCATATCCATCTTAACTGGGATTACTGCTTCTGTACCGTAGGCCAGCGAGAAAGGAGTTTCGGAAGGTGGGAGTTCTTCTAGTTGATCGATAGGCCCAAAGAACTCCAAGGAGTTCCTCTGCCCACTTTCCTTTGGCCTACTCCAACCTTTTCTTTAATCCATCAAGGATCGTTCGGTTGGTGACCTTTGCTTGCCCATTTGCTTGTGGATGGCCTGGAGAGGCAAAGTGTTGCCTAATGTTGAGATTTTCACAGAATTTCTTGAAGCCTTTACCAGTGAACTGTGCCCCATTGTTAGAGATAATCACACGTGGTATACCGAACCTGCAAATAATGTTCTTCTAGGTGAAGTTCTCAATTTCCTTCTCTGTGATGTGTGTTAGAGGTTCAGCTTCGGCCCATTTAGAGAAGTAGTCAATGGCTACCAAGAGATACTTCCTGTTCGGTGGGGCCTTTGGTAATGGACCCACGATGTCCATCCCCCACTGAGCAAAGGGCCAAGGGCTAATAATCGGGATGAGCTCGTGATGGGGCTGGTGTTGATATGGGGCAAATCTTTGGCATTTCTCGCACCTCTGGAGATACTCCTTAGCCTGCTTTAGCATGCTAGGCTAGTAGTAGCCCTGAGTCAGAGCTCGGTGAGCTATCGTTCTGCCCCCATTATGATTCCCGCAAATTCCTTCGTGTATTTCAACGAAGACATATTGTGATTCTTCTAGGGGCTAAGCATTTTAACAAAGGTTGAGAATAAGACCTTCTATAAAGCTTGTTGTTCAGGATCAGGTACCGAGCCGCTCTGATTCGGATTCTCCTAGCTTTGTTTTTAGTCCTCTAGGGAGGAGCCCGGATTGTAGGTACTAGAGGATTAGAGTCATCCAGTTCTGAGGTTGTTCAGCAATTTGTGCAACTTGGGCCTCCTCTATGCTGAGTCCTAGGCTAGTAGGAGATTTTTACTGTGGAGTTTGCTTCAGACTTAAGGCGGGACGCCATGTTTGCCAAAGCATCTGCTCTGTAGTTTTGGCTTCTTTCTATTTTCTGGATAATGAACGTCTGGAAGGAGTGCTTCAGGTAGTTCACCAGTTCGGAGTACTGAAGCATCCTGTCATCTTTAATGAAGAATTCTACCAAGACTTGGCTTACCACTAGTTAGGAGTCTGAAAAGACTTTAAGGTTCTGAACCTCGCATTCCAGAGCCAACTTCATGCCTAAGATTAGGGCTTCATATTCTGCTTCATTGTTGGAGGCTTTGAATCCCGGCTGACTGCTTTTTCTGACAAGAGCCCATCAGGGGACTGCAATACTAGGCCCACTCTTGAGCCCTGGTCGGTTGATGACCCATCGATATAGAACAGCCAGGTTCTCGAAGTCTCGATAAGTTATGCCTTGTCTTGAAGTGCCGGGGTGAACTCGGTAACGAAATCAGCCAAGGCCTGCCCTTTGATGGAGTTTCGTGGCACATATGATATGTCGAATTCCCCTAGCTCCACAGACCACTTCACTAATCTTCCTAACACCTCAGGCTTCCTCAATATTGACTTCAGAGGATAGGCAATTGGGATTTCAATTGGATGAGCTTAGAAATAAGGTCGGAGCTTCCGAGCTGATATCACCAAAGCGAAGGCTAGCTTCTCCACTTCTGGATATCTCTTTTCTGTGTCGAGTAGTGCCCTACTGACGTAGAATATGGGCCTCTGTACTCCTCTGTCCTGTCTGACTAATGCAGAGCTGACCGCGTTTTCAGAGACTGCAAGGTACAAGAGTAGATTTTCCCCCTGTACTGGTTTTGACAGAAGTTCTGGAGAGGCTAGATGCTCCTTCAGCTCTTGAAAAGCTTTCTCACATTCTTCCGTCCACTGTAAAGCTTTGTTGCCCTTTAGAGCTTTGAAAAAAGATAGGCAGCGATCAGTGGATTTGGAGATAAATCTGCTTAGTGCAGCGATTCTACCATTCAGCGCCTGAATGTCTTTTCTAGTTTTCGGTGACTTCAGTCCAATCAGAGCTTGGATCTGAGTGGGGTTTGCTTCGATACCCCTCTGAGAGACAATGTATCCCAAGAATTTTCCCTTCGTCACCCCGAAGGTACATTTCGAGGGGTTGAGCTTCATCTTGTGCTGTTTTATTATATCAAAGGTCTGGGCTAAATGCTGGAGCTGACTACCTTTCTGCAGACTTTTGACCAACATATCATCAATGTATACCTCCATGGTATTGCCGAGCAGTGGGCTGAACATCTTGTTCACCAACCGCTGATATGTAGCTCCAGCGTTCTTCAAACCGAAAGGCATTACTCTGTAGCAGTAGAGACCTTGTTCGGTTATGAAGGCTGTCTTCTGCTGGTCTAGAGGGTACATCTGAATTTGGTTATACCCAGAATAGGCATCCATAAAACTCATGAGTTCATGCGCTGCAGTAGCGTCAACCAGTTGGTCTATCCTTGGCAGTGGAAAGCTATCTTTGGGGTACGCCTTATTGAGGTCCGTATAATCAACGCAAACCCTTCACTTACCATTTTTCTTCTTGACCAAGACGGTGTTGGCTAGCCACTCGGGCTAGAACACTTCTCATATCATCTTGGCTTCAAGCAGTGATTACGCCCAAAGAATAACGCGGTAGTTGTAGTGTAGCTTTGGGGTGTCGATTCCACAGGGAGACTAAATTAAAAGAATAATAAACAGAATTTCTGAAACTACAGAAGTATTAGCCGGTTAACGAGAAAAGAAAATATAAAAAAAATGATTTTTGAATGCAACTAAAAATTAAACAAGCTGAATAACGGATGAAAATATTCAAATTTAACGAACAGTAGAGTTTCGGGAATCCCTTACACATAACTGGTATTTTAATTATTTTTAATTCACTGTTAACTCAATTGAGAATTTAAATTCTAAATATCTCAATCGGAAGATATAAAAATTATGAACCAAAATTAAACTGAAAATAACTCTGTGAAAAATCATTCAACACTTTTAAATCCCCCAAATTAATATTCACATTAAGAAAATCCAACGACGACAATATACCCAACCAGTAATATTGCAGCAGAGAATTGAATTAATATAAATAACTAATTGTTCCAAAAATAATCAAAACATGAATCCTATTCGATAGAAAAAGCATGACTGAATCTATAAACGGACTAAACCCTTTAATTATTCGGAAAATAAAATCCAACAATTAATTATGAATGATCATCAAAGAATTTAACAAGTGAAAACCACGTATAGGAATCAAAAATAAATTAAAATAACCATCTATGGTGCAAGTTCATCCCTAACCCCACTTAGAAATTTAGTTACCCATGTACAGGATGAATAACATAAACCTCACGGAGAAATAATCTGACATGACGTGACTGCGATTGATTTTCTCTTCCTGTTCAGTGCCTCTATGCCGCAAGATTGTTCCTCTGTATATTTTTTTTCTGTTCCCCGCTACAGTATGTATATATTTTCTCTGCGCAGCCGTCGCGAGAGCCCTCACTTCTCTTGTTTTTAATTTTTTTTCCTGCGCCCTAAAGCCTTGGCTTCCGCACCTGGGCTTGCTTTGCCGCACCTCAAGCCTGGCCACTAGCAGCCAGCGCCCCACTAAGCCATGGCCCATTCTATTTTCAATTTCTTTTCTTCTCTCCAGCGCTGGGCCCACAGTAAATCAGCAGCATAATTGCTCAGCCGCATGCCTCTTGATCAATTGCCCAAGCAAGCTAGCAGCCATGGGCTGCACAGCCAACTTTTTTTTATTTCTTTTCTTTTGGTTTCAATCAGCCATGTAACCTTACGTACATCAGCCCCTTTGACTTTTCAAACTTTCCTTTTTTTGTTTTCTTTCTTTTCTTTGCTCTGCTTTTCTTATTCTCGCGCGCAGCTAACAATTGCCAACTTTACGCTCCATTTTCTACCAGATAACAACTGAATCTCGACTCGGACCCTTCACGAAAGTTGTAGCCCCGGATGAGTAGATAATTTTAGGCTCAAGAACCATCTGATTTGAACTTTGGAAGCTCAAGGTATGGCCCCTTCAAGTTGGCTGGACGGAGAGGTTCATAGCAGCTTTCCAGACCTGATTTCGAAACAATGTTTGGAGGCTCAAACGAACTCCGATTTTTGCAAACCAAACCTTTCTGAAAATCCCAAGATATCCTCTAAATATTTCATGAAGACCGCTTTCTCATTTTGAAACTCTAACGTCATCCAAATCTCAATTGAAACTCAATGGTTGAATCTGCCAAAAAGCCAAAAATAGTTCCAAAAATATTAAGTATAAAGCGCAATTGCAAACTAACTCTCGCCAACAAAGATGCAATATTTGGGACTTAAAATCTTATAATTTAATGCTCAAATACCTCTTATTGTAAATAGAAATTGAATAAAATAATATCAAGTATATTCCCACATTTCTATCTACTTTCTAGCATTTTAATCAAATAATGGGATATTTAGAGTGCACTTTCGTGCACTCATCAAGCAGCCTTTGAACTTCCTCATTTATGATCCGATGCCGCTCTAGAGCAATCGGCCTTCTCTTCTGTCTGACTGGTGGATGATCTAGATCTACCATCAGCTTGTGAGTTATGAGGTTAGGATCTATACCTTCCATAATCTTTGGTCTCCCAAGCAAACATAGAGAGGTTGTCTTTCAGAAACTTGACTATCTTCTCCTGCTCGGTGTGTGTCAGGTCTGGGCCGATGTACAAATAACGCCTGATGAGTGCGCAAAAGTGCACTCTAAATATCCAATTATTGGATTAAATTGCTAGAAAGTGAATAGAAATGTGGGATTATATTTGATTTTAATTGATTTAATTTCTATTTACAATAAGAGGTATTTGAGCATTAATTTATAAGATTTTAAATCTCAAATATTGCATCTTTGTTGGCGAGAGATAGTTTGCAAATTGTGCTTTACACTTGATATTTTTAGAACTAATTTTTGGCTTTTTGGCAGATTTGACCATTGAGTTTCAATTGGAATTTGGATTGCGTTAGAGTTTCAGAATGAGAAAATGGTCTTCATGAAATATTTAGAGGACATATTGGGCTTTTCAGAAAGGTTTGGTTTGCAAAAATCGGAGTTCGTTTGGGCCTCCAAACATTGTTTCGAAATCAGGTCTGAAAAGCTGCTCCAAATTCTGTCCGACTAGCCAACTTTAATGAGTCATAACTTGAGCTTCTGAAATCCAAATCAGGTGATGTTTGAGCCTAAAATTATCTACTCATATGGGGCTACAACTTTTGTGAAGAACCCAAATCGAGATTTGTTCTTTATCTAATAGTAAAATGGGTTTAAATATCACGGCTGCTAGCTTGTGCGCGAGATGAAGTGACAGCAATTCAAGAATAAAAAAAATTCAAAAGAGGAAAAATGTAGAAGTCAAAGTTGCACGGCAGAAGCTTGAATAAAGAAAAAAAAGTAAAGAAAGATGTGGGACCCAAGGCAAGAGAACAAGACCAAAGAAAAAAATAAAAAAATAACAAGCAACCAAGGGGCTGTTTATGTGCATGTGCAGGTCTTGCAAAGGAGTGGCGCGAGGTGCTGACTTGCGTTGTAGGGCCATCAGTTGTGCGGCTAACATTGGGCTGGGCTTTTGTGAGCATTGAAGTAGTCGTGGGACTGAATGAAGGTTTAGGGCGCTGATGAGGGGGATATAAAAAGAGAAAAAGATACAAAACGGGGGGGGCGGTGCGGCTGATAGAGGAGAGATCACTGCTGCGGCGCGATCCAGAGAAGAGAACCAGGAGCTGCGGTAGAAAATAGAGAGGAGCAGACGGCTGCTGCGCAAAGGAGAACAGAACAGAAAAGCCATGGCCAGAGTTTTCTCTGTGAAATTTATGTTATCCGTCCTGTACATGGGTAACTAAATTTCTAAGTAGAGTTAGGGATGAACTTGCACCATATATGGTTATTTTAATTTATTTTTGATTCCTGATACGTGATTTTCACTTGTTAAATTCTTTGATGATCATTCATAATTAATTGTTGGATTTTATTTTCCGAATAATTAAAGGGTTTAGTCCGTTTATAGATTCAGTCATGCTTTTTCTATCGAATGGATTCATGTTTTGATTATTTTTGGAACAATTAGTTATTTATATTAATTCAATTCTCTGCTGCAATATTACTGGTTGGGTATATTGTCGTCGTTGGATTTTCTTAATGAGAATATTAATTTGGGGGATTTAAAAGTGTTGAATGATTTTTCACAGAGTTATTTTCAGTTTAATTTTGGTTCATAATTTTTATATCTTCCGATTGAGATATTTAGAATTTAAATTCTCAATTGAGTTAACAGTGAATTAAAAATAATTAAAATACCAGTTATGTGCAAGGGATTCTCGAAACTCTACTGTTCATTAAATTTGAATATTTTCATCCGTTATTCAGCTTGTTTAATTTTTAGTTGCATTCAAAAAAAAAAATCACTTTTATATATTTTTATTTTCTCGTTAACCGTCTAATACTTCTGTAGTTTCAGAAAGTCTGTTTATTATTCTTTTAATTTAGTCTCCCTGTGGAATCGACAGCCTAAAGCTACACTACAACTACCGCAGTTATTCTTTGAGCGTAATCAAATTTTGACCTCCTCCCTAAGATGGTAAATTCCCCCACTCTGTTGGTTCCCTATAGGTCGTGACCTATTTGTGCTCTCAGTAGCACTAGGCCCTGTCCATGTGTGAGCTTTTTCAGCAAGCTCATTAAGATACTCTATGGCCTCATCAGGATCTTTCTGTAGGAACTCACCATTGCACATCATCTCTACAAATTGGCGCTCTCTAGGTGTAAGTCCCTCATAGAAATAGCTCACTACACGCCAACTCTCATACCCATGGTGAGGGCATATACTCAATAACTCCTTAAATCTCTCCCAAGACTGATACAAAGTCTCACTATCCTTTTGTGCAAAGATGGAAATCTGTCTTTTCAAAGCATTGGTCTTGTGTTGGGGAAAGTATTTAGTGAAGAAAATCTAGGGTCATCTCATTCCACGATCCAATTGACCGTGGTCTCAGTGAGTATAGCCAACTCTTAGCTCGATCCTTCAAAGAGAAAGGAAAGAACTTAAGTCATACAAATAACGCCCCTCTAACTCTGAACTGACCAACACTTTGATGGGCTCGCCAATGGGTTTGGCTCTGCTGTCCCATCCCCTTGGGCTCAGAGGTTCTTCAATGCTGGAAGGGCAACCTTCCTCCTCGGGAGTATGGGCGAGAACTGGATCTGTACCGTCCCGAGTATACTATAATTACTATTTGGTGGCCTTCTCCTTGAGTGCAATGGCATGGCACTCCCGGGAAGTTGGCTGGCACCTTTTGACAGAATAAACATTCTTATTGTGAACATACTTCAGACATTGATGGAGGGTCGAGGTGACCGCCCCTATTTGGTGCAACCATGGTCTCTCCGATTATGACATTGTAGGGAGATTTCATATTCAACACCATGTACTCTGAAGATGGTGGTCTTTTGCCCTTCTCCCTCTCCTACAATAGTAGGAAAGGTCGATTCTTCCCAATGGGGTACTGAGGTTGCCATCAAAAGCTGCCATCACGGCAGCAGTAGGCTTGATGTTGTCGTGGTCCATTCCCATCTGTTTGAGTGGCTCATGGGACAGTATATTGACGGAGCTACTGGTATCAACCAGGACTCTTCTGATCTCGAAGTTGGCGATTTTAAGAGTGATGACGAGGGCATCGTTGTGAAGGCAATGCACCCCTGCTAGGTCCTGTTCAGTGAATTGGATCTCCTGGTGCTGGTTTGAGCCTCTTTTCAACGTTGGAGATCTGCAATACGTCTAGGGCAGCCCTGGCCTCTCGAGCGTATCTCTTCCTTGCCCTGTTAGACATTCCTGTAATTGGGGAGTCGGCATAAAGGACGTAAATGACATGGTTGTTCTGCCTCTGAGGCTCGTTTCGTCCTTCCCTTTGCTCATGCCTCTGCTCGGGCCTCTAGTCTGGCCGTTGTTGAGGCTTGTCTTCTTGGGGGTTCTGCCTTCCATCCTGTTTGATGAACTCCCGAAGACGTCCTTTCTTTATGAGTTGTTCAATCTCATATCGAAGGGTCCTGCATGAGTTAGTCGTATGTCCATGATCTTTATGGAAATTACAATACTTACTTTGGTCCTGAAGGCTGGGATCTCCTTTGATCGGCTTCGGCCATCTCAGGTTTTCCCGATCTCGGATCTGCCAGAGTACCTGGTTCAGTGTAGTGTTCAAAAAGGTAAAGTTAGTGAACTCCTTTGGTCCGGAATTATAAACAGCCCTGGGAGCTGTTCTCTTTTTGGACTCCTGGCCCTCTTCTTGCTGGAGTCTCTTCTGTGGTCCTCCTTCTTGTAATCCTCCCTCTTCAGATTATCCCTCTGGTTCTGCTCTTTGCCCTTCTAGGATGTGCGGTTGGCTTCTTCCAAGTTGATGTACTTCTTGGCCCAATCCATTAATGCCGCCATGTCGGCAGGAGGGCTTTTGGTCAAAGAATCTCTAAAGCCACCGTGAGCAAGTCCAGCAGTCAAGGCAGCTACAAGGAATCTTGGGCTACAGTTGGTGATCTCCATGAGTTCGGCATTGAAACACGCAATGTAGGCTCTGAGGGAACTCCTCCTTAGTCTACTTGACATTTAACTAGGAACTCTAGTCCCCTTTTGAGCCTCCTGCTGGTCATAACTCTATCTAGGAATTGCCTACCGAGCTCATAGAAGCCGGTAATTGAGTTCGGAGGGAGGTGGTGGAACCATTTCAGAGCAGTTCCCTTCAAGGTGGTAATGAAAGTTCGGCACATAAAAGCATCAGAGGCTCCGTGGAGGGCCATCGTATGCTTGGTAGTGCGAGAGATGATCTCCTAGGTCTCCAGTCCCATCGTACAGGGTGAACTTTGGCACCATGAATTTTCTGGGCCTTTCTTCTAACATGATGGCGTAAGTGAATGGGGTGGCAAGTCTTCCGAGCAGCTTGGCCAACTCGTCTTGCTCTAGAGGGTTCTAGGATGCCTCTCAAAGCAATTGTTTCGGTCCATAGATTCGGCAATTTCTTCTACCCTCCGTGGGTCTTTTGAACCTGACATCTTGTGAACCTTGCCTCACAAGCCTCCGCTTCAGGGTAGTCGGGCTGAGTACGTCCCTCGGATGGAAGAGGGTTCCGAACTAGAGGGATTGGTGCTGCATGGGGATGAGGCTTCTGTGGTGCCGGATGTGCTCCCGAAGCCCTTGGAGTTGGGGCTCTAGTAGTGCTCCAGTAATGGACGTCAGGGACGAAAGCTGATGTTCCCTAGCCTGGAGCTGCTGATGGCTGTGGATCTCTGCCAACGTGAGCAACACCCTGGGGGTGCCCAGGCTGGATATTTAAAGCCTGCTCATGGGGATCTTCATTCTCAGTGGTAATAGGGCATTGTGTCCCCGCAGCAATGTTGATCGGTGGGTTAGGAGGACTCGTCCCTTGATTCTGCGTGAGCATTGCTAGTGTTCTAGTTATGGCAAGCAACTGTTCCTGCACCAGTTCATTGTGTCGTTTGATTGATTCGATCTCTTGTCGCATGGGATCAACTGTTGGCCCCCTTGCTCAGTGGAGCAGGTTACCGATGTTGAGAGTTTTGTAATTCTGAGTATTCTGTCGCGGTCGGAGATTTGGGGCCATGGTTTTCCATTGAGGAAAAAGATAAGTTTGTGAATAGAGCACTTGGAGATTAGTCGTTCCCACAGACGGCGCCAAACTGATGCTGCACTTTTCGACTCGCAATAAATCTGGGCTCCGCGACCTTGTAGAACACTCAAAAAGGGGGATCAGAGGACCACCGGATTGAATCCGATGGTAGCCGCTCCGATGCTTAAGTAAGTAAATTGAATTGAAAGACTGTATTGAAAGCCAAAGAATGAGCATAAAAATAAAGCGTACCTTTAGGGTTTAATTTATAGATTGTGGCCTTCCTAAGTTGATTAGGATTCGGAGCCATGAATATAGGGATTTGATCATCGGAGATTGCAGTTACCTTGTGGAGTATTGTGTCGTAGGATAGAGATAATCATAGATAGTAGTTTCCTTGTTGAAGACTGTTTCGTGTTTGAAGACTGTTTCCTTATTCCCTACTTGGCAGTTGCTAAGATCATAAGGTCAGAACCATGCAAAATACTGATTGGATATTGCCCAGAGCATAAGGTCTAGAGGATATGTACATAAGAGTGCCCTGGAGGCTCTGTCTGCTCTGTATGACCGAGTTTATCGGCTCTGTAAGCACACGTGTCTCAAGGTGATTGGTGTGTCTGTTTGTGGTATATCATTTACATAAATAGGAGATGATTGTGAGCTTAGTGAAATTTTCGATCTTATAGTGTACAATAGAATAATATTTTTAATTGAATTTCTAGTAGTAGAATAATATAATGAATGTATGTTTAAATGTTACCTTGCACATTATGATAGTAGTGAAATAGCCTTAATGAATGTGAATGCCGACCTAACTAATAGAAATACTTGAAAACGGACACATGTTATATGTGTAGACACTGAGCAATGAAAAATATAGTCCAATACCTTGAGACATGGAAGCCTGACATAATTAATTAAGTTAGTGAATGTGCTTTATTATATATATAGAGCAGCATATATACAAATCTCATTGAAAATTTATTTGGATTTGTTCCATAACAAAATATAGACTTATCTTTAATAAGTAGCAAATTCTCGCCATAGAGTACCCTAACTCATATTTAAAAAAATTTTTTTGAATCTTTACATAACGTTACTTATTTAAATAAAATATTTTTCGATATAGTGCGTCATCTTGAGATGAAAGATAGAGCACCAAGGGTTGAACTCCTAAGCTAACATTGTCAGTCTCGGGTGGGCCAAACAAGGCTTTTAGGCCTATGTTTAAAGAAAATGAAAAGGGTAGGGGCTGAGAAACTTGCGCCAAAAGTAGGCAAGAAAATAAAATGTCGTAGGGACATGCATGACAAATAAAGAGATATGTTATAGAATGAGTTGCTATTGGGAACAAAAAGGGTCATTTGTCTTGTAAGTGTGCTGAGTCAAAGTTGACCATTTTATTCAAAATAGAGAAGAGATTAAGTAAAATGCATAAAATGGCGCGTAAAGAGCACGATTTTATAATGCTCATAATATTTTGTACATTATGCACACGTTATAGCATAAGAATTAATTGCCATAAAAGTGAGCTAATTACTTCTTTTGAGTAACATATGTCCTTCTATAAACTAATTGGATATTGGTGTTTGACTAGTCGTTTGATCCACCTCTTGCCCAATTGTTTTTGTACTTTTCTCATCTTTAAATTTTAGTCTTTAGGACTGAATGGAACTATTTATTCTTTTCAAAATAATAGTTCATTGTAGATTGATTAGTTTGATCTACTCCATGTTACAAGCAGCTTCGTTGTATGAGTATGATAATGGCTTTGTCTCATTAGATTATTTGATAGTTTTAAACTTATCTCTTTATAACTTTCCATGATGTTTTTTTTTTAGCAATAACATGGACACATTGAACTAGATTAGATGGCTAGATTAGCTTGAGAAGAGCGGTTGGGGTTACTCATAAAAATCAGTCTATCAGTGTGTAAAACCTATTTGATTGAAAATGTCTGTAAGAAACCTTATTTGTAAGGTAGACCAGCTCCTTATCCACTAGAGCCAATCCTAATAGCATATGCAAACTGATGATGTTTTGAAAATTGGGCACATAGTAGAACCTCTTGTTTTCTTACTTTGTTACTCGAGTTATGATTGTTCACTTAACTCAAGCATTAATTGCTTTGAGTATTGCTATAAGCATAAGTTACTTTAAGCATTTTTCAAGAGTTGGGCATTTCAAAATGAAGAATTCAAAAATTCTTCACACTAATTGCAAGCATGAGTACTTGTCTTATTAGTTCAAGACAATTATGTGAGAAAAATGAGAAAATTGAATTTTGTTAAATACGATTAGGTCAATGATGACGTAAATATATTTTGGGGTTGCATGTGTGCACGCATTACGAGACTGAGTCCCGGGTCACTTGGCCTGACCCGACACTAGTCATGCCTGAGATCTCTATTTAAGATAGTGCAGTACAATTGGTATTTCATAAAATATAGAGTTTAATGGTTCTGAGTATATCCGATAAAGTATTGCCCGACCTGATTGCCTCGGTATACGTGCCCCTTTGGGTCGGGGTATTACATTCTTACCCCCTTAAAAGAAGTTTTGTCCTCAAAACTTGGTCAGTTATATCTAGGAGATTCTATCATCATAATCTTCCTTTTTAATTTGTCTCTCGGACTGTCATAGCATTTTAGATATTGTTTCTCCGAACGAGAAGATATTTGTACCAGTACACACAATTTCATATCAGATACAGAAATCCCCATTAGGTATGATTTTACAACCCCAATTGCATAATCTCATCAAGATTCAATTATCAGACCCATATCACATCAAATCAATTGGGCGATCATCCTCAAATAAGTAGAAATCGCCCACTAAGATAATTTAATCATATGTGATTCCACAAGAGATTCGTTGAATATCCCTAATCACAAGCATCAATGGCAGAGTTAACATACCTATAATTGGTCATGTAGGAAAAACAATCATCTGTCAATCAAGTTTATCCATAAAGGAGTCTAACATTTGGCATCCCTATAGAATGTCACAAGGTTCCACAATGAGGTTTTTATTCACACCATAGGAGACAGAGCAAGTTTGAGCCCTCTAGTAAAACATGTTGATTGTATTGAATGTTCTCGTAGAAATATGAGAGATGGTCACCCAGTTAAAGGTCGGAGTAATACACATGATTAGGGGCTTGTGGCACTTAACTGTAATTTCTCCAAAGGATGGCAGTTGGAGTGAAAGTGTACAATCTCAATGAGATCAATAGAAACAAGTTGATAATTGCAGCGAAGGTGATGTATAGTCGTCTTGGGTCACCAAGAACGTTTCACTGAAAAGAGAGATTCCACTGAAAGTTCACGTGGTTGGGGTTTGGACTGGAGAAGCAAGAGAAACAGTCCTACCAAGTCAGTTGAAGGGTTAAATGATGATTGCAGTGCCAGTGGAATGTTGACTACCACTAGACAAAGGTTGGATATGTTCACATCTGATGAACATGATGTTCCTTTGGATGTTAAATCAATTATGATGGTTTCCTTATATTCACGCATACCCTTCCATCTTTACGGTACAACATTTTCTCGTGAAAGGAAAATTTTAAATTTTGTTTATGATTTTTAGCACGTACCCAACTTTAAGGGTTATTTGAAGATTCACCAATTTCCTTTCATTTCATTTTGTACCATTTTATTGGCATATCCGCCGTTGTTTTTGAATTATTATGTATAGATAATGAGTTCCTCAATTTCTTTCAATTCAACGGCTGGCACAGATGCCTTTTTTGTTTTTTGTTCACAATTGAACCTCTCATAGGATTTTGTCCTTCCATCCCTTTATGGATTAAGTATGGCAATTACATTTTGTTCATTTCTTCCGTTAAGTCTTAATAGACTTAAAAAAAATTCTTTGAGCAGTCTTTTACCCCAGTCGTAAATTCTCCGTATATTTATAGAGATTCTTAACTGTAAGATCATATTTGGTTCACCATGAACCTTCCAAATCATTGGAACAATTTAATTCTCGAAGTCTCATGACTTTCTAATTTACAACCATTATTTTGGTTTTACTTACCTTTGTTCAAAAGGTTATTCGGGTGTTTAGTTTTTTTGTACTCAGCAATCATATTCAGTTTTCATCACATCCCCAATTTACAAATCTGTTCTCCCAGAGAACCTTTCCAACCGTATGGGGAGTTCTTATACATTCTGTGACCTCAAAGTCACACTATCATATGATCAGTTTTATCCGTAACCAAGGATTCAACATCATACTGGTACTTACTCATTTGCAAGAATTGTCATTCACTATCTTGTCCACTCTTGGACTTCGTATTATATTTTAGAATTGAATAAGCAATTTGGCCATCTTGTCATTAGATCATTACATTTGGCATTTAGAGTTTATCACGATTAATTAAGGTTTTTGTAATCATGGAAGTTCACAACTTCCTCCAATATCACAGTTTTAGTTATTCTTACATTCCCCTACAATCACAATTATCATCGTAATATCTCAAGGAATCACGTATCTCTTATATCTTAATTGTTGTCCTCACAAATTTTTCTAGACATTTGCTACAAGTTTGGCCTCTTTAACCATTAGGTCACATTGATCCCCAAAGGTTGTTTAGGATCATCAATTGTTTACCTTTTGAAGCAATTCAGCTAACTCGATAGAGTATCATTTACAGTTGGGTTGTACCGTCATCTAGTTTAACAAGATTCATTGAATTTCACCCCAATAGTCATTTATTATGTGGTCGTCTCCAAAAGAATTATCACATTATGATGTTATCTTTAACAGTCTCGCTCATTTAGTAGTTAGCTCTCAAGGCTTTATTTGTCTTTACCCTGTTAGGATCTATTTAAGATTCACTCAAGAATCCTCATATGTATATATATATATATATATATATATTTTATATGCCATCAATTTATTCGGAGTCTCAAATTCCCCATGTCACTATTCTTTAAGTCTCCATATATCTTCCAAAGAGTGTTAACCATCACCCTTGTTCAGACCATGGTTTCCCTAATTTACCAATCGATGCATAACTCAATCATTTAAAGATCAATAACCTCAATACCGCTATGATTCTTTCAAAGAATCCTTAACCTCTGCCCTTAAGCATGCTACTATCTCCCAAAAGTCACTATTTAATTAATCATCACAATAGTCGATGATTCATCAAATTCAGTTATAGCATAGTCTTTCCCAAAGACTATTACTCTCAGGACCTAAACACGCTATCGCCCTCCAAAAGCCATTGATCATTTAATCATTTAAATAATCTAATCCTTAAATCCAATGTTGGTAAGGTCTTTCCCAGAGAATCTTTAATCATAAGCTCTGTTATAATCCTCGAGTTCTCAAGATCATCAACTTCGTTCGTCAGCCTAGTATTGTCTCCCAAGGATTATTGCTCATCTGATCATCTTAGTCACCCAAGAAACATCAACTTCAATCATGTCTTGGTTTTCCCCAAAGACCATTAACCTAAGCTCTGATACCACTCTGTCATGACCCGAAACCCACCCTACACGGATCCCGAGAACGTGATGCCAGTTGGCCACCTTGTCAGTTTTTTCCACCCGATAATGCGACCAACCAAAGGCAACTTTACAATGAATTGCATTCTAAATGTAGGGTCAAAACAGCAGCATTAAAATCTTTTTAAATTAAGAATGCAACTCATCCAGACACATCAGAGCACGTCTAGAATCAGTCATCAAAAATCTCTAAAGTATAATATACATGCTCTAATGCAACCATTCTATATCAATGAATTACTTAAAGCGAGCGTCACATCATGAAAGTTCAGCTAATTGAACTCATCTCCGATGATCAACAATCATAATGTCTCCAAGTACCACTTAATCATAATGATCTGACACACTAGGCTAACCTCATCACTAATGATGTAACATTATAATGCATAGCTTTAAAGTTAACCTTACAGTGTTCACATTCAATCTTTAACTTGGAGTTATATCGTCATTGTCGTTCATTGTGCATCACTAGTTCCACTAGTTATCTCATTGCGTTTCATCCCGCATAGTGTCACCTGAAAAATGTTAGATAAATGGAATGAGCTTAAACAAGCTCAGCAAGTAAATTCCTAGCTTTGCCATGGGTCTGGGTTAGTCCACAAGAATAATAGGAGAAAGGGATAACAGATGGCCAGTAACCAAATGAGCAACAAGAAATACATAGCCAGTCACTAAGATGTGTAACAATGACCCGAAGGTCCAAAAGGCTTATCCCAAAATAAGATATAAGAAGATAGTAATAACGAATCCAACAACTGGGATCTAGCCAATCATGAAAATTTGCTGCCACAACAATTACGATAGCCAATCAAAAGTATAACATGCTTGCACAGGTTATGATCATTCAACGAGTACCAAAGATACATGATCATCAAGTAAAGTATGACATGATTTCAATAATATGATCATTCACAGAACATAGAATATGATCATTCAACGATTACAAGAATAAATCATCATCGAGTTCTAATAACCCAGATATGCGTGAATCACCCGGGGCCCGGCATACCCCACTAAAACGCATGCTCAGATCCGCCACAGTTCCTCGGGCTCTCTGAAAAGCGTTAGAGCTCTTTTCTCTACAAGTCCTGAAAGACATACAAGACCCTAAAGGGTCTTTCCCCCACGTAATCTGTGAATAGATGGGCCATTGTGACTGAGCACAACCCCAAGTACATACCAAATATCATGACCAATAAAATTCCACACAAAATGTACAACCGTACAAAGCAATTGATATCACAATCAACAAAACATGAAGTGTGTGGAATAACAAGATTTCTATCAACAGGATATATCTCGAGACTAGGTCATGGTATGATAGTGCAATGATGCTCAAATATCAATAATCAATCTCACAACGATGTAAGCAAGCAAGTCAAATCCAAAGATCAGGCATAACCGATGACCACAAGTCGATTGGCTCAAATCAAGTACATCAGGTAGTGATAGAGTACAAATTTGGCAGCATGTAGAAATGAATGTGACTGACTGGGAACAACCACATAGCAAAGTTCAGATTTACTTACCTCGGTTTCTTAGTGTCATATTCTCCATTAACAAATACTCTGATGATCTCCAGATACTTCAAGCATATCCTTACATAGCCTGAATAATCATCATTAATTACAAACAGATCAAAATTCATTCATTCATGTCTTATTCATCATTTTAGGAGTCTATTAGATCCCCTAATTAGGTTCATTGGCCTATTACCCACTCATTGGGTTTCAACTTATGTTATTAAATTCCTTAAATAGGCTTAACAGTTGTCCGGATAATATTTTAAGTCGTTTTGACTCTAGTCGTTATCGATTAAGCACTTGTTTGCCCTTAGGGGACAAAATGGTAATTTTGACATTCTTGCCCCGGACCCTATCACGGTCCTCAGAATAGTCCATATATCGTATATATAAAGTTTTGAGTCTTTTGGACTTCATTTGGTATCTGCTTTTGATCATCAGGACACATCGGTCATTTCTCATTTTATACGTTGACTGTTCCGGAGTCATATTTAGCCCTTCGGTTATCATAATTATGCTTATGATAATTTATCAGATCAGTTTGACCTTTATTCGACCTCTACTTTGCACTTACCGTGCTCAGGGGTATTTTGGTCATTTTACGTTTCGTGAGATTCTAACCCCGATTCGTCATTTAACCATATATATGAGTCCACAAGTATTTGGGTTTCTATTGGTATCAATTTTGTCCAATTTGGACTTTATTTCGGCTTTGTACAATATTAGGGGCATTTTGGTAATTTTATATTTCCTGATGTTCTGATCCCGAATCATGATTTAATCATATATTTGAGCCCACAAATATTTAGGCTTCTATTGGTTTCAATTTTGCCCAATTTGGACTTCATACAGTATCAGGGGCAATTTGGTAATTTTACATGTTGTCTAACCAAACTTTTCGGGACCTCAGTTCATAAAATGGACTTCACCATTGGGTCCAGAGTATCCGACATAATCAGAATAGACTATCTTTTGTGTTTGATTGGCCCTGGATATCATTAGGGGCAGTACGGTCATTTACCACTTACAGGTCTGTATTTTTTGGTACTGAATTTCCCAATTTGGACTGTACTATTGAGTCCAGAATATTTGAAATAGTGAAAATACACTATTTATTTAATTTATTTGGACTCCGTTTGACATTTTTAATGTCCAAGGGTAAAATCATAATTTTACTTATTTAATAAAATAATTAAAATAATTATTTTATTATTTAATTTATTTACCAGGGCTTAAATGTACAATTTTTCCAAAATATGGGCCACTGTCCAATATTCAAAACTATTGGGGTTGATCCGTAATTTCAGAAAGTTTCAGAGTCAGAATGTAATTACATAAAATTGGGGTTCAAACCATAGGGTTCTAGGGTTCAGTTGGCTGAACCGGTTCAAATCACTGTGAACCAACCGGTTTGGTGACCCTCAGAAAATCGAGTTAACATATCCCTCCCATTCTCAAATTGACCTTTATCCACGTTTCAGTTGCCCCTATCCGTATTCTGGTTAACCAAATTCCCAATTTTAATTTACAAAGCCCGTAACCAAACAGGCCAGATTTGGGTTTTAAATTAAAACAGTCCAACCTCAAACGGTGCCGTTCTGCTTATGAGACAACCCTCCGTTGCTCAACACGTGTCCAGAGTCAACTCACCAACTCGGTTGGAATCGCGAGTTGACTCTGTCTTCCCCATCGTCTTTCAACAGTGTCACCCTAATTCTGGGTTTTGTTTTCTTCAATTTCGTAAGCTTTAAACCACTGATTCCCTCTGTTATTGATTCTAAAAGGTTTCTAAAACCTCAAAGAACAATTTAGCATTGATCTAGGCCCCTGATTTGGGCTCACGGTTATGATTTGGAAAAACGATAGTGAGACCTGCAACTTGACCATACATCATCATTTCTCCACCATTTTCAACGTGGTTTGAAGCTACATGATCCCTATGACATTTAGTTTCATCCCCCAATCAAAAAAATCGATTTAAAACATTCTAATCAAAAATGGCATTGTTTGACCGAACCTGCAACTAACTTGTTAGAGGTGTTGCATGGGGTTTTAGGGTCGCGGGTTAGGGTTTTTAGGACCCTTAGGATGTCTAGTTTAAGACCCGAGACACCATTCTAGGTTTTGTCCAACTTAATTCAGACCTGCTATATAGAAGGTCATTAATGGCGGTTTCACACGGGTTCTAGTGTTCTGGGCTGTTTCAGTGGTCCATTTTCACTCTTTTAACTCAGATTTCACAGTCTTACTTCATGCATACAGTAATAATCCAGAATACACCAAAACAGTGGAGGAAATTCAGAGAGAGATTTTCAAGTTTTGGGTGTTTACCTCTCAAACAGTGGGCCTTCCTCCATGGCTCAGTCCTGGTTTTTGGCACCTTTCAGTCGTGCCTCAGATCAGTCATACAGTGCACATTTCTTCCTCCTCTTTGTGCATCTCTGATGGAGACACTATGCACACACATGTTTCTCACAAAGTCCCACTCTCTCTCTCTCTCTTCACTCTCTCTCTAAATCAGGTCTGACCATGCCCTGAAACCCCTCTAAACACTCCATCAACCACCCTGCCATCACCACTCTCTATTGAGTGTGATACACTCAATTAATATATATATATATATATATATAATGTATACACACACAACCATGCACGGCTGCCTAGGCAGCCTACTTGCCTCCCCCCTCTTTTTTTATTTCAATTTTCCCTTCATATATATATATATATATATATATATATATATGTACTTGTATGTATATATATATATAATTATATCCATATATATGTGTACACACATATATGTATATACACTATATTAATTACACACATGTACCTCATACATGTATACTATCCCTCATGTGCACCTCACTATTCATGACATGTGTTTCCGTATGCATGCATGCATGGGGCTGCATGTGTGCACGCATTACGAGACTGAGTCCCGGGTCACTTGTGTAACACCCCAACCTAATTAATTAATAATTAGTTCGCTAATTATTAATTAGTACCGATTTAAAGAACGATTAAGGGAATTAATCATAATCCCGATGGTCACGATAGACCAATTAAACAATTAAACTTATTTGGAGAAGAGGGTGTGATACCCGAACCTAATTATCAATTAGCTAGGTAAAATAATGTTAATTTAACACTGACGGAACCCGAATTAGCTTAACTCGAAAAATCCCGAATGACTAATAAATGACACGGAACCTCTAACACTGAAGATAACTGAAATACGAAACTCTCAGAACAAACCGCGCCGAAAAAGGAGCTACGGAATGAAAGTTATGTGGCAAACATCAAAAACTGAATTAATGTGTGGCCAAACAGGGCCTTAGCCCAAAATGGTGAAAAATGACCAAATTGGTGTCAAGGGGAATTGAACCCTTGACCTATGGATGGAAAGAATTTTATCAAAAAAACTTACTAGTTGAGCTACCCACACCTTTGTGCATATGTACATAGCTTACTTGTATATATCCCTAGAGTTAACCAAGCCCCACCTCAAATTGGACTAATGAGGTTGCATGCAAACCCCACATGATTGCTCCCCTCAGCCCACATCAGCCCTAGGGTCCCACTATTCTCTGATGTATATACATCTATATATATATAAGAGATGTATATATATAGGGCATATGTAATAATATATATAGATATATATTATTTAGCAAAACTATGATTCATTTTTAGGGGGAAAAAAGAAACCAGGAAAGTTGCCTTGACTGTTCTCCATATCTGCTAGAGAGAGAGAGGGTTAGTTGCATGTGAGAGCTTGGTGCATGCAAGGTGTGTTTGCCATGGTGTGCATGTCGTCCATTGGAAATGCACAAGAAGGGGAGAACTGTGCACTGGGTGACCACTCTGAGGGGCACGACTGCACTGAATCAGCATGCATGAAACCACAACCGAACCCAAGAGGTGGAGGGTCTGATTTTTGAAGGTAAAAATCCGAAATTTGTAAATTTTCTGTTGAGAAATCCTGTTGCTATTTTCAGTCAATATAAACTACATATTTGAGTTACTGCGAGCCTTAGGATTGTTATGGAATAACTGAGAGGGTCGATTAAGGCTTGGAACCCTAAAGCCAGTGACCAAACCTGCCATGGATAGACCTCAAGTTGCAGGTCTGAAACAACCTCAACCAAATGACATTCTGCATGTCAAGACCTGATCTAGACACCAAGGGGACCCCGAATATCACCATCCGCGACCTAGAAACCTAGGTTTAAGCCCTCAAAATCGAGGACTATTCTTTTCGGCCCAAAAACCAAATCTCTAAATTAGACTTCTAAACTGAGATTTAAGGATTGGTACTTGAAGCTCTGGTTGTAAGGATTACAGAGGACCAAACCTCGTGCGAATTGGTTGAGAAACGAGGCCGTATGACCCAACTGAGATTCCCCACGATAATCGGTTAGAACAGAGCTCAATCCTTAGATTCGAAGGCTCAAAACCGATGCCAAAAGGTTGGAATGACTTCCAAAAACTGTTTGGGATCAAAGCCTGTTGAAAACCATGCTTGAAACATCACGAAATTGAGAAATTACGAAACTGGAAATTAGGGCAAACAGACGCAGAATAGGTAGGGACGATGGAGTTGACTCGCCAACTCGTTCGAGTTAGGCTGAGTCGAATCGGACACGTGTCGGCCTAAGAGCGTGCCACTGTTTTAAATAGAACGGCACCGTTTTGAGGTTTTGTTTTAAATCGAATCTCGGCCTGTTTGGATGCGGTGTTAATAAATTAAAAGCAGAATTGGGCTTAGCCCTAAATACGAATAGGGGCCAAAATCAGGATAAGGGGGATATCTTATCCCGATTTTCTGAAAGGACAGTGAATCGGTTGGTTCACACTGTTTTGGACCGGTTCAATTCTGGAACCCTAAAACCAATGGGTCTGAACCCCTAATTTATAAAATTCTATTTGACCCTCAAATGTTTTCTGATATTACGGTTTAACACCCAACAGTTCTGAATATTATACAATGGCCCAAATTTTAGAAAAATTGTGCAATTAGGCCCCTGGTAAATTAATTAAATAATAAAATAATTATTTTAATTATTTTATTAAATGAGTAAAATTACAATTTTACCCCTAGACATTAAATATGTCAAACAGAGTCCAAATAAATTAAATAAATAGTGTATTTTCACTATTTCAGGCTTCCAGGACTCAATGGCGGAGTCCGATTTGGGAAATTCAGTACCGAAAAATACAGACCCTGTAATTGGTAAATGACCAGTACTGCCCCTGATGATACCTAGGCCCAAATATAAATAAAAGACAGTCTATTTTGATTATTTCGGGCATTCCGGGCTCAATGGTGGAGTCCGATTTGAAAAATTAAGTCCCGAAAAATACAGACACGTAAAGTGTAAATGACTGTACTACCCCTAATGATACCCAGGGCCAATTAAACATAAAAGATAGTCCAATTTAACTATGTCGGGCACTCTGGACCTAATGGTGAGGTCCATTTTATGGATTGAAGTGCCAAAAAATATGACGCACTGAAATTACCCAATTACCCCTGATACTGTACGAAGCCCAAATGAAGTCCGATTGGGACGAAACTGATACCGATAGAAGCCCGGATACTGATATCGACTTGTGGTTATCGGTTATGCCTGATCTTTGGATTTGACTTGCTTGCTTACATCGTTGTGAGATTGATCATTGATATTTAAGCATTCTTTGCACTATCATACCATGACCTAGTCTTGAGATATATCCTGTTGATAGAAATCTTGATATTCCACACTTCGTGTTTTGTTGATTGTGATATCAATTGCTTTGTACAGTTGTACACCCTGTGTGGAATTTCATTGGTCATGATATTTGGTATGTACTCGGGGTTGTGCTCAGTCACAATGGCCCATCCATTCACAGATTGTGTGGGGGAAAGACCCTTTGGGGTCTTGTATGTCCTTTGGGACTTGTAGAGAAAAGAGCTCTAACGCTTTTCAGAGAGCCCGAGGAACTGTGGCGGATCTGAGCATGCGTTTTAGTGGGGTATGCCGGGCCCCGGGTGATTCACGCATATCTGGGTTATTAGAACTCGATGACGATATATCTTTGGTATTCATTGAATGATCATATTCTATATCCTGTGAATGATAATATTATTACGATCATGTTATACTTTACTCTTTGATGATATATCGTTGATACTCGTTGGATGTTCATATTCTATGCAGCATGTCATACTTTTGATTGGCTATCGTAATTGTTGTGGCAGCAGATTTTCATGATTGGCTAGATCCCGGTTGTTGGATTCATTATTATTATCTTATTATATCTTATTTGGGATAAGCCTTTTGGACCCTCGGGTCATTGTTGTACATCTTGGTGACTGGCTATGTATTTCTTGTTACTCATTCGGCTATTGGATATCTGTTATCCCTTTCTTCTATTATTCTTGTGAACTAACCCTGACCCATGGCAAAGCTAGGAATTTACTTACTGAGCTTGTTTAAGCTCATTCCATTTATTTAACATTTTTCAGGTGACATTATGTGGGATGAAACGCAATGAGCTAACTAGTGGAACTAGTGATGCACAATGAACGACAATGACGATATAAACTCCAAGTTAAAGATCGAACGTGAACACTGCATGGTTAACTTTAAAGTTATGCATTATAATGTTACATTATTAGTGATGAGGTTAGCCTAGTATGTCAGATCATTATGATCAAGTGGTACTTGGAGACATTATGATTATTGATCATTAGAGATGAGTTTAATTAGCTGAACTTTCATGGTGTGACTTCCGCTTTAAGTAATTCATTGATATAGAATGGTTGCATTAGAGCATGTATATTATACTTTAAAGATATTTGATGACTGATTCTAGACGTGCTCTGATGTGTTTGGATGAGTTGCATTCTTAATTCAAAAAGATTTTAATTCCGTTGTTTTGACCCTACATTTAGAATGCAATTCATTGTAAAGTTGCCTTAGGTTGGTTACATTATTGGTGGAGAAAAACTGACAAGGTGGCCAACTGGCATCACGTCCTCGAGATCCGCGTAGGGTGGGTTTCGGGTTGTGACAACTTGGCCTGACCCGACACTGGTCATGCCTGAGATCTCTATTTAAGATAGTGCAGTGCAATTGGTATTTCATAAAATATAGAGTTTAATGGTTCTGAGTATATCCGATAAAGTATTGCCCGACCTGGTTGCCTCGGTATACGTGCCCCTTTGGGTCGGGGTATTACACCATGAACAATCTAAAGAAAGTATTTTGATTTTTTTTTTGGTTGTTGAAAAATATGGAATTAGTTGTCATCACTTGAAGGTGGTTGTCCTGTATTAAAGAGGACATAGGTGAAATATACTATGCTTGGATTTGAGTTTCATGGAAATTGCCTTAAGGGATTTCTCGTTTGTCTTGAGAAATCTATAAATGATCATATTACCATGATCCTAACCTATTGACAAACTGATAGAGGCATAGTTTGTTTTGATTATTGCTGTTAGATGAGTAGGAGAAAGAGAGATATTATGTAAGGTTTCCTATTTGAGAGTAGTTGAAATTCCGAAGTGCACTGGTATGTGTATTCAATTGTTTTTACAACTTTTATATATGATCAAATTAATAAAGCAGCTCGGTGATTTGCTCATATGGATCGTCAAATTATTAGAGCAACTTAATGCTTTGCTCGTATAGGGTGGTTAAACTATAAGAGCGATTTAGTTTTTGCTCATCAAACTATAGTTAATTGGTTTCTTTGATATCTAAGTGATGTCAATAATACAAAGTTGGTTGTGGAAATTGAGGCAGTAGTTTGGTTTTAGAGATCCTAGTAGCGCTTTAACATAGCGCCCTGTAGGCAGGATGATATGTTCATCAGCTATGATTGTATGGCAGCTCTAGCATATACAAGTATTGCGTTCGACTCAACTTTATTCCACATTGTTTATAAGCTTTAAAATCTTGATGGATATAAGTGTAGGCGATGCCTTTCCCTTTTGGTTATGTCTTTTAGACTTAGGGTCCATAAGGACAAAACCGTGCAGATTCGCCACTAGGCTGGAAGCTTAGGCTTGCTAGTGGGCTGGTAGACTAATAGTGGTGATGGGAGAACCAAACATTTTGACATTATTATTCACTAAACATGTTTAAGATAGAGTTGTGCAAAGGGAGTCCTGAGCCTATACTTAGTGATGTTTTACATCATGCATTTAATGGTTGGGTTTATTTTAGGATTTGATGTATCGGACATTGTATGACATTATTTCATCATTATATGATTATATGTTTATATTGAGATGATTTTTTATATTGTGAGCATACATGAAAGATGTCTACAAGCTTTGATTGACTCTTTCATAGGAGCAATCGCTTTGGCGCTCGAAAAGCGAGCAAGATTAGACGTTGAGTTAGTGGCTGTCATAGGGGGTGGCCAGGGCCACCATTCTCCAAAACTTTGGGAAATTCTTTTTTCTCCTAAAATTTTCCTATAATTTAAAAATTGCCCCCTCCAATTTTTTAGGACTTCTATAACACTCTTGGTATATATATTTTTTGCCCCTTTATCACATAACTTCTAAGTCCACCATTGCGTTGAGTTCTTGGCTAGTGGGAGAACTCACTTTATATGTCGCCCTTGATTAAGATAAGATAAGACTCAATTTTTTAAAGAGTCAAATTTTAGAGAGTCGAATATGGAGGTTGACCACACACCTCATATAGCTTAATGGTAACCGAATGCAAACCTTCAAACAGGTGAGGTATGTGTAGTTTGTTAGTAAAATTAGGGGAGGGCAATGCAATTTCAAAAATTTAAAAACAAATCTTTGAAATTATTAAAAATCTTAATAGAAGTCAGTATAATTTACCCATTCTAATAATATATGCCAATGTTGACAATTTAACATCACCATAAATCCAAGGGTAAATTACATTGACCTCTACAAAGATTTTTAACAATTACAGATGTCAACCCCTCTTATTTTTGAAATTACATGGCACCCTCTAACCTTTTAAAGTTAGAAACAACCCACCCCTTGCATGATTACAATGTTAATGACTTAAATAAAAATTACTAACATTGCTATGATAATTTTCTTAAATACCAAATTTACCTTTTTTAAAAAAAACTATTTATTAATATATCCTATTATTATTTTTTCTAAATTATTACTAGATATATGTATCTGTTTATATGTGTATGTACATATATATATATAGACACACACACACACATACAGATCCCCTGCAAATGGTGAAAAAATATTATGATTATAGAAGGGTCGATAGGTCACCTTCTGTCTACAAATGCCATGTTAAAAGTCAACAATTCTCCATCTCTCTCATAGTAACCAAGTACATGTCTCTATCACTTCCTCTTTCTAACTCGTCAGCCATGACCATCCTCAATGACTACAATGATCGGAGCTCTCATAAATGACCAACCAAGATGACAACAATGGCATTGAGCTCTCATCGATGGCCGATCAGTGATCGGATTAGGATTTCCAATGTCAGATTTATTGCCCTCTACAATTTCACCTTTAATGCGCTTTGTATATCTCTTTCTGTGATATGGGCTTTGATTCCTGCCCCCTGTTTGTTTCATTTATTTTTTATTCTCTTTACATGCGTGTGCATGCACACATACAAATATATATATATATATATATATATATATATATTGAGAATATGGTGAGGTTAATTGGAAAAGAAAGTAGTTGGCACATGAATTTGAATTCTAATTTGAGCTCATTATCAATGAGTTCAATGGCTATTCGGTATAAGATTTTAGATCCTTTAACAATTTTCTGAATCATTTGATATTTCTAAATTTGTAAATTTATCTTTGTTTCTTTTCCCTTTTATTATAGGTGATGTCTTCAATTAGGGAAAGATCTGTACATTTAATTTTGGGGGTTTTCAATTGGATAGTGGATGTGGATGTTATGGTAGTGAGGTGGCAACCAAGGGTGGTAGTGGGAGTCACCGATGAGAATCAATGATGATAGGGAAGAAGGATTGATAATGTTGTTAGGGGGAGGGGGTGGTGTTGTCGGTGGTGATGGGTAGAAGGAAGGGGAGGAGGAGTGGTGGTTCTGTTGATGATGGTGGGTGACAGGAAGTGGAAAAAGAATGATGGTACCATAAGTGGTGGTACTGCCAGCGGAGGTTAGAGCAACTAGAAAGTTGCCATTTTGGAATGTTAAAAAATTTATTTGTAATATCGAACATTGTTACCGTATTTTTGAATTATAAATTTATTCTAATGATAATTGTCAAAATAGAATGTTATTTTAATATTTTTTTATTAAAAAATATAATTAAACTTAATGATTATATTTTAATCGATATAATTTTTATAACGATTTAATTTAAATTAAATTATAAAAATTAATTTAATTAAAAAAATTAATTTAAATTCTAACAATTAACTAAATTAAAAAAATTATTTAATTATAAAAATTAGTTAAATAAATAAAATCATTCTAAATTATAGAATAATTTTCAGAATGATTTTTTAAGTTTTGAAAAATCTTTTCAGTTTATTAAAATGACACCTCAGAATGTTGGGTGTTATTTTGTAGTCATAGATGCTATCTTTGTTAGAGTAAAAAATTTTAAATTTAGAATATTATTTTGATGATTATAAATTTAAGAAAAGATGCAACGAGTGTGCTGACCTTTTTTTAATTGAATAAAGCTCCGTTTGTTTACATTTTTAAAAGCAGTTTTTTAATTTCAAAACACGAGATACGTATTTTAAAATAATTTTTTTTAATTTTTTTAAATTTAGATTATCATATTTAAATATATTTTTATAATTTTTTAAAAAATTAATTATAAAATTTTGAAATATATTTTAAAAAATTATTTAAAAAATTATATCTTAATTACTATCCAACCGAAACCGTGAATGTTCCAATCAGGGTATATCAATCTTTTTACATTTTCTGTTAATTCCAATAATTTGAAAGCTAAAACATTATTTTTGGGAAAAAAAAAAGGAAAAAAATTAATTCGAAGGACTTCATTGCTTTTCAAAGATAACCCTAGGGCTTGACACGGCAACAACAAAACAAATAAGCGCCCCCTCTGAGAATCAAACCCTTAACACATTCGTAGGGTTTAGGAGAAACCCGATCACAATTGCAGGGTTCTCAAACTAGTATCAGATCGACAGGTGGAGATTACGAGATTAGATCTAGGTCTCGAGAATGGAGGGTGCCCCAGTTCCACTCCCAGCAGGAACGTCGTTGATAAAGCACTTGGCCTCCTGCAACAAGGCCACCAGAGACAAAGCTCTCAAGCTTCTCAAGATATGGCTTCCTTTGCAGTCCCAAGTCTCGGACGAAGACATGAAGAAGCTCTGGAAGGGACTCTTCTACTGCATCTGGCACGCCGACAAGGCTCCTGTCCAGTCCGAACTCATCAATCGCCTCTCGTCCCTCCTGCTCACCCTCGATCTGCCCGTGTCCGTCCATTACTTCTCCGCTTTCTTGCTCACGATGCGCCGTGAGTGGACTGGCATCGACGCCCTCAGGTTAGACAAGTTCTATCTCTTGATTCGCCGATTTTTACGGAGTTTTTTCCTTCTGTTAAAGAGAAACTCTTGGGATTCGGAGCTTTCCCGTCGTTTGATGACTGTTCTAGAAGAGAGAGTGTTTTTTGCTGACGATAAGTTCCTTGGGAATGGCGTTAATTATCACATTGCCTCTGTTTTTCTAGAAGAACTTAAGCATTTCCTTCCGGTTAAGTTTGAAACCCTTGTTGTTATATTCCAACCCTTCCTTTCTGTGATGGTTAAGTCTCAGGATAAGGTGTTGGTGGGTAAGGTTAAATCGAATATGTTTGATGTATTGTTGAAAACGGGGAAGAGTCTGTTGGAGTGTAAGAAGTTGGAAAATAGTGTTGATGATTTTGGGGATGAAACGGTGTTGTTTGGGCAGATAGGGTTTACTATGGGGTTTTTCAGCAAAGTTTTATGAGTTGGGTTCGTCTCCTGACTGTGTACAGGGGAACAGAAGGGTTTTGTTCAGTTTACATGAGGAGTTTTTGAGGTTGGAGAAGGATTTGGAATCGTCCGGGATTAAAATTTCTATTCCAGAGGTTAAAGTTGATGATGATGACGAGGTGCCAAAATTGATCCCTATTGTCATAGCTGACACAGAAGTACGCTCTTCTGAGGTTGTTTTGCAGACAGCTAAAGTTTCTTTGGAAGGTGTTGATGCCTCAGCCTGTAAGCCTTCGAAGACGAACAGGAGAGCTGAAAAAAATGGAAGTAATAAAAAGGCTAAAACTGAAGAAGAATGGACTTAGCGATATTAGTCAAGATAATTGCCTTTCTGTTCCAGTTGATAAGAAGGAGGATATAAGCAGTGAGAATGGTGGAAATTTAAGCAACGGATGGTGTAGTGATGGGAATCAGATAAATTTAAGCGAGTCTGTGATTTCAAATCTTCAGATGCAGTTTGAGAAGGTTGCTGCTGAAGTTGGCTTGGATAAGGATGGTAGAAGTTTATGTGCTTCGGATAAACTTTCCATTAATGGTAGTGTATCTAAGAAGAGAAAGAGAGTGCAGACTAAGGTTGGGCAGGACTCTTGCAAAACAGACCTGAGTGGTCAAGGAGATGCTGGAGCTGAAGCATCTGCAAAGAGTGTTCAGAAGAGTTCTAAGAAGGTAAGGTTTTCCATGAAGAATAACTTGGTATGGAAACCCCACAGTCCATTACCTCCCCAGAATTTGAGATTGCCGCCCTCTGTTACTCCTAGAGGCAGTGCCCTTAAGAAGGGGTTGCCTCCAGGTCCCATTAGGGAGATGCCTCCTGCAACAAAAAAAGTGAAGCTGAAGAAGAAGGGTCGGAAAGGAATAAAGACGGTCTCCCCTGCCATCAAACGACTGCGGAAGTTACATACACTTTCTATTTAATAGATTTCAGGTTTGAGGATATTGTTTTTGTGCTTTGTGTTTCTTTTATGTTCTATTTTTATATTTCATTTCAATGTCTGGTGCTTATTAATCTGCTACTTTGTCTTGGGCTGAAATTCTAAAGATCCTTTTCATTTCATTCTTGATTTGTTAATCAAATTGAAAGCACAAAATGCGTTGAGTTGGAGCACATGCTTCTGTATGGACATCGAATATTAAGGATTATTAGCTAATTCTTTCTTTTATTAATTTATTTGTTTTTTCATATCACTGTTGTAACTTTCATTACCTTTATTACTGGTGACACATTGACACCTCTGCAGCTAGACTGGCATGTGGGCTTGATAGACATGTCACATGGTGTTATTATATGTTTATCACATCAAATATGTCTAATCAGAAATAGTATTTATTATTATTATTCTTATTATTTTTTTGATAAATATTATTGTTGTTACTATAAGTTGGTGAATAGGTGAGTGTTTTATTAAGAAAACAAATGGTGTACAAAAATAAGGAAGGAATACCCTTCATCGACAAGTACTTATAAAAAAAAACCTTCATCGACAAGTGGCTATCTTATAAAAGTAATTGTATTCTATTGGATTCGATAGTTATGATTTTTTAAATATTTGTTTGTGTCTAATGTTGTAGGTGTTGACTTTGATAGAAAATATTATAGGTCTTTCTTGATAACCACATGTGAGACCTTTTCAAGTCAAACCAAATAAATAATTTTAGCGTCTTCAATTACATCTCTGATTAGATGAAAATAAACTACAATATGTGTGTTATTTCATTTAGTATAGTAAGAATTACATTAAAAAATAACATTTGCATATTGTTAGAACCATGGAGTTCGATATTGCTAATTGGCTAATTTGGTTTGATAAAACGTGCTTTATGTGTAATTCGTACATAAGTCCTACAAGTGAGTACCTCGATGCCCTTTCTTTCCCAAGTTCGTCCAAGAGACATTACCATGTATCACTACTGGTCGAGTTGGTTCTAGATGGGTAAACTAGGTCTTTTGTATTTGATTCGGATCTCACACACACATCATGCACGCATTGCATATAGATTTTGTTTTATCATGTATGTGATTGACTTGTGATTGTAAACTAATTTTTCTAAAATGCATCTTTAAAAAACTAAATAGGAAAAATTCAGTTCACAAGACAAGCAATGAATGAGGAAGTCACTAATACTCGTTTGAACGAAGCTTTGGCTCGTTCGAATGAACAACAGAAGGGTTTTCTCATTTATTTTTATTCGTTCAAACTTCTGTATCAAACGAGTTGCTACAACCTCAGAGTTGTACTTGTTTGATATTCGTTCCCTGTTTGTTTGAACGAGCAAGTGCTCGTTCGAATGAATGATGGTTTGTTTGAATGAACTCTGGGTGGAAAACAAATTTATAATATGATTTCTAGTCATTTGGGGATCAATCAAATTCTTTATGAAAAATAGGCAAAAATACATTTGTGAGTAGCCAAAAACAGAGTGAAAGAGTCTCAATTTGTGAGAGCTAAATTGTTGATAGATCTTGAAGTTTTGTGAGAGATTGTTTATACATGACATTCATAATCATCTATACTCGTTTTCATTGATCGGATTTGATCAAACCATACGATTCAATCAGATCTAAAGAGCCTTGGTTCACGTCAAATTCACCGTTGATGATTGATGGAGTTCAAGCACGAGGATTCGGCGTTGAGAGATCGGTGGACATCGAGGTCGTGAGGATTCGCGATTGTTGAGCGGCTTGATCGGAGGAGTCCGGTTGTTTGAAGGATTGGTTATGAAAAGCATGAGGATTCAAGGAGAATTTGAAGGCGTAATCGGGGAGAACAGAGCTGGAGGTACTTAGTTTGTTCGGAGATTCGTTGTATTTCACTTTCTATCACAGTGCATTCTTTTCATGAGCATTGGCCCGGCACCGGAGCTTTACTCAAAGGATTGCAGTTCTTGATAGTTTTCTCCATCATCAATTAGTGTGCAAACTCTCTTTCCACATCTCTTTCAATTTACTATATGCTTATTTGAATTGCTTCCACTTAATTTTAGAAATTGAGTTTTTTATGATTTTCTAATTGTGCATTCAATTGAGATGTTAAAAAACTTGATTTAGTAAATTGATTGAATTCAAAATTGATAGTTTAGTTAATTTTGCTTTGAATTGTGAAAATTGTTATAAGATCAATTAGGTGAAGTTTGAATAGATTGGTGAATTGGTTGATTTTTGGTGGATTCATTGGTGAAAGGGTTTAAACATTGGATTAATCACGTTGAGTGATTCGTTGATTGATTGTGTTATTTTTGTAATTAATCAAGAATTGAAATTAACTTAAAGAAATTTTTAATTCTAGGCCTACCTATTTACCCCCCGCTTCTAGATTATTCACGCTTTGGGATCTTGAATGATATCCTTCTAGGTATCCCTCCGCGTAAATACATACTACAAATTTAGAAATTTTTATTAAATTCTATTCCTGAAAGTAGAAACAGTAAACATATATGATCACATGTTCTAATCCACTGCGTGTTTTAAACTGTTAATGCAGTCAATCTTGACCTACATCTCAACATATATAATATATAATTAACATAAACAATATATATTATATGCAAATTGAAATGAATAAATATGTATAGTTGCATATTAGGCTGGATGAAAATTAGCGCAAACATAACCATGGTTGTTAGTACCGTACGATTCGCAATACATATCATGCGATACATTTTGATACAACGAGAAATCGATACGTAACATAAGATGTATCGTTTTACACTGTATCGAGATAGAGTGAGTGTATTCACCGATCTAGACATCAATCCACTAGAAGCATCCATAACCATGATTAATAGATACAATAAAAGTGGATCACCCAGTCTCAATCCCCATGAACTACTAAAACTAAGGATAGAAAATTTCACCATAGAGATGCACCGCATTATCCATTTCCTCCATATATGCCCAAACCCCATCCACTACATCATGCAAAGGTCGAAATCGCAATTGACATGGTCTCAAGTTTTATATATGTCTAGCTTACAAAGCAGTCCCGTATTTTCACTTCTCAACCTAAAATCTAAGCACTCGTTGGCAATAAGAACCGCATCCAAAATTTGTCGTCTCCTCATCAAACACATTTTGAGCATCCAGAATAATATTCTGTGTCAGCTTTTTTAATCTCAAAGCTAAAGTCTTAGCAATTAATTTATACAATCTTCCAATCAATCTAATAGGGCGAAAATCGTGTAAATCTGATGCTCCACACTTAGGAATTGGCACCATAAATTAGCATGAATACTCTTCTCAAAAACTCCTGAAGCATAGAACTCCCTGCATACCTTAATCACATACCTCTTGACCACTATCCAGCTCTGATGGCATTTAACCAATTACATCCCTGAATACCTTAATCACATCCCATTAGAATTGCTTAAAGCCACCACCACTTTTGTAGAAAAAGGTCTCTCCAACCAATTTTGGTCCTCCGATTTTTTTTTGACAAGTCAATCGCACATGCACACGCAGGCGCGCGCGCACACACACACACTTTGTCCCTTAAGGGGACTTGAATCCTCAAAATCCCATATAGAGAGGTGAAGGAGGTACCAACCAAGTTAGAGCTTGTTGGTGCTCCTCTTCCGAGATTTGATTAAAGACATGCTCGTTTACCTGAGGCCTACATTGTCTAAAATCCAAGTATAAATCTTTGTAGAAATTAATAATGCCTTTAATCTCCTCTTCATCAGAATATTCCTATTTTCCCAATAATATTATTCCTTCTATGAGTATCAGCAAGACAATGGAAGAATTTGGTATTATTGTTGCCCTCCTTAAGCCAAAGCATCCTTGACTTTTGCATCCAATTCACTTCCTCCAAAACATCCGGCCGCTTAATTTCTAATTTATAATTCTCCCGCTGCTGCCATTCAAAGTTTTTCAGCCCTCCCTCCCTCCTTAGCATCTACTGTTTTCCTTTAATGCCATTGACTTCCTCCAATTTAAATTCCTGAAGCTTTTCTTATCCATGTTGTTAGCTTTTCCTTCAGCAAGTTCAATTTCTTTACCAGTTTGTAGCTAGAAGAACTTTGACTCTAAATTTTTTCCACCATCCTTCAACCAAATCCTAAAAACCTTATTCCTCCAGCCACATATTTTTGAATCTGAATCGACTTCTGCCTCTTCTAATACGCCAATTTTCCAACAATAAAGGGAGATGATCAGATGCTACCCTGGGCTGTCCATCTGACTAACATCAGAAAAAATTTTCCCCCAGCTTGTCGAAACTAGAAATCTATCAATGCAAGACAAAGATGGAGGCTGCCTATTATTTGTTTAAGCGAAATGAGCACCAATCAAAGGTAAATCCACAAGGCAATTAGCATCCATAAATTCTGCCATGGCCTTGGTTGCCCTTGAGGATGAAGATCTCTTACTTGGAAATAAAGTGACATTAAAACCTCTTCTGATGCACCACGGATCTCCCCACATAAAATAAGCCTCCTGCAGCTCCTTACATAGCCTACCTTTATACCCCATCATCAGTCGGACCATAAACTCTAGAAAAGATCCATTTTAATCCGTCGTCCACAAAGGAAAATCTACAAGAGACTGAGAAATCTCCAAACCCGACCTCTTCTTTTTTTACCACCCTTTTATACCATAAAACTGCCACCCCTCCAACAACCCCAGTGGACTTGAGACAGGCAATGCCATAAAGATCTGATCTCCTCGATGGATAGCTGCTCCCACTTATTTTCTTGAAGTCATACAACATCCACTTTTCAGCTATGAAGCATAGATTTTACCACCTTTTGTCCGGGTCATTTAACACCAGCCCCCCCCCCCCCCCCCCCCCCCCGGGGGGGGGGGCGTGGGCTCCTGCTTTTGCTTCCCTCATTCCCACCTCTGCCCTCATAATTAACTTCTGTTATCAGATTTCTGAGCGGCCTCTCGCCTTTCCGGTTGCTTCTTTTCCTCCCCCCTCTTCTTGTTTTTCAAACTTCCCATTCTAGATCAATTGCTTCAAACAACGTAATTGCATCCCAACTACTACCTTCGTAGGAAAGTCCCACTTCTTTGCTTACTCCTTTAATATTGTTCTCAACCCATAAAAATGCCTCTCCTTCAATGGCTTTCCTGCAGCTGCCATTTTTAGTGGACAAGTCTAGAGCTAGGACCTGAAGAGTAAAGGAAATCCACAGAGCTTACAACACTCATTTTAGTTTCAGCATGCTCTGGGCACTGCTCTTTAAGACTGAGATAATCATCCCTCCAAAAGCTTTCCCCACTGCCCTTATAAAAAAGTTGGGCAAGTTCGTCTCCTGTCATCTGCTTCTTACCTTCAACCCTCACTAGCTATCTCATCTCCTTGCTGTTGTCTTCCTGCAGTTGCTTGGACTTCTGAGTTGAAGCATTTGCCATCCCTTGAATCTCCATCTTGCAGCATTGCCCTTTTGGCAATGCCCGTCTTGTTTCCTGATCCGATCTGATCCAATCCGATCATATTACTTTGAATTTCTAAATTCTTTGGCCTGTAACCTTTTCGAGACAGATGTTGTCTGTCAACTTGAATGCCACGTGTGCCCTTTCCCTTGATTTCTTCACACGTTTTACGCACATGTATTTTATGCTTGGAGACAAAGACTGACTCCGGAATACAGCTCCCTTATGGAACCATCAAAACACCCTCGATGCATTCCCCCTATAGTCAGCTTTAACCTTCTGAAACCCACCACATTCATCTCTAATGGCTTCAAACAATGCCCAATTCCAGGGATGAAGTGGTAGTCCACAAACGACCACCTTGACCTCCTTTCTTATGAGGATTCCAAAGCTTCAAACCCTAAATGACCACATATCAAGCATCAACCATGCCTCTCCGTACTGTCGCTGACTCTCCATCAATACCCTAATAGCTTCTGCATGAGATGGCAATCTGAAGAGGAAGGAATCATACAACTCTGACACTCCTACAGTGCTGTCCACACCCCATGCTTTCGTAGCCCACACTTCAGTTTGTTCTCTAGAACCAACCTCCCTATCGAATCTCACAAGAAGGTAACTCTGAAGAAAATCTCTCCACTGTTTGATACTGTTGTGCAAAACTTCAAAGCAAGGACCTCGTCTCGTCCTTCTTATTCTTGTCATCCCATTCAAAGACAGCTTTGGTAGCTGTGCATCCTCTTTGTAGGTCCTGCACAAACCCTCGTTGGTTTGAACCTGGGTAGATATTTGCTCCACTTCCCTTGGTTCCTTCCATCTTTGATCAATTCTCCCCCGTTTCCCTCTTAAAGCCAGCTTTTCAACCAATTCCTCAAACCTATGACCACCGTTCTCCCTTTTCGATGGTTGTAGTTGCCACCGTTCAATTGAAGAGGATGCGTTCCACCACTTCCGCTTCTCTTGTCACCCTGTTGCCCTTTTCTCATTGCCAAGTCGCACAACGTCTGTTCAACTTTACATAGTATTTGTAGTTAGTTGTTTTTGGCATTGTTATGGTAGGTGCCCTTAATAACTTCTAGAACATATAACATACCAAAAAAAAAAAAAACTTTTAGAACAAATGCAATTTTTTATTTTTTTGGATATTGACCTTGGGTAATATTTATAACTATCAAAAAAAAAAAAAATTAAAAATTTGACCTTATGTAATATTTACAATATAATTATGTTGCTATTTTTTTTTTTTGCTCTCATTTTGGAAAAGGAAATGTGTTGAGTTATTTTGACATTTTGTAGTTTTTAAAAACAAGAATAGTATTAGTGTTGCAATAGATTTCCATTTGAAAAATGTGGCATTTAAATAAATTATGTTTGGTTACCAAAAAAGACATGTAAATTTTATAAGAAGTGACTTGAAGCCTTGATCAGAAAGGAAATAAACATGAAGAGACAATTGGATACACAGATGAATTTCAAGTCAAATTAAATACTATCAAAATATGGAGTATTTTTTTAGTGAAGTGAGAATAAGGCCAAATGTTTATGATAAAAATGTTGTTCCCAAGGCTACAAATTGGGAAAGGTTTTATTGGATAAGAAAGAATAGCAACTAATCATTTCTATCTTAAAATTAGCTTTGTAAAGAAATGTTATACAGGCAAATTGAAATTTTGGGGTTGAAGTTTTTGAAAATAAGAATATAAATCACCGGTATTTGTTGGCAATTGGAGTTCTTTTAATGAGCTGGGTTCATGCTTAGGTTTTCCAACTTCATGAATAAAGTTGTCAACATCATATTAAATACATAACCACTGCTATGAATACTTAAAGTAGCCCATTGTTGTTATTGGTCATCACGAACTTGGGCCTGGAGACCTATTCGGTTGTTCTTGTATTTTGCCTTGTATTGATTGAGATTTTTTATGGGGTGGCAAGGGGGCTGGGTGGGGAGACATATGAGGAGGGTGTGGAATCTAGTGCCATAATGTCTTTTGTGATGCCTATAGAGAGAGGAATAGAAGGATTTTTGGAGGGAAGGAAATGTCCCTTTATAGGTTAAAAGTTGAGTTTTTGAAATTATTGTACTCTTGGTTTATACAAGTATACCCTTCTTGTATATATTCTTTTGTTTTTGTTTTGTTTTTTGGAAGGATTGTGATTGTAATTTTGTTCTCCTTTTTTGTATTAGGCCCCCCTCCTCCTCCTCCTTTTTTGATAGGTAAATCACACACACACTTTGCCCCTTAAGGGGACTTGAACCCGGCTCCTCTCATATAAAGAGGTGGAGGAGTTACAAACCAAGTTAGAGTTTGTTGGTGTATTAGGGTTTGCTTTCTTAGCGGTTTATAAAAAAGATAGTTTACTTATGAAATAATTAAACAGAACCACAAATTAGTTGGCCTTTTTCATCCCGATATTTCTAATATTACTTATTATTTTACTACAATTCATAAAAAAGTATATAAATGCCTTTAATAATGAAATAATTCAATTACATAAATAATGCAATTCAATTATTATTACATAAAAATAATTTGATTTAAAACACGTATTATATTAGGTTCTCTATAATTTGATTGAAGTAACTTGTACAATATAATTAGATTTAAGGCATAAGAAGTTGCACATTGTAATTAGTTTTAAGATTTAAGTTAGTTAATTGTGTTGACCTTTTCCAATTTAGATAGTTGAAATATAGTGTGCCTTAGCAAGCATGTATATAAATTGGGGCATTATGTTAAAGTGTGAGAGATTCGCTTAATACATTATAGATGAATATCAATTTTGAGGTTTTGATTAACAGTACCTGAATTATGTTCGGCATGTAGCATCTATGAAGCATGGACACTCTATTTTGACTCACGTGTTCGTGTCAGACATCGACACTATCCGAACACGTGTCGAGCATGCGAAAAAAGTGTCCAAATTTTTATTTTTTCTGAATTTCGGACACGTTAGGAAATGTTAGTATACATTTCCCCCCTTCTTTCCTCTTCCTCTACTTTTTGGGTAAATTACACTGATCTCCCATGAGGTTTCAAACAATTTCAGATGGTACTCCTTTTGTTTTTGAAATTACACTACACCCCTTAACTTTTTAATGTTGGTAACAATGTCCCCCCTGCTGTCAAGAGTCATTAGTGACTAATGGAAATTGATTACATCAACAGTCTAACCTTTTTAAATGCCCAAGTTACCCTTGTTCCATTAACTCGTTGGTTTTTACTTATTTTTTCCTCTTTTTTTTTGTTGAAAAATATTTATATATACATACATAAATACACACACACGCACTAACACAGTATAGTACTAGTTTACCAATGATAACAAGTGTTGTGGCATTTCTATCTGCTAACCTTTCACTTACTAGATCAACTTGATTCAATATATAGCATTTCTATATGCATTGCTAACCTTTCACTTAGTAGATCAACTTGATTCATTATATATATATATATATATATATATGCAAATTATTGGTATAACAACTCAAGAACCTTTAATGGTTTATGTAACAAGACATGACAGTTGGCAGAGACCTAATACCCAATATCAAGACAAGTTTTTGAAGGACTTTACACTAAACCCAAGTAGGCATTGACCCAAATTGATGCTTTGAGAAATTACATATCACATCTTTTTGATCACTCTCTCAAACTTAACTCCCTCTCCCCCTCCATCTTTCTCAAAAATCACATCTGATCAAATGATCAAATCTCCTTTGCAACTTTAGTAGTGAGTTAACTCACCAACTCAGCAAAATCTACTGTGTCCATGGTAAAACATGGCTCATCAACTTTAACTGTTGTTATAAATGAATCGCGCCAACATGGATGGTGGTCGATTGAAAACAACACTGGCAATGGCAGTAATCCAGTCGTTGTCGCCAATGGGAATGGTCTTGCAGTAGCACCACCCCATCGAAGCTTAGTTATGATATTTTCTCTCCGTTGCACGAATTTGACAGATCTTAAGGTTAGATATGGGTTAGGAATCGAAACATATAAATTCACAGTACAATCATCCAAATTTCATACACACTCTCTTTACAACCTCATTCACACAAGGCCCACATGCATAAATTCCTCCCCTCTTATCCCTCATCTGTTTCTCATAAAGTGGAAATGTGACCATATATGGATTGATTCTATTCTACAACTTGTAAATGGGCTTCTTTGACAATGGCAATGCCAAGGGCTGGATTTTGTGTGAGTGATGTTGTAGGTGTATTTTGAGGAAAGAAAGAATTTTGAGAGATAACGAGGGGCTTTTAGAGAGAGAAATAAGGAGTTTGTGTTAGGTAAGTGATACAGGGAGTTGTTGAAGGAGACATTCTGTGGGTTTTTTTTTTCTTTATGTGGGTGATGGCGTATGTATATTTTTAGAGAGAGAATGAAGAATTTTATATATATATAGAGAGAGGAGTTCTAGTGAAAGAGAATTTTCAGACAGATGTAAGAAAGAATTGGAGTTGCAGAGATGGGAAATGAGAGAAATCAGGAGTTGGAATTGTTGACCAACAAAATTAAGCTATGGGTTGTATGGTGATATTAAATTTGTTGACTTTTTTTGACACAATAATACATATTTAATTAAGGATATATGGGTCTTTTTACAAGTTTTGTTAACTCCATCTAGGAGACAAGCCTGATAGGGGGTGTAGTGTAATTTCAGAAACAAGAGGCGTGCCATCTATAATTGTCAAAAAACCTCAAGGGAGGTAAGTGTAATTTACCCTCGTTTTTTTGGTTATATATATATATATATACTTATATATGTTCTATGTTGTTGTTAGTAAATTTGTTTTGGAACTTGAGCCATAGATGTATTGTTGATGATTAAATGAAGAAATTCTTAAATTTTTATTTAATGACTTTATTATTTTAACATCTTAATAATATTTTTGTGATTTATGTATTTTTATGTCAATTTTAAATGAAATAATGTTAGGTCTTTATTACATGTTAAAAAAATATATATATATATATTTATTTAACGTGTCCCTAACGTATTCGTGTCCTCTTTTTTTGAGAAATATCGTGTCCGTGTTGTGTCGTATCCATGTCCCGTCGTGTCCGTGTCCGTGTCCATATTTCTTAGTATAGCATGGATAGGTTTCACGTTATATGGTCCAACTCATCCCTCGGCAGTTATTTGTTGCTTAGTTTTTAGACCGATAAAAAGATGACTAAAAAAAAAAAAAAAAAAAAAGAAAACAAAATATTTGTTGTTCTTGGTACCGTCCGAGTATTACATGAAGCACGAATTGTTACGGTATGTAGAATAGGAACATGCTTTAAATGCAATATAATAGGAGTTAGGCTTGTATAGATGATATAGGTGGAGTATGATGAGGAAGGTCTAATTGAAAGAGTATTTCCTTTTTTTTTTTTTTGACAAGTAAACTTTTATTTTTGAAGCACCAAGGGGGAAAAAGTATTTCCTTCTTTTCACTTGAATTGAGTTATGGGAATTAATATCATTGAAGTGTACACGTTACCTATATGGTTATGAAAATTTATTATATGGCAATATAACATGTAATAACATTGAATTAAGGACACCTGTTTATGATGATCTCTTGATTCTTCTGATGTAGGCACTTGGAAGCTTAGAGTTTTGCCGCCTGCAATTATTTTTGTGGTGGGCAGAGCTTATTAAAATGTGGGATATTAAAAGAGTGGAAGAAAGATTAGAGGCTTTTGGGCCTAAAGGGGGGGTTGCAAGGAATGTTGGATAACTAATTGCTGGAATGGACAATAAGTAGTTGGGATTTTAGGTGTTAAATTGAAGGCCAAAAGGTAAGGAATGGCTTGATAGGACAGACTTTTAGGGAATGAAATAGTATCTCTTGAAAAATAAACTTGTGTGATTTACAGACCTTGCCTACTGGTGGTATTCTGAAAATGTAGGTTAATCTATTATTTCTCAAGACAGTTTGGAAATTGGAAAAATTCTTCTTGAACTATTTGATGGGACAAGTAGCATATTGAGTTTAAGGGAAGGGAATTTTCCATTAATTGGAAGACTTCCTAGTGTTGAACTACACCGGGACAAGGAAAAACTCTTAACTTTGCTTATGATCCTATGATATAAACAGGGATGTTGGATGTTGTAACGAGTATAAATCTTTTATTTGAATTTTAGTAATATCAACATTGTTGTAACTGCTTCATTAATTACATTCTATTTGAGATGACGAGTTTTCTTCGGGTTCTCAGTGGCAACATTTTTATTTTTGGAGATGAACATCAAGTAATAATTTAGAAGATGAAGAACGTGAAATATATGTTACTAAGTACATCTGTTTTACATATGCGTTTTTCATGCCTGTCACTTGTACCCGATGAAAATGAGGGGGTATTATTAGTAGCAGCTTGGATCATTTGTGAGGAGATGATGCAATATTTGAAGATATGTTTGGAGTTCTGAAGTCAATCAAGAAGTGTGGTTGAAGAGTCATTGTATTTCACAAGATTCATTACACACATACCTCATCAAGGGTACTTTTTGGCATCTAACACCTTTGTTTTTTTGGGCGTGGGGGGTGTAAGATTCTGTAATTTTGTCATACAAAAATGTTTTGTTGTGATTGTGATTGTGCTTGTGCTTTTGCTTTTGCTTTTAAGCATCTAACACCTATTAATAATTCTACTCTTTTAATTCTCAAATTGTGATTTTCCGAAGGTTTTTTGGTTTTGTTTTATTTTTACTAGTATATTATAAAAAGGCAGTAAAATTCCACCTTTTAAATGCACTGAAGTTTTTGATGAAACTTCAGTGAATGTAGTGACCTGGACTAGTTTAGTTCAATTTGGGCTGTTTTTACCTTCTTTTTTGTTTTGGTTGTTGTAATTTGTGATGAGATTCTTGTGCTGGGACTTGTCTTTTTTGTTAAATTGTTCAATAGGCCCAAATGAAGCCCAACTCCTTAAAACCCAGGTGTTAAGGAGAGGGGAAGTGAAGCCTTATAGATAGAAGATAGAAGTTTGATATGGGCGATGTGGGACATTCTGACACACCCCCTGAACCACAGCGGTCAAATATTGGACTTGCCTGAAACTGGCTCTGATACCATGTTAAATTGTTCAATAGGCCCAAATGAAGCCCAACTCTTTAAAACCCAGGTATTAAGGAGAGGGGAAGTGAAGCCTTATAGATAGAAGATAGAAGTTTGATATGGGCGATGTGGGACATTCCGACATTTTTGAAGTGCCAATTGGTAGCATCTTGAGCTTTGATGTTGATGATTTTGACAGAACTGAATATTGGGTGTTTAAAATTATGAAATATCTTATTTGTCCTTTATTGTTTATTTGATGGTTTTAGGTGTGTTTGGTCACATTTTATATAAAAGAATTTTAAAATGTATATTAATAAATAAATATAATATGTAACGACTAATTAAATATTTATATAATTACAAATAACTTAATATAATACTATTTATATAAAATAGATAATTAATATTTTAATATCTTCTATATGATTAGCATTTTTGACCAATTTCACGGTTGCCTACACTACGGACGACATTTGAAGAAGCATCAAATTGCTGCTTGATTAAAAATGTCCAGTACGAAGTCGAGAGGGCTTGAAAGTTGGATATTTGCATAATTATTCCCTCCAGTAAATTAGACTCTTCTTATTTGAGAATTCTCTTTGAATTTTGTCATATTTCTGGGTCTAGAATGACCAGTTATTATGACCCATCTGTTCTATAAGTTGAATGGGTCGGTACACAACTTTTCTTTAGAGGAGTTCCCATTAGGTTCTCAATTTTGTATACTGTTGAGACAAATATATATATATATATATATATATATATATATATATATCAACTTAAGAATGAAAAGACTAGTTAATTGTGTTTTAAGTTTTTAAATTTGTATACTATCCATTTATGTATCAGGAGATATATATCAACACAAACACGATACGGTCTTGTCAACCATCTTAACTTAAATACAATCAATCTAATCACTTAAAAGTGTTAGTTATATGTGTCGATATGATTAATTAATTTATTTTATATATTTAATTTTGAGAAAATAAATTATGTATTTTTTTTCTTAATATAGAGTATAGTTCTCAAGTTTGGTAGATTTGCAATGTGGGGAGGAATAAAATAATTTTTTTTTATAAAGTGATTTTTTTTTCAAACTTTTGGTAAGCTTTGAAAGTAAAATCAATTACCTTAGCTCATTATTATTTTTTAATTACTCGTATTTAGTTATGTTAAACGTGTTTATTAATCATGTTAAACATGATAACTTGTCTAGGACTCAGATTTATGATCAACTCGAATTTGTTAATTCTATGTCTTGTTAAAAAATGACACTTCTAGTTCACATGGCTCCATATAGAGAAGAATAACGAGGAGAGATCACCAAACTGCCATGAAATATTTGATTCCAGTTGAGAGTTACTGAAGGCCTTACGATAAGTAATTAGGATTTGGAAATACTTCATGGAGTTGAGAATATTTTTGAGTCGGTGAAAAGCAGCGCTTGAGTTGAGTTGAGAGTAACTGAATGCCTCACGATCAGTAATTAGGATTTGGAAATAATTAATGAAGTTTAGAATATTTTTGAGTTGGTCAAAAGCAACACTTAAGCCCATAGCATCATTGGGATCTTCACAAGGTTTGAATAGAGAGCTGTGATAAGATAGAAATTCTTATCTAGTTGGTTTTGAAATTTATTTGACGTAGATATATATCTCGTGTTTTGGTTACGGGATGTGTAAACACATACTCAGACGATAAGAGGTAGCCGGGTTCACATCAGATTGTTATATATATTTTTCCTTCATTAGTCTCAGAGCATTTTTACTTGTGTTCGCATATATAATGATATTATGCATGTATATTTCATGGGTATTATTTAGATCATGCATAACTTGCACAAAAAAGTTTATTCGTCTAGCTATTTTTCAAACAAAATATTTATGAAAACTTTTTGAATTGTCCGTTACGGTGGAAGTGTTCCTAATAGCCCTAATTGGTAATTTTTAATGTTTTCATAGTAACCTACCATCGGATCTATGAGAGATTTTGTTTTAAAGTTTTGATTATTCAAAAAAATCTAAAACTTTATACTTTAAAATGATCTGTCAAATCTTATTTTTTGTGCAAGAAATTTATATTGAAATGTTTATTGTTCCGAGAGCTTTCAAACCGTATATTATTTGTAATTTTTTTTTTACTTAAAATAAGTGAGATATGACGTTCTAAAGATTGACGGTTGGAATATCACGTAACAGTGAAGGTGCGTGAGATGAATGCATGTGGGATTATTCTTTGGCTAAAAAATTGATTTTAACTCAATTTTGCAATCCCAACTCTCACATAGGCGCGTGGTTGGACTTACAAGACTAGTTTTTTAACACCTCCGGATAGTGTCTTACTCACTATTTTTGAGACCCAATAGTATTTTTTTTTGTAATTTTTTAGCTTATAAAAATTATAAAAACTTAATTTTTATTGTGTAAAATGTCCTAAAAAGTCGGTTAAATAATTTTTAAAAAATTTCAGAAGTTATATTTGTGATCAAAATTACATTCAAGTGCTTAGTACATTCTTTGGGACCCAAATTATTTTGGGTGAATTTTTCATATATTTTATTAGTTTTTTTGAGCTTTAAAAATTAATTTTTTATCCCAAAAATTGATTAAAAATTTTAGAAAATATATTTTAAATGTGAAAAATTCTTGAAAATGCTTAGAAAATTAGGAACAATTATAGTTTGTGTGGTCATTAAAAATTCCACCATCGGATCTATGAAACATGTTTGGACAGTTTTATAAATTTTTTTTTATCAGTCATTGCTTCTCCTCTCCAAGACATCCACAAGCCAATGGATAGGCCAAAGTCATTAATAGAATAGGCCAAAGTCATTAATAGAACTATCTTGGAGGCCATAAAGAAAAGATTGGAAGAGGCCAAGGTAAGGTGGTCGAAGAGCTCGTTGGAGTCATCTGAGCATATTGAACAACGAAGAGGGTTTAGACTACTAAAACACTGTTCTCACTTGCTTATGGAACTGAGGCAGTCATTCTAGTCGAGATCGGTATGCTAACCTTGAAGACGGATTTCTTTGACCAAGAAAACAACAACCAACAACTGGTAGAGAACCTTGACCTTTTGGAAGAGAAGGGCGAACAAGCACAAATCAGAATAGATGCCTACCAACATAGAATGGTGAAGTGCTTCAACAAAGGATTGAGGCCTGTCAATTTCCGGCTCGATGATCTCATCCTATAAAGGGTATTCCCGAACGCTAAAGATCCTACTATGGAGAAGCTCTCCCCTAATTGGGAAGGGCGCTACAGAATAACAAAGGTTGTAAGACCTACCACTTATTGGCTTGAAGATTTGGTTGAAAAACCTGTACCTAGACATTAGAATATTGAGCATTTACGTAAGTATTATCAATAAATTTTAGATTTTTTTTATCCACTCCAAGGTGTTTATTAACATACAAACACCTAAAATCCTTATTATTTCAATAAGTGTAATAAGTCTGGACCATTTACTATTGCAACATTCCCACCCTTACAGACCCCTAAAAACCTTATTATTTCAATAAGTGTTACAGGTTTAAACCATTTATTATTACAACATTGCTACCTTCACAGACCCCTAAAAACCTTATTATTTCAATAGGTGTTACAGGTTTGGACCATTTACTATTGCGGCAATGCCATCTTTACAGCCCCTTAAAAACCTTATTATTTCAAAAAGAGTTATAGGTCTAGACTACTTATTATTGTGGCACTGTCATCCTTACGGACTCCTAAAAATCTTATATTTCATTATAAGTGTTACAGGTTTGAATCGTCTATCTATACGACATTGTCAACCTATTTGGACCTCTAAAAACTTTATACTTTGTTATAAGTGTTACAAGTATGAATCATTCAATTAAATCATTTGACACAATTTCTTAAAGTGAGAGATTTGCTACTTCAAAGATTTGTTATGAAAGTTAGTACACTAAAGTTCAGAAGTCAAAAGGAAAGATAATTTCATGAATTATCAAATGGTATAGGGACAAGAAAACAAAAACAAAAATACAAGAAAATACCTAAAGAACTACTGTTATGCAGGGGTATTTTCCTTATCTTGATTTGTAGCCCCTGGCTGATTAATTTAGGGGGGGTCCACAGTCGATTCTGTTGCCCTAGTGCCCTTCTCATCCTCTTCGAGCATTTCAGCGTCGGAGACAAAGATCTTGTCCAAGCTAGAGATATCAAGGTCTGGGTAAAGTTTGAGGAGCTTTTTTTTTTTTTGTACATTTTGTATCCATAGTCCGCAAACTCCCCTTTAGCCTTTGAACCTCTACTTTAAGGTTCTTTTCTATCTTTTTCTTTGCTACTTTGACGCAAGAGGCAAGCTTTTAGGCAGCATACTCCTCAAGCTCTGCCACTTTCCTTTTCATAGCATCTAGGTCGGAGGCCAGAGCATTCCTCTATGACTCCAGGATAGCAAAGGCATTAGTAGCCTCTTTGACCTTTTCCTTAGAAGCAGCAGTGGCTGATTGAGCAATCCCAAAATAGAGATGAGTTTCACCTAGCTCAGCTTGGAGCTTATCAACTTGCGCCGACTCTTCTGGGTAGTCCATGATTGCAGGAGTTGCATGGGTCACTTATAGAAGTGAAGATCAATGGTCAACAAGAAGATTAGAAAGGTAGAAAGAAGGAAAATAATTCGAGGCACCCAAATTTGAACAACTTACCCTTATATGGGATATTAACAAATCCATAGAAACTCTCCTGGCCTTGAGCCCCCTGAATCGACTGGTAGTAGAGGCCTTGGAATCTAGATAAGCCTTGTTTATTGCCATTTCCCCGGTCTCTACCCTCGCCACTGTAGGAGGTACGATGTCGGCCTTCCATTTTCCTCAAGAAGGGGGAGGTGCAATTGGAATTGGACGGGGTGCCTCTTGGCAGGCAGGAGTGAGTGCTAGCTCTTCTAAAAGAATTCTCTCGAGGGAGCCACCTTCCCCGGTCTTAACTTTCTTCCTCTTTTTTTTTTTTTTTTTTTGGGGGGGGGGGGGGGGGGGGGAACCTACTTAGCACGTTTTGACATCTCCCTAGTCTTCTTCTGACCAGGCCTTTAAGAGGAAAAAATTGACTTCTTCAACCTTTTACTCTTGTCTTTGGCGAGACGGGCGTCCATGAAATTCTGAATGGTGGTCGTGCGGTCACTCTTTAGGGTGGTTGGAAGAGCTTTCTATACTTCTCTTGAAGGTTCGGGGGTAAAAATAGACCTCTTATATGCCTTATCTACACCAAACATCTAGAGCATGATCAATCGATAAAAATAAAATCATGAAGCATGAGAGAAGTAAATTATTTAAGTTCTGTAGGCTTACCTTTGAAGCCAGTGTACCGAGGAAAAAAGTTGCTCCTCTTCTCGAAGTCCTCAAATTCCCAATCACCCTTGACAAAGAAGTACCACTTCTTCTCTGTCTTATTAGAAGTGGGTACAAAAGTGAGGGATTTAAATTTTTTTTCAAAAGACATAGAGTACATGCCTTCCGACTTTTGATATTTTAGGTCCATCTTACTCCTAATGAGGTCCAAAGATGTACCTCAACCTCGTTCTTGTACCCTAAAACTAAGAAGATCATTGGCTACCTCCAACTATTGGTGTTCAATTCTGCTAGGGCAGATTTTAAACTAACAAAAGAATTTGCTAACTAATGGGTGGAAAGGGAAGCGTATACCAACTTCGAACCATTCAAGGTAAACACAAATATCCCCTCAGTCAATATTGGAAGCACGATATATAGTTCCAGGGATTCTACAGGTCACATTTTCTGGGAAGTCGTAATTAATGGTAAGGGTATCCAGCATGGTCTGGGTCATGGCACTCCCACCCCATTCTCTCATATGAGGTTTATTGGAAGTATTGCCTACCTTGTTCCTAGGCTCGAGATGTGCCTCAATCAAGATGACTCCCGAGCTACTACCCGCCACATCTTCAGCCCCCTTACCTAAATCAAGACCTAAGATCTCCTAATTTTTTAGTTTCATGGGCTCGCTCTCCCACTTCATTTCCAGTACTTGATTAAGTGTCAAGAGCAACTATTTTCCAAAGTTTTTTAGAAAAATAAAAAAGAAGGGGAGGGAGATAAAGAATAGAATGCAAAAAACAAAGGGGTTTTAAGTATTCTCTAAGACCAAACTTGATTGGAGACTTGAAAGGCTTGATCGGAGAAGGGTCTCTGGTACGTCAGAAATTGCCTTGCGAACAACTTTTCTCAAAAAAATGTTTAAAATTTTGGTGGTGATAAAAGGAATACCATGAAGCTCACTACTCCTTTTATAGACTTTGAAGAGGCCCTATTGAATCGACACTCTCAAACTAATGCAGCAGTTGGAGTAATGATGACCTCGATTTATCAAACGGCGACTGACGCAATGATGAGACATTAACTGTCCCATAACGATTGTTTTATCAGAATACGTAACGACGCATTTATGAGAAAGATATGCATGACACTTCAAAAACCTTAATCTCAGCTCGGGATGAATCCTATAAAGTTGAGGCTTAGGGGGGTAGCTTATATACCATAGTTCAACCACTGGCCTCAAAACATGACACGTATCCCTGAGAGGTTCTTCAGTGTAAAGACCACAAGGGTGCTTATCCCATCTGACCTATAGGGTACATAACACCATTACAAGGGGATTTCAATTTAGTTATCGTCTTCCATGAATTATCGATTTCAAAATAAGGAAACATACTTCAACATAGAAACTACTATCTATAGATATTTTCAAATTTTTATTTTTATGGCTTCTAATTCTACTCAACTTAGGAGATCTTTAGACTATAAATAAGACACGTTCAATTATTCTTTTTAATTACTGTCTTTACCTTTTTACTAACTTTATCATCGAAATAGTTACTACTAAAAGTTTTTGGTGCTTCTTTGACTTTAAGTTTTTGATAGGTGAGTAAAGATAAAAAATTTCAGGGCAACATCAGCAGCAACTATTTTTGTTAATTCAATGTTTTGTTAGGTCAGCTGGCCATTGACTAGATAAAAGTAAAAATTGTTGTTAAACAAAAAAAAAAAAAAAAAAAAAAAAGCCCAAAAGATGAAAAGATAAATGTTCAAAACAGGTGTAATGAATTATTATCCCAAGAAATATCGTTGTTAGGGGATTTCCTTTTGCTCCGTCCGTTTAACTGTCCATCCGCTCACTTTTCACTGGAAAATAGTTTCAAAAAAGTTCTGTCCCATTTTGTATACACATATATATGAACTGCTGCTACAAAAGAATCACTTACTATACTACAGTGGCAGTGGCAGTGGCACTGGTAGTGGTAGTATGAGAGGACCGTACAGGTGGCTGTGACACAGAGCTCCAAGCCAACCATCTCGAAACCAGCCCGGCCAGTCGTTTATGTTTTTGTCGCTCCTGCTCCTGGTGGTGGTTATTACTCCTCCTGTTCGAGAACCTGCTCAAGCCCGTGATTTCCGACACACATCTCGAATTTATTACGCTTCTGCCACTGCACTGGCACCCGCCATCAATGGCCTCCCTGTTTGAGATCGAGTGCAACGGCAGCATCTGATGCTGATGCTGTTCTCGCTCTCTTGACTGTCTCGATCTCGAGAATCGACGGCTGTCGGTTATGATCATTTCTGACCTTAGATAAAGCAGATCCGCTGGCTGTACGTCGCTCCACCGCTGTTGAAACTCACCCGATGACCCGGCGGAGACTATGATCCGGTGCTCGAAGCGACGTTCGAAGCTCGTCTTGTCGGCGGCCAATCCTTCGCTCATCAGAAGCCCATCTTTACGGGATCGTTCAAAGCATCCGACGAACACGGGCCCGCTGTTCTTCTTCCTTCTCGAAGAGCTGTCGAGAGATCTTCTAACGGCCGTCGGATTGTAAGTTTCCAACAACTCGTCAACCGGTGGTCTCTGAAATACAATTTGCGGAAAACCACTCCCTATTTCTCCTGCCGACGAGTACCTCCCGGACACTCGCCGGAAACCCAACTCTGGCTCCGATTCTTGCGGAAGGCCTGAAGGTGGAGGTGGAGATGCCAATTGGTTAAATATTTTGGTGGCGTCGTCGACGAGGAGGATGTCTTCCGGGTCTACGCGGTAACGGCAGAGAGGACAAGTAGAATGGGCGTCGAGCCAGGTATCGACGCATTCAACATGGAAGGCGTGTTTACATTTGGGGAGCAATCTGAGGACATCGGTAGGCTCGAACCGGTTCAAGCAAACGGCGCACTCGAGACCGTCCGTGTGACCTCTGAGCGACTCGAATCTAAACACAGGTAGCGATTCGATCACCGACCGGTCGATGCCGGAGTTCTTTCTCGCCGCCGTGGGCAGCTGAGCACCTCTGGAATTGGCTGCATGCCCATTTCCCCTCTTGCAGTGCTTAGCGTAGAGAAGCAACAGAAACGTAATTGAGAACATGGTGGTGAGAACTCCTACAATTACGGCAATGCTCGGCCTGAAAGGCGACCCATTGGATCTGTTTGCTGGTAGAGGTGGCGGTGGCGGTAGAGGAGGATTGGAAGAGGTGGCAAGGTCACCGATATCACTGCCCCGGACAACCGCGTTTGTCCTAGGCTTCGAGGCAATGATTAGAAACGTATTTGTATTAAGGAGGAAGAGCACAGATAGCCAGATGAATGAGAATATTCTGAGGACGGTGAAAACGCCCATTTTCTGGAAGAGTAGGAATATCTCAGAATTGTAATAGCTTTAGGAGAGGAGAGAGATTGTAGGCTTACGCGACGGGTCTGCAACAAAAATACAAAAAGGAAAAGACAAAGGCATCTGACTGACTTGATTGAGTTTATTATAATTACTGGTAAGAAAATAGATAGAAAAAGATAGAAAGGCTGAGGAGAGGAGACAATAACGAAACACGAGAGGAGAAAGACAGGGTTCGACTAACGGTCCATCGTCATCAGGAGTGGTCCATCATTAAAACACAAAGAAGCTTCAATTATGCTATGGGATAGGTATATCCATAGCTGCCAAACCTACAAATTTATAATTTTTTTTTGTCATTTTGGATTGTTTTGAAAAATTTTCTAAGTTTTGATGTTCTGTTGGTTTGTCTACGTTTTTATTTTTGAATTTTTAATTTTAAAATATGAGACATGAGATATGCGTTTAATAAATTATTAATTTTAATTTTTTATAATTTAAATTATTATATTCAAATATATTTTTATAATTTTTAAAAAATTAATTACAAAATTTTTAAAAATATTTTTTAAAAATTTATATCGGAATAGAAGCACTATAGAGGATGTTACAAAGAAAATATAGGAATAATTATACATAACGCTAAATTATATCTTGAGATATTCTAGTAACGCCAAATGCTTAATTGATAAGGTTCTACTTGTACAAAATAAAAATAAAAATAAAAGTAATAATAAAAAAATAAAAATCTTATTGATCAATTTGAAAAGTTTAAAAAAATTAAATAATTAAATTCTGCAAGCAAAACTTAAAGGTCTAGAAAATCCCATCTAGATATAATTCTTTAGCTAAACTTGTGTAATTGTTGAAGCATCCAATAACATTTTGTTATCTCCAAAGCTGTTGTAATATAATGGTAAATGCTTGCATTACATATAAAAGGAAAATGTAGGGTAAATGGTTCAATTTTCATCGAAGCCAATCAGAAAATAATAATAATAACACTTTGCGATCGTAACCTCGTGGATTGAATTGTTTGAGACCAAGAACACCAAAGTTTTCAAATCAAGGACTTGCCATTTTCATTTTATTCATACCAATTTTTCTCTGAAACTGAAGGGTTTGGTATTGACTATTGAATTAGGCCTTCCAGCCCACAAGCTTTAGTTTTAATGGAATCATAGATATTCCTTACAATCTCCCAAATATACGCCTATCTAGCCAAAATTGAAGTTGATCATTAATACTTCACGTGTCTCTTCACAATTTTGAAAGCGAAATTAATACTAAACTACGAGAAACTGAGATTAGGTCACTCTTTATTTGCTACCATAAAATACTGTAATATTTTTACTTTCATCTTGAAAAAGAGATGGGAAAAAATATGAATTCATCTCAAGAGCTCCTTGACCATTAATAAAAAAATAAAAAGAGAAAAATATCAAATCAAGCTCTCTTGCTAAAGTAGTAATCCTCAAGTATATGTACATATCAAATAATTATAAAACAAACCAAAATATAGCACCACAGCACTGTGAAAGATGATAGTATATCGAGAAAACTAAAACACACCAAAACAAACCTAACTACCAATTTAATTTAGGGAACTAATTTCGTGCACGCCAAGAATTCTAGCATTATTTGTCACAAGTAAACGCGTAGCAGCGATTTCCTATTGCCGTGTGTGTGTGTGTGTGTGTGTGAGAGAGAGAGAGAGAGAGAGAGCAGTTTACTATGATTAAATCAAATAAAAACTCAGAAAAAAGGAACAAAAGTAGAAGAATTTACAAATGGCTTACAAGTTTTCTTCATGCATTTGTTCAAGAAGTATTTGTTGGATAATGAGATTCTATCATAATTGTCTACACCTTACATGCTTCAGCAAAATGGTGTAGTTGAAAGACGAAACAAGATTCTTTTAGATAGGGTAAGATCAATGTTGAATTATTCAGATTTACCTATATTCCTATGGGGATACACACTCGAAACAACAATATGTTTTTTGAATGCAGTTCCAAATAAGTCTATCGTTAAGACCCCAATGGAGCTTTGGACTAGGCGAAAGTCAAGTTTGGATCACTATTAGATTTGCGACTGTCCAGCCTATGTGCTGAAGGGAAAGACTGGTAAATTGGAACCAATGATCAGAATTGAGTTATTTTGTGGGCTATCCTACGAGAACAAAGGGTTGGCTATTTTATAATCCTAGAGAGTAGAAAGTATTCGTTAGCATAAATATTATCTTTCTGGAGAATGATTATATTATAGGCCAGAAGCCCAGGAACAAGTTCACCTCGGAGGAGATATAAGATGTCTCTTCGGTTCCTCAGACAAATATTTATGATATTAGACAAAATATTCCTCAGACCACTACTCCAACACCTTCTATTACATAAGAGCTGCGTCGTAGTGGGAGAATTCTCAGGCCTTCTGGTAGGTACATGTTCTTAGGAGAGTTAGTTTCTGATGAATATGTTTTAAATCTCAGTATCTATGATAAAGCTATCTCTAATAAAGATTCCGGACAATGGTAAAATGCTATGAAAAATAGCTTCGTAGCTAAAATCAAGTGCATATGGTATGCAAGTTGTATAGGTCTATTTATAAACTTAAGCAAGCTTCCCAAAGATGGAACATCTATTTTGATCAGGTGATAAAGTCTTTTGGTTTTGATCAAAATCCGGATGAATCTCGTGTGTATAAGAAATGTTAAGGAATCATGGTGGTATTCCTGGTTATGCATATGGATGACATCCTACTTATTGGGAATGATGTAAGAGTTCTCTCTAAGATTAAGATTTAGTTAGCGAATCAGTTTGATATCAATGACCTGGGAGAAGCTAGCTATATCCTTGTATGCGAGATCAAAAAATAGGATATTAGGCTTATCTCAAGCTACATATATAGATAAGATTCTTGATAAGTTTGCAATGCAAGACTCCAAGAAAGGCATGTTTCCTTTCTGACAGTGGAGTACCCTATCCAAGAATCAGTGTCCTTAGACACATAAAGAAGAAGAACACATGAAGGCGGTTCCTATGATTCAGTTGTAGGAAGCCTTATGTATGCAATGCTTTGCACTTAACCAGATATATGTATTGTAGTAGGCATGGTCGACATATATCAATTTAATCCTGGACCAAACCATTAGATATCCGTTAAACATATACCCAAGTACTTGAGAAGCACTGAAGATTATATGTTGATTTATTAAGATGGTGATCTCATTCCAGTTGGATACGCGAATTTTGACATTGTGTTAGATTATGAATTTAGAAAGTTAACTTCAAGATATGTGTTTACTCTTGGTGGTGGAGCTATCAGATGACAGTGTCAAGCAATAGTGTATTGCTAAAGCAACCACTGAAGTCGAGTATGTAACTTCTTTAGAAGCAGCTAAAAAAGTAGTCTGACTCAACAAGTCCCGTTTAGAATTAAGAATTGTACCATAGGCACAATTACCTATAGTCATTTATTATGATAATAGCGAGACTGTAACTTAATCAAAGGAGCTAAAGAACCACAAGAGTAAGGAGACACATACAACACAACTATAATCTCATTAAAGAGATTATTTTGTGCAGAGACATCATAGTCTCTAAGATTGCATTTGTGGATAACCTTGTTAATCATTTTCAAGTTGATATAATAGGATAGGTATCAAGTGTAATGGGATATGGATGTGAACGCAAGTGAGAGTTTGTTCGGATGTATGCTTTCACATCCAAGACATTTTGTTATTATTTAATAAATCTAATTTATTATTATTGATTTTCATATTATCACGCATGTGGATGTTGTTATTTTATACCATGAAATGGTTAGTCATTGAATTGTTATTGGAAATAGTTCATGTATATACATGAGATTTATGTACTAGAGATATGAACTTATGATCAAGCAATTTTAGAATAATTCGCAGTCATTGATGAGACTGGGCTTCTTGTTTGTAAAACTATAATGCATTTGACCTATATATGATAGGGTGGTTTATCTCAACCACTAGAGTAGTAAACTTTGGGTTATTGTACTGGTGTTTTTGGAATACACTGAACTGAATCACTATAAGAAACACGTCATATAAAGCTGTCATCTTTGACGTGAATCTTATATTTACTATTTGCAGTAAGCTCTTAATCTTGAGAGAATAGTGGACTCGAGTTTTTAATAGTGGTGACTTTGATTTACCAATGAGTGAGGACTCTTAGATCAACACCTCGGTATCTTGAAAAATCATTGTTTAGACTGTGGGAACACATATTCTTAAGATGGAATCAACACTCTCTAAATTAGAGAGAAGGATATCACTAATGTGTTAATTTAATTGATTAATCACTAAAATCCAGATCCAGTCTTTTTAATAAATTATTTATTGAGATGTTGACCATTTTATAGTGATTAATAATTGGTGAATTAAGTTGTAAAAATAATTAGGAATTAGTTTGACGTAAGCCCAAATCCTAATTATTGATATACAATAGAGGGGCCTGCTGTATATGTTTAGTGATTATGGATTTTTCTCTATTTCACCAAATTAGAGTGCAATTCTAATTATTTAGTGGAATTAATTAGTCATTAATTAATTAAGAGTTAATTAGAAATTAATTGACTAATTAGAGCTAATTTGATGGGACCGTAGATCCCTCATTTTTTCTTAATTTTTCAAACCCCTATAAATATGTGATTTAAAGGGGATAGCCAAAAAATAACAAAAAAAAGATTATTTTCTTGTGAGAGAGTAAAAGAGGAGCCTACTCTCCTCTCTAGTGTACGACTTGCATAGAGGGCAAAGAGGAGAAGACGTAGAGGAGTAAGAGAAGGAAGATTATATCAATCTCTTCAAGAAGGCTTCTTCAACAATCAAGATTATCAAGAACAATGCAATTCTAACCCGTCTTTTCAAGATTGTATGATTCATGTAAAGAAAAAGATCCAAATAGATTTTTGAAATCTTTTCCGTTGTGGTTACGAACCCAACATACAAGCTCAACAAGGTATCCTAATATTTCTAAAATCCATACAAAAGTTTAAAGAATTAAGAGTATTGAGTTAAAACATGATTTGGTTGAGTTGCCAAATTTCTCCTTCTTCTTCTCCTTCCCCCCTTCTCTATTTAGGCTTCGCCTTTGCGTCACTTTCCCTTTCCTCCCCTTACCTTACTTAATCTCTTTCTTTAGGGTCACGGTATATAATTATGTATATAAATAGTCACTCATATATATGCTCTCTTATAAACACCTAATGCACAATTGGTGTGTGTATGAGCTAACTCTATCATGTGTAAGTCACAAGAAGTCCAATATGTTATGAATTATAGAGATAAAAGAATATCTTCAACTTTTTGGCAACTAAGCAACCATATGGCCTAAACTAGGGTTAGAAACTAACCCAACTCAATAGTGAACCGTAACCTTGGTTAAAACATCACTAGAAGTAGAGTCAAGTCAACCCTAACCTAAGGTTAACCTAACCTAACCTGGGTTGGTAAGACTAATGGGTGACATGATATATTGATCACTAACCTAAGGTGGAAAAATAAGAAACCACATATTATAAATTTTTTTAATAATTTAATAGTTTTATTTTATTTTATTTAGTTAATTATCTTTGAATTATCATTCCAAATTTCATCACGTTGCACCCTTAATTGTCAATATTAATTCTTAGTAATTGGACCAAATCTAAACCTGAAGGTCCATATATAAGGACCTTAAATCTCGTTTTTAGGGGTCCAAAAATTTAATACCCATGAAGAGTTGTTAGGTTTAAAATAAACAATATTACCATACTGTTGTGACGTCCCATATTCTCCCCTTGTACCATTACTTTACTAAAGCTCTGTTAGAGTATCCATCTATCCTTTGGTGCCTTGTTCATCCTCCAAACCAAAGTCCTGTTCAACCACTGTCTTTTCATCTGAAGCCTTGTCGTGGTTCTACTCGTTGAAAATTCAAGACATTTAGAGGAATTGCAACTAAATAAGCCACAGTGCTGCCAAATTTCTCTCACATATCACACCTTTTAACCCTTTGGAAGCAAAAATGAAAGACAAAATTTGACTATATTTATTTATACATGATCAATTTTAAGTTTGATTTAAATGATAAAATTCAATTTTATATAATATTATCAATCATTCAACCAACTAAGAATATGAAATTAAAAAAAGAAAAATAAAGGAAAAGAAAATGATATTCACTTTGTTGAATGATGTTAAAAAAATTTTGATTTAATTATTTAATAAAAAAGGAGTTTAAGTTATGTTTTGCAGGAAACAAGGTTGTTAAAATCAGGATCCTATGCTGGATCATTTTAGGGGTTCATAAGATCGGATTGGGGATTATAAGATCCTACTAAATTCTTTAAAAAATTGCCAAGTATATATGTAAAAGTAAAGAGGTGTTAAAAATCAATAGTAAACAACTCTAAAATAAGTAAATAATGTAAAGTATTCTAATAACATATTGAAGTGTATGTATTTATAATTTTATATTTGTTTTTTCTTATAAAATGGAAGTTTCATAGTTCTAAAATAACACAAATTAACATTTTAAAGAAATAAACTAAAAACATTCTCTAAATAACTAGCTAAATGTAGCAATACTTGTCAGAATTTAGTGTTGATTCATTAAATAACCAGATAGTTTGGTTGATCTTTTGGTCCTATTAACTAGTAAAAGATTCCTACCACGATCCTACTACGATTCTACTACGATCTTGCTACGATGCTACTATATGAACGATTTTCATACGATCTAGATCAATTCTTCCATATAGGATCGATTTGGATCGCGTGATCCTGCGATCTGGATTGCGGTTTTGATAACTATGGCAAGAAATAAGTTTAGGACACAAGAAAAAAATAGTTTTTAAAATTTACCTAGTAAAATAGGTTTAAGGAGTATAATCGCATTCATGTAACCTTAGCCCCGTTCGAGAGTCATTTTCAGCACTCGTAAATTTTGTTGCTTAATTAAGAACGATTGGGCTCATGTGTATAAAAATTAAATCTTGAATTGTCCAGAGTAGGACTAGTTTGGGAATGCATAAATCTACATTGTAGGTAGTAGCAAATGCTTGATCCAGTAGAAATTTTTTTTAGCACAGTCTCATGTTGTTCTCTAGGTACATATTTAGGCGTGGTAACGTCTATCTTGTGTACTTGGAGAACCGTGGAGAGATGCTGCCAAAATTTTCTCTAAGTGGAATTGAGCATTTGAGTTACTAGCTACTGATTGCAATGTAGAAAAGCTTGCAATTAAGTGCCAAGACGTTGAAGTTGGAAGTGCTAAAGAAGCTTGAAAAGGATGTTGCTGTAATCCTCTATAAGCTTGAAATGATCTTTCCTCCAACTTTCTTTGATGTCATGGTTCACTTGGCTGTGCATTTGTCGTAGGAAGCTAGCATTAGTGGACTGGTCCAATATTGTTGGATGTATCCAATTGAAAGTGTGGGTGTCAACACCAGTAAAAGGAAAGTATGTCATCATTTTTCATAGATTTGGAGGGATCTCGGCTATCTCTTTCCCTTAAGATGGGAAGGGATGCCTCTTATGGGAGACTAGAGATTGAGGAGCTGTCAACTTATTTTTGGGCAAGAAACAAACAAACATGTTACAGATTGAACAATACATATAAAGGAAAATCGAAAGGAATGAAAAATAAATTATATTGCATTGATTCCTAAATACATACTAAAGATTCATTAACATGGATCAAAACAAAGATAAAGCACTGAAAAATATAAACACCAGAGAAACAGATTCGGGGGCTAAAGTACGAAGTGGGAAGGTGTTAGGCACCTACCCCACCTGATCCAAATGGATCAACCTTGAATATTCACTTGCAAGGCTATTTTGTTATGAGAAAACCAAAAAAAAGAGATGTGAGTATGGAAGAAATGAATAATAAATAATCTGGTGTAAAGAAATAAAAACATAACAGAAAAGAGAGGAAATAAATTTGACTCGGACTTGAAGGCTTCCTACATATCCGTTCAAAAAATAGAATTAGAGTCACGTAGTTATCTAGTTTACCCTATTTTATCAAGAGTGATAAAAGAGATGACATCAACCGAATCTAAAGAAAAAGGAATTTTTAAGGATTTGAGAGCGTACCTTATTCAGTTGTGGTAGTTGGGCAACACCTCGGTTAAGAAATTCTAGATTGGAGGCTTTTGTCAGGCAGATCTCCAGGTTTGTTCTTCGATTCGAAAAAACGTCACTTTGACTGGCTTCGCAGAGAGAGGCTGTCACTTTGGCAAGGGTTTGGCCTCAAGAGAGGGAGGGTTTTTGTAGAGAGAACCCTATAATTAACTTAATAGCATAAGGCTATGGAAATTCTTTTCCTTTCATATATTTTTGTCTCCCTAAAACTGAAGGCCCGGAGGCTCTATTTATAAGGGAATTACAGAGATTTGATCCAAGGGTCTAAGATGAAACCCTAAAACAGGAGTGCTAGGATCATGTCTTGAATGATAATTATCTAATTAAATAAATCAAAAATTAAATAAGAATAATTATCCTAACTAAATATATTAATAAATAATTATGACAATGCACGAACCAATAGAATTAGTGTCTATATAGCAAGAGCCAATAAGATAAAATAGAAATAGAATTTAAATGAAAAATAAACTTTAAAATGAAAACGTCTAGGTTCAATAGATCTCCATTTGAAGAAATATCAAGCAACCAGATTTATGAAAACTCTAAAAGTGAAAAGTCCTAATTAAGCCTAAATAGACTACTATCACTCAAGATTACCAAATTGTCCCTAATTTGGTAGAGAAGCTCTACATCGTCACAAGATATGTGAAAAGACCAAATCAACCCCAATTCGTCACTAAAGGGATAAAATTACCAAATTACCCCCTATATGGGTAAAATGATATGAAAATTAAGAAAATGCCCCTCAAGTGACTAGGAAGTCCTACTGAGGGTAGGATTATGCCAAAATTATCAAAATGCCCTTAGTGAAAAAAATGTGCCGAAGTTACTGAAACACCTTCCAATGGGCAGAAGAGTCTTAACAGGAGTGAGACTCTGTTAGGAAAAGTCCTACTTGGATTGAAAATCTGGCAGGGAGAGTCCTAACGAGAGTGAGACTTTATCGGGAAGAGTTCTACTAGGACTAGAACTCTGATAGGAGAGTCCTAACGGGAGTGGGACTCTCTCGGGGAAGAGTCTTACTTGGACTGGGACTCAGCATACCCCTCTCATTAAGTGCATATAAAATGCCATAATAACTCAGTGCGTAAATACGCCATCTTTGCCATATGTCCCTTCACGGACTCGACCCATTGGTCTTGTCAACTTAGAAAGCACCGGATGGATATTGTGACTGATCACAAATTCGACATTCATAATATATCATGATCATTCGTGATTCCATAAGAGTGTATAAGGATGGAATATCATTTATTCAGTAAAAACATAACAGTAGGCCTTTCAAGGCATAGTACAAGATAATCATCAATGATATAACAGTCAATAAACGTCCACAAGATAGAACAATATCACATTGTGGAAACAATAAACATTTGGTACGTACAAGAGTACAAATCTGGCAATAATAGAATGAACATGGCTTGGAAAACAAAATGTAAGAGATTGGGGTTTACTTACCTTATCAGTGTATTCTAGTTCACTATTCTGTAACCTTTTCCTTCCCTTTTGATTTCCCTATATATTAGTAAACACATCTCAGTTTAATGCTATTCATCAAATTTTATATCTTGTTGCTATAAGTATTTCATTTGCTAAAATAGACTCTACTATTGAGTTTGGAGCGTCGAAGAAAGTAGGTTTAGGCTTTCACAAATTTTAGTTTGGGTTTGGACATCATTAGGGGAATTATGGTCATTTAGCATTTCTATGGGTCTTTATGTTTCGAGACCCTGTCTCGTGAAATGACCCTTCCATTGGCTTTAGGATGCCCAAAATATAAGGAAAACACTATTTACTTACTTTATTTGGACATCAAAAATTATGTTAGTAATTCATTAATTTAATTAAATCCATTATAATAATATTATTTATTATTTGTTCCACTATATGACCACACGTGCTTGAGTGGCACGGTGGCTTTGTCACACGACTGAGGTGCTTCCCTTCACACGCACCAGGGTTCGAAACCCTTCGGTCACATTTCCCCTTATCCATTTTCTTCCTTAAACTATTCCCATTTAAACCAATTTCATGCCCTAAACGACGCAGTTTAGGGTTGCCTGTTACTACATCTAGGGAGGTCTTGACCTGACTTGGGATCCAACCCGAAACAATACCTTTCTTCCTCGCTATTTTTTGGCATGACTCCGGTCACCCTCTCCAGTGCTGTGACCGGAATCTATAATTTTCCATTTTAAAAATTAATTTTTTTTTTTTACAGTTTTTGATCATCTTTTTGATTCTAAACTATTCCCAACACATTTTTTAAACATTCATGTAACATTTAGAGTCCTCAAAACAAAATGAAAAATTACAAAATCACATTTCTAATTTTTTTGATTAGCCGCTATTTCTACCTCATTTCTTAACCATTTAACTTTCGGTTTCTTTATGCTTGTAGCATCTTCCTCATTCCTTTTTTGTTTCTCCTTTTTGAATCTCCAAACTCCTCAGTTCCCTTTGGTTTCCTTCCTAAAATGCACACATGGTGCATGTATATATAGGAAGTTGTCATCGCCCCTCTCTCTCTCTCTCTCTCTCTCTCTCTTTCTTTTCTTCTTCTCCCCCTTTTCTGTTGCTCTTATGAATTCGTAACCCCCCTCCTTGAATGTTGCCTTGATTATGTTTTGTACATTATATATATACTTTTTATGCCACCACACTCTCTCACATACAACACTCATGCATCGTACATGTTTATATATATATATGTATATACTTATAAATATCTTTATATATATACATGAAATGCAAACACCCATATACACACACACACATACATATATATATAACCGTATGGTTATATATATATATATATATCTATATATATACACCTAATATTCATATATATATATATACATGGCTATATATATTAATTCATATTATATATATATACATACCCATTATGTATACATATATGTACATGTATTTCAGTGCTCGTTCGGGTATTGCCCGGACATCGTCTGTACATTCAAGACTATTAATATTCCAAAACTGTCCATTTCATTCGATATCATAACATAGAATCTTAACAGCTCGGGTTTACATGGGTTCACTCGGTTACAATTCGAGTCGGGGTATTATATTCTCCCCCCTTAGATAAGTTTGGTCCCCCAAACTTGGCTATATCATGGTGTAAATAGATGAGGATACTTGGCACGCATTTCATCTTCTCATTCCCAAGTAGCTTCCTCAAGTCGATGATTCCTCCATAATACCTTTACTAGTGAAATGGTCTTGTTCCATAGAACTTGCTCTCGTCTGTCTAAGATTTGTACTGGCTGCTCAATATAACTCAAGTCCTCTTGAACATCTAGAGGCTTGTGCTCTATTATCTGATCTGGGTTATGCACACACTTCCTCAACATAGAAACATAGAAAACATTATGTACATATGCTAGCTTCAGATGGCAAGGCAAGCTAATACGCCATTGGTTTGACTCATTCGATAATCTCGAACGGTCCAATATATCATGGCCCTAGTTTCCCTCTCTTGCCAAACCTGACCACTTCCTTTATTGGTGATACCTTCAGAAACACATAGTCACCTGTTATAAACTCCAACTCCCATCTCTTAGTATCAGTGTAACTCTTATGTCGACTTTAAGTTGCCAACAAACGCTGCCTGATCAAACGAATCATGTTAGTGGTCTGCTCCACTATCTCTGGCCCAAATAGCTTCTTATAACCTACCTCCGTCCAGTATAGTGGGGATTTACACTGCTTGCCATATAGTGCCTCATATGGTGCCATACCAATCCTAGATTGGTAGCTGGTGTTGTATGTGAACTCCACTAATGGCAGTTGATCCTCCCAACTTCCCCTAAAATCAATGACATAGAATCGTAGCAGGTCCTTCAAGGTCTGTATTGTCCTCTCGGATTGTCCGTCTGTCTCTGGATAGTATACAGTGCTTAAGACTCAACAGTGTGCTTATAGCCTTCTGTAGACTCCTCTAGAACTTATACACAAATCATGGATCTTGGTCGGATACAATAGATATTGGAACTCCATGTAATCGAACGATCTCCCTGATATAAAGTATGGCCAGTCGTTCTAAAGTTTGAGTTATCTTGGTTGTAAGAAAATGGGTTGTCTTCGTTTGTCTGTCTACGATCACTCATATAGAATCATTCCCATGCGGTGTCTTAGGCAAACCTGATACAAAGTCTATCGTGATATACTCCCATTTCCATTATAGTATTGGAAATGACTGTAGAAGTCCTCCCGGCACTCCACACATCGTGCAATGTGCTCAACCTTGATCTGCTGGCACTCCACACATCGTGCAATGTGCTTAGCTATATCTTTCTTCATCCCTGACCACTAGTAAGTGTTCCTCATATTGTGGTACATCTTTGTATTCCTCGGGTGTATAACAAATCTAGTAGTGTGTGCCTCGTCAAGAATTTCCTTCCTGATCTCAGGTACATCTGACACGTAGATCATGTTATGATAGTACAACACCCCATCTCAAATAGTGAAATCTGTATTCCCCCTAGTCTCAGCCCCCTGGTGAAGTTTGGCTAACTTCTTGTCAGTGAGTCTGCAATTCCCTTATCTTGTCAACAATCGTAAGACCGATTGTGATGTTAGCACACATTACCTTGGAACCGGGTAGGATTACCTTAATCTGCATTGCATCTAACTCCTGTAGTAGCTCTTTCTATGTAGTCAATAGAAAGGCAAGACTCCCTAATGACTTCCTACTAAGAGCATCAGCTACTACGTTCGCCTTCCTTGGATGGTACTGTATACTAAGCTCGTGGTCCTTGATCAACTCTAACAAACATCCTTGGCACATATTGAGCTTTTTCTGTGTAAACAAGTACTTGAGACTCTTGTGATCGGTGAAAATCTCATATGTAGCTTCATACAGATAATGCCTCTAGATTTTAAGTGCAAAGACAATAGCTGCAAGCTCGAAGATGTGAGTCGGGTAGTTCTTCTCATGTGGCCTCAATTGCCGTGAAGCATAAGCCACTACCCTTCCCCATTGCATCAAAACACACCTCATGCCTTGGTGCGAAGCATCACTATAGATCACAAAACCCTCTGTCCCATCTAATACTGTCAAGATTGGAGCTGTAACTAGTCGGTTCTTCAGCTCTTGAAAACTTTGCTCCCTCTCCTTAGTCCAGATGAATGGAACATTTTTCTAGGTTAGCTGGGTGATTTGCGTAGCTATCTTGGAGAAGTCCTTGACAGATCTCCTATAATAGCCAGCTAAACCCATGAAAATACGAACCTCCGTGACATTAGTCGGTCGGGGCCAACTAGTAATAGCTTTTATCTTCTGGGAGTCCACAGGAGATCCCGTCTTTACTGATCACATACCCTAAGAATGAAATGCTTGGGAGCCAGAATTCACACTTCTTTAGCTTAGCATATAGCTTCTGCTCCCATAGCTTCTGTAAGACTTTCCTCAGATACATCTCGTGCTCTTCCTGGTTCCTAGAATAGACCAAGATGTCGTCGATGAGTACGATTATGAAATCATCTAAGTACGGCTTAAACACTCTGTTCATTAAGTCTATGAATGCGGTTGGGGCATTAGTCACCCCAAAAGGCATGACAAGGAACTCATAATGTCCATATCGGGTTCTGAATGCCATCTTTTGAATGTTAGTGGGTTTGACTTTCAGTTGGTGATAACCGGATCTCAAGTCGATCTTTAAGAATACTTGAGCCCCTTTCAGTTGGTTGAACAAATCATTTACTTAGGGCAGTGTATACTTATTATTGATAGGGACCTTGTTCAGTTCACGATAATCAATACATAGCCTCATGGTCCCATCATTCTTCTTGACAAATAATATAGGAGCACCCCACGGTGATGAACTAGGTCGTTTGAACCCTTGTCTAGAAGTTCCTACAGCTGAAGCTTTAACTCTTTCAACTCTTCTAGTGCCATTCTGTAGGGTGTCTTGGATATAGGTAAAGTGCCTGGCAGTACGTCAATGCTAAACTCAATCTCTTTGTCCACAGGCATCCCTAAAAGATTGTCTATAAATACCTCAAGGAATTCCTTAGCAATAGGAATCTGCTCTAACACAGGCTGCTGTGAATAAATGTCCTGGATACTACATAAGAAACCATGGCATCCCTTGCGAGGCAGATGCCTAGCTTGGATAGAAGAAACAAACTAGGGCGGAGAAGCCACTCCTGTCCCCTCAAACTCAACAGTCGAAAATCTAGGGTTCTGAATAAGAACTTGCTTGGCCACACAATCTATAGTACCATGGTTTGCAGCCAACCAGTCCATACCGAGAATGACATCGTACCCACAGATTTCTAATGGTATAAGATCAACAAGTAAATGTATTCCCATAATTCGTATCTTTCAATCCCTATACATGGCATCCCCCTAGTAATGATTTCCCCGATGGTATAGACACATTTAGTAAATATCCTAAGGGTTCTGTCACTATGTTCAACTTAGCAGCATATGTAGGGGATATAAATGAATGTGTAGAACCAGTATCAAATAAGACATGGGCAGGCTGTGAACAAACTAGAAGAGTACCTGCGACTGCAGAAGTTGTACCTTTCACGTCTCCTGGTACTATAGAGAAAACCTATCCGGCCTACTACTGGATATTCCCCGGTCTATTTCTGCAGTTCTGGGACCTATTCGCTATGGCTGTAGGTGCTGGTACTCTAACTGAAGCAAAACTGGCCGTGGCTTGGTTGATTTGAGGACACTCCCTTACAAAATGCCTGACTTGGCCACAATAGAAGTAAGCGTTGTTGTCCTTGAGACACTGGCCCTTGTGGACCTTCTGACAGGTGGGGCATTTGGTTGCACCCCCCTCAGTATAGCTCAGCCTTTTCTGACTGGGCCTTGTGGCTCGGGATCCAGTTCCGGGTCTAGTGAATGTGGGCCCTTGCCTAGAGAAGGAAGGCCCTTGCCTCTAGTTCTAACTGCCCCATGATCTCTAGTTCCCTCGTCTCTTGGAAAACTCTTCTACTAGGGCCTGAGTCTATCCTAGATGGCCCTATCGTATCCCTCCAGGCCTTTAGATTCTCGCTATTGACGACATTAGGAGCGAGTTTGGCCAACTTAGTGAATGTGGCCTCGTACTGTTCCACTATCATTCCTCCTTTCTATAGTACCATGAACTCGGCAATCTTCAGGTTCTTCACTTCCTGAGGGAAATATTTCTCATTGAAGATAGTGATAAATCATTGCCAGTCCATGTCTAGTTCCCTGGCCTTCTCAAGAAGCCACCACTTGTGTGCAGCTCCTTTGAACATGTATATGGTATATGCCACCTTTTGGACCTCAGTACACGTCAAGATGCAAAAAATCCTATTCATCTCTAATAGCCACTCCTTTGCTACTGTGGCTCCTTCGGTACCGTCTAAAGATGGAGGCTTCATCTTTTGAAACCGTTCATATGGAAACATCGGATCTCGCTCATTCCCCCTGTCGGTCACCCACGTTGATAGGATGCTCCTGTCATATCGACTGACTGGTACTGGCCTGACTCCGGGGTAAAGTCTCAATGACCCTTTTCATCAGTTGCTCTAATCGATCTATGCGATCCATAGTTGCTGATGTATTCCTTGTGTTAACCATCACTGTAAAAGATAATCAGGTAATATTTATATAAGATAACAGTCAGTATCCACATAAAAGTCTAACATAGAAGTGTCAGTATTATCTATCGATTGATTCTTAGACTTAACAGTTCTAGTATTCTAATCCTGTCTTCCGTGACTCACTAGAACCTAAAGCTCAGCTCTGATACCAAGTTGTCACGACTCAAAACCCCACTCTATGCAAATCTCGTATCGTAGGGCTGACCCTATGGCCGTCTCTACTTTTTCTTTCCTTGTATCAATGACAACAATGTATAATATAAAACTTAAATAGTAAATCAGTGGAAGTCTTAAATACATAATATGGTTCTACAATGTCCAAACAGAAACCAACATAACATCACCCTTAGGTGGTGAATTAATGGGAGAACTACATCATAACTAATACATTAGTCAAAATGTCCCCCTATGCTCGTAAACTCCTACTACAGTCCTACAACATCTCTACCCGAAAAATAAGTAAGTCAGAGTGAGCTAACGAAGCTCAGTAAGTAAATTCCCATCTCTGACACAGGTTAAAGTTAACATAGAAAGAACATGAATTCATGAATGTGAACATGATAGCCAATCATGGGGTAAAATACTGTGATAGCCAATAAGGATAAAATGCCACAATGGCCAATGAATAATAGAGGTCACAATAATTAATCATAAGTAATGGATATAACATGAACATGGAAATCTCAACAGAAATCTGTCAACATAAATGTACTACCACAATAAATTGATAACAACCAATCAAAATCAATGAGTGAACTCTCAACATAAGATTATTCATAGGGAATGACATAGTCTTATGAATCCAATAACATAATTATATCAGTCAAACATAAGTGACACAATTACTCTGTTTAGGGCTTGGCTGACTCTCGGTCTTTTGGGGCCCGACATACCCCTCTCATTAAGTGCATATAAAATGTCATAATAACTCAGTGCGTAAATACATCATCTTTTCCATATGTCCGTTCACGGACTCAACCTGTAGGTCCTGTCAACTCAGAAAGTATCATATGAATATTGTGACTTATCACAAATCTGGCATTCATAATATATCATGATCATTCGTGATTTCATAAGAGTGTATAAGGATGGAATATCATTTATTCAGTAAAAACATAACAGTAGGCCTTTCAAGGCATAATACAATATAATGATCAATGATATAGTAGTCAATAAACTGTTTACAAGATAGAACAATATCACATTGTGGAAATAATAAACAGTTGGTACGAATAAGAGTACAAATCTGGCAGTAAAAAAATGAACAAGGCTTGGAAAACAACATGTAAGAGATTGAGGTTTACTTACCTTATCAGTGTATTCTAGTTCATTATTCTGTAACATTTTCCTTCCTTTTTGATTTCCTTATATATTAGTAAACACATCTCAGTTTAATGCTATTCATCAAATTTTATATCTTGTTGCTATAAGTATTTCATTGCTAAAATAGACTCTACTATTGAGTCCAGAACGTCGAAGAAAGTAGGTTTAGGCTTTCGCGGATTTTAATTTAGGTTTGGGTATTATGGTCATTTCGCATTTTTACGGGTCTTTATTTTTTGGGACTCCATCTCGTGAAACGGACCCTTCCATTGGCTTTAGAATGCCCAAAACGTAAGAAAAATACTATTCACTTACTTTATTTGAACATCGAAAATTATCTTAATAATTTATTAATTTAATTAATTAATTTAATCCATTATAGTAATATTATATATTATTTGTTCCACTATATGACACACATGCTTGAGTGGCATGGTGGCTTTGTCAAGCGGCTGAGGTGCTTCACTTCGCACGCACCAGGGTTCGAAACCCTTCGGCCGTATTTCCCTCTTCCCATTTTCTTCCTTAAACAATTGCCATTTAAACCAATTTCATGCCCTAAACGACGCAGTTTAGGGTTGCCCATTATTGCGCCTAGGCAAGTCCTGACCCGACCAGGGATCTAACCCGAAACAGAACCCGAACAGTACCCTTCTTCCTCGCAATTTTTCAGCGCGGCTTCGGTCACCCTCTCCGGCGATGATGACCAAAATCTAAAATTTTCCATGTTTAAAACTTAATATTTTTACAGTTTTTGATCCTCTTTTTGATTCTAAACTATTCCTAACACATTTTTAAACATTCATGTAACATTTAGAGCCCTCAAAACCAAACAAAAAATCACAAAATCACATTTCTAATTTTTTCGATTATCCACTATTTCTACCTCATTTCTTAACCATTTAACTTTCGGTTTCTTCCTAACTTCACCATTTCTATCCTAGATTAAGGTTATACAATCATAGACAAGCTTCATGTGACTTAAATAAAAACCCAGAAAATAAAAATTCAAAAAAAGTGCTTCTGAACTCACCTTATGCTTGTAGTATCTCCCTCTTCCCTTTTCTGTTTCTCCTTTCTGAAGCTCCAAACTCCTCAGTTCCCTTTGGTTTCCTTCCTAAAACGCACACATGGTGCATATATATAGGAAGCTGTCACCGCCCCCCTCTCTCTCTTCCTCCCTCTTTCTTTTCTTCTTCCCCCTATTTTCTATTGCTCTTTTGAATTCGTAACCCCCCTCCTTGAATGTTGCTTTGATTAGGTTTTGTACATTATGTATATACTTTTTATGCCACCACACTCTCTCACACACAACACTCATGCACCGTACATGTGTGTATATATATATATATACTTATAAATATCTTTATATACATATACATGAAATACAAACACCTATACACACACACACACATATATATATACATACAGGTTATATATATATATATATCTACACATATACACTTAATATTCATATATATATATACATGGTTATATATATATATTAATTCATATTATATATAAACATACCCATTATGTATACATATACGAATACATAGACGTATACGTATTTTGGTGCTCGCTCATGGCTCGCTCGGGTATTGCCCGGGCATTGTCTGTACATTCAAGACTATTCATAATCCAAAACTGTCCTATTTCATTCGATATCATAACATAGAGCCCTAACAACTTGGGTTTACATGGGTTGCTCGGTTACAATTTGGGTCAAGGTATTACATCCGACCTCACTCGGACAGTGTATATCCTCTTCATTTTTTTGGCGTAGGTTCGGTCACCATCTCCGGCGCCGGTGACCGGAAACTGCATTTTTCTAAGATTTTAAACTTCATTTTTTTCTCATTTTGATGTCAAAATTTTGTCTATTTTACACCAAATCGACTTTAATGCTTCCTATGATTCATTTAGGACTAGTTTAGGGTTCAAACAACACCATTTTCGACACCCACTTCCATTTTTCAGCCATGTACCAGTTCTGGATTTTTGGCTATAAAATGGTCATTTCTTGACCATTTTGCATGATTCAAACTGTTTTGAAATCCTTGCTAGATTCCCTATCTTTCCCATTCACCAAACTAAGTTTGGTTCAACATACTGGTTCTGGGCCGTAACTATAGAGTGTTTATTCTTGGTTTTTTTTTTTTTTTTTTTTTTTCATGTTTTCCTACTATTTTTGGGTTCTACGCACATGTAAAATAATATAAAACCAAATTAAAATACTTACCTTGAGTGATTTCTCTAGAATGTGAAGCTCCTTCCTCCTCCGTCAATGGTGGAATTTCAATGGAGCTGCTGTTTCTTCCTCTATTTCTACCTTCTTTCTCCCTTCCTTGGTTCCTCCTTTCTTGCTTTTCTTTTCTAAGCATGCAGTGCATGCATCTTTATAACATTTTTCCCCACTGCCTCTCTCTCTCTCTCTCTCTCTCTCTCTCTTTGTTTATTCTTTTTCTTGTTTTATCCTAAGATATTTTCATATTATATTATATATTACACTTCACATTCCACCGCCACACAGATAAAACACACACACATACTTGCCGACACTTTCACACACACTTTTGCACCTTTTGATATATATATATATATATATATATAACACTCACACTCACACACACAACACAATATATATATATATATATGTATATGTTGCCTTATATCTACCTTTCACAACATATACAGTATTTTATACATATATATATGTAACCTCATGTATACACACACTTATACCCACATGCACACACACATGCATATACACTTGTTTACATATACTTATAGATATATATATATATATATATTATACACACACTTGCACACACACACACACACATATATATAGATATACATATTGACTTACATGTATATATATACCCATATATGTATATATACATACACACACACACACACCAATATATACTCATTGCGTGTTCAGGTGTTATTCGGATGCTCGGGATTACTCGTATCCAAAAATCGGGCTAGTTATTTAATATCGAAAAATGAACCCTAACAATTCGGGTTTACAGTGGCTGCTCAGTTATATTTTGGGTCTGGGTATTACATTCTCCCCCCCTCTTAATAGAGTTTGGTCCCCAAACTCTGCGTTTCTCAATTCGGTGGCATTTCCATAATCTAAACATGAGCCTTAAAAAATGCTCACTTTTAACTATAAGAACTTCTTGTTGAGAATCAAGTTCTTCAGTCACATTAGAACAACGTATAATTCTTTCCATAAATATTAAGTGTATTTTTTAATCCTCACATAAACCTTAATTATATTTTGTGCTTCTCCTAGTTCTTAGGGTAAATTAAGACATCATCGATGAATATAATTATGAAATCATCTAAGTGTGGCTTTAAAATTCTATTTATTAAGTCTATGAATACAGCTGCGACATGTGTCATCCCAAAAGGTATCATAAGGAATGCGTAGTATCCATATCAGTTTCTAAATGCCATTTTCTCTATATTAGTGGGCTTGGCTTTCAACTAATGATTCCTTGACCTCAAGTCAATTATTGAGAATATTTATGCCCCTAATATGTATCTCATGTTTTCTATGTCTAACATTCCTCAATAATGATTCTTCTGATGGAATGAAAACAGTTAATAAATAGCCTAGGGGTTCACATGTTCTATGTCTAACATTCTCCAATAATACTATCCGACAGAATGGAAACAGTAAATAAATAGTCTAGGTGTTTAGTTTCTAAGTTCAGTTTAACAAAAATATGGGTACATATTTCAATGTGTAAAGCTAATATAGAATACCTGCATAAAGCTAATATAGAATACCTGCAACTACTATATAGTAGCCTGATCATCTCTTGGTGTAATAGAGAAGACCATTTTCACGTGTTGCTGCTCGTTCCTTGGCCCATTATTGTGGGCCTTTGAGACATTGTCCTTGGTAGACTCTCAAGCAGTTGAGGCATTTAATTCTTCCCGCCCTACTTTATGATCTTTACAAGTGCCACTACTTTATTGTAAGTGGTCAACCGTTGGGGCCTGATTCTAGGTAAAGCTTCAATAACCCTTTCTATTAGTCACTCTAAGCGATCTAATCGATCTGTAGCTATCGGTGCACTCCTTATGTTAACCATTGCTGTAAAAGATAATCAGTCAGTGTTCATGTAAGATAACAGTCAATGTTCACGTAAAGGTCTAACATAGTAGTTTAAGTATTATCTATCGACTGACTCTTTAAACTTAACAGTCTTAGTACTTGTCACTGCCTCGGGCCCCATAACCCGAAGGTGTGATAGTTAAATTAAAATGATTAAATTATTTAAAATATCTCACTAGATTTTTAAAAAAAAAAAAACTGAAAGGGTTTGCCTTAATTATTGGCTAGTTTTGCTTTTCATGCCAATCTGATAATCTATGCATAACAATTATATAATTCAATACATACATCATTTCATTTCTAAGTTACTACATCATGTTCCAAAATACCTATCAAACACATTTACATATCCTAAGAAATATACGAATTTCATACTACATGATTAACAAAAAAAATAATGGAGAATATTCCATTAACGTCATAGTATGTCTTCGTATATATCACGTAAGCCCAAAAAGAAGAGGCACATCAAGTCTATCACCATGTACTCCTCAAGACGAGGGATCCTTCCCGGTACCTGCATCTGGTAGGGGTCAGTACCCCAGTAGGATAACTAAAACAAATGAAATGTGAACGTTGCATAAAAGTGTATGCTTGTGCTCGGTGGGTGGCATGCTATGAAAGTTTATAATCAATTAAGCATATATAACATCCATATTTGTCTCGTTACATTTTATGAGAATTACTTAAGTTCCACTTGAGTTCATTCAAACAACGATCAATTTTATAAATCTCTAGGTTTTATTAAAAACCCAAAAAAAATCCCAAAGTCCTAATTCATCACTCATCAAGTGATCACCTCGCCTCCGATATAGCGAAACATGGTTTCACAGGCTACTAACCTGTAGGCAACCATAACCTGTACCACCGCGCAGGACTCTCGACTCAACCGTCGAACCTCGGATATACACATTCACAACTCAATCCATACCGCAACATTTCGAGTACTCACATCATCTCATAAGCACACAAAACGCGTTCTAAACCAACACTCTTGGTTCTTTTCATTCTCACTCATTATTTTATCCTTCCAAGGATTTTTCTAAATTTTTTTTTCTATGTACAAGACAAATAATTATTTTAAATTTTTTTTTCTCACTCCACACTCATCACAAGTGTGAGTGGTAACAATATTATTTAATAAAACACATGCTTAGGGTCCCAACAACCCAAATATAAACATAGATTTTAATTTGAGAATGCATGGGCATGCTTCACATATATAATAATTTACAAAATTGAAATCTAACACACAACATGGCAATCCTAGCATGCTTTTATACATGAATGTCATCTAGCAACCTATTCATTCCTATTTCAAAAGTTTTAGAAATCCTACCTCACTTTTGTACAATTTTGGAAAGTGTTCTTTGATTTTTTTTCGGTTAAATTGCTCAAAATCAAAGAAAGCGGCAGTAGATCTCGACCCTCACGGAAGCCCGAGTGATTTGTCACATTTTTTTCCTTTTTCTTCTTCTTCCTTTCTTCCCTTTTTTTTTCTCCTTTTCTTCTCTCCTTTTCTTCTCTCCTTCTCCACGCCACTGTCCGTCTCTGGATTTTAGTGTGTGTTTTGTGTAACTTGTGTGTGTTACTTGGTGTGGTTAAAGTCAACCACACCTTTATCTTTTACTTTTTTTTTTTTTTTTTTATCCTTTTGTTTCCACCGCACACACTTTCACTTCTTTCCTTATTATTATTTTTTTCTTTTCTTTTGCTTTATACTTACTCTACATAAACCACCACCACACACTTCTTTGTATTTTTATTTATTTATTTATTTTTTGTGCATATTTTATATCTCAATTTATTTAATTAGTTAATTAAATTTTAATTTGTTCGAAAAAAATTATTTATTCTTTTTTTTTTAAAAAAAAAATTACGGATCTTTACATTCTTCCCCCCTTAGAAAAATTTCGTCCTCGAAATTTAGGATATACCTGAAATAATAAATAAGTCGGGATATCTGGTGTGAAGCTCATTCTCTTCGCTCCCATGTAGCCTCTTTTACACCGTGATGTTTCCATAACACCTTGACTAGTGGAATAGTCTTGCCCTGCAAGACTTGTTCCCTAGTATCCAGGATACGAATTGGACGCTCCTCATATGAAGCATCCGTTTTCCACATCTAACTCTGCCCAATCAAAAACGTGTGAAGGATCTGGCTGATATTTGCGAAGCATTGAAACGTGAAAAACATTATGAACCCTAGAAAGCTGTGGTGGTAATGCCAATCGATATGCAACCTCCCCAATCCTATCAAGGATCTCGAAAGGACCTATGTACCTTGGAGCTAACTTCCCTCCTCGGCCAAATCTAGTCAGGCCTTTCCGTGGAGCAACTTTAAGAAAGACATGATCTCCCACATCGAATGATAACAGGTGAACGCCTCTTATCCGTGTAGCTTTTTTGTCTGCTCTGTGCTATGAGAAGTCGTTGTCGTATCACTTTGATCTTTTCTGTCGTCTCTCGAACCAAGTCGGGTCCTAAGACTGTGGCCTCGCCCACTTCAGTCCAACAAATTGGTGACCTACAAGGTCTACCATACAATGCTTCAAACGGCGCCATCTCGATACTTGCTGGTAGCTGTTGTTGTAAGCAAACTCTATAAGTGGCAAGTGATCTTCCCAACTGCCTCGAAAATCCATGACGCAAGCTCGTAGCATATCTTCTAGTATCTGAATGGTACGCTCGGATTGTTTGTCAGTCTGCGGATGAAAAGTCCGTACTCAGTGACAACTCAATACCCAAAGCTTCCTGAAGACTTTGCCAAAATCGTGCGGTATATCGTGCATCCCGATCCGAAACAATAGAAACTGGAATTCCATGTAAACGTACAATCTCTCGAATGTAAAGACGGCTCAAAGTCTCTACTAAATCCGTACCCCTAATCGGCAAAAAGTGTGCAGACTTCGTTAGACGGTCCACTATAACCCATATTGCATCAGGCCCTTCGTGTTGACTTCGGACACCCGGAAACAAAATCTATCGTGATGTGTTCCCACTTCCACTCCTCTACTGGAAGAGGTTGTAACAACCTTGCTAGTCGTTGATGCTCACCTTTGACTTGCTGGCAAGTCAAACATTTACTTACAAATCCTGTGACATCGGTCTTCATACCCTTCCACCAATACTGTCAGCGAAGATTCTGGTACATCTTGGTACCACCTGGATGTACTGCAAGTCTAGAGTGGTGAAATTCTTGCATAACATCCTCGCGACAAGCTTGCGGTACATAGTAACGTCCCTGATAATGCAATCCATGATCAGTATGAAATGAGCATCCAACAACTGGATCACCCCTAGAAATATGAGAACGGATAGATTCTGCCTCTGAATCCTGGAGCTGTGAATCCAAAATACGAGTCAAAAGGCTAGGATGTGCAATAACAGAAAATAAGAAAGCTGAATCGCTTGTCTCATTGAGACATAAATCGTACTCTGCCACTGCTTCTAGCATATTCCACTAATGCATCAGAATTGCTGCTATACTCTCATGCGATTTCCTACTTAACGCATCTGCAACCACGTTAGCCTTCCCCGGATGATACAGAAGATCAAAGTCGCAATCCTCCATATATTCCATCCAACGATGCTGCCTCAAGTTTAAGTCATTTTATGAGAAAAGGTACTTGAGACTCTTATGATATGAATACACCTCAAACTTCTCCCCGTAGAGATAGTGTCTCTAACTCTTCAAAGCAAAGATAACTGTTACCAACTCTAAGTTGTGGGTGGGGTAGTTTCTCTCATACGGTTTCAACTGTCGGGAGCCAGTAAGCAATGACCTTCCTTCGTTGCATCAAAACGCAACCCAGTCCCTCTCGTGAAGCATTGTAGTATACCGTGTAGCCAATTCCACTCTCAGGAATAGCTAAGACAGGTGCAGAGGTAAGAAGAGTTTTCAGTGTCTGGAAAGCTTGCTTACAATCATCGTTCTAAACGAATCGGACTCCTTTCCGAGTAAGTCTAGTCATAGGCATAGCCAAGCATGAAAATCCCTCTACAAAACGACGATAATACCCAGCTAAACCCAAAAAACTACGTATCTTGAACACATTTTTCGGTCTTTCCCAAGTCGTAACTGAATCGATCATTGCAGGCAACGGAAACTCCCTCTTGGGAAACTACATGTCCAAGAAATTTGACCTCAGTCAACCAAAATCCGCACTTCTCATATTTGGCGTACATGTGGTGCTCACGTAAAGTCTGTAGAGCAATTCTCAAATGCTCTTTATGTTCCTCTTATGAAGGTGAATAAATAAGAATAGCATCAACAAACACAATGATGAAGCGATCAAGATACTCTCGAAAAACCCAATTCATGAGATCTATGAATGCTGCTGGTGCGTTCGTCAACCCAAATGGCATCACAAGATACTCATAATGTCCATATCGAGTACGAAAAGCTGTCTTCTGCACATCAGAATCCTTGATCCTCCATTGGTGATATCCTGACCTTAAATCAATCTTTGAGAAACACATTGAACCTCGAAGTTGATCAAACAAATCATCTATCCTCGGTAACAGATATCGATTCTTAATTGTGACTCGATTAGTTTCCGATAATCGATGCAAAGGCGTAAAGAACCATCACCCTTCTTGGCAAACAACACTGGTGCTCCCCAAGGTGAAGTGCTAGGACGTAGATCCTCTATCTGAGTCTTCAACTCACGTAATTCTGCCGGAGCCATCCGATATGGTGCCATAGAGATAGATGTGGTACCCTGGTAAAATCTCGATAGAGAACTCAATCTCTCTAGGTGGCGGTAACTCATACAAATCATCTGGAAAAACATCCTCAAAATCCCTCACTATCGGTGGTAACTCCTAACGAATGTCATCCCTAACATCGGTTACCCAACTAGCAAACATAAAATTGAGTTCACCTAAGCCACGTGAATCCCACGGCCTCGGAGTAGTGAAATCACTCCGGTCCCCCAAGAAATGAAAAAGATCTCCCTCGGGAGTGCAAATAGTAACTCTACTACGAAAACAATCAATGGTAGCTCGATGGGTAGACGACCAATCCATACCTAGAATCAAATCAAAGACATTCATATCAAGAACAATAAAATCAAAGACAAAACGATGATCAGCAACCTCGATCTCATAAGAACGAACCACTCGTTTGAGTGAAAGTCGACCCCCAATCGGAGTCTCAACATGAAGTGGAATGTCTAATAATGATATCTCCAATCCCAAAGTAGATGCAAATGATGACGATATAAACGAATGTGAGGCACCTGTGTCAATCAATACATGTGCCCAAGAACTAAAAATCAAGACTGTACCTCAAACCACAGATGGTCCAACTGAAGGATCTGTCGTAGTAGTAAGTGCATAAACTCTGCCCTGAGTCTGAGATGGTACTATGTTCTGACGACTAGTACCCTGGTGAGTAATGGGGGGTCTAGATACTGAAGAAGAAGATGAACCTATAGAAGGTCTAGTACTCTGTGTAGAATATGCCGGAACTGGAGGCAAAGAAGGATAACTTGGAAAAAACTGCAGAGGCTGTGGATCATAACCAAGCTGATGAACCAAGGAAGCCCCTGTCCCCCCAAGTGCAGGACAATACCTCTGAATGTGTCCAGTGACACCACAATGATAACACGTGGGTGGCTTTCCCCTACCCTGAGACTGTCCCCTACTCTGTCCCCGTCCATGGCTAACTTCTCTAGACTGACTCTGACTCAGACTCGGTGCAGAAATGTGCCCTCTACTAGTACTCTGAGACTGTCCCTGTCTTTGAGGCTGCTGTTGTCGCAACTGTGTACACTCAGCCCTCACATGTCCAGGCTGTCGGCACTGGTAACAGATAATCTCTCCCTGAGCGGTCCTACCCGGTGTAGGAGAAGATGAAAAAGTCAACTGTTGTTGCTGCGGAGTAAATCCCTGAGAAGTAGATGCCCCATATCTCATTCTCTTCTTATTTTGTCGGTTGGGATAAGAACTTGTAGCTGTACCCGTCAACTGCTGGTGAATCTTAACCGGTCTACTAACCCACTGGTCTGCCTCAATTAGTTGTGCCCTATCATACACCTCACTCATCATAGGGAGGTTCAATGGAACCACTAAGGTTCTAATCGCTGGCCTGAGTCCTAACTCAAACAGTCGTGCCCTGTCAGTCTCATCAACAATGGCCCCTGGTGCATACCGAGCTATGAGAGAAAAACGTGCCTCATATTGACCTACAGTCATGTCACCCTGATGCAAGTGAAGGAACTCCTGACGTAATGATGCTCTAGCAACTGTTGGAAAGAACTTCCCTAAAAAAGCTGTGCAAAATACGTCCCACCTTCCTAACCATGGTGTTCCTCACTGACTCCCACCAAACTAGGGCCTCACTCATAAGTAAGACAGATGCAAAGTCAACTCGAAGATCATCCTCCGTGATATGCACTGTATCTAGTAATCTAGACACATCTCTTAGCCAATGATTTACAACAAAGGCATCTGTGCCCCCAGAAAATCTCGGTGGCTGAAGTCGCTGGAACTCTCTCATTGCTGATGTTGCCCTACTCTCCCCTGCCGAGATACGTGCCTGAGTCTCAACCTGTTGACCCAATGGTACCATACCAAGCATCTGCTGGTAGTGATGTAAAAACTCAAGCATAGATCGTGCTAACTCAGCCCCGTCCAACTGTACCCTCTGAACGCCTTGTGGAGGCATCTGTAATGGTGCAGGTGGATCTACAAACTCAACTCTCTCACCCTGCTGCTCAACATGTGGAGGTAATGGAGGGTCATTCTCTCCCTCGATACTTTCACCTACCTGTTCCTCACTATGTGTAGGAAATGGAGGCTCAGATTCAACAGCTCTCCCTTCGCTCCGTCCATTAGCTTTTGGCAGCATTTTCTATACGATAGAAAATAAATATTTCTATTAAGACTCATTTCTAAATGAAAGTTTAATCCCTTACATGTTCCCAATGATGTGTCATATACACCACATGCACATAATCAGCTAACATGTATTTACATCAATGCAAGTAGCACATACTTTATGCATTTCACCCAGTTATGCTAACACATAATCATGTGATCACCTATACCACATCAACATGCACATTCAACATCATGTACCACATTTTCTTATCAAATCATGTAAATTTTTTTATTTTATTTTATATACCCATTCTCATCGTCCCTAGGTATTCGAACCTAAGCTCTGATACCATTTTGTCACGCCCCGGACCCTATAACCTGAAGGTGTGATAGTTAATTAAGTTAAATTAAAATGATTAAATTAGTTAAAATATCTCACTAGATTTTTTAAAAAAAACTGAAAGGGTTCGCCTTAATTATTGGCTAGTTTTGCTTTTCATGCCAACCTGATAATCCATGCACAGCAATTATATAATTCAATACATACATCATTTCATTTCTAAGTTACTACATCATGTTCCAAAATACCTGTCAAGCACATTTACATATCCCAAGAAATATACGAATTTCATACTACATGATTAACAAAAAAAATAATAGAGAACATTCCATTAATGTCATAATATGTCTTCGTATATATCACGTAAGCCCAAAAAGAAGAGGCACATCAAGTCTATCACCATGTACTCCTTAAGACGCGGGGTCCTTCCTGGTACCTGCATCTGGTAGGGGTCAGTACCCCAGTAGGATAACTAAAACAAATGAAACGTGAACGTTGCATAAAAGTGTATGCTTGTGCTCGGTGGGTGGCATGCTATGAAAGTTTATAATCAATTAAGCATATACAACATCCATATTTGTCTCGTTACATTTTATGAGATTTACTTAAGTTCCATTTGAGTTCATTCAAACAACGACCAATTTTCTAAATCTCTAGGTTTTATTAAAAACCCAAAAAAAATCCCAAAGTCCTAATTCATCACTCATCAAGTGATCACCTCGCCTCCGATATAGCGAAACATGGTTTCACAGGCTACTAACCTGTAGGCAACCATAACCTGTACCACCGCGCGGGACTCTTGACTCAACCGTCGAACCTCGGATATACACATTCACAACTCAATCCATACCGCAACATTTCGAGTACTCACATCATCTCATAAGCACACAAAACGCAGTTCTAAACCAACACTCTTGGTTCTTTTCATTCTCACTCATTATTTTACCCTTCCAAGGATTTTTCTAAATTTTTTTTTCTATGTACAAGACAAATAATTATTTTAATTTTTTTTTCTCACTCCACACTCATCACAAGTGTGAGTGGTAACAATATTATTTAATAAAACACATGCTTAGGGTCCCAACAACCCAAATATAAACATAGATTTTAATTTGAGAATGCATGGGCATGCTTCACATATATAATAATTTACAAAATTGAAATCTAACACACAACATGGCAATCCTAGCATGCTTTTATACATGAATGTCATCTAGCAACCTATTCATTCCTATTTCTAAAGTTTTAGAAACCCTACCTCACTTTTGTACAATTTTGGCTAAGTGTTCTTTGATTTTTTTTTTTTTCTGGTTAAATTGCTCAAAATCAAAGAAAGCGGCAGTAGATCTCGACCCTCACGGAAGCCCGAGTGATTTGTCACATTTTTTTTCCTTTTTCTTCTTCTTCCTTTCTTCCCTTTTTTTTTTCTCCTCTTCTTCTCTCCTTCTCCACGCCGCTGTCCGTCTCTGGATTTTAGTGTGTGTTTTGTGTGAGTTGTGTGTGTTACTTGGTGTGGTTAAAGTCAACCACACCTTTATCTTTTACTTTTCTTTTTTTTTATCCTTTTATTTCCACCGCACACACTTTCACTTCTTTCCTTATTATTATTTTTTTCTTTTCTTTTGCTTTATCCTTATTTTACATAAACCACCACCACACACTTCTTTGTATTTTTATTTTATTTTATTTTATTTTTTTTTTGTGCAGATTTTATATCTCAATTTATTTAATTAGTTAATTAAATTTTAATTTGTTTTAAAAAAATTATTTATTCTTTTTCTTTTTAAAAAAAAAATTACGGATCTTTACAGTACTCTAGTCATGTCTCCTATAAATCACTAGAACCTAAGGCTCAACTTTGATACTATTCTGTCATGACCCGAAATCCACCTTATGCAGATTGGGGATCGCGGGGCCGACACTGTGGCCGTCCCTACTTTTTCTTTCCTTGTATCAGTGATAACAATGTGTAATATAAAAATTTTAAATAGTTATACAGCGGAAGTCTTAATAAGATTCTATACATATCAAAAGAGAACTAACATTACATTATTTTTAGGTGGTGAATACATGGGAGAACTATAAAATCCTTTTTATCATATTTTTCAAAATGCTCTCCTATGCTCTTAAACAACTACTACCATCTCGCAGCGTTCCTTCCTGAAATAAATAAGTCTAAATGAGCTAACAAAGCTCAGTAAGTAAATTCCTTTCTCTTTGCCATGGGTCAGGGTCAATGTAGAAAAAAACATAATCTACGATAAACAAGGATATGATAATATGATAGAGTCAAGATATAGGATGCCATAATAGCCAATCAGGACAATAGAGATCACAATAACCAGTCAAGAATGAATAAATGGTGCAAGGTATATGAATCATAAATAGGAGTCTGTCAAAACAATAGTTATACTGCCACAATCAATAGGTAACCAATCAATCGTAAACCAATGGATAAACTTTCAACATATGATCATTCATAGGAAAAATATGATCATTCTATGAGTTCAATAAAAGATATGACATCAATAAACTTTTTGATGCATATTACTGTTAGGGCCTTTCATATCCTCTATCATATTAGGGCCTGTTATATCCTCTATCTTTTACGTTTACAACGCTATACATCCATTCATGGACACAGTCATCTGTTTCCACACTTAAGGTTCCAAAGGAAGGGGTTTGCTGGTCTAACAATGCCCTACGCCCGGGTCTAGCCTCGCCTCACCCAAACTAATGAATAGCCTCGTGGAATTTGACCTGTAGGTCGAGTAGCATCTCAGTAACCAACACATTCAGTAAAAGTATCGGATGGACGTTGTGACTGAGCACAACTCCGGGTACTCATAATATATCATGACTATCATAATTCCACGAAAAATGTATATATATGTGGAATATCAATTTTCTTAGTAGCAAGAACATATCTGTTGGCCTTCCAAGGCATGGTACAAAGTGTACAATCAATCACAAATATAATAGTCAATTGTTGGGTTCATAACCACAGCAGAAGCGATTTCAAAAATCTATTTGGATCTATTTCTTTACTCAAATCATACAATCTTGAAAAGAGAGGTTAGAATTACCTTGTTCTTGATAATCTTGATTGTTGAAGAAGATTTCTTGAAAAGATTGATTCTCTTTCTCCTCTAGGTCTTCTCCTTTTTTTCCCTTAGGCAAACCGTATTATAGGAGAGTGGGCTGCTTCTTATTTTTGTGTAGCACAAAAACTTAACTTCTGATAAACGGCTCCCTATATATCATATAAATAGGGCTTTTCCTAATTAGGGAAAGAGAAAAGATCATATAATTAGCTTCCAATTAATTAATTAAATCTTAATTATCTTATAATCAAATTAATTGACTAATTAATTTCAATTAACTCCACTATATAATTGAAATTGCACTCCAACTTAGTAGAATAGAGTAAACGCATAAATACTATACATTTGCAGTTGGCCCATTTACATGGATACTAATAATAAGAGTTCCATATTATACTATCAAATTAATTCTCTAATTATTTTAAGAACCTAATTCAATAATTATTAATCACTTGTAATTTGGTCATCTTTTCAATAAAAGATTTGCTAAAAAGACCGGATCTGGATTTCAGTGATTAACTCATTGAATTAGCATAAAGGTGATATCTATCTCTATAATATATAGAGTATAGATTCCATCTTGAGAATATGTGTTTCCACAGTCTAAATAATGACTTCCCAAGATACCGAGGTGTTGATCTAAAAGACCTCACTCATTGGTAACTCAAAGTCATCACTATTCAGAACTTGAGTTCACTATCCTCTTAAGATTAAGAGCTTATTGCGAATAGTGAATAAGAAACTTATTAAAGGTGATAGTTACAAGTAATGTGTTTCTTATAGTGATCTAGTTTAGTGTATTCCTAATACACCAATACAATAACCTAGAGTCCACTACTCTGATTGTTGAGATAAATTACCTTATCATATAAAGGTTAACTGTATTACAGCTTTACAGATAAGACGTCTAGCCTTATCAATAGCCACGAACAATTATAGAACTTCCTATATAAGCAGTTCATATCTCCTATGTATAAATCTCATTTATACACATGAACCATTCCTAATGACAATTGAAGGACTAATCATCTTATGATATAAAGCAACATCTAAACATATGGTAATATGAAACTCAATAATAAATCAATTATATTAAATATTAATAAAATGTCTTGGATATGAGGGCACACATCCTAACAAACTCCTACTTGCACTCACATCCATTGTGTCATAACATCTGACACCCATCTTATCCACATGAAGCTTGAAACTTTTAGAAGGTAGAGCTTTAGTGAAAGGATCTGCAAGATTGTCCGTAGATGCAACCTTGGTGACAATAATGTCTCCACGCTGAACGACCTCTCTGATGACGTGATACTTACGCTCTATGTGCTTTCCATCCTTGTGGTTTCTTGGCTCCCTGGATTGAGCTACAGCTCTACCACCAAGAGTAAACATATATCCTGAGGTTGACTTTCTAGAGTCTTGATCTGACATAAAGTCAAAGTCTGTGTAGCCAACTGGAAATAGATCACCACCCCCGTATCTCAACATATAATCTCTAGTCCTTCTCAAGTACTTGAGTATATGTTTCACGGTAGTCCAATGATTTGGTCCTGGATTAGATTGATATTTGCTGACCCTGCCGACTGCAAAACAAATATTTGGTCTAGTGCAAAGCATAGCATACATAAGGCTTCCTACCACTGAAGTATAAGGAATCGCCTCTATGCGTTCCTCTTCCTTAAGTATCTTAGGACACTAATTCTTGGACAAAGGGACTCCATGCCTAAAAGGTAATAAGCCTTTCTTGGAGTTATGTATTGCAAACTTGACAAGAATTCTGTCTATATATGCCGCTTGAAATATGCTCAACATCCTGTTCTTCTGATCTCGCAAAAGCTTAATCCCAAGGATGTAATTGACTTCTCCTAAGTCCTTTCATATCATATTAACCAAACCTTATGGCAGACAACACCTCTACATCATTCCCAATGAGTAGTATATCATCCACATACAGAACTAGGAACACCACCACGCTTCCTTCACTCTTCTTATACACTCAAGGTTCATCTGGGTTTTGATCAAAACCAAATGACTTGATTGCCTGATCAAATCGGATGTTCTAACTTCGGAAAGCTTGCTTAAGTCCATAAATGGACCTATGTAACTTGTATACTATATGCTCTTGGCACTTAGCTATGAAACCATCTAGTTGCATCGTATAAATGTCTTCCTCAAGATAGCTATTCAAGAATGTTGTCTTGACATCCATTTTCCAAAGTCCTCGAATCTTTATCAGAGATTGCCCTATCGTAGCTACTTGGGATCTAAAACATGTTATCTGAGATAAACTCTCCTAAGAACATGTACCTATGAGGTGGCCTAACAGTTCTCCCACTACGACATAGCTCCGGTGTAATAGAAGATGTTGGAATAGAGGCATCTAGTCCATGATTATCATTTTCCTGAGGAATAGAAGAAGCATCTGATGTTTCTTCTAAAATGATCTTACTCTTGGGCTTCTGACCCATAATATAATCATCTGTTAGAAAGACAATATTCGTGTTAACGAATACCTTATGCTCATTGGGATTATAAAAGAGCTAGCCTTTTGTCCCCTTAGGATAGCTAATGAAATAGCTCAATTCTTATCTTGGTTCCAACTTGCTAGCCTTTCCTTTCAGCACATAGGCTGGACACCCCTAGATCCGATAGTGGTTTAGACTTGACTTGCGCCTAGTCCAAAGCTCTACTAGAGTCTTGGGAGCAGACTTAGTTGGAGCTGAGTTCAGAATATATACTGCTGTCTCTAACGCATACCCCTCATCATTGACCTTACCATCTAAAAGTGTCATGTTTCTCTTCTCTACTACACTATTTTGCTGAGGCATGCCAGGTGCAGACAACTGGGGTAAAATCTCATTATCCAATAAATGCTGACTGAAGTCACTAGAGAGATATTTCCTACCTCGATCAGATCGAGGTGATTTTATGCTCATATCTAATTGCTTTTCCACTTCTGCTAGAAACTCTTTGAACTTTTCAAAGACTTCTGATTTGTGGTGCAATAGATAGACATAACCATATCTAGAGTAATCATCAGTAAAAATGATGAAATACTCATAGCCCCTTCTGACCCTAATATTTAAGGGATCATATACATCAGTATGGATTAACTCCAATACTTCTTTAGCCCTGTTTCCCTTTGAAGCAAAGGGTTTTTTTGGTCATCTTTCCATCCAAACAGGATATACAGGCTAGTAGTGGTTCAACAACCAAGGAAGATAAGGTACCTTCCTTTACCAGTCTATTAATCTTATCCAGATTAATATGTCCTAGCCTCAAGTGCCAAAGATAAGTTTAATTAGTAGTAGAAACTTTTCTTTTCAGTGGTAAAGTTTGTGATAGTTCATTTTTTTGGTGTCATGTATCTTATACATTTTAGGAGTAATCAAATAAAGACCATTAACTGTTGTGCTAAAGCATATAAAAGAACCTACTATGTTTAATAACAATATTTGAATTAAAATAAACTGAATAACCTTGTTTTATTAAACTTAAAACCGATAATAAGTTCCTTCTAATGCTAGGCACATATAAGAAATCATAAAATACTATTATTTTATTTGAAGAAAAACATAAACTAACTACTCCTATTGACACTGCAACAACTTTTGCTTCTGTTCCTAAGTGAAAGATAATCTCTCCATCACTTAGTCGCTTGGTCTTCCGAAACCCCTGCAACGAATTACAGATGTGATTAGTTACACCGGAGCCTACACACCAGGAATCTGAAGTACGTGCTATATAGTTTACTTCAATAATAAGTGATTCAATTATACCTATGTTCTTTTTCTTGGCTAGATAATCTGGATAATTTCTCTTCCAATGCCCCATGACCCCGCAGTGGAAACAATTTCCTTTGGGCTTAGTGATTGCCCCTGTGGTTGCCTCTTTCTTCCCTTTTCTAACACCCCCTTTAGGACTCATATTTTCCTTGGAGTTTTTAGGGTTCTGTTTCTTCTTCCACTTACCCTTGTCTTTGGGTTTGGGCTTAAAAGAAGAACCCTCAGCCACATAAGCACTAGGATGGCTTTTGATAATACCCTCCACTGCCTGTAAAGAGCTCTGAAGCTCAGCCAAAGTCAAATTCATTTTGTTCATGTTATAGTTAAGCTTAAATTGATTTAAAGAGTCAGGTAGTGACTTGAGGATAATATCAACCTGGGACTCACCATCAATGTCAACCCCTAGAACTTCTAGTAAATTTAAAAAGTTAATCATTTTTAAAACATGGTTGCTTACTGGAGTTCCTTTTGCCATCTTAGTGTTTATGAGTGCTCTCATGGCATTCTTCCTAGCAGGACGGCCCTAATCCCCAAACATCTCCTTTAAGTTAAGGATCATATCTCTAGCTGTTAGGAAACTCTGATGCTGATGCTGTAAAACACTTGACATCAAAGCTAAGATATAGCAACATGCCATCTCATCAGCCTTGATTCACCTAGAATAGCTGGTCAATGTCCTTTTGGAGAGCATCATCCCCTTGAAGGTCTGGGCTATTCGCAGTAATCTCATATTTGTACCCTTCTGCAGCAAGAACAATGTCCAAATTCTGTTTCCAGTCCACATAATTAGGTCCAGTCAACTTATTTTATTTCAGGATGATAGCAAGTGGATTAAATGAAGACATTTGAGAATCATATATATAAACACACACATTAGCATGAATGTAAATAAATAGTAAAATAACTTTTGCTTTCATGAATGCATAGTGGTATCCTCAAGCCGCTTTCAATGAATGAATTGGAACCTAACCTTATAAACAACATGCTCCGTGGGGATGACAATGGCATTCATATGATTAGGAGGACCATCACATCTTAGATGATTTCACTATCTAGACATCTCATGTCAAATGAAACATATTTTTCAATATCCTTTGGTCTTCAAAAGACAATGATAAACTTCGTAGCGAGAACATCATTCCCTTTTGATCAAGTGTATACCATCATCTCAAAGAAAAAGACAATCGTTGTAAGTAGCATCCCCGTGGGGAGATCACCCTCATCTCGTCTTTTTCTATTCTATCCTAAGAGGTCCATACTTCTAACCAACTAGCTTGTCACTCTCCGTAGGGAGGCCACTCGAAGATGGCCCAGGGCACCTATTTTTGTCTTACTATGGGCCGATGATGGAAGACCGTGGGAGCTTTCTTAAAGCATCCATCTCATACTTGTTTTTTAAATTGAGGATCTTTATTATACAACACATGCATAATTATATTAACCTATTCATGGATCAAAATTAATCATGTGATTTTATGAAAGTAAACATACAAGCATAAAATTAAAATGATCTCTCATGGCCAACTAAAATTCTTGACAACAGGCTCTATACTTCCATTGGTCTTCTTGATGGCTCCCATCCTCTACCTTTTTCTTTCAGAAATAAAATAAATACATGAAGAACCTATACCCACATACGTGAGTTTACATTTAATCTAAAATTAAAATTAATAGGCTAAGGAAACCAATGTAGCTTGCTAATTGGCGAAAAAAAATTTCAAGTCCATTGCCCTTAACAACTGTCTCAAAACCAATTAAATTACATAATTCCTAATGGCCAGTCCATGAGAGATAGGATACATCAATTCACATAAATGAACCATTCAAATATGAGGAATAAAATATTAAAGCATTTAAATATATGATTAATCATATACATCACCCATGTATATTTTAGAGTGTACTGAGATTTAATCCATGTATCCAATAACCCGTATAGGTCAAGTCTCACTTAACCTATAATTTTAAATCCAACATATTTGGGTATCAAATACTCATGTGAATCATAAGTGATACTCATAATGTAAAAAGATGAATATAGAAAATAAAATTTAAATTCATAAAATATTTGACTATCTCATACCTACAAAATATAGTAAATTTGGGTATCTAATATCCAATTAAAATAATAATTTATATTACTGTCAAGATTGTCTATCTATAGGGTAACATATACTCATAATATAAACAATAGATATATAAAATAAAATTGAGTCATTGGGTATCATATACCCAAATAGTTAAAAATAATAATTTTTAGTAAAATATATAATATATAATATCAAATATTATATATTTATATATATATATATATATATATAATTTTTGTCATGTGCCAATTATCGATATCAAATACCCATTATACATTTTGACAATAATAATAAAAAGATCATTATTATAATAAACTATTTTTTTTCCTATTAGTTAAATAATATAATATAGTATCAAATATTATATATGTATATATATATATATATATATATATATTGCCATGCGCAGCTGCTCATTTTTGTGTGTTAAAAAACAAATACCCAACATGCACCTCATCTTTGAGCTCATTCTCAGTCTCCTCCATTGCTGCTTGAACATTGGTGGCCAGCTTTAGAGCCTCCGCAACTTCAGCCTCCTCCTTCTTTTTCTTCAGAGCCTCTAGCTCAAAAGTCAGGGCGTTCTTCTATGACTCCAAGATGACCACATTGTTCAGGGACTCCTTGTATTTCTCCTCGAAGGAGAGAGATGTAGAGCGAGTCGTCCCGAGCTGAAGACAAGCCTTGTCTAGCTCAGCTTGGAGCTTGTCTTTCCTCTCTGACTCCTTAAGGAAGTCCATAATAGCAGCCATAGCATGAACAACCTGTGAGATGTAAAAGTTATGTTAGTCAAAGTAGAAGTTAAAAATAAGAAGTAAATAAATAAAAAAAAAAAACTAAGTAAAGAAGCTTTACCCTCATGTGAGAAACCAGAAGGTCTCTAGCTATCCTCTTGGGCTTCAAACCTTTGAAGCGGTTCGCTGTAGAGATCTAGGAGTCATCGTAGGCCTTCTTGATTGTTGCCACCCCTTTCTCAGCCAAAATGATGTTGGGAGGCATCGAGCTCAGCTTCCCCTTGTCATGGGAGGAAGAGTGCATGGGAAGGGTTGGATGTGGCAGCAACTCTTCTCGAGCGACTAGCGTGGTCGGCTTTTCAGAGACTGTACACTCTGGAGAGCTGGAGGCTCCCACTTTGGTCCTCCTCTTCTTTTGAGGAGGTGCTAGAGCGGTAGGGCTGGATACCCTTTCGGTCTTCTTGGGTCCAGGTGTCCAGCTCCCCAAGACTGACTTCTTCAGCAAAGACAACCTATCCTTGGCTAGACCAGCGTCCGTGAAGTTCTGGAGAGCCGGTACTCGATTTTAGGGATGATCTTGTGGGTATAGGAGTCACCAGTACCTCTCTTAAAGTTCTAGAGTAAAGACTGATCTTCCCCAAGCCTTCTTATTTGTAACAAAAAATTAGGAAAAAGTTAGACAAATCGAAAGAAGAGTTATGATATCTTTGTTGGAAACCAAAGGTCTGTGGGCTCATCTTTAAAGCCGGTATGCAGAGGGAAAAGACTCGTTTGGTTATTAAAATCTTCATGTTCGCAGCCTTCATTGGCAAAGAAGTACCAATTTTTCCATGTCTTGTTGGAAGTGGGTACCGAGGTTAATGGCTTGAACCTCTTGTCAAAGGACATGTAATATCCCCTCCGACCTGAGGAACTTCATGTCCATGTTGCTTCGGATGAGGTCCATAAGATGCCTCCAACTGTTGATATTCAACTCGGTAGGACAGATCTTAAACCAACTAAAGAATTCATTTATAAGGGGATGAAGATGGAAATGCACACCGATGTCAAACCATTCGAGGTAAGTGCAGATTTCCCCTCTTTCTATGTCCGATGGACGGTCTATTCTCCTAGGGATCCTACGAATTACATTTTTAGGGAAATCAAAAATTAGTCTTGAGGGTATCTAACATGCCCTTAGTACTGGCACTCTCACTTTCCTCTTTCTTATGAGATCGGCCCGACGTGCTGACTTTCCTATTTCTAGATTCAAGATGCGCCTCAAAAAGTAGCACCCCCGAATCACTACTAGAGGAACTACCCATTTCCTCAACAGGAAATGCCCTCTGACTACCTATTTATACGATTTCCCTATTTTCTTACCCATTACCAGAATACGCGTCAGAATAAGACATTTTTATAAAATGAACAGAATAAGCCAAAAAAACCCAAAAGAAGAAAATGCAGAAAAAAGAGAGGAAAGTAGGAATAACAATCAGAAATAAGATGAGGGTTACCACTCATTGACCGTATATCGAAGTTCGAATGCTGGAGTAATCCTCTGGTACATTGGAAATTCGCTCAGAAATCTTCTCTTTCTCTATTTCAAACGATGAAGGATTCGTAAAAGAATCCAATAGAGAGATTTTGACTATTTATAAGGTGTCAAAGGGCAACATTTATGGCCCCGAAATCCCAACCGACGGTTGGCTAATGATGGCTTCGATTATCAAATTAGCAACTTAAGTAATGATGAGGCTATAACTGATAGCTATTTTCTTGGAATGTAGAACGACGCATTAATGAGATTATGCGTGACCTTTTAGAAACCCTAACCTTAGTTTTACATGGGTCGCTACAGAACTGAGGCTCGGGGGGTAGCTGATGTGACATAGAGTGATAATCCAACCAAAACTTGACATATGTATGTGTAGAGCTCTTTTATATCCAGGTTAGGAAATAACATAAAGTTATTCAGATCAAACAACTATGAGGGATCCACATGTTCTTTGATCAGAATGGCGCAAACCCTTTCTCTAGAGCAGGGAGCTCGAAGTAAGTACCTAGAGGGGTCACCAACTGATTATCGCCTTACATGCCCTATCGACGTTGGAATAACAAAGTTCAACATAGTAACTGCTATTCTCTAGGCAATTCTAGAATTGTTCGTGACTATTGATAAGATTGGACATCTTATCTATAAAGCTGTAATACCGTTAACCTTTATGTGATAAGATGGTTTATCTCAACCATTAGAGTAGTGGACTCTAGGTTATTGTATTACTGTATTGGGAATACACTAAATTAGATCACTGTAAGAAACGCATTATTTGGAATCTGTCACTTTTAATAAGTTTTTTATTCACTATTCGCAGTAAGTTTTTAATCTTGAGAGGATAGTGAACTCAAGTTCTAATTAGTGATGACTTTGAGTTATCAATGAGTGAGCTCTTTTAGATCAACACCTCGGTATTTTGGGAAGTCATTATTTAGACTCTGGGAACACATATTCTTAAGATGGAATCTACACTCTATATATTAAAGAGATGTATATCACCTTTGTGCTAATTCAATGGGTTAATCACTGAAATTCGAATATGGTCTTTTTAGTAAATTGTTTATTAAAATGATGACCAATTACAAGTGATTAATAATTATTGAGTTAGGTTCTTAAAATAATTAAGGAATTAATTTGACAATATAATATGGAACTATGATTATTAGTATCCATGTAGAGGGGCCCACTACAAAAGTATAGTGTATATGGGTTTAGTCTATTCTACTAAGTTGGAGTGCAATTTCAATTATATAGTGGGGTTAATTAAAATTAGTTAGTCAATTAAAATTAATTATGAGATAGTTAAAATTTAATTGATTAATTAGAAACTAACTTAGTGGGACCTATTAAATCCCTTCTCTTGTCCTAATTAAGCTTTATATATATGATATGTAGGGAGCCGTTTATCATAAGTTTTTGCGCTAGACGAAAATAAGAGGCAGCTCACTCTTCTATTATACGATTTGCCTAAGAGAAAAGAGGAGAAGACCTAAAAGAGAAAGATAAGGAAGATTGCATCAATCTTTTCAAGAAATTTTTTTCAACAATCAAGATTATTAAAAATAAAGTAATTTTAATCTTTTTTTTCAAAATTATATGATTCATATAACGAAAATGATGTAAAAAAAATTTTGATTTTTAAAATCATTTTCACTATGGTTACAAAACCAACAATTCTAACTTATTTTACAATTACAATTATTACTCTCTATAATTTGACAAAACAATTGCAATTGTAAGGGGCATTAGTGTAAATTAGCAATCATCCCATCGCAACAGCCGGTTGTCGCCTTTCATTTGCCATTAGGTATCAAATAGAAACACCATCTGTCTGCAACAACACAACTAGAGAGCTCCAAGAGAGGAAATTGAGTGGTGTATGGATTGAGGTGGTGGTGGTTGTGAAAGAGAGACGTACGCAAAGACGGCGAATTTGTATGTGAAAGCGGTGCCGCCGACGGATCTGAACAGGAAGACGGAGTGGTTCACGTACCCAGGATTGTTGACCACCTACATACCGAGAGATGGCTTAAAATAGAGAAACTTAAATGGAGTATAAGGATTGATGTACGGTGGGGGTACAAAAATGGCGAATTTGTGTGTAAAGACGGTGCCGTCAACGGATCTGAACCGTAGGACAGAGTGGTTCGCATAGCCAGTGATGTGCACTATCTACATACTAATCCTACTCTGTTCGGGGCTCACGTCCTCTCTGTCTTTGGTTGTTCCCGTGGCACGGCCTGGCACCTCTCTCGTTTTCTTGTAAGCTTGTTTTTATTTCATCCTCTCTCTAGTTTCCTATGAATTTATGGGCTTATTTGGGTTTTCTTAAATGATATTGTATGCTAATCTTCATTTCTTCATGAAATGTTAATATATGCGTGTCTCTGTATGTGTATATGCATATATTAATTATGAGGTTGTGATTCGTAATTCTATGAGTGTTGAATGGCTTTTCTCAGTTAGAGAGTTTTCGTTTTAGGTGACTGATTATAGAAATTATGCTGGGGATATAATAATTTGTAGTTAGGGTTTAAGTTGGATTAGTTGTGAGAAGAAAACTATTTTCTGGTTGAGTATGGAACTTTCTGGTTATTTTAGATTTAGGTTTGGTTCGCACAAATCTAAAAATTGTTCTTGATTTTTTTTTCTTTTCTTTTTTCACTCACCTGCCAATTAGGAGGAGTGCTCCTGTTGCATTAAGCATGAAATTTATTAAATTTCCCTTTCAGACATGGATAAAGTCGAAGGAATGAAGTCTTGGAAGCTTGGTCATAGGAGTACAAGTGACATAATTGTACGCTTGAGAAACAAATAAGGAAGACCTGAACTGTTCTATTCCCATCCCTATATTCTCAGAAATAAGAGCAAGTTTTTTGCAGATAGGCTTTTTCATCCCAACTCTAAGTACTTGTTGTATCGAGATTCACCTTGGAGGCTGTTCCTCGGGAAGACAAGGAAGAAGAAGAGATCTTAAAAGCAGTTTCAAAATTGGGTCCTATGGCCAGGATCCAACCAGTTGATCTAAGCACTACCAAAAACGTTTTTGTCTCTGCAATTCGTTTTGCCACATCCAATGACGAACAGTGTCCTGTATTTGGTGATGAGCTTAAAATTTCTGCTCAAGAACAAGTTGAATACATGCTTGGGGAAGATGAAGGTACTTCGATGGTTACAGCTGATGATGAAGTGAAAACAGAGGTTAGAATGGGTCTTTCGAAGATTTGTTCATCATTTAAAAATGAGTTGTCTTCCTTGCTTCTGGAGTCTAACCTTACATATGAGAGGGCAGAGAATAGAATAATGCAGAGTCTAACTGATGTTGAATGGATGTGTAATGTACTTCCAAAGATGGATTTAATGAAGGATTTTGTTGCTAATTGGGCTGAAATCTCTGGTAATGTTTTGGGAGTTGTTGAAGACAATAAACTTGATTCCATCATGTGGGGTTTGAAAGTAAAGCTAATAGAAGTGACTGTGAAAGTGTTGGAAGCAGTAGGGTATGGAAATGTGATTCTTCCAGCCCCGTACCGTGTGCAATTGTTGAAGACATGGCTCCCTTATATAAGGAAGATGAAGCCTCTGTTGGATTCAAAGGGCAATGAGGATATTGGTTTTCATTACAAGATGGATGAGGACCTCTGGCAGAGCATTGAAGGGGCAATAGTCTCATTGGTACTAGCATTGCCATCAAATGATCAAGCTGAAATTCTTGGAGATTGGATGAAAGCCGAGCATGTGAGGTACCCTGACCTGAGCGAGGCTTTTGAGGTCTGGTGTTACCGAACCAAGTCGGCAAAGAGAAGGTTACTAGAGGGATTGGACAGATTTGGCAATGCCACCGTCAGCCTGTGAATTATCACTCTGATTTTGTTGTAAGATTAATTTATTTAGTGGGGTGGACGATGATAATTCAACCGCGATGATGTCTGGATTTAACTTTTGATTCTGAAATCTAATTCGTATCCCTGTAGTTTTCAAATGCCCCCAGTTCTATGAATAATGTTCTATCCAAAAAAATAATTCCTTGCAAGTTGTTAGGGTGGCATGTGAAATATGCTTAATATATTTTACATGCATAGAATTTTAATTGCAGGGTTCCTTGTTTAGAGTAAAGTTTGACCAATTGACCATCTCATCTATAAATACTTAACACTTGAATCTTGTAAATATTTAATACCCCCCTCGCCACTGTCATTGCAAAAAAAAAAAAAAAAAAAATTGATTAGTCCAATGCACGAGGTTTTTTTAATTGCAAGATTTGAAGTTAGTTAAATGTATGTAATCTTATTTTTATTGCAAGATTTGAAGTGGGTTAAATGTATGTAATCTTATTTTTGAAAGCAAAGGGGTTGTAAAACCTGTAACCTTGTTATTATGGAGTAACTTTACTCTTTCACCGTCCTCCACCACTGGATAAAAGCCTCACCTGCATACAAAAAAAGCACCAAATAGTATTTTATTTTGTGAGGTGAAGTTAGTACTAAATTTTGTTGTTTCATTGAAATATTACTTGCTGATGTTGCTGATCCATTAGCATAGCAATATTGACAACTAGTACCACAATAAGTGGTAATGCGTATGGCTGTCCCAGGTTCTTCGACATTTGTGATACGCCTACCGGAAGTGTTTATGATATACCATAATTTGACCATTGTACTCAGATTATGACACGTGTCGCAGGAAGCTTTTCATTATACAGATTACTAAAGTAATCCCCGTCCGACCTACTAGTGTACCAATGTTTTAAAACCCGGACCGGACCGGCCGGTTCAACCGGTTGAACCGTCGACCGGTTCACAAAACGGTTCGGTTGAACCCATAAACCTGCTTATAATTCAAAACCGTTCTAAAAATAGAAAACCGGTAAAACCGGACGGTCTTATCAATGAACTGAGTGACCCGGTACTAGGGTCACCGGTTTAGGCATAAAAAATTAGGGCAAAAGCGAGAGCTGTTAGAGAAGCGATGGCGGTTGGGATGAAGACAGTGGCGTCAGAGACGGGGCTTGGGGCCGAAGCTTCTGCGGCGACAACTCTCTGGACGGCGGAGACAGCCATCATCATAACGTCAATGGCAACAAAAAGCTTCATCTGCAATGCCTCCATTTCTTATGTTGAAAGAGAAAGAGATACAAACTCTACGATTCCTCTATAAAAGCTTTAGGTTATGGAAAGAAAGAGGAAAGGCAGAGGCACTGGGTAGAGATTGGCGTGGGCACTGGGGTTTATAAAGGAGGAAGAAAGAGAATGTGCAGTTTAGAGAGAGAAAGAGCGGGAATTACGGGTAGCAGCCCGAAAGAACGTTGGGCGGCAGAGAAAGGATGGGGGCAAGATTGTGAGGGTTGCCCGTAAAATTGACAGGGTATGCATTGGCACACCCTGCCATACAGCTGTCGCAAAGTCTTTGTGGGTCACCTTTTGCTATTCTTTCAACCACTGTCTTGGTAAAACGACTTTTAGTGTGGGCTTTGGGCTTTCACTTTTACTTTTACTTTTTTTTTTTAAAAAAAATTATTTATAATTTACAATAGGATTTGAGCAAAAACTTAAAGACAATGATATTTGAGGATTGTTGTTTTATTTTATTTTGAGAACTATTAACTATGTTGTGTGTTAAATTTATTTTGGATTGTATTGAAAATTTTAAATCTTTGAAGTTTAAAACTCCAGTATTATATATTTGTATCATGTGGTATTTTATTTTATTTTATGCATGATTATTAGTGTTTGTATCTTTTTTTTTTTTTTTTTTCATGTAGTTGAAGATTAAATTATTAGATTATGCTTGGATTGATGTTAAAATGATTTTTCTTATGTTCCTTGCGATTATGGAAAAATGACAATGAAGTTTTAACTTTCAACATTATAATAAGGTATGTCTACTATACTTTTTTCATTTTTTTCTTGAAGTTATACATATTAAGAAAGTTCATATTTTGTAAATTTTTTTAATATAATTTTTAGCAATTTTTGTATAATTTTTTAAATTTAAAATATCAATATATGTATTATTAAATTTATTAATTACATAATTATGACATCACGGTTTGATTCTGGATGATCCGATGGTTGAACCGATAACCTGTAACTTGGATATTTTTTCGGTTCGATGAACGGGCTGGGTCTGAAAACATTGTAGTATACTAAACATAGAAATAAGACTTTGCGAACTGATCATCATCTTCTATGAACTATCCGAACTCAGGAAAAAGAAATAGAGTTCTAAATGGAAATCATTATTGATGAATATTTTCAAATCCCTACTTTTATGTCTCATAATCCTACTCAACTTGGGAGGTATACAACCTATAAATAGGAGCATAAGGTACGCTTTTAATTCATGTTCAATTTTTTCTTTGAATTACTATATTTATTTCTTCACTAACTTTATTATTGGAGTGGCTACTATCGGAGCTATCTCGATGGCCTTCTGACCTTAAGTTCTTGATAGACAATTTTGAAAAGAAGCTTTCAGACCAGAAAAGTGTGACATCAGTGTGGTGCCGTCTATTGAAACGATGATCGTTTTCACTATTTTATGGTAGAAACTAAACTCGTTTTCTTAAAAAACTAATGGCTCCAAACCTCCATCCTAAAAGGAATCCTCATAACCCTCGAGATCAGCCCCCTGCAGGAAGAGGATGAACACCCATTCATCTGTAACAACAACTTGATCGGATATAATGACAATCCGATCAGATGCAAGAGCAACTCACAACCGTGTCACAGGCTTTGGCCCCACTAGCTCAAAATCAACGAAACAATCCTCGTTTCCCAACCAATACTGTTCACGAAAGACCTCAACCTCTTGCCACCACCACGTGCAGAGGACCCCACAATGAGTAGCTGCCCAACGTGTAACCGGTACACCCTAATGGTATCGCTCAAACAGGGGTTAACCCACAAATGTCAATGGCTCCTGGTAGAGGTATGCTGCCATTTTGTCTTGTTGTGCATATCAAAGCAGGACGAGAATACTAGTTTTGACAACCTTTGGAGCTAATCAAACAATTCCAAGACTTCAGCCACCCAAAGTCCCATACTCTACAGAGGGACAACACCTTCATGACACTACAAAACAGGATCCCCCTATAATTCACGAAACAAGGAATATAGGGCAAAATCAGCAACAAACACTAATGACAGTATAACTGAACCAGCCCAAGATCCCTCAGAGGATTAAAGAGATAGTGATTCTCAATATCAGACTATCTCAACCAAAAGGTTTCATGTCCTTCTAGAACAAGACAAGTTAAGCAAACTACTCAGTAAATTTTCTATGCCATTCATTCCTGCCATAATGGCAAAATAACGACCCAAGAAGTTTATTGTCCCAAGGTTAACTCTTTACGATGGGTCAGAAGCCCTAGCAATCATCTCTCTCACTGCTAGCACACAATGGCTTTGCACAAGGCTACTGATGCCTTCATGTGCAAAACTTTTGTAACCAGTCTGAAGTGTACCGCTCTTAAGTGGTTTCATAACCTCTCGCAAAATTCAATCAATAATGTTTATGAGCTTAGCAAGTTGTTCCTTGATCGTTTTTTAATAAGCAGAAAGTTGAGAAAGGGACCAGAGTTTTTACTTAGAATAAAACAAGCAAATGGAGAGTCACTGAGGGAGTACATAGGCTCACTTTAATGCGGAGCTCATAGAAATGAGTGACTGCAGTGCTGGTTTCTTGGTAGCAGGCCTAACCTCAAGTCTGGGACCTGGACGTTTCTAGGATTCTTTAACTAAATATCCCCAGTAGACATGTCAGCACTCATGGAGAGAGCTCAGAAATACATCAACCTCGAAGACACTAAGGCTTATTTTTGGAAACCTAGGGACAGACTTAGAAAGATGATCAACCCCATAAGAGATATAATAAAAACAATAAAAAGAGAGTTTGGAGTATTGATATAGAGGATTGGCATCCAGAGAGCAGAACAACTCTAACTCCTAAAGGTATGTGACTTATACCCCATTGTATGCCTCCCTTACTCATATCCTTTTACAAGTCCTAGACTCGCGAAAACCTAAAATGGCCCGAACTAATGAAGAGCAATCTAGACACTAGAAATAGAAACAAATATTGTGTCTTTCATTAGACACGGGTGAGTGAGAGAATTTTTCCACCAAGACGGGAGATAAGATCAAAGGGATGAAAGGCCCCCTAGAGGAGGCTAGATCAGCGGCCTGAGCAAAGAGGAGTCCTAGAACTATCAGCAACCATCGAACAATCAATATATGATTTTTGTACTATATGCCAACAATGCAATGACTGGGACATCTAACAAGGCCAGAAAGAGGTATGCTCGGGAAGGAAAAGGCAGAACCTCACATTATCCAGATCTCATCCCTTAAGAAAAAGACTAAGACAAACACTTCAAATACAGTTTTCTGAGCTAGACCTTGTTAGGGGTACATTGCACCCACAGTGATGCTCTGGTTATCTCTCTTAAAATTGTCAATTTTGAGATTAGGAAAGTTCTCGTAGACACTGGAAGTTCCATCCAATATTTTGTTTTACGAATGCTTCAAATAGATGAAGCTGGATCAGAAGGATATCAAAGCAACTGTCTCAGTAATGACAAGGTTTAATGCATCTCAATTTTCCTTTAAGGAGAATTGATTTGCCAACTACTATCAGAAAAGATGATGAGCAAAACGCCCTAATGTCCAAATTCATGGTTATGGATGCCATGTCTCCTTATAATGTTAGAATTAAGAGATCTTGGATTCACCAAATGTGGGTGCTTACGTCTACTTTACATCAATGCCTCAAGTGTCATACACGAGAGCAAAGTTGTGATTATCAAAGGTTGCCAGCCTACTGCTCGGGAATGTCATGTTATTTCACTTAAAGAACAACCCTCCAAATAGCAATTACAGTACCATCTCGAAAGAGAAGATTTCTATACTCCAGATCCTCACGATAATGGGAAACATCCTTCTAAGATTGACGAACCATTAAGTCCCAAAGGGAGGGATAGCATGATAAAATCGAAAGAAGAAGTCACAAAGGTTCTTGTCAATACTGTGATAGAAGGAAAATATTTGCAGATCGAATCAACTTTATACCCTTCAAATTAGGTAGAACTAGTCAAATTCTTGAAACAAAACCTCGCGGTATTTGCATGGGAAACTAGGGATATGGAAGGTATAAATCCTAACTTTATCTCTCATAAGTTGATGATGGATCCAGATCATCCTCTTGTACAACAGAAGATGAGGACCTTTGCCTTAAAACGCCAAAAGATCATCAACGACGAGGTTTGGAGGTTGCTTGATGTTGGGATGATAAGAGAGGTATTCCATCCTGAATGGCTCACCAATATTGTCCTTATAAAGAAAAAGAACGGCAAGTGGAGAGTTTGTGTTGACTATATAGATCTCAACAAAGCCTACCCTAAGGATAACTTTCCTCTCCCTAGAATTGATCAGCATGCCTACTCTGGATATAATCAGATCCAAATGTACCCTATCAATTAGGAAAAAAACTATCTTCATATTAGAACAAGGTCTTTATTAGTATAGAGTGATTTTGTTCGGATTAAAGAATGCTAAGGCAACTTATCAAAGACTTGTTGACAAAATGTTTAGTCTTTAGATTAGGGACACAATGGAACTCTACATTGATGATAACCTTGTTAAAAGTGTTCAAAAGGCAGACCATGTCCGACACTAGTCCTAAACATTCAGAATCCTCAAGGAACACAAAATGAAACTCAACCTCTCAAAGTGTATCTTTGGGGTTACAGAAGAAAAATTCTTAGGATTCTTAGTCTCACAAAGGCGAATTCAAGCAGATCCTTACCCAGATCAAAGCTTTGATTGATCTGGAGTTCCCAAGAACTAAGAAGGACATTTAGGGATTGCGTGGCAGAATAGCAGAACTGAACCGATTTATTTCCAAGTCTATAAATCGATGCCTTCCATTCTTTAAAGTTTTAACGGGGGAGTAAGGCCTTAAAATGGATATCTGAATACGAAGAAGCCTTCCAACAACTTAAGAAGCACTTAGCTTCTCTCGACTTTCTTTCAAAGCCATTGCTAGGAGAAAAACTGCTCTTATATTTGGCTGTTTTTGAAAGTGCAGCCAGCCCAGCCTTGATTAGGGAAGAAAAATGAGTTCAAAAGCCAGTTTTTTTATGTCAATAAAGCATTCATTGACATCGAAAGAAGGTACTTTGAAATCGAGAATTTGGCCTTAGCATTGGTGGTATTGGCTCGAAAGCTCAGACCTTATTTTCAAGCTCATTCCATTGTGATACCAACATCCTATCCTCTAAAGTCAATCCTTTACAAGCCTGAAATCTCTAGGTGATTGGTAAAATGCTCAGTGGAATTAGGAGAATTTGACATATCTTATGTTTTCACTGAACCGCAATCAAAGCTCGAGCATTGGTAGATTTCGTAGTTGAATTCACCGGAGTACAACACTCAGAACTTTAGACCCCTATAGACACTACAACATGGTTGCTTTATACAGATGGGTCGTCGACAAACAAGGGTTCTCTCTAAAGGGGCCATTATGGAAAAAGGCCATTAGTTTGGGCTTCAGAGCCTCCAATAACGAAGCAGAGTATGAAGTACTAATTTTTGGATTGAAGTTAACACTAGAATGTAGGGCTTCAAATCTTAATGTGTTCTCTGACTCCTAGCTTGTAGTCAATCAAGTCCTAGGTGAATACTCTGCCAAAGACGACAGAATGATAAAGTATTTAGAACTAGTAGGCTCAGTCCAAAAGTCTTTTCTTATCTTCTTCATTCAGAAGGTAGACATGAACTAAAACTCTCAAGCAGATGCACTAGCTAATATGGCTTCTCACTTAGAGCCCGAAAAACACTCTACTGTGAAGATTTCTTATCAATCAAGTCCCAACATTAAAATACCACAAGCCCTACAAATTTCAGAGCAGTCTTCAAACTGGATGACTCTCATCATAAGATTCTTATCAGAGGCCTTGCTTTCTAGAGATAGAAATCAAGCCAGGAGAATCCGCATTAGAGTGGCTCGATACCTGATCATTGGAGAAAAGATGTATTGGAGGTCCTATTCACAACCCCTCTTTTTATACCGGGGTCTCGATGAGGCCTAGTACGTCCTAGCTGACATACAAAAAGGAATTTGTGGCAACCATAATGGTGGAAGGACTATCGCCCACTGAGCTCTATCTTAGGGATACTACTGGCCCAACATGTTGAAATAAGCCTTTGACTATGTTCGGAGATGTGACAAATGCCAAACCTCAACAGGATCTCATTCTTAGTTGCCAGCCCTTTGCTATTAAACTAAGGCTGGGGTACATATTTTGGAGTTTCTTTCTGAACGTCTTGTACCTCTGCTTGATAAGTTCATCCCTCAGCTCTTGAACCATGGTCTTCAGGTCCTTCTCAGTTCGAGTCATCACTGTTTCAATGCTGTTGTGAAGTTTCTTGGCAACTACTTCAAAGTTTGCAAATTTATTCTTCAAGCCCTCTAGCTTTGAAGCCAAGGCATCTCTCTCCGACTCTAAAATGGAGTATGCATTGGTAGCCTCTTTCAACTTTTCATCAGTAGCAGTTGCTGCCGACCTAGTTGTCATATCTCGAACCCCACCCTATGTGGATGTCAAGGACGTGATGCCAGCTAGCCGTCTTACCGGTTTGCCGACCGACAATGCGACCAACCAAAGGCAAACTTCCAAACTTAACGACGAATTGCATTCCAATTGTAGGGTCAGAGTAGCAGAATTTAAAACCTTTTTCTCATCTCGGGAATGCAACTCATTTAAATACCATAGAGGTACGTACCACAGAGCAAGTCTAAAACCAGATAGCTAATAACTCTAACCACAGAGCATTTCTATAATCCGACATATAACACAGAGCACATCTAATATCTCTAGAGTACCATTACAGTGAGCCATGTCTCAATATCTAGTGCATATCAATCACATCAATCAAATCATGTCATTCACCTGAATAACCAGATTCAATCCGCAAGGGTCCAAGTCTCCACAAATCAGTGCCATGAGATCCTTTACTTGGAATGCCACTCGGCCTATCCATGTCATATCATAGTGCCTTCTAATCCAATGGAGATAAATCTTGAAAAATGTTAGGATAATGGGGTGAGCTTAAATAAGCCCAGTGAGTAACACAAGTTCCCTGTCATGGGTTTCAAAACCAATTCTTGTTTACAAAGCACTATGGAAGGTTTAGTGATTTCAAAAATAGCAGTTTTATAAATCCACTTAATGCAGTTAAGTAGAATAAAACAGGACTTAACTGAATGGAACAATAGATTAGAACAGACAAAACAATACAGGATGCTAGTATATCAATCAAGAGTATAGGCAAATAAATCAAAGAATAGGACAGGTCAGTATTGAGCGGAATAGAACAAAACATAACAAAACAAGATGCCGATTAGACACATAATGAAGCCTACTTATGCCATACCACTCAAAACTAGAGTGGGCCCAAGAGTAAAACACAACATAACAAAACAAAACCAGAACAGACCATATAACAAAATAGAACAGCACCCGAACAGGACAGGAGAGCAGGACATGACAAAATCATGTCACGTGTAATGTAGTACAAAAGGGTATGCATTTAAATATACGCATTCGAACAGTATAGCATATAAAATGATACAGTGTATCAAAATACAATATCTAGACAGTGTAACTTATACACCAAGTTAGAAGTTCCAAATTACTCGCAAACTGTTCACTTATCTCCTTGTACAAATAATCTGATAACCTTCAGATACATTAGGCACTTCCATGCATATCATGAATAACCATCATCTTGAATAATCATCATCAATTACAGACGGATCAGAATTTAACCATTCATTACTTATTCATCATCTTAGGCGTCTATCGGATTACCTAAGATAGCCTAGTAACCTATTGCCCTTTCATTGGGTTTCATCCAAGGCTATTTTATTCTTTAATTAGGCTTAGTAGTTATCAAGATTATAGTTTAAGTCATTTAGACTTCAATCGTTATCAGTTAAGTACTTATTCAACCTTAGGGGTCAAAATGGTAATTTTACCATTCTTGTCCCGGACCCTGTCATGGTCCTCAAAATAGTCCACATATCTTAAATATAAGGTTCTAAGTCTTATGGACACAAATCGTTATCAGTTAAGTACTTATTTAACTTCAGGGGAAAAATGGTAATTTTACCATTCTTGTCCGGCCCTATCGTGGTCCTTAGAATAGTCCACATATCTTAAATATAAGGTTCCAAGTCTTTTGGGATCAAATTGTTATCAGTTAAGAACTTTATTTAACCTTAGGGGCAAAATGGTAATTTCACCATTCTTGTCTCGGACCCTATCGTGGTCCTCAGAATGTTCAATATATCTTAAATATAAATCCTTAAGTCTTCTGGACTTCATTTGGTATCTGCTTTTGATCATCGGGACACATCAGTCATTTTCTATTTTGCACTCTGACTGTTTCAGAGTCTTATTTAGCCCTTCGATTTTTCATAATTATACTTATGATAATTTATTAGATCAGATTGGCTTTTATTCAGCCTTACTTTGCACTTACCGTGCTCAGAGGCATTTTGATTGTTTTACGTTTTGTAAGATCTTGATTCATCATTTAATCATGTGTACAGTTTCACGAGTATTTGGGCTTCTATCGGTATTAATTTCGTCCCATTTGGACTTCATTTGAACTTCGTATAGCATCAGGGGCATTTCAGTAATTTCACATTGTATGAGATTCTAACTCCGATTCATCATTTAATCATGTGTATAGTTTCACGAGTGTCTGGGCTTCTATCGGTATCAATTTCGTCACATTTGCACTTCATTTGAACTTCGTATAGCATTAGGGGCATTTTGGTAATTTCACATGCTGTATAGGTAAATTTTTCGAGACTTCGGTTCATAAAATAGACTCCACCATTGGGTTCAAAGTGTCCGACATAGTTAAATTGGACTATCTTTATGTTTGATTGGCCCTGGGTATCATTAGGGACAATACAATCATTTACTATTTACGTATCTTTATTTTTTGGAACTTAATTTCTCAAATCGGACTCCACCAATGAGTCCAGAATGCCCGAAATAGTAGAAATACACTATTTAATTATTTAATTTGGGCTTCGTTTGAATCATTTAGTATCTAGGGGTAAAATAGTAATTTTACCCAATTAATAAAATAATTATTTTATTAATTATTTATTTTTAGGGGCTTATTTGAATTAATCCTTTAAAGTCTAGGCCAGAATACAATTATGCAGAACAGTTGGGGCTAAAATGAAATTTACAAAAGTTTTGGTTTTTCTTTTAAATTTTAAACAATGAACCAAAGGGTTTAATAACCTAAACCCTAGATCCGGACTGGCTAACCCCTGAACCAGCCGGTTCAGGTTAGTCCAGAGAACCGGTGTAGCATATCTCTCTTATTCGCGTTATTCGAGTTTTGGTTAATCCATTGTTTTGATTTCAATTTCTTATATTTGTTACCAAACAAGGTAATTGCAACCTAATATTAAGTGCTAAACGACGTCGCAGTGCTTATGTTGGTCTTGGGTCCTGACCCGAACCGACCCAAGGTCCGGCCCATCAGCAAAACGAACCCTTCTTCCTTACCCATTTTTTCGGCCACCGTTCCTGCATTGTCTCCGGCGTCGGTGGCGGAGACTGCAGGTTATTTCTTGATTTTTCTCACGTTTTTCATGTCGATTTTACTCTGTTTTTGCACCTATCTACTCCCAAGACCTTCAGCAACCTTTTGGGACTGTTTTGAGACCTCAAAATAGCTCGGTTCCTGACATCCAAACCAGTTTTTCGATTGGAATATTCTCGCCCTAACATGGTCATTTCTTGATCATTTTGTGCCTGATTTCTTTGGTTGTGATCCTCAGATCATAAGATTCCATTTACCGTTCATAAATCTCAGTTTATGGCCTTATATATATGTTCTATTTTTTGGATGACGACTGTACAAGGTCATTTCTAACTGGTCTTTTGACCATTTTATGTAATTTTCCCTATTTAGTGAACCATTTAGCATCTAGTTTAGGTTCCAAGCATCAAAAACCAGTTTGGTTTCTATCGATACCTGACCCATTTTCAAGCTTCCAACAATGGCGGTTCAGGCCTGTTCTTCGGGTTTCCTGCCTATTCAAGCCCATGAAAATTGATTTTCCTCATGTACTAAACATATGAACATCCTTGCATGTGAGTAGATCCTATTAGGCAAATCCACAACAGAATTTTACAACTTGAATTCTAGAGAGAGAAAGCTCAGTTCATGGGTTACCTCTCATGGCAGTCCCTATTCCCGTGCTTGAGCTTGGTTCCTGAGCTCCTTATGCTTCTGCATTCTTCTCCTCTACTTGATTCTTGATTCCTCCATGTATACACACAATTTATCATTTCTCCATTTCTCTCTCTACCTCACTCTCTCTACTGGGTTCTACACACATACACAACTTCTGATTTCTCATCCCCTAAGCCTTCACGCAATGGATACATATATATTACATATAAGCATATTTTATATTTTTAGTTTGCTGCATGATATGTATCCACTTCATTTTGATGCTGCCACTTCATTTTGATAATAAGAATTTATGTTTATATGACACATATATACATATCTTATGCATAACAAAGCACAAAAGTGCTTGTGGGTTAGGTGGAAATATTTTTAGGACTTTAAAATCTTACCTTACTTGGTCAAGGGTTCAAATCCCCTTGGCCTCACTTTTGTCCGCTTTTTCCTATTTTGTGCTTTTGTCCCTGTTTGGCTGACATAATTTATCGTTTCGGCTATTTTCTTAATATTTTCTTTTCTATCACTATTTTTACGAAGCAGTTTCTTTCTAGGGTTTCGTATTGCGGTTAGCTTGATGTCCAATGCCCCATGTCAGTTATTATTTATTTGTGATCCGTCATAGTTCGCTAATTCGAGTTTCCATAGTATTAAAACGACATCATCTCACCTAATTAATTAGTAATTAGGTCGAGGTATTACACCCTCATTTCTGACGTATTTAATTATTTTGTTAGTTTATCGTGACCATCAAAGGGTTCCAGATTAACTTCCTTGATTATTCTTTATGTCGGTTCTAATTAATAATTAGCAAACTAATTATTAATTAATCAGGTCGGGGTGTTACATCCTACCCCCCTTAAAAGAAGTTTTGTCCTCAAAACTTAGTTGGTCATATCTAGGAGGCTCTGACCTCTCTTTATGCCAATACTATCATCGTAGTTTCACACAGATTTCATATCAGATACAAGAATCCCCATTAAGTCTGATTTACAACCACAATTGTATAATCTCATCAAGATTCGATTATCAAACCCATGTCACATCAAATCAACTAGGCGATCATCCTCAAATAAGCAGAAATCACCTGCTAAGATCATTTAATCATATGTGATCCCACAAGTGATTCATTTGATGTCTCCAATCACAAGAATCAATGCCAGAGTTAGCATACCTATAGTCATTTTCCTTTCGATTGCCATATCCATAATATTCGTATCATTATGGACATGTCCGAAAATGTCGATCTTGAGTCCTTTGATGCCTTAGAATTACAGATCTATCGTCTATTATGAAGATTTCTATAATTCCACGTCAAATCTCCAAAAGTGGGACTTAGTTTCCATGGCTCAGATACTCTGTGGTTCTCAATCCATAACTTAATGCTCTGATGTGGGCAATGGTTTGGGAACCATTTCACAACTTTTTGTCCTAAAGTTACCATATTTGGAAACTTACTCTGAGTCTATAACCGAAAATCTTAACCTTTAGCTCTGATATTGCTTTGTGATACTAGCGGATCTCCAAAACTTTACCAACTTTAACTCTGATATTGCTCTGTGATATTAGTGTATCTCCAATATTTACCAACTTTAGCTCTGATACCACCCTATGGTATTAGTAGATCTTAATTATTTTCCAACTTTAGCTCTGATACCACTTTGTCACATCCCGAACCCCACCCTACGCGGATGTCGAGGACGTGATGCCAGTTAGCCACCTTGCCGGTTTGCCGATCGACAATGCGACCAACCAAAGGCAAACTTCTGAACTTAAAGACGAATTGCATTCCAATTGTAGCGTCAGAGCAGCAGAATTTAAAAACTTTTTCTTATCTCGGGAATGCAACTCATTTAAATACCATAGAGGTACGTACCACAGAGTAAGTCTAAAACCGGATAGCTAATAACTCTAACAACAGAGCACTTCTATAATCCGACATATAACACAGACCACATCTAATATCTCTAGAGTACCATTACCGTGAGCCATGTCTCAATATCTAGTGCATATCAATCACATCAATCAAATCATGTCATTTACCTGAATAACCAGATTCAACCCGCAAGGGTCCAAGTCTCCACAAATCAGTGCCATCAGATCCTTTACTTGGAATGCCACTCGGCCTATCCATGTCATATCATAGTGCCTTCTAATCCAATGGAGATAAATCCTGAAAAATATTAGGATAATGGGGTGAGCTTAAATAAGCCCAGTGAGTAACACAGGTTCCCTGTCAAGGGTTTCAAAACCAGTTCTTGCTTACAAAGCGCATGAAGGGTTTAGTGATTTCAAAAATAGTAGTTTTATAAATCCACTTAATGCAGTTAAGTAGAATAAAACAGGACTAAACAAAATGGAACAACAGATTAGAATAGACAAAACAATACAGGATGCCAGTATATCAATCAAGAGTATAGGCAAATAAATCAAAGAATAGGACAGGTCAGTATTGAGCGGAATAGAACAAAACATAACAAAACAAGATGCCGATTAGACACATAATGAAGCCTACTTATGCCATACCGCTCAAAACTGGAGTGGGCCCAAGAGTAAAACACAACATAACAAAACAAAACTAGAACAAACCATATAACAAAATAGAACAGACTCGAACAGGACAAGAGAGCAAGACAGGACAAAATCATGCCACGTGTAATGCAGTACAAAAGGGTATGCATTTAAATATAGGCATTCAAACAGTATAGCATATAAAACGATACAGTGTATCAAAATACAGTATCTAGACAGTGTAATTTATACACCAAGTTAGAAGTTCCAAATTACTCACAAACTGTTCACTTATCTCCTTGTACAAATAATCTGATAACCTCCAGATACGTTAGGCACCCCATCCATATCCTGAATAACCATCATCTTGAATAATCATCATCAATTACAGACAGATCAAAATTTAACCATTCATGACTTATTCATTATCTTAGGCGTCTATCGGATTACCTAAGATAGCCTAATAGCCTATTGCCCATTCGTTAGGTTTCATCTGAGGCTATTTTATTCTTTAATTAGGCTTAGTAGTTATCAGGATTATAATCTAAGTCATTTAGACTTCAATCGTTATCAGTTAAGTACTTATTCAACCTTCAAGGCAAAATGGTAATTTTACCATTCTTGTCCCGGACCTTGTCGTGGTCTTCAAAATAGTCCACATATCTTAAATATAAGGTTCTAAGTCTTTTGGACTCAAATCGTTATCAGTTAAGTACTTATTTAACCTTAGGGGCAAAATGATAATTTTACCATTCTTGTCCCGGACCCTATCGTGGTCCTCAGAATAGTCCACATATCTTAAATATAAGGTTCTAAGTCTTTTGGACTCAAATCGTTATCAGTTAAGTAGTTATTTAACCTTAGGGGCAAAATGGTAATTTCACCATTCTTGTCCCGGACCCTATCGTGGTCCTCAGAATGTTCCATATATCTTAAATATAAATTCTTAAGTCTTCTGGACTTCATTTGGTATCTGCTTTTGATCATCGGGACACTGGTTTTGAAACCAATGACAGGGAACCTGTGTTACTCACTGGGCTTATTTAAGCTCACCCCATTATCCTAACATTTTTCAGGATTTATTTCCATTGGATTAGAAGGCACTATGATATGACATGGATAGGCCGAGTGGCATTCCAAGTAAAAGATCTAATGGCACTGATTTGTAGAGACTTGGATCCTTGTGGATTGAATCTGGTAATTCGGGTGAGTGACATGATTTGATTGATGTGATTGATATGCACTAGATATTGAGACATGGCTCACGGTAATGGTATTCTAGAGATATTAGATGTGCTCTGTGTTATATGTCGGATTATAGAAGTGCTCTATGATTAGAGTTATTAGCTATCTAGTTTTAGACTTGCTCTATGGTACGTACCTCTATGGTATTTAAATGAGTTGCATTCTCGAGATGATAAAAAGGTTTTAAATTTCACTGCTCTGACCTTGCAATTGGAATGCAATTCGTCGTTAAGTTCGGAAGTTTGCCTTTGGTGGGTCTCATTGTCGGTCGGCAAACCAACAAGGCGGCTAACTGGCATCACGTCCTCGTAGGGTGGGGTTCGGGATGTGACAGAGGCCAGTATATCAATCAAGAGCATAGGCAAATAAATCAAAGAATAGAACAGGTCAGTATTGAGCGGAACAAAACAAAACATAATAAAACAAGATGCCGATTAGACACATAATCAAGCCTACTTATGCCATACTGCTCAAAACTGGAGTGGGCCCAAAAGTAAAACACAACATAACAAAAGAAAACTAGAACAAACCATATAACAAAATAGAACAAACCTGAACAGGATAGGAGAGCAGGAAAGGACAAAATCATGCCACGTGTAATGCAGTACAAAAGGGTATGCATTTAAATATACGCATTCGAACAGTATAGCTTATAAAACGATACAATGTATCAAAATACAATATCTAGATAATGTAACTTATACACCAAGTTATAAGTTCCAAGTTACTCACAAACTGTTCGTTTATCTCCTTATACAAATAATCTGATAACCTCCAGATACGTTAGGCACTTCCATGCATATCCTGAATAACCATCATCCTGAATAATCATCATCAACTACAGACAGATCAAAATTTAACCATTCATGACTTATTCATCATCTTAGGCGTCTATCAGATTACCTAAGATAGCCTAATAGCCTATTGCCCTTTGATTGGGTTTCATTCGAGGCTATTTTATTCTTTAATTAGGCTTAGTAGTTATCAAGATTATAATCTAAGTTATTTAGACTTCAATCGTTATCAGTTAAGTACTTATTCAACCTTAGGGGCAAAATGATAATTTTTTCATTCTTGTCCCGGACCCTGTCGTGGTCTTCAGAATAGTCCACATATCTTAAATATAAGGTTCTAAGTCTTTTGGACTCAAATCGTTATCAGTTAAGTACTTATTTAACCTCAGGGGCAAAATGGTAATTTTATCATTCTTGTCCCGACCATATCGTGGTCCTTAGAATAGTGCACATATCTTAAATATAAGGTTCTAAGTCTTTTGGACTCAAATTGTTATTAGTTAAATACTTATTTAACTTTAGGGGCAAAATGATAATTTCACTATTCTTGTCCCGGACCCTATCATGGTCCTCAGAATGTTTCATATATCTTAAATATAAATTGTTAAGTCTTTTGGACTTCATTTGGTATCTGCTTTTGATCATTCGGACACATCAATCATTTTCTATTTTACACCCTGACTGTTTCGGAGTCTTATTTAGCCCTTCGATTTTTCATAATTATACTTATGATAATTTATTAGATCAAATTGGCCTTTATTCGGCCTCGACTTTGCACTTACTATGCTCAGGGGCTTTTTGGTTGTTTTACGTTTTGTAAGATTCTAACTTTGATTCATCATTTAATCATGTGTACAGTTTTACGAGTATTTGGGCTTCTATCGATATCAATTTCGTCCCATTTGGACTTCATTTGAACTTCTTATAGCATCAGGGGCATTTCGATAATTTCACATTTTGTGAGATTCTGACCCTGATTCATCATTTAATCATATGTACGGTTTCACGAGTGTCTGGGCTTCTATCAGTATCAATTTCGTCCCATTTGGACTTCATTTGAACTTCGTATAGCATCAGGGGCATTTTGGTAATTTCACATGCTATGTAAGTAAATTTTTTGGGACTTCGGTTCACAAAATGGACCCCACCATTGGGTCCAGAGTGTCCTGACATAGTTAAATTGGACTATCTTTTATGTTTGATTGGCCCTAGGTATCATCAGGGGTAGTACAGTCATTTACTATTTACATGTCTTTATTTTTCGGGACTTAATTTCTCAAATCGGACTCCACCAATGAGTCCGGAATGCCCGAAATAGTAGAAATACACTATTTACTTATTTAATTTGGGCTTCGTTTGAGTTATTTAGTATCCAGGGGTAAAATAATAATTTTACCCAATTAATAAAATAAGTAAAATAATTATTTTATTAATTAATTATTTTTCAAGGGTTTATTTGAATTAATCCTTTAAAGTCTGGGCTAGAATACAATTATGCACAATAGTTGGGGCTAAAATAAAATTTACAAAAGTTTTGGTTTTTCTTTTAAATTTTAAACAGTGAACCAAAGGGTTTAATAACCTAAACCCTAGACCAGACTGGCTAACCCCTGAACCAGCCGGTTCAGGTTAGTCCAGAGAACCGGTGTAGCATATCTCTCTTATTCGCGTTATTCGAGTTTTGGTTAATCCATTGTTTTGATTTCAATTTCTTATATTTGTTACCAAACAAGGCAATTGCAACCTAATATGAAGTTCTAAATGATGTCGCAGTGCCTGTGCTTGGTTGGGGTCCTGACCGGAACCGACCCAAGGTCCGGCCCATCAGCAAAACGAACCCTTCTTCCTCACCCGTTTTTTCGGCCATTGTTCCTGCATCATCTCTAGCGCCGGTGCCGGAGACTGCAGGTTATTTCTTGATTTTTCTCACGTTTTTCACGTCTATTTTACTCTATTTTTGCATCGATCTACTCCCAAGACCTTCAGCAACCTTTTGGGACTGTTTTGAGACCTCAAAATAGCTCGGTTCCTGACATCCAAACCAGTTTTCCGGCCGGAATATTCTCGCCCTAACATGGTCATTTCTTGATCATTTTGTGTGTGATTTCTTTGGTTGTGATCCTCAGATCATAAGATTCCATTTACCGTTCATAAATCTCATTTTATGGCCTTATATATATATGTTCTATTTTTTGGACGACGACTGTACAAAGTCATTTCTAACTGGTCCTTTGACCATTTTATGTAATTTTCCCTGTTTAGTGAACCATTTAGCATCTAGTTTAGGTTCCAAGCATCAAAAACCAGTTTGGTTTCTATCGATACCTGACCCATTTTCAAGCTTCCAATAATGGTGATTCAGGCCTGTTCTTAGGGTTTCCTGCCTATTCAGCCCATGAAAATTCATTTTCCTCATGATCGAGATATGGTAGTCACATAAAAGCTTTCCACATGATAGAAAAATATCGAATGTGGACTCAATAACTTTTTGGCATGTATGAAATACAATAGATAATATATGAAAAACTATTGACATGGCTGGAAATATTACATGCAAAGATCGGATATTTACTTACCTCTTATTGTATCTCTATAACAAGGTCAAATCGCCTTTTCCTTGCCTTTCGATATTCTTAAGATTCAGAAAATGTATCATAATCTATAGTTACATGAATTATGCTATTTATCAAATTTTATGTCTCTTTACTATAAGTATCTCTTTTACTTAAATAGACCCTACCACTGAATCCGGAATGTCGAAGAAAGTCGAGTAGGCTTTCGCGGAATTCAATTCGGACATCTGTACTAAAAAGGGAAAAACTGGTTATTTTTGTACTTTTACGGGTTCTTACTTCTCGAGATTTCTTTTCACAAATCGGACTCCACTGTTGAGTCTGAAATACTCGAAATAATAAAAATTTATTATTCTTTTACTTTAATCGGACTTTGTTTAACTGCTTTTTGACTTAAAGGCATTTTCGTAATCTCATTTTATTTTTATTTAATTTATTAATTAAATTAATATTTTAATCTGGGGTCAATTTATAATAATCATAAGTTTAGGGTTACTTTTGTAATTTCTTAAATTAGTGGGCCAAATCAGAATTTTTGATTTTGCTATTCTAAATCACGTTATCCAAACAGTGGATAAGGACAATTTAGGGATAAGTTATCCCAATTCGATTTTCAATTAAATTTCGATTTCTTACTCTTACAACCAAACAACTCCAATTCGAATTTAAATTTAAAACAGACATGCACTAAACGACGTAGCTTCAATATAAAACATATCAACACGGCGTCGGTTAAGAAACCACTATTCACCTTCTTCCTCAGTTTTTCAGTGGGCCGCACGGCATGGCGCGAACGTGGGGCACGCGGGGTTGCGGGTATGACGCACGGCAGGGGGGCTGAACTGGGGCTGCTGCAGGCTGCACTGTAGCAATAGTGTATTTACTGCAAGTTTTTTTTTCCCTTTTTCTAAATGTTTTTTCAAAATGCTGCAAGTTATTTTATTCAATTTTTATCCTACTTCCTCAAGGTTTTTAACCCCCACTTTTGACACTTTTCTCACTTATTCATGGACATTTTATACACCTAATGACCCTTTTTAACTCACAAAATTTTGATATGGTCTACTTTGTTTTCTAAGCATTTTTCACCTAATATTTTACAACAATTCATGTATACAAGGATATGCACAATCCATCCTCTCTCGGTGGCCACAAATTTATTGAAATTAAACATACAACTATTGTTATCAACATTTACATGTAATGCACAATAAACAAAACATCTCATTTGTCATTTGAGTTTAAACCTTTACATTACAAAATGACCCAAGGCCTATAGTTCACTTTTCTTCAAATTTAACACAAGTTATTTGGGCTTATGCCTATACATACAAAAAAATGTGGCCCTTAGGTTAAATATGCTTTAAATTCTACTTTCTCCTCCATGCTCCAATGACTTCGTCAAGTTTCAAGTACCGGGAGCCTCATCTGTAATATATAGTTCCCATATAGGGTTAGCACGACTGTTGGTATGACATAATGCTAATATAAAGAACAAAGTTAAGGCGTGGCATGTGCAAGTGTACGTTTATACGTTATATGCCTTTCAATTCATCAATGTAATGCAATGGCATATGTATGACACACACATGCAAGTCTATGCCACACCCATGTCTCGCTTCACGGTCCTTCCTCGATGGAGCGCGAGTACCAATCGTATGTCTCGCTTCACGGTCCGTCCCCGTTGGATTGGGAGTACCATGGCCAATTTTGGGTTTTTCACCACAGGATCTGCACCCTCATAATGGATAGCACCAATGTGTTCAACTTACGCCATGTTTCCAAAGATTCACGTATGCCAAGATGCCTTAATTTTTCTATGCAATTCCAATGAAGCATTTCATCAAACACATGGAGTATGTCTTAAATAATGCATTATACATAAAACAACTATAACTTTTAAACTACAAAACTTTGTCTACATAAACCTAGCATGTAATCCAATCAATTACACATATAAACATATCACATATTCACAACCTTACCAAATTCTCAAAGATCATACAAGTACACAAAGTACCAATACATTAAATGAATCATAACTTTCAAACTATAAGACTTTGTTTACATGAACATAAGCTAGAATGCAATGAATTATACATATAGTCATATTACATGTTTATCACTTCAACAAATTTTCAAAGAATACGTAAGTACATAAAGTACCAACCCCAGGTTTTCAAAGTAATTATAAGTTAGGTGGTTCTCTAACAACAAATAAGCATGTAAATCATACAATCAACAAATAAAAACACTCCTAAACTTAATCCTATTATTTACTTAGCAAAATATCATACCTAAAAGAATTTTTCTCAACCCTAGGGAGTTGTGCTCTTGAACGTAGTCCTTGACGTGGGGAACAACTTCCTAGAAGGAAGCCTTATGAAAATCCAAGCCTAGAGATGAGTTTTGGAGGGCTAAAAGTTGGAAAACCCTATGTTTTCTTCACCTTTTTCTCCATGCACGACCTGCTGCTATGTTCTTAGACCAATTCTAAGAATTTTATGTCCCAAGTGTTGTATTTATACACAAAAGCTAAGGGGGTAAAAAGACCATTTTGCCCTTAATGAGTCTGAGACCTCGTTACACTACAACATGTCCCAAAACGCCTTAATTTGACATTCTGCTTTAGCCAAAGTTCTTAAAATTATTTTAAATGATATTTTTCCAAAAACTTTATTTTTGCCTGTTGGCGACTGTGGCCGGGCCCACCTGGGCTACCCGGGATGCCTTTTCGAGTCCATTTTTTAAACTATATCTGATTAGGCTCAAATTCTTACAGGATGTATATTTTAAAATTTTAAGCATATTGCTATTCTATGGGATACTCAAATTATGCTTCTAAACATGACTTATATCTAAATGATGCATATGTAACGTCCTACTGGCAAATAGTGCATGAATAGCGTCCTACAAGCAAAAACGAAAATTTTTTCCTGATTTTTCAGATCTTTACATGAATAATCTAACCCAATATTTTTTGGCATTCCAGACTCAACAACGAAGTCCGATTTATGAAATCAGACCCCAAAAAATACGAACGGACAAATGAAATTTTTTTAATTATGTCCTAACTAATTAATTTAGCTATCAATTGAACCCCGATGACTTTGGAAATACCTATCTTAACATTTTTGGAAATTCTAGACCCAACGGTGGGGTTTATTTTATGAAACAAAGTCTCAAAAATATAGACACGTGAAATATAATAATTACCAATATGTCCTTAGTGACACCAAAGCTAGTTAAATGTGAGAGAGGGTTTAGTCTGACTTTCTTTGATAGTCCAAAGTCAATGATAGAGTCCATTTTAGCAAATGAAGCACCAAAAAAATGACACATGAAAGTGTAAAATTATAAAAATGCCCCTAAGCTTAACATAAGCTATAAATTTGTAAAGTAAGATCTGGAAAAGTCTAAATTGATTATCTCTTACACTCCGAACCTAATGGTGATGTCTTTAAAAATGAAGAATACATCCTTAAGACTAAATGAAGCTACCAGAAGAGTATAGATGAAATTTAAAAGACATATATTAATGTTTTAAAGAATGTCTAGACTCAAAAATGATGTTCATATAGACAAACGATGAATCGAACAAAATGAGACGTAAAATAAAAAATTATTAAAATACCCTTTAATGGGAGAATAAGCTTCAGATGAGACTTGGGGGAGGGTATGGGACCAATCTTAGGGTTTAGAGGGCCACCGAATCCAAAAATGGAGTAGGTCAAGGCTAATAACATCAAAGAGATTATGATTAAATGAAGTCACATGTTTATTCAGATATTAAGTTAAGTTTAATATGTGATCTAGGATCATAGGAAAATGGTTAAGGATAGGATAACTACCAAGGCAAGTAAAGTAAGCAAGTAAGGGAAAGATTGTAGACTCTAGACCAGAGGTGAGTAATCCTCGGCTTTGAAGTGGAGGTTTTAACTCGTGATTAGTGGATCTTTCGGGACTCGCTCGTGTAATGCCCATAAGAAGGCAAGAGATCTCTTGTGTTAGGGCATGTATAAAATAATATATTGAACTCTTATTAAGCTTAGAGTCCGGATCGATACAGATTCTCGTGTAAAGTGAAAAGATGATAAGCTATAAATGGAAAAAGGTTTTCGAACCCCTATTTTGAAATAAAAGGATAATTTTTCCTCTTGATTTATGATAAAGAGTTTTACCTTCATGTTTAATGAAAAGAATTTCCAATCCTCATGCCTTATAAGTAAAAGTGTTTTACAATAATGATTCGATAAAAGGACTTATTCATCCTGATTTATGTGAAGAACTGAAAGTCTACATTTTGTGCCACAAATGGCAATTTTGCTAAGTGTTTCAAAAATGATATACCTTACTTGAATCATCCTGAAATGCTTCCATTTTAAGTTACAATTTCAAGTTATGTGCTTAAATGCTTTATGATTCAAGTATTCATGTTTTGTATCGAAATGTGATAAGTCGATAGCATATTTATATCATGAAATATTTTCTGTTCCAAAATGCAATCGACTCAAAAACCCATGACATGATAGTAGAATTACTCATAAGATTTATATAAAGCTCACATAGATTTATCTATGAAACGTACAGTTGATATGAATGTGGGGTATGGAATCCAAAACTACAATGAAGTATAAGTTCAAAAGTAAAGTGTACGTGGGGTATGAGACTCACAATTAAAGTAAGCATGAAGTTAAGAAGTGTGTGTGAGGTATGGGACTCACAGTTGATGTAAACATGAAGTTTAAAAGTATGTGTAAGGTATGAGACTCACGGTTGATGTAAATATGAAGTTCAGAAGTGTGCGTGAGGTATGGGACTCATAATTAGAGTAGAATATAGCTTAGATGTGAACGTAGGGGTATGGGACCCACAATTGATGTAATACTTATGAATGTAATGATGATAAATGTAATGTTTAAAAAACATTTCTAGCCTATCTAGATATAAGAAAGATCTATGTAACTTGTGTAAATTGTTTCCGCTACAACAATAAACATGATGTGATGTATGATTAGGAATGGATTTTGTTTAACAACTTCACCTGCATCCCCTAATCCACAGAGGATGAGTTTCGAGATGTGACATTTTCACACTTGGAAGTCTATTCAAGGGCCTTACTCCCCTTAAAGCTTTAAAGAAGGGAAGGCACTAATTTGTTGACCTGGAGATAAATCTATTTAAAGCTACTACTTTACCATTCAAACTCTATATATATTTCTTTGTCTTAGGAAATTCCATATCAATTAAGGCTTTGAGTGGGATCTGCTTCAATTCCTTTTTAAGAGACAACGAAGCCTAGGAACTTGCTTTCTATAACCCCAAATGTGCACTTTGAGGGATTTAGTTTCATCTTATATTGTTTGAGGATGTCAAATGTCTAGGCTAAATGTTGAATATGGTTTAACCTCTGAACACTCTTCACAATCATATCGTCAATATAGACCTCCACAATGTTTCTGATCTGTAGATTGAACATCTTGTTGACAAGCCTTTTATAGGTTGCTCTAACATTCTTAAGTTTGAACGAAAACACTTTATAATAATAGAGATCTCATTCAAATATGAAAGTAGTATTTTCCTTATTGGAATGATACATCTGTAACTAGTTATATCCAGAATAGGTATCCATGAAAGTTTATGAGCTCGTGTCTTATAGTGGCATCTATAAGCTAATCAATTCTGAGGAGTGGAAAGCTATCCTTAGGGTATGGTTTGTTGAGGCCAGTGTAGTCAACGTAAACTCTCCACTTCACATTATTCTTCCTTTTGAGCACTGTATTAGCAAGCTAGTCCAAGTAGAGGACTTTTCTTATCATTCTGGTATCTAATAACCTCTAAACTTCCCCATTGATGATCTTATGTCATTCTAGAGAAAACGTCCTAATTTTCTGTCGAGCTGGGGAATGATTTGGATCAATCATTAACTTATGGGACATGAAATTAGGATCAATCCCTTCTATATCTTTAGTCCCCCATGCAAAGACTGAGACGTTATGCTTCAAGATATTGATAAGTTTCTGCTACTCGGAAGGGGCCAAGGCTAAGCCTAATTGTAAGAATTTTCCCTCAGCTTTCTGAACTAACGGATACTTTTATCACATCTTCCTCAGACTTTACTTGACTATCCCATCCTCTAGGACTTAATGGATCTTCGATCTCAATGGGAAAATCTCCTGCATCGTGTAGGTTGGAACTTAAGAGCTCATCCTCCTTGAGCTCACACTATAATTGCTATTTCGAAGGCTTTTCTTTCAGTGCTATAGCATGACACTTTTGAGCAATCGATTGATATCTTTTAGCTATGATCACCCTGTCTTGATGGATGAACTTATGGCATTGATGAAGGGTTGATGTGATTGTTCCTATCTGGTGGATCCAAGGACTCCTAATTATCACGTTGTAGGGGGACTTGGCATCTAGAATCATGATCTTGCCTTTTGGGATGAGGCCTATCATCTTGTTGATTTTCCCTTCCATCTTGGTGAACAAACTCCCTTTGTCGACCTCATCGAATTAAGTATTCAATCTCTTGCTTAAGAACCTACAATCCTTAGTAGTGACCCTACTTGCAGTGGAACTCACAATATTTATTTTTGTTCCTTGTCTTAGGATTGCTCTTCATGGGTTTCGGCCACTTTAAGTTCTCACGAGCCTGAATTTGTTGAAAGATGTGAGTTAAAAAAGCATTCAGATGAGTGTAATTACCATACCTCATTGATCCAGAACCGGAATGTCCCCTGGATGCAACCATCTAGGGTTTGAGCCCTCTTTTTATTATCCTTGGTATCTTTCTTTTGAACTTTTTCATCTTTGCGTGCTTGTTCTTTGGCCTTCTGAATAGAATTCTTAGTATCCTCCACATTAATGTACTTCCGAGCTCATTTTATAAGGGCTACCATATTTATTGGAGGACTCTTAGTCAGAGAATCCTAAAAATGGCTGGGGCCAAGACCTATAGTCAACGCTGCTACCAAGAATGTTTCATTACAATCATCCATCTCAGCAAGCTCGCCATTGAATCGAGCTATATACTCCCTTAAAGTTTCCTCTTTTAGTCTGTTTGACTGTTAAGAAAAACTTGGGTCCCCTCCTTAGCCTTCTACTGGCCAAGAACCGATCAAGGAACAACCTGTTATGTTCATAGAAGTTGGTAATTGAGTTTAGAGGAAGGTTGTGGAACCACTTGAGGGTCGTATCTTTGAGGCTGGTGACAAAGGTCCGACATATGAAAACATTAATACCTCCATGCAGAGCTATAGTGTGTTGGTAGTGAGATAGATGGTCGTCGAGATCCCTAGTCCCATTGTATAGGGTAAACTTTGGTACTAGGAGTTTCTTTGGTTGTTACTCTACCATTATGATTGGGATAAAGGGCGTAGATAACCTTCAAAGCAGTTTGCTGAGTTCATCGTGCTTGGAAGAGACATAAGGCCTCTTTGGTTGAAGCCGTTTGATCTTGCAAGTTTGTTATATCTTCAATCCTTTTTGGAGCCCTAGGTTGGATTAGTGGGAGTGCTGGAGGCACCAAGTTTCCACTTTAACCTGGGTTCCATATTTTAATGACTTTAGGTAGATTTGGCCTTGTAGCTCCAGAAGGATGTTGATTTGTAAGTGCAGGAGGGTGTTGAGCGTCTAGTGCTGAGGGATTCCGACTTGGTGGTGTAGATGGTGGTGGTAAGTCTTGATTGCCAATTCGTATCCTCGAAGCTAGTGGTAATGGCACCCTAGTCCTGCTCTAAATGTGCATTGTAGGACACAACGATAGGAAATTCTTGTTGATTTTTGTTGAGGTTTGGGGATCAGTCCCCATTCTAGTATTGGTAGGAGGTAGAAGAACCCGTTGGGTGTTGTGTACTTCCAAGGTCTAGGGGTCAACCCTTACTTTAGTGCTTGTAGGGGGAAGGGAACCCCTTGATTGTTGTTCGCTAGTAAAGGAGAATGAGGTATAATTTGGATCTGTTGTGCCATTTGATCTATCCGCTGCTGCATCTGGGATGGCCCTCGACCTCTTCCCCTCCTAGTAAGTGTTTGATTTTGTTGGGTTGGTAGGTTTTTGCCAAGACAGAGATTCAGTGCCATTAATAAAAAGAAGTTTATAATATTAGGATTGAATAAAGAAATAAAAAGGAACTTGTCATTCCCACAGACGACGCCAAACTGATCTTACCAATTTCTGATTGGAGGTCAACTCCTTCATGCTTCATGTCAAGAACAAAGGTCAGTGGGCCATAGGGTTGACTCTAGTGGTAGCCGCTCTGACATTTAAGTCAGAAAAAAAAATAAAGAAGTTATAATTGAAAGAAAGCAATTGACCTTGGGTTTAAAGGGTACCACGGAGCCATATTTATTGGTTGTTTGCTATCCTAATTTGAGTAGGATTAGGATACAAAAAGATCAGATTTAGAATTTTTTTTTTTTTTTGGAGAGTCATAGAAAAATTACTCTAGAATTAAAGAGATGTAGAAAATTTTGATAGAATCATATATAGATTTAGGCAATATCAAATTCTCCTTTTTTTTTTTTTTTTAATGTTCTTGAATTTTATTTTTAAAAAAATCTTATCCTCGCGAAAAGAGCAGTGATTATAAACAAGGTTAAAATATATCACTTGATAAAGAATTCATGAAATATTGTATTCTTTAAAGGAATGTGCATGGTTCAAATTTTGGAAGACACCGAAATGGAAGATTTTTTCTGGATAGGGTAAGAGTACTATTACTGTGCCAAAGGGGAAAAAAAACTAAAAACGTTAGGGCAATTATTAGTGTCTATTCCTTGAATGGCAGTCTTCGTTATAAAAAAAAAGTTTCTCTAGTAACTTTTTATTTTTATTTTTCAATGGGGTTTTTTTTATGCAATAAATATAGAGAAATTAAATAAACTATACAACTCCCCCTTAGGAGGGTGAGTGGGAATAGAATTCTTGGAGGAGATCATGAATTACCAACCAAACTGCCCGGTTGACAAATGGATTCTTATTTGATTTGCTTATTTAGTCTTTTAAGGAGTTAAATGAAAGATTATATTCTTCTTCTAAACATCCCACTCCAACTCCAACTTAAAAATAAACACTTTCTTAATAATTTTCTTTTTGGCTTGATATATGTTAGAAAATTAGTCCAATAAGTGAGAAGAAAATTTGAAAGATTCATGAAGAATGAAAGTTTTATTGCATGGGTCCTCAAAGGAAAGAAGGGAGCACCAAGTTCATTCTTCAACGATATGGATTTTAACTAAAAAATAAATTAGAAAAAAATACTAAAAGGTTTCTAAAATAAACTCCAAATGACTGGTATGATTAGTGCTTGGCTCAGCCTATTTGAATTCTTAGTCTTAGGCCCAAAGTCAATAGAACAAAATTTATCCAGTTCGAGAGTTATGGGCCAACCCAAACATCAATTTTTTTTATTTCATTTATGATATAAAGTTATCCTTGTTTTTGGCTACACAATATTGACAATGGAAACACACACTGTATTTCACATGTGATTTTTATTTGCATGTTTGAACCCAACCCAAACTCATCTTTCGAATTTAAAACATGTAGAAAATGTTCCTAGTTGGGTGAGCCATAATTTGGGCTGGGTTTAATGGCCCAATCTAATATTTAGCGTCAAGAAGCATGGTAAAAATGTAATATTAGGCTTGTGCTGGCCCAAACGTGATTTTTTAACTTGCATTTTTTAAAATAAAATTATCCTTATTGTTTTGTATACCCAGTCTGGACAATGTAACATGTGCTATATGTTATTATTATTATTTTTTTATCACCATATGTTATCAACTTAATTATTCTTTATTAGCATGTTTCATTTAAACCCGACAACAAAATGTGGCTCATTCGGGCTGGGTTCAGTGGCCCAACCCAATCTGCAACCTTTAGAAGCATGCTAAACATGTGATAGATATATCTCTTGGCAATAACAATTAACAAGGGGACACATTATTCTGACCTTATTCTGACAACACTCACTACATCACAACACTTATCATATTTTATTACAATTTTTTCCTGATGGAAATATATAATAAACACAAACGGATGTTTAACCTGGTTACCTCTTCGGATCAAGAATGGAGGAAGTGGAAAAGGCAGGTTGTATTACAAGCTTTCTTGGAACACCAAAAAGATCATTGGAATGCTGCAAGAGATCATATTCGTTAAATAGGGAGGCTATAAGATCGAGTCGCCTATATATTTCTACGATCCAAGACTATGAGCACTTTAATAGTCACCCAAGAAGAATCTCAGAGATAACATCACTCAAAATCTTACGTGATAATTTGGGATACTACACAGATGAATTCATTATGCTAACCAATGCGTATATGTTTATATACCATGACCACAACTAATGAGATAACTGCAAGACTTACGTGATAATATCTAAGTCGGTCAAACCAACCAGAACAGATAAGAGTTTTAACCACATATAAACTCTTATCATAATTATCACGATCCGCACAAATATTGTGGATGTCAAATGGACTCGAGTCCACATGACCCAATGTCCAACATCTCCCACTTATCCATAAAGGTTGAGTACTAAGCTCTTTGCATCACCTTCTACATACAAGAAATGGATCGTGCGACCAGATGAGAAGGATTGAGGTAGGAGTACTATATTAAGCTACCATCAAACTAACATAGTACCTCACTACAAACACATAAACACATAACTAATCTCGTTTATGCCCCAGACTATTTTATTACCCTAGATTTAGCATTTGTTATCCCTCATGAGAACTAATCTCAGCGTGATGCATAAACCAACCAATATGTATTGTACTCATGATCATATCGATAAACACAGAAACCGACGTGATTGCTTGGGCAATGAGTCATAACACAATAGTGTATTACAGAACCGTTTTCCCTAGCTACTCACGTTAATCTAATCGAACTCAACTGCTTTCCTAGACATGTCCCGCCAGACCGCATCAATCATGGTCCTTTAGCAATATGCTAAAGTAGCAACATCAAACTCTCTTTTCATAACGTAGTCCTAGGTCACAAAGGGCACAATGAAAATCAAAAAGGTTCCTAGAGCTCACACAATGACGAAACAGTGATACATTCGTTCACTTTCTTTTTTAAAGGTCACAACAATAGCACATACAGTATATAATATATGTTATGGCAGAGCTCGCACTCAATTGGGCATGTCAAACTCATTCTCAAAAGTATATAATGCCATACGAATCTTAATCTAGTCGCTATTTAGCGTTCCTCGTTATCTCAACGCCTCTCGTTACTATCTTAGCGCCTAACTTGAACATTCCAACCCAGTCGCTCTACTAACACCTGTTTGAAAGTTTGCATTTAGCTTTCTTCAGGTTACATGAGGTGTGTGGTCAACCTTCATGCTTGATTCTTTAAAAGAATCTCATCTTGACCCTCATTGTCAAGGTGACATATATGATAAAGATGAATTCTCTCTCCAACCAAGAATTCAATGTCTCATTTGGCTCGGTATCTAAGCGCCAAGGCAATTTCTCGTGAGAGAGAGCCAATCAAAACCTGTTGACATCTTTCATGTTTACTCACAACATTAAAAAATCATCTCAATATGAACACAAAATCATAAAATGATGAAATAATGTCACACAGTGTCCAATATATCAAATCCAAAATAAACCCAACTATTTAACACAAAATGTAAAACATCGCTAAGTAATGCCTTACGACCACCTCCCTTTACGCAACTTTATCTCAAACATGTGTAATAAAAAATAATGTCAATATGTTTGGTTCTCTCATTACCGCTGTTAGTCTACCAACCCACTAACGAGCCTAAGCTTCCAGCCTAGTGGTGAGTCCGTACAGTTTTGTCTTTATGGACCCTAAGTCCAAAAGACACCACAAAAGGGAAAGGCATTCCCTGCAATTATAACCCTCGAGCTTGTAAAGCTTATTAATAATATGGAATAAAGATATGATGAACGCAATACTTGTATATGTTAGAGTTGCCATACAATCATAACTGATGAGCATATCATCCTGCCTACACGACACTATGTTAAGGCGCTACTAGAATCTCCAAAACCAAACTACTACCTCAATTATGACGACCAACCGTGTATTCTCGACATCACTTAGATATCAAAGAAACCAATTAACTAAAGTTCGATGAGCAAACACTAAGTCGCTCTTATAGTTTGACCATCTATATAAGCAAAACATTAAGCTACTCTAATAATCTGGCCAACCATATGAGCAAAGCATAAGATGTTCTAATAATTTGGCTATCTATATGAGCAAAGCACTAAACTGCTCTAATAATTTGATAATCCATATGAACAAAGCACTAAATTGCTCTAATAGTTTGACCATCAATAAGAGCTGTAAAAATAATCGAGTACACATCCTAGTGCACTTCAGAATCTCAACTGCGCTCAAATAGGAAAGTTCACAAAATATCTCTTTCACCTACTTATCCAATTGCAATGAACAAAACTAACGTATGCCGCTATCAATCTGTCATTAGGTTAGGACCGTGCTAACAAGATCTCTTATGGATTTCTCAAGACAAAACGAGAAATCCCTTAAGGCAATCTCCATGGAACTTAAATCCAAGCATAGTCTACTTCACTCATGTCCTTCTCAATATAGGACAACCACCTCCAAGTGGTGACAAGTAATTTCATATATGTTAGCAACCACACAAAAGATCCAAATTTTTTCTTCGGACTGTTTATGGCTTCCTTGATCATCGTAAAGCCAATTACTCGATGAAATATAAGGTTTCACTAACTTGACAATTGCTTTAGGTCACAAGTGAACAATTGAGCAAGCAGACTTTGCACTCTTTATTCATTAACCATAAAGCCTAAAATTGCATAGACGATTCGTTTAGGTCACAAATGAACACTTAAGCAAGCATATTTTGCACTCTTTATTCATTAGCCTTGAAGACCAAGACTTGATTCATGAAGAATCATCGTCTAATTCTCCATAGAAGAGATAATCTCTTAGTCCATCTAGAAAGTTTATAAGATCCAACATATGTGACAATCACTAGAATAAGGTGGATATAGACAATTCTCACCACTAGGGAGAATCTCTCTCTTCATAATCAATACCCCGTTAGGATAAGACATTTTTAAAAAGATAGGGCATAAACACTAGTTAATCAATCCTACACAAAAGGAGATAAACCATTCTCAAAGTTTGATTCTTTAGTAATTTAGCCCAACTTATCACTTGTAGCAACCATCCTTACACTATTAGAATAGAAAACTTTTGCCTTTTCAGAAGAAGCAATGTTCACTTAAAACATATGGAGCAATAGCTAAAATTCATCCCCTCAATCTAACAGAGACGATGAGAAAATTTTTTACATTTGCTTCTACATAACTAATGGTCTTAAGAATCTTCCTCTACTAGTATAATCCCAACTAATGGTACACTCCCACTAGGCGGCAAGTCACTCTCACTATTGCAACATCCCGACCTAATTAAGAAAAGTAATTAACAATAATGACAATTATCATAAGTTAATTTTCTTAATAACCATGGACAATTAATTTTCTTAATAACCATGGACAATGCTATATATGACTAGTGGACCAAAATACAGAAGCAAAAGTATAAATGATAAAAACAATTAATCCTAAATTAGAGACGACTGATTCGAGAATAAAATTTAATCGTAAAGGTCATCATTTGGCAGAAGTTGCGACTAGTGTTGATTGAGGATAAACACACAAGTGAATGTGGAAAATTAGTGCACAAAGTACACTTGAGCAAGATTAACAAAATGCACGAAGGGAGCGTGTTTAATCGGAATTATTTCGATAATTATAATGGACTATTAGAATGAATAAAATACATTTAAATACATCAAGATAAGACAATGATGGCTATGAAAACTTGATAAGATATCGATTTATGAAATTGACACATGAAGAGAATAAATAAGTGGTACAAGTACATGTGGGAGAAATAAAATTTATCGAGAATTTTTTGATAAAAATAACATGTTTTTGGTATAAACCAAACATGATGGAACATATCAAAAATAAAATAAAAGGACGTGTAGGTGAACCATGCAAAAATCAAAAGTTTTTCGAGAATACTAAGAGATTTTACAGCAATTGAAACACAACTTTGAAAATTTAAGAAACATATCCAAAATGCCAAACAAGACATAAGAAAAGAACAAGTGAGAAAACAAAGCCAAAAGTGTTGGCCCAAAGACTTGAACCCAAGATCAAAAAAGGAAGGAGAATCTTATGCCACAAATAATAGCCAACTTTGCTATAGCACTTATGTGCTATATATCTCATAAGATATATATATATATATATATATATATATATAAAAGCTACCTAAAACTTCAAGTCTGCATACTCAGGAGCTAAGGTATCAACACCTCATTGGACCCTCACATGAACCAATCACCTTTCATGTGAAAATCTAATTATATATATATGTGTATGTGTGTGTGTGACATATGCATATATGTATGTTGCATGTGTGTTTAGGAGAACAGAACAAAAGTGTGTGCTTGTGTGCATATGTGTGCGAGTAGAGAGAGAGAGAGACTTGCTGAGAAAGAAAAAGAAGAAGAAAAAGAAGGAAAAGGAAGAAACCAGAAGCAAAAAGGAAGAGAGAAAAGCAATAGAAAGAGAAGGAAAAAGCTAAGAGAGGTAATTTTCTTTCTCTAAAAAATTTGCCAAAATATATTTTTGAGCTTATTTATGGCTTGTAATATACATGCAATTGTTTTATATTGTAGATGGAAGAAAATAGAAGAAAAATGAGGGAGTTTGAGCTAAGAAAACCCTAAAACCCTAGGACCTGAAATATAAGAAAAGTGAGTTTTTGAACTAACTTGATTAAAGCTTGAAAAAAACTACATAGCTTAAAATAGCATGAAACAACGAACATGCTACAACTTAAAGCATAAAAAAAGGTTAACAAATGTCACATCCCGAACCCCACCCTACGCGGATGTCGAGGACGTGACTGCCAGTCGGTCGCGACGCGACCAACCAAAGGCAAATTCTGAACTTTCCGACGAATTGCACTCCAACTGTAGGGTCAGATGCAGCGGAATTTAAAACTTTTTCTTTGTATCACGGGAATGCAACTCACTTATCCATCATAGGTATATGTTCACAGAGCAAGACTAAATCCAATCAGTCAACAATTCTAATTTCAGAGCATATCTAAAATCAAGCATATAACAACAGAGCAGATCTAATATCTCTAGAGTACCATTAGTTCCATGAGCCATGTCTATCTAGTATATATTAGTCAAGTCAGTCATAACATACCACTCACCGGAATAACCAGGTTCAATCCACAATAAACCAATCTCTACAATTCAGTGCCGTCAGATCCTTACTTGCGATGCCACTTGGCCTATTCACATCATGTCATAGTACCTTCTAATCCAATGGAGGTAATTCCTGAAAAATGTCAGAATAATGGGGTGAGCTTAAATAAGCCCAGTGAGTAACACAGATTCCCTATCAGGGGTTTCAAAACCAGTTTTGTGCTTCCAAGGCACATGGATAATTTAGTCATTTCAAAAATAACTATTTTTATAAGTCCATTTCATAAGCAGTCTAGTGCAATATAACAGAATCGAACAGGCAATACAAACGGATCGGAACATGACATAACCAATCGGTCAGAACAATAACTATTGCTAATATATCGGTCAAGACACAGACTCTTCATTAACGGAACAAATCATAACGGAACTGGACCTTATAACAATCAAGACAGACAGATCATCAACGGACGGAACATGTCGGAACCGGACGGAACATATCAATCGAGGTAGACATAACATTGACGGACGGAATATAACGGAATCGGACGGTAACAATACATCAGTCAAGCAAAGGCATATCGCGAACAGATAAAATTATAACGGAACTAAACGGAAACAATACACTAATCAGGACACAGGCAAATCATGAACAGGACAACATAACGGAACTGAGTAGAAACAGTATAACAATCAAGTCAGGGACACATCACTGTCGGAACTAATCATAACTGAACTGAACAATGTTTCAATCAAAACAGACGTATCATCAACGGACAGTACACAACAGAACTGGACCATATATCAATCAAGGCAGACACATTATCAATGAACGGAACATAACAGAATCGAACAGAACAAAACATTAGTCAAAGCAAAGACATATCATCAACGGACGGATCATAACGGAACTGGACCATATATCAATCAAGGCAGACTTAACATCATTACGGACCGAACATATCAGAACCGGACGGAACATAACAACCGAGGCAGACATATCATTAACGGACAGCACATAACCGAACTGAACGGAATTCCTAATTCGAAGGACACAAGCACATCACGTGGAATGTGGTACAAAGGGCGTACATTAAGTACATACATTTAAACAATATAGCATTCAGACAGTATACTATACAAATCGGTACGATACAACAAAATGTTGTTCTTTGCCTATATCACATGGTTTATTTAATCGTTTCAGAAATAATGGTTCAATATATCCATTTTATCTCAACAGTTCAAAACGGGCAAAACAGTACGGAATGCTAGCACAGGGATCAGGAATATAGTCAATTATTTAAAAAGACTAAAACCATGTCATAAGTGATATAGTACGGAAAATATGCATTTAAATAATTGCACTCAAATAATTGCATTCAAAACAGATCAGTGAATCAAGGGACAGTATCAAAACAGTGTCAGAAGTTACTCACAAACTTTACGCCTATTTCCTTGCATAAATAATCCGATAACCTCCAGGTACGTCAGGCATCTCCATGTATATCCTGAATAATAATCATCAATCACAGACAGATCAGAACTCATCCATTCAGGTCTCATTCGTCATCTTAGGTATCTATCGGATTACCTAAGATAGCCTAGTAGCCTACCGCCCTTCCATTGGGTCTCGCCCGAGGCTATTTCATTCTTTAATTAGGCTTAGCAGTTATTAGGATTATATCCTAAGTCATTTAGACTTCAATTGTTATCAGTCAGGCACTCATCCAACCTTAGGGGCAAAATGGTAATTTTACCATTCTTGTCCCGGACCCTGTCGTGGTCTTCGGAATAGTCTTTATATCTTAAGTACAAAGTTCTACGTCCTTTGGACTCCAATCAGTATCAGTTAGGTCCTCATTTTAACCATAGGGGCAAAATGGTAATTTTGCCATCCTTATCCCGGACCCTGTTATGGTCCTCAGAATATCCCATATATCATATATATGAAGTTTTAAGTCTTTTAGACTTTAATCGGTATCAGTTGGGTACTTATTTAGTCCTAGGGGCAAAATGGTAATTTTGTCATTTTTGCCCCGGACCCTATCATGGTCCTCAGAACGTCCCATATATCTCATGTATAAATTGTAAGTCCCTTGGACTTCATTTGGTATCTGCTTTAGATCGTCGGGACACATCGGTCATTTCTCGTTTTACGCGTTGACTGTCTCAGAGTCTTATTTAGCCCTTCAGTGTTCATAATTATCCCTATGATAATTTATCAGATCAGTTTGACCTCTACTTTGCACTTACAGTGCTCAGGGGTATTTTGGTCATTTTACGTTTTGTGTAATTCTGACCCCGATTCGTCATCTAATCAAGTATACAGTCTCACCAGTGTCTGGGCTCCTACCGGTATCAGTTTCGTCCCAATCGGACTTTGTTTAGGTCTCGTACAGTATCAGGGGTAATTTGGTAATTTCGTGTGTTGTATTTTTCGGCACGTCAGTTCATAAAATGGACCTCACCATTGGGTCCAGAGCGTCCAACATAGTGAAATTGGACTGTCTGTTATGTTTAATCGGCCCTGGGTATCATTAAGGGCAATTCAGTCATTTACACCTACGTGTCTGTATTTTTCGGGACCTCAGTTCATTAAACGGACCTCACCGTTGAGTTCAGAATGCCCGAGATAGTCAAAATAGGCTGTCTGATATTTTTATTTGGGTCTGGGTGCCATCAGGGGCAGTACAGTAATTTATCACTTACAGGTCTGTATTTTTCGGTACTATATTTCCCAATTTGGACTGTACCATTGAGTCCAGAATATTTGAAATAGTGAAAATACACTGTTCATTTAATTTATTTGGACTCCGTTTGACATATTTAATGTCCAGGGGTAAAATTGTAATTTTACCTATTTAATAAAATAATTAAATAATTATTTTATTATTTAATTAATTTATTCAGGGCTTAAATGTATAAATTTTCAAAAGTCTGGGCCACTGTGTAATTCTTTAAAACAGTTGGGGACAAATCCGTAATTTTCAGAAATCATTTGGGGTTAAAACATAATTTCATAATTTAGGGGTTCAAACCCAAGGGTTCAATGGTTCACCAAGTGAACCGGTCCAAAACCATCAAGAACCAACCGGTTCAGTTCCTTCAGAAAACCGGAATTAAATATCCCTGTTATCCCCTAATTGGCCCCTTATCCGTATATAGGTTTAGCCCCAAATCAATTTCAATTTCTGATTTATTAACTCTGTTGCCAAACGGTCCGAATTCAATTTTTTTAAAACACATCAGTTTAGCCAAACGGTGCCGTTCCACTAAAGAGATGGCACGCCCATGAGTGGACACGTGTCCGAGTCGACACGGTCTGCCCAAGCGAGTTGGACGAGTCGACTCCGTCTTCTCCAACCAAAACTGCTACTGTAGCCCTAATTCTCGCAGATTTTCTTCTCCTATTTCGTGAGTTTTAGGGTACGTTTTCTTGCTGTTTTTGGTTCCAAACCATTCCCACAGGTTATACCAACAACTTGGCATCGATTTTGTGCCTCGAAATTACGGGTGGAGCTCTGTTTAACCGATTATCATGGGGGTTTCAGCTCGGTCGCGTGGCCTCATTTCTCCACCAAACCTCACGTGGCTTGGCTCGTTGTGACCGTGTGTCCATGGGGATCAACATCCCATTTAGAAATTTCAGTTTAAGGGCCTATTTCAGATTTTGGATTCCATGGCCGAGACCTATAGGTTCGGCTTCGAGGGCCTTCCAGTGTGGTTTTGGGTCGCGTAAGGCGATATTTTAAACCCCCTTCGTGTCTAGATTAGTTCTAGACCATTGAAAATCAGTTCGGTTGAGGTCATTTCAGACCTGCTACAGGGAAGCTTCATCCATGGCGGTTGGGTCTCGGTTTTATGTTTTCTACCCTATTCGACCCTCACAATTTATTTAGGGAAATTCTAGAGTCTCACAGGAGCATATATATATGGTTTGCATGGACCAAAATTATCAGAAACAGTGTGAAGATCTAAACAGAAATTTTTGCAGTTTTTTGGGTTTACCTTTTCAAACAGTGGTTGACCCTTTTTTCCATGGCTCGTTTGTGTCCTTTGGCACCTCAGAGTCTCTCAACCAGTCGTGCCTCAGTGCCTCAGTCCTCCTTTGGTGCATCTCCATGAATGTACACACCATGGACACACACTTTGCATGCACATGCAAGCTCACCATGGCAGCCCTCCAATTTCTTTCTATTTCTCTCAATGGCAGGTCTGACTCACACTCAACAGATCTGTTTTCTCCTCTTTAACTAGCAAAGATCAGTCTTTTGTATGTAATATATACATATATATCTATATATAATATCACACATACCTATACATATACATCTCTAAATGTATACATCAGAGAATCAGTGGGACCCTAGGGCTGAGGTGGGCTGATGCAAACCAATCATATGGGGTTTGCATGTGCTCTCATTGGTCCAATTTGAGGTGGGGCTTGGTTAATTCAGGGATATATACAATTAAGTTGTATATAAATGCACAAAGGTGCTGGATGGCCACTTGGTTAAGTTTTTGGGTGAGATTCATTCCTTCCATAGGTCAAGGGTTCAATTCCCTTGACCACCAATTTGGCCATTTTTCACCATTTTGGGCTAAGGCCCTGTTTGGCTGCGCATTAATTCAGTTTCCGATGTTTGCCTCATAACTTTCATTCCGTAACTCCTTTTTCGGTGCGGTTTCTTCCGGTCAGTTTCTATTTCTGTTATCTTCAGTGTCAGAGGTTCCGTGTCATTTATTAGTCATTCGGGATTTTCGGGATTAACTAATTCGAATTCCGTCAGTGTTAAATTGACATTATTTCACCTAATTAATTGGTAATTAGGTTCGGGTATTATACCCTATTCTCGGACATATTTTGTCATTCTATTGGTCTAGTGTGACCACCGGGAGATTAAGGTTAATTTCCTTAATTATTCCCTAAGCCGGTACTAATTAATAATTAATTATTTAATTATTAATTATACAGAGTCGGGGTGTTACAACAAACCTTCAACAAAATCAAAATTTCAATTTAGAGAGAGAAAGATTGAATGGATGTATTAGGCTTGTTTTGTTAGGTTTTAGGAACAGGGAAATACTCCCCATACTCACAGAAACATGTAAGAGGAATTTGGGGTAAAAAGGGTGGCTAAAAAGCTTCGAAATAGAAAATGTATAGCTCGTTGGAATGTCGGGCACTCACCGAAGCCCGACTGTAACACCTTATTTCAAGCCTAAGAAACCATCAAATCGAAAAATCGATACCATCTATGGAATCCTCACTGAATTTGGATTCGAACCACGTTGAGTTTCCATCGGAAAGAGGTCGGCGACGGTCGCCGGTGTTAGAGAAGATCACCGGAGCCCTTGTCGAAGAATTGGGGACGAAGGCACTGTGTGGGTCGGGTCACAGGCCGAATCTCGGGTCGGCTCCTGACCTACTGTTTTAATTGGATTTGAGTTAAATCAAAACTACGTTGTTTTGGTCAAAAAGGAAATAAAAGTAAATAAATAAAATAGTAGGGCTGACGTCAGCATGATGTAATGAACCGAACAGACCGGTTGGTTCAACACTGTTTGGGGCCGGGTCACTTAAAATCCAACTAAACCAAATGGTTTTATTTAAATAGTTTTCAAAAATTATGTTTTGACTCCCACTAGTTTCTGAAATTATAATTGGACTCCCAGAACCTTTTGTTAATTATAAAATAACCCCAATAGTTTTGATTAATTACAGATTGGCCCAAAAATTAATTTAATATCAATTTTAAATCCCTCTAATTATATTAGAAATTACCAAAATACCCCGAAGCCAAAACTAGGTCAAATGAAGGCCAATTGAAATAAAAGAATAGTACAACCCAATATTTTTGGGCGTTCCAGACTAAATGGCGGAGTTTGATTTATGAAATTAAATTCTGAAAAATATGAACAGGCAAACTAGAATAATTTCAAATACGTCCTAATGATTAATTAAGTTACCAATCGAATTCTAATGACTATGAAAATACATACTTTCATATTTTGGGACATTCTGGACCTAATAGCGGGGTCCGTTTTGTGAAACGAAGTCTCAGAAAAATAGGCACGTGAAATATCAAAATTACCATTTTACCCTTAGTATTTCAAAAGCCAGTTAAATGTCAAAGGTGACATATTCTTACTTTATTTGACATTCTAGACTCAACGGTGAAGTCCATTTTAGCAAACAAAGTGCCAAAAAATGTGACACACGCAAATATAAAATTACAAAAATACCCCTAGACTTAATGTAAGCCACATAAATGCAAATTAAGATCCAGAAAAGCCTAAATTAATTATATTTGATATTTTGTACTTGACGATGACGTCCCTTTGAGGAAAATAAGAATCGATAACAAATTAAAACATGAAAAATACATCCTTAAGACTTAGTTAAGTTACTAGAAGTATAAAAATAAAATTAATACGTCCACATAAATGATATAAGGACTAAATGGACTCAAATAGATTCCGAATATGTAAATTTGTGTACAAGAATATATGGGACATTAAAGTATAAATTACCATAATACCTTTGAAGGGCCAAATAAGCTGTAAATTACCATAATGCCCTTAAAGGGCCAAATAAATTATAAGGCATCAAGGAACCCAAATTGGGAATTTAAAGACCCCTAATTGAATAGATAAAGTTCAAAAGAACTTAAAACACTGAATGACAATGTTTGGGATTAGAATGAATACTAATTTATTATGCAATGTATTTTTGATCCGTGATTATAAGATCACCCAGACAATGAAAAATGGAAAGAAAGGTATGGGATAGCTATTATGGTACCTGTATGGGAATGCGATGCTAAGAACCAAATGTAAGTTAACCCAAACTCTAATATGTGGTATTTCCTTAGCCATGTCACAATTATATTTTTCTCGATGTTGCCAATTTTTACTATTATACATACCTGACATTTATTGATTCCACAATTTGACACTTGTACTTCCTTATGGATATGTTGAGATTTCATTTACTAATATCTTGATATGATTGCTTGCACAATTCTATACCTTTGATTTGTATATTGGAAACTGTTATGCTTCTCACTGTTGAGAATTTGATATTCCATGTATATGTACATTCCTTGTGGAATTTTGCTAATCATGATATTATTATAAGTGTCGGGAGTTGTGTTCTGTCACAACGTCCATCTTGATTTTATAGATGCTAATTTGGACCTATGGGTCGATGATTGGGAATTATAGCTAACATTTAGTCCATGGAGGACATGATATATGATAAAAGCTTTAGTGCTATTTAGGAACTTGAATGAGAGGTGAACCTGAATGAGTGCTTTTGGGGGTAGCCAAGCCCTATTTGTTGATGCATCTATTTTGTTAGTATCTCATATCGTTTTTGAACATAATCTGATGATGCACTCTTTGGTTGTTGATACTCTTTGAAAGCATATCATTGGATTCGATTTGACATCTTGTGATATCTTGTGATATTTGGCAACTGATTATTATATGTGCTAAATCCCTATCGTTGCCTTGCTAAATTGCTTACATAGCCTTTTTCAAACTGCTTTAGGATATACTTTTTGGACCCACGGGTCATCTTTGTTGATCTATTTTCCTTTGTGACTGGCTATTGCTATATACCCTTTCGTTTACCATTTGGTTGTATTTTGTTACCTAAACTAACCCTGTCCCATGGCAGAGTGAGGGAATTTACTTACTGAGCTAAGTTAGCTCATTCCATATTTATAACAATTTTTCAGGTAGCACCGTATGAGAGGAAATGTAATGATGGCAACTAGTGGAGCTAGTGATGTACTTGCGAGTAATAGTGATGATGTAAAACTACAAGTCATAACATGAATATGTATTTGTAAGATTAATGTAATTATCAGTTATTGTGATATGTGACACTAGAGATGATATTAGACTTAAATGGTGATTCATGATGATCAAAATTGTACTTGGAGATATTCTGATTTATGGTTGTTAGAGTTCAATTTATTATCAAATGAGTTGCATATGTGTAGCTTCTGCATTTATTTAAAGAAAAAAAAACTTTCGTGCAATTCATTTGATTTTGTACGGCTTATCTGAGTGGCAATGTCAATCGTTTTCCCTAATTCGCATAAGGTGGGTTTCGGGTCGCGACAGAGTGGTATCAGAGCTATAGGTTAATAATTCTCTAGGAGAGATTATACCAACATTGGACTAGATGATTATTGGATAATTTAGATGATTAAATGATCCATGGTTTCTAAAGGATGATAATATGTTTAGGTACAAAGGTTAATGGTCTTTTGGAAAGACTATACCGTGACTGAATTTGATGATTCTTAGGCGATTGGGATGATCAAATGCATAATGACTTTTGGGAGATAATAGTATGCATAAGGGCAAAGGTTAAGGATCCTTAGGAAGAATCATACCAATATTGAGGTTGATGACTCTTGAATAATTAAGATGTGAATTGATTAGTGAAATATGGGAAACTATAGTCTAAACAAGGGAAATGGTTAATGCTCTTTGGGGAGATATAAGGTGACATAGAGTTGAGATTGTGAAATTTTAGAAGGTCGGTGGATTTGATAACAAATCTATATGAGAGATAGTCCGAGGAAGACTTAATGGATAGTGACATGAAGAGTTTGACACTCCAGATGAATTGATGATATATCAGAAATGTGAGGACTCTTGAGTGAGTCATAAATAGACCCTGATAGGGTAAAGACGAATAGAGCCTTAGGAGACAATTACTGAATAAGCGAGACTATCAGAGTTAACATTATGAAATATGATGATTCTAAAAGGAAACTAACACATGATGAATGATCATTGGAGAAAATTCAATGGACCTTGTTGGTCTAGGTGATGATATGACCCAATTGTGGGCGATACTCGATCGAGTTAGTTGAATTTAGTACAAAAGGTAAATGATTAATGATTCTGAGAGGACTTTTGAGGATCAATATGATCTAATGATCGAAGAGATTGAAGTTGTAGTAAATGTCTAGAAAAACTTGTGAGAACAACAATTATGATAAAAGGATACATAATTCTTTGAGGAACTACAAAAACAATTGTGATTGTGGGAGAAAGTAAGGATAACTAAAATTGTGTTGCTAAGGAAGTTATGAACTTCCATGGTGAGAAAAACCTTAATTAATTTTGGTAAAATTTAAATGTCGACTGTAATAACAATAACGATGAGATGGTTAATTTGCTTAAGCAATTTTGAAATATGATATGAAGCCCAGAATGGACAAGATTGTGAATGACAGTACTTGCAAATGAATAAGTGCTAGTATGCTATTAAATCTTTGGTTACAGATGAGACTAATCACCTCACTATGTGGCTCTAAAGTTACAAAATGTACAAGGTACCCCGAATACAGTTAAATAAGTTCTCTAAGAGAAAAAATTTGTTAAAATTGAAGAACGAATAGGAAAAAACTTAACACGTGATGAAAAACCAAATATGACAATGGGCATAAGAAATCAAACATTTGAATAACCTTTGGTGAAAAGGTAAAGAAAACCAAAATAATGGTTATAAATTAAAAAGTCATAAGACCTTGAGACTTGAACTGTTCACAATAATGTGGAAGGTTCAAAGTGAACCAAATATGATATCACAGTTAAGAATACTTTCCGAAAGTAGATTGTTATATGAAGAATCAGTCACAAGGGTAAAAGAATACCCTAAAAATCTTTAATAAGTCTATCAAGACTTAAAGGAAAAAAAAAATGAACTGAGTGAACTTACTATACTTTAATCCATGAAGGAATGAGAGATCGAAATCTATGAAAAGCTCAATCGTGAGCAAGAAATAAAAAGGTATTCATACCAACCAATAATTGAAAAGAAATGGAGGAACAAATTTCCTCAACCTATCTAATCATAAAGAAATGAATGCATAGGAATTAAAAAACAAAGGCAGGTATGCCAATCAATTAGTACAAAAAAAAAAAAAAAAAACTAAAGGGGATTGATAAATCTTCAACTTGAGTAAACCATAGAATTGGACACGTGATTGAAAATCACAAATGAATGTTATAAATAAATCTAAAGTTACCCTTGCATGGGAAAAATGTTGTAATGTAAAGATGCACACAAGTAAACCGTCTTTACACAAGCCAAAGGATGCTCATGAACACAAAAAGAAAATATGACGCCGAAAATATAAAAAGGGAAATACGTTATTTGTCATGATCAAATAAAGTTCAATAGATAAAAAGAGACTTAAATGGATAACATTGCAATCATGCAACCGAACACGTGTAGCGAATTCAAGGCGAGATTCATGACTAAAAAAAATGGGAGAAGAAATTGAAAAGAAAGTGGCGAGAGAGGAAAGAAGCTGTGTATAAGCTTTAGGCAGGTGAAAATCCAATCATTTCCTTCTAGGTCATTATTCTGAGCCTTCATATAAATTCAAGTGGAATTGTGTAAATCAATCAAGGACTCTGTCCTTAGTAAAGACTAAAGTACTTGAATGAGAAATTCAAAGCTCTCCAAACGATGAAAGTGGTGTAGTCTAGTTACACTATGGACTCCTTATGACCACTACTAAAACAACTGATAAAAAAAGAAAAGATCAAGGTATTAGATACCTTTACCTGGCACATGATACGCCATACAACACCAACAGAAGTTGGGAAACCACAAACAGTAATGTAACCACAACTTAGTGCCAAATAAAATTAATACGACGACTAGACGTGGAACTAATCATAATATGGATGATAGTGGAAAATAGTCAAGTAACTAAAAAGATGACTCAGAGTGAGTAATAAAAATATAATGGACCTATAACCATAGGTCCTAGAACTAAGAAAATAAGCACTGAAACGCTAATACTAGAATTTGGAGACTTTAAGTTTAAAGCCTCGAAGAAGTTGAAAGTCAAACCTATGACTTTTAAGATCATTATTAAACTAAACAAAGAAGAGTACGAAAGAATTGTGAACCTTGTGTGAGAAATATCCTTTTTTGAAGGTATGATGCCCTAAATACCAGTGATGAGTCCAAGAGACAGATTAAAAGGAAACTATGATAATAAAATTAGCATGAAAAGAGAATAGAGTTTCCTAAATATGAACGTCGGAGTTTTGAGGACAAAACTCATTTTAAGGGGGGCAGGATGTAACACCCCGACCCAATTAAGCAAAGCAATTAACAATAATGAAAATTATCATTAGCTAATTTGCTTAATAATCATGGATAATGCTAGATATGACTAGTGAACCGAAACATGGAAGCAAAAGTATGAATGATGAAAATAATTAATCCTAAATTAGAGACGACCAATTCTAGAATAAAATTTAATGCTGAGGGTCATGATTTGGCGAAGTTATGACTAGTGTTGATTGGGGATTAACACACAAGTGAATGTGAAAAATTAGTGCATGAAGTGCACTTGAGCAAGATTAACATAACGCATGAAGAGAGCGCGTTTAATCAAAATTATTTCGATAATTATAATGGATTATTAGAATAAATAAAATACATTTAAATACATTAAGACGAGACAATAAAGGCTATGAAAACTTGATAAGATCTCGATCTATGAAATCAACACATGAGAAGAATAAATAAATGGTACAAGTACATGAGTGAGAAATAAAATTAATTGAGAATTTTCTGATAAGAATAACATGTTTTTGGTATAAACCAAATATGATGGAACATATCAAAAATAAATTAAAATGGCATGTAGGTGAAGCGTGCAAAATCAAAAGTTTTGCGAGAATACCAAGAGATTTTACGGCAATTGAAACACAACTTTGAAAATTCAAGAAACACACCCAAAATGCCAAACAATGCAGAAGAAGAGAAAAAGAGAGAAAATAAAGCCAAAAATGTTAGCCCAAAGACTTGAACCCGAGACCAAAAAAGAAGGGAGAATTTTATGCGAAAAATAATAGCCAACTTGGCTACAGCACTTTTATGTTGTATATCTCACAAGATATATATATATATATATATATATATAAGCTACCTAAAACTTCAAGTCTACATGCTCAAGAGTTGAGGTGTCAATACCTCATTGGCCCCTTACATGAACCAATCACCTTTCATGCAAAAATCTGATTACATATATATATATATATTTGTGTGTGTGTGTGTGACATATGTATATATGTATGTTACATGTGTGTTTAGGAGAACAGAACAAGAGTATGTGCTTGTGTGCCTAGTGTGTGCGGGTAGAAAGAGAGAGAATTTTAGAGAGGGAGAGAGAGAGAGAGACTTGCTGAGAGAGAAAGTGAAGAAGAAGAAATAAGAAACCAGAAGCAAGAAGGAAGAAAGAAAAGTAGTAGAGAGAGAAGGAAAAAGCTAAGAGAGGTCATTTTCTCTCTCTAGAAAAATTGCCAAAATCTATTTTTGAGCTTATTTCTGGCCTGTAATATACATGCAAGTGTTTTATATTGTAGAGGGAAGAAAAATGAGGGAGTTTGAACTAAGGAAGCCCTACTCGAAATATGAGAAAAGTGAGTTTTTGAACTAACTTGATTAAAGCTTGAAAAAAACAACATAGCGTAAAAGAGCATAAAAAAAGGAACATCCTAGAAATTAAAGCATAAAAAAGGTTAAGAAACCTTCAAGAAAATCAGAATTGTAGTTTAGAGAAAGATAGATTGAATGGATGTATTGGGCATGTTTTGTTGGGTTTTAGGAACGAGGAAATACTCCTTACACTCACAGAAATATGTAGGAGGAATTTGGGGCAAAAAAGTGGCTAAAAAGCTTCAAAATAGAAAATGAATATCTCATCAGAAAGTCGGGTCCTCGCTAGAGCCCAACTGTAACACCCTATTTCAAGCCTAAGAAACCATCAAATCGAAAAACTGATACCATATATGGAATCCTCACTAAATTTGGATTCGAACCATGTTGAGTTTCTATCGGAAAATGGTCGGCAATGGTCGCCGATGCTAGAGAAGATCACCAGAGCCCCCACCAGAGAATTGGAGATGAAGGCACTATGCCACTCGGCTCATGGGCCAGATCTCGGGTCGGATCCTAACCCACTACTTAAATTGAATTTGAGTTAAATCAAAACTACGTTGTTTTGGCTAAAAAGGAAATAAAATAATAAATAAAATAGTGGGGCTGACGTCAGCATGATGTAACGAATCAGGGTGGACCGGTTGGTTCAACACTGTTTGGGGCTGCTTCACTTTAAATCCAACTAAACCAATAGGTTTTATTTAAATAGTTTTCAAAAATTATGTTTTGGCCCCCACTAGTTTATGAAATTATAGTTGGACCCCCAGAACCTTCTATTAATTATAAAATAACCCCAACAGTTTTGATTAATTACAGATTGTCCCAGGAAATTAATTTAATATTAATTTTAAATCCCTCTAATTATATGAGAAATTACCAAAATACCCCTAGGCCAAAAATAGGCTAAATAAAGGCCAATTGAAATAAAAGAATAGTACAACCCAATATTTTTGGGCATTCCAGACTCAATGGTGGAGTTTGATTTGTGAAATTAAATTCCAAAAAATATGAACGGGCAAACTAGAATAATTCCAAATATGTCCTAATGATTAATTAAGTGATCAATCGAATTCCAATGACTACGAAAATACATATTTTAACATTTTGAGCTATTTCAGACCCAATGGCGGGATCCATTTTGTGAAACAAAGTTTCGAAAAAGTAAACACGTGAAATGTCAAAATTACAATTTTAGCCTTAGTATTCCAAAAGCCAACTAAATGTCAAAGTAGACAAATTCTATCTTTCAAAAGGGAGCGCGTTTAATCAGAATTATACCGAAAATTATAATAGACTATTAGAATAAATAAAATATATTTAAATACATCAAGACGAGACAATGAAGGCTATGAAAACTTGATAAGATCTCGATTTATGAAATTGACACATGAAGAGAATAAATAAGTGGTACAAGTACATGAGGGAGAAATAAAATTAATCGAGAATTTTTCAATAAGAATAACATGTTTTTGGTATAAAATAAACATGATGGGACGTATCAATAATAAAAAAAAAGGGCGTGTAGGTGAAGCGTGCAAAAATCAAAAGTTTTGCGAGAATACCAAGAGATTTTACGGCAATTGAAACACAACTTCAAAAATTCAAGAAACACACCCAAAATGCCAAACAAGGCATAAGAAGAGAAAAAGAGAGAAATGAAAACCAAAAGTGTTGGCCCAAAGACTTGAACCCAAGACCAAAAAAGGAGGGAGAATCTTATGCCAAACATAATAGCCAACTAGGTTACAACACTTTCGTGTTATATATCCCCAAGATATATATATATATATATATATATATATATATATATATAAGCTACCTAAAATTTCAAGTTTGCATGCTCAAGAGCTGAGAAGTAAACACCTCATTGGACCCTCACAAGAACCAATCACCTTCATGCAAAAATCTGATTATATATATGTATATGTGTGTGTGTGTGTGTGACATATGTATATATGTATGTTGCATGTGTGTTTAGGAAAACAGAACAAAAGTGTGTGCTTGTGTGCATGTGTGTGTGGGTAGAGAGAGAGAGAGAGAGAGAGAGAGAGAGAGAGACTTGCTGAGTGAGAAAGTGAAAAAGAAGAAGAAGAAGAAACCAGAAGCAAGAAGGAAGAGAAAGAAGGAAAAAGCTAAAGGAGGTAATTTTCTCTCTCTAAAAAATTTTCCAAAATCTATTTTTAAGCTTATTTATGGCCTGTAATATACATGCAAGTGTTTTATATTGTAGAGGGAAGAAAATAGAAGAAAAATGAAGGAGTTTGAGCTAAGAAAGCCCTAAGAACCCTAGGACCCGAAATATGAGAAAAGTGAGTTTTTGAACTAACTTGATTAATGCTTGAAAAAAACTACATAGCTCAAAAGAGCATGAAACAGGGAACATCCTACAAATTAAAGCATAAAAAAGGCTAACAAACCTTCTAGAAAATCAAAATTTTAGTTTAGAGAGAGAAAGATTGAATGGACATATTGGGCTTGTTTTGTTGGGTTTTAGGAATAGGAAAATACTCCCTACACTCACAGAAACATGTAGGAGGAATTTAGGGCAAAAGGGGTGGCTAAAAAGCTTCGAAATTGAAAATGTATTTCTCGTCGAAAAGTTAGGCCCTTGGCGGAGCCCGATTATAACACCCTATTTCTAGCCTAAGAAACCATCAAATTGAAAAACCTGATACCATATATGGAATCCTCATTGAATTTGGATTCAAACCATGTTGAGTTTCCATCGGAAAGTGGTCAGCGACAATTGCCGGTGCTAGATAAGATCACCTGGAGCCCTTGTCGGAGAATTGAGGACGAATGCATTGTGCTGGTCGGGTCACAGGGCCGGATCTCAGGTCTGATCCTGACCCACTGTTTAATTTAGATTTGAGTTAAATCAAAACTAAGTTGTTTTGGCCAAAAAGGAAATAAAAAAAATAAAGATAATAATAAATAAAATAGTAAGGCTGACGTCAGCATGACGTCAGTATGATGTAACAAACTGGGCGGACTGGTTGGTCCAGCACTGTTTGGGGCCGGTTCACTTAAAATCCAACTAAACCAATTGGTTTTGTTTATATAGTTTTCAAAAATTATGTTTTGGCCCCCACTAGTTTCTGAAATTATAATTGGACCCCCATAACCTTTTGTTAATTATAAAATTACCCCAATAGTTTTGCTTAATTATGGAATGGCCCAGGAAATTACTTTAATTTTAATTTTAAATCCCTTCTAATTATATGAGAAATTACCAAAATGCCCCTAGGCCAAAAATAGGCCAAATGAAGCCAGTTGAAATAAAAGAATAGTGCAACCCAATATTTTTCGGTATTCTGGACTCAATGGCAGAGTTCGATTTGTGAAATTAAATTTGAAAAATATGAACATGCGAATTGGAATAATTTTAAATATGTCCTAATGATTAAGTGACCAATCGAATTCCAATGACTATGAAAATACTTACTTTAACATTTTGGGACATTCTGAACCTAATGGAGGGATCCGTTTTGTGAAACGAAGTCCCAAAAAAATAGACACATGAAATATCAAAATTACCATTTTGCCCTTAGTATTCCAAAAGCCAGTTAAATGTCAAAGGTGACATATTCTGACTTTATTTGACATTCTAAACTCAATGGTGAAGTCCATTTTAGCAAAAAAGTACCAAAAAATATGACACACGAAACTATAAAATTATAAAAATGCCCCTAGACTTAATATAACTCACTTAAATACAAATTAAGTTCTAGAAAAGCCTAAATTAATTTTATTTGATATTCCAGACTTAACGATGATGTCCCTTTGAGGAAAATAAGACTCAGTAGCAAACTAAAAATGATGAATACATCCTTAAGACTTAATTAAGTTACTAGAAGTATAAAAATGAAATTAATAAGTTCCACATCAATGATATAAGGAGTGAATGGACTCAAAATAGAGTCTGAATACGTAAATTTGTGTACGGGAATATATAGGACATTAAAAATATAAATTATCATAATTCCCTTTAAGGGCCAAATAAGCTATAAATTAGCATAATGCTCTTGAAGGGCCAAATAAATTATAAGGCATTAGGGAACCCCAATTGGGAATTTTAAGACCCTTAATTGAATAGACTAAGTTCAAAATAACTTAAAATACTGAATGACAATGTTTAGGATTAGAAAAAACACTAATTCATTATGCAATGTGTTTTTGATCTGTAGAGATCTAAAAAATAAGGACAAATTTTTCTTTTTTTGCCGGTAGGGCACTATACATGCACCATTTGCCGATAGGGCACTACATATGCATCATTTAGGCTATAGGTCATATTTAGAAGCATATTTTGAATGTTTCATAGAAGATAAATATGCTTATAATATTAAAATACACCTTCTGTAAAAATTTGAGCCTATTTGGAGATAGTTTCAAAAATAAGACCAAAAGGGCGTCTTGGGTGACCCGGGTGGAACCGGCCAAACCCGGCCACAGGCAAAAATTTATTTTTTTGAAAAATTTCATTTAAATAATTTTAAGAACTTTGGCTAAAACAAAATATCGAATTGAAGGCGTTTTGGGACGGGTTGTAATGTAACGGGGTCCCGGATTCATTAAGGGCAAAAGGGTCATTTTGCACCTTTGCCCCTCCACTATAAATAAAACCCCTTAGTGTATTTTTCTTTTTCATATTTTGGTCTGAGATTTAGAGCAGAAGTTGTGCATGGGAGAAAAGTGAAGAAAAGCCCTAAGTTCTCTAAGCTTCAAGCCATCAAAACACACTTCTAGGCCAAGACTCTTGCAAGGCTTCCTTCTAGGAAGTTGTTCCTCTCATCAAGACCTATATTCTCACCAATCGGTTAGGTTACATAGTGAACACAACTCCCTCGATTTGAGAAAAATCATTTTAGGTATGATATCTTACTAAGTTAGGAAGAGATTTAAGTTTCCTTGCTTTTCTATGCGTTGATTGAATGATTTAGGGTGTTTACTTGATGTAGAAAATCACTTAAGTGGTAGTTGCTTTGAAAACTTAGAGTTGGTAGTTTAGGTACTTTTGTGTTCTTTGAGTTTCTTGACAATTTGTTACCATGATGAAGGTGTGCCTTACATATGTGTTGGATTATTATATTTTAGATTATGTTCATGTAGAAAAACTTTTGTGGTTTGAGAGTTATGATTTATTCCATGAGTTGGTAGTTTGTGTATTTGTATTTTCATAGAGAAATTGTTAAAGTAATGAATATGAAACTTGATCATATATTTAATTCATTGAATTGTGACTTATATTCATGTAGATAAAGTGTTGTGAATTTGAAGTTATGCTTTACTTTATGAATGAGACATATTTTAAGTTATGCTCCATGTGTTGATGAAATGTTTCCTTGAATTGCATAAGAATAAAAACAAAGCATGTTGGCATAGTGGGAATCCTTGGAGGCATGGTGTGAGTTGAGTACTTTGGTGCTATGCATTATAAGGGTGTAGATCCTGTGGTAAAAAACTCAAAATTGGCCATTTGGTACTCACAAGCCAAACAGGGGTTGGACCATGAAGCAAGACATATATTGGTACTTGCATGCCAACGGGGAAGAACTGTGAAACAAGACAAGGATGGCATAGAGTTGCATGTGTGCGTTATGCATGTTGATATTGCATAGCATTAAGGGATTACGAGATTATAGCTTTTAAAATGTACACTTGCACATGTCACGCCTTATATTTGTTCCCAGCATTAGCATTTTGTCATACCAGTAGTTGAGCTGACCCATTCGTGGGATATCATATTACAGATGATGCTCTTAGTACTTGAGACTTGTTGAAGTCTTGTAGAAATGAAGGAAAATTGACTATGAAGAAGATTTGGCCCTTGGGGCATATTTTGTATATATGGGCATAAGCCCAAAAGACTTGTATTTTAATGTGGATGAATGGTGAAACTATAGACCTTGAATCATTTTGTAATGTAATGGCTTAAAACCCAAATGACATGTAGTGTGCTTTAGTTAAATGTGTATCAAATGTATATATGTTGAAAGAAATGATATGTAAGATATCTCTATCCAATGAGCATTATATATATATATATATTGAGACAAATAGATATGTATGTGAAAACAAGGGATGTATATTTAATTTACATGAATTGTGGCCACCGAGTGAGGGTGGGTTGTGACATGTTTATACATATGAAGTACCATGAATATTAGGTGGGAAAAAGGCTTAGAAAACAAAGGAAGTTATGTCAAAACTTTAGTGAAATTAAGGAAAAAAAATTAAGTGTGTAAAACACCATTTAAATAGGTGAGAAAAATGCTCAAAACGAAGGGTTAGAAACCTTGAAGAAATAGGCCAAAATGGGGAAAACGAACTTGCTAAAACTTTGGAAAAAAATTAGGAAAAATAGAGAAATTTGCTCGCAACCATGAACAGGAAAAATGCAGAAACAAGAAAATTTAGCTTGCAATTGCTACAGTGGAATGACTGACATGCCCTAGCCGCAGCCTGCACGGCCCACGCCGCGCACTGCTTCCTACTCTTGTGCGTGCCAGTGCCTGCTGCCCTGCGCTTGCACCTTGCTGCCTACTGCTTGACAGCCTTAGGCACCCAGCCTTTACCTCCATGACACCTACCCCTTTGGCCATTTTCTTAGTCACGTTTGGCCACTCCTTTAGACAAGTCTTGGTAGGACTTTTTGGCCTCTTTTGAGCCTTTGTTCTATAGACATTTGGGGCTCATTTGGACCATTATCGAAGGGCATATTTAGAGACATTGAGTGGGCTATTTTAGAAGCTATTTTTTAACATGACCTTAACTATTTTGAACATTAATTGGGAGGGATGTTTGAGTGACTTTAGGAGATCATTTTGGTTAAGTCAATTAGCAAGTCTTGAATTTTAGGTTTGGGAAAACGTGGGAAATGAATGAAAAATCAATTTCTCCAACCTAATGACCTTTCCTTTACTTTTCTTATTTCATTTCACTCACTCCCAAGTTAGTGAAAATTCGGGGCGTGACAACATGGTATTAGAGCATAGGTTCGAATACCTAGAGACCGTAGGGTCTTGTTGAACACAATAGGGCCGTGACACATAGTTTTAAATTTTGGAGAGCTTTATGTTAAGTGTAAGAACTTGTTTGGTGTATGTTAAGACATGCTGTGGTTGTTGCTTATGAAGTGTGAGTTGTTGACATGTATATATTTCATGTTCTTTTAAATGCTTATGTCTAATGTGAAAAGAGGTGTTAATTTTTTTTTCTTGGACTTCTAGAATCATGCCACCAAGGAAAGCTCCTTTGAGAGCTGGACCACCTAGGCGAGGTAGGCCTAGGGCCGCTGCACCACCACGGCGTGGTAGACCCCGAGCTGTTGCTTTTGCCCATAGTGCAGCTGAGGAGGCTGTTACTCCTACACCTACCCAAGCAGAGGAAGTGGAGTAGACTATTGGCGCTAGAGATATGGCGACCATTTTACAGGAGTGCTTTTGCCGTATCCAGGAGGCTAGGCCTATTGGTGGAGAGACTAGGGACACCTTCGTGATGAAGGTGTTCCAAGCAGATGAGACCCCCCGCATTTGCCGAGCAGCTTGACCCTTTAGTTGTAGAGGAGTGGCTAGATCAGATCACCAAGATCCTAGATTCCTAGGGGATTGTTAAGCCACACTTACGGATCAGGTGTGCCACTTTTCAGTTTACGGAGTTGGCTAGTCAAAGGTGAAGAGTAGCTGCTAACCGGTTAGACAATTTTGGCGAGGGGTGGGATGCATTCGTGGCCATGTTCAATGACCACTATTTTCTCGAGACTGCCAAGATAGGATTTGTGGACGAGTTTGGGGCACTCCTCTAGAAAGATATGACAGTGACTCAGTATGAGTCCCGGTTTACTGCATTGGGGCGATTTGCCCCACATATTATAAAGGAGGAGCGACTTAGGGTCCTTTATTTTGTCTGGGGGTTGAAGACCTCCCTTAGGGACAAATTGGCTGGACACATTATTGACACTTATGACGAGGCAGTGACTAGGGCCACTAGACTAGAGAGGGAGCTAGCTGACCTTGGGGGGATTAGGGAATCCCGAACCCAAAGCAGGACAGCCCCAACACAGATCCCTATGCCTGTCCTTGACTTATACTAAAGGGAGACCGCAGAAGAGGTACCAAGCTAGTACTTCTTCTGTATAGACACTACAAAGGCCCATCCAGTCTTTAGCCCCCCAACCTATTATGCCTGTTACTTCTTGAGGGGGAGGATCATAGAGACCTTTTTCATGTTATCTATGTGGACAGCCTAACTATAGGGTGGCCACTTGCCCTCAAAGGGACCCCAGCCTAAGGCAGGGGATCGGATCCAACAGGGGTCATTTCTATCACCAGTGCTAGAGTCAGGGGTGGAGAGCTCTATAGCTTTGCTATACCTACCACCAAACAGGCCATGTTAGGGCCAACTTTCTTCAAGGGCAGACTTCACAAAGCTCTCAAAGACCACATTACTATCAGCATACTCACTTGCCACTACCACAGCCACAGTTAGGCCATAGACCTCCAGCACCATATTTTCATCCTGCACCCTCCGCACAGAGTGTTAGAGCTCCCAGACAGAGGGGAGGAAGTCAGTAGGGACAGAGAGGGGGAGGTAGACAGGGCCAGACCACTCAGGGTCGTGTTTATGCAGGTGGCTACACCAGAGGCATTCACTTTTGGGCCTTCAGTGGTCCGAGGTACTTTCCTTTGTTTAGTTCATGGGCTAGCGTATTGATAGATTCGGGTGTATCTCATTCATTCATATCTACCATGCTTTCCATGACATTGGGGTTGGACATAGATCGGTTAGATCCACCATTGCATGTTGACACCTCTAGTTGGGGGTAGTGTGATATTGACGAGAATCTGTAGAGATTGCTCGATAAAGATAGCTAATTGCATCCTTTATTTTGACTTCATTCTACTTTACATGTCTGGTTTTGATATTATTTTGGGGATGGATTGGTTATTTGCTTTCTGGGCGAGTATAAATTACTACAAGGGGGAGAGTGACAGTGTGTACTCCTGAGGGAGATAGCTTTTATTTCATGGGAGATCGTGGGAATTTCTTAGTTCCACCCTTGTATGACTCGAGGAGTTGGGGAGGTCATAGTTACATATTGGCTAGTTTAGGTAGCAGATGGGAGTAGGTCTACAGAGAGTGTGTTACCACCTATAGTAGATGAGTTTCTAGATGTCTTCCCGGATGACTTGACTAGTCTACCGCCGAGATGAGAAATAGATTTCACGATAGAGCTTATCCCAAGCACTGTGCCTATTTCCATTCCACCTTACCGTATGGCTCCAGTTGAGTTGAGAGAGCTGAAGGAGCAATTAACTGATTTGTAGGGTGAGGGTTTTATTTGTCTTAGAACTTCTCCGTGGGGTGCTTCAACACTATTTGCGAAGAAGAATGATGGGACATTACGTTTGTGTGTGGACTATATGAGGCTGAACCAGGGTCACTATCAAGAACAAGTACCCGTTGCTGAGGATAAATGACTTGTTTGATCAACTTAAGGGTTCGAGATGTTTCTCGAAGATTGATCTTAGATCAGGGTATCATCAGTTGAGAGTACAGGGAGGAGGATATAGCGAAGATAACTTTTCTCACTCGTTATGGCCATTATGAGTTTGTAGTTATGCCATTCAATGTGACGAATGCCCCGGTGGCATTCATGGACTTGATGTATTGCAGTTTTAGTTCATATTTAGATCAGTTTGTCGTGGTGTTTGTTGATGATATTTTGATTTACTCACCTTCTGAGGATGAGCATGCCATTCACCTACGGACTGTGTTACAGATTTTGAGGGAGCACCGTTTATTTGCTAAGTTCTCGAAGTGTGAGTTTTGGCTTCAGGAAGTGCAGTTTCTAGGCCACATTGTGTCAGGTAGTGGGGTATCTGTGGATCCTTCTAAGATTGACTCTGTTATGAGTTGGGAGAGGTCGAAGAGTGTGTTTGAGATTTGGAGTTTCTTAGGATTGGCCGGATACTACCACATATTTGTAGAGGGGTTTTCTCGTCTTGTCGCCCCGATGATTCGTCTGACGCGCAAGGGCATTAGATTTGAGTGGACAGATGACTGTGAGCATTCATTTCAGGAACTGAAGAAGAGGTTGACTTCAGCACCTATCCTAATTATACCTGAGGGAGGTATTGGCTATACCATTTATTGTGATGCTTCACGAGAGGGATTAGGCTGTGTATTGATGCAGGAGGGTAGAGTGGTAGCCTATGGTTCTCGTCAATTGAAGAATCATGAGCAGAACTATCCCACACATGATATGGAGTTAGCTGCCGTCATCTTTGCAATTAAAAGTTAGCGACACTACTTATATGGGGAGAGGTTTGAGGTGTTCTTAGATCACAAGAGCCTTAGGTACATTTTCACGCAGAAGGACTTGAACCTTCGGCAGAGGAGATGGATGGAGTATATGGAGGACTATAACTTTGACCTTCAGTAGCATCCTGGGAAGGCCAATGTCATAGCAGATGCACTTAGTAGAAGACCTAGGAGCACTGTAACTAGCATTGCTATTAGGGAGTGGGAAATTATGGGAGACATTGGTGAGTTTGACTTAGACCTTGCCGAGTCTAAGGGACACACCACACTATTCAGTATGTGTGTACAGCCTGCATTGTTGAGTAGAGTTATTAAGGCACAGTTACAGGACATAGATTCGAGCACAAGTTGTTAGTACCAAGGGTTTTTAGGGGTGGACAGTTCATTCTGACCTTAGCTTGAGGCATACGGGTAGAGTTTTTGTTTTAGAGTCTCTTAAGGTTGATGTTTTTAGAAATTTCCATCATTCGCGTCTAGTAGTGTACCGAGGGGGCACTAAGATGTACCATAATTTATGCCGCTAGTATTGGTGGACTAGGATGAAGGGAGATGTTGTACAGTTCGTGTCGAGATGTCTCACGTGCCAGCAGGTTAAGGCTGAGCACCAAGACCTGGGGGTTTATTACAGCCATTGCCAGTGGCCGAGTGGAAGTGGGAGTTTGTTACTATGGATTTTGTGATGGGTCTTCTGAGGTCACTTAGAGGTCACGATGCAGTTTGGGTTATTGTTGACAGGTTGATGAAATCCGCACATTTCCTACCGATTAGAGCGACTGGATTCAACGGATGTCCTCAATAGTTTATATATTCGAGAGATAGTACGACTACATGGGATTCCTATTTCCATTATTTTAGACCGAGAGCCACGTTTCACTGCACGATTTTGGCAGAGTCTTCAAACAGCCTTGGGGACTCAGCTACTGTTTAGTACTACTTTTCATCCTCAGACTGACGGTCAGTTAAAGCGTACTATTCAGATGCTTGAGGATATGCTTAGAGCCTGCGTTATAGATTTCAGGGGTAGTTGGAAAGATCACCTTGCTCTGGTAGAGTTTTCCTACAACAACAGTTATCAGTTTAGTATTGAGATGGTACCTTTTGAGGCGTTGTATGGTAAGGCCGTGTCGTTCACCGGTGTGTTGGACTAAGGTAGGGGAGACAGCTGCTTTAGGGCTTGACATAATCTGTGAGACCACGAAAAAGATACAAATGATTGGACAACATCTATTGACAGCACAGAGCTGCCAGAAGAGTTATGCAGACAAGAGGCGGCGAGCTCTATCATTTGATGTTGGGGGATACGTGCTCCTCAAGGTAGCCCCACGGTAGGGATTGAGGAGATTTGGGCGTAGTGGGAAATAGTCGCCGCGGTTTATAGGGCCATTTAAGATCCTTGAGAAGCTTGGTGAGGTGGCCTATAAGCTGGCATTACTGCCACAGTTATCAAGGATTCATGATGTCTTCCATGTGTCGATGTTGAGGAAGTACGAGCTTGACCCTTCACATGTACTAGATTGGGTAGATCTTCAAGTGGAGGGTGATGTTTCTTATGATGAGAGGCCTGTGGAGATATTGGACTCGAAGGACCAAGTTTTGCGAGGCAAGACCATCCATTTGGTCAAGGTTCTTTAGAACCATCACGAGGTCGAGGAGGCCATTTGGAAGGGTGAGGCTGAAGTCCGTACTGGTATCCCAAGTTGTTTATTCATAGAGGTATATTTCTAAATTTCAAGATGAAATTTCTTTAACGGGGAGGATGTAGAGATCTGAAAAATGAGGACAATTTTTTCTTTTTTTGCTGATAGGTCACTATACTATGCACCATTTGCATATGCATCAGTTAGTTATAAATCATATTTTGAAGCATATTTTGAGTGTGTCATAGAAGATAAATATGCTTAGAATATTAAAATACACCTCTTGTAAAAATTTGAGCCTATTCAGAGACAGTTTCAAAAACAAGACCAAAAGAGCTGTCCCTGGTAACCCGAGTGGAACCGGCCAAACCCGGCCACAGGCAAAAAATTATGTTTTTGAAAAATTTCATTTAAAATAATTTTAAGAACTTTAGGCTAAAACAAAATATCGAATTGAGGCGTTTCGGGACGGGTTGTAGTGTAACGGGGTCCCGAATTCATTAAGGGCAAAAGGGTCATTTTGCACCTTTGCCCCTCCACTATAAATATAGCCCCTTAGTGTATTTTTTTCATATTTTGGTTTGAGATTCGAAGCAGAAGTCGTGCATGGGAGAAAAGTGAAGAAAAGTCCTAGGTTCTCTAAGCTTCAAGCCACCAAAACATACTCTTAGGTCAAGATTCTTGCAAGGCTTTCTTCTAGAAAGTTGTTCCTCTCATCAAGACCTATATTCTCACTGATCGGTTAGGCAACACAGCGAACACAACTCCCTCGGTTTGTGAAAAACCATTTTAGGTATGATATCTTGCTAAGTTAGGAATAGATTTAAGTTTCTTTGTTTTTCTATGTGTTGATTAAATGATTTAGGTGTTTACTTGATGTAGAAAATCACTTAGGTGGTAGTTACTTTGAAAACTTAGAGTTGGTAGTTTAGGTACTTTTGTGTTCTTTGAGTTTCTTGACAATTTGTTACCATGATGAAGGTGTACCTTGCATATGTGTTGGATTATTATATTTTAGCTTATGTTCATGTAGAAAAAATTTTGTGGTTTGAGAGTTATGATTTATTCCATGAGTTGGTAGTATGTGTATTTGTATTTTCTTTGAGAAATTGTTAAAATAATGAATATGAAACTTGATCATATGTTTAATTCATTAAATTGTGTACTTACATTCATGTAGACAAAGTGTTGTGAATTTGAAGTTATGCTTTACTTTATGAATGAGACATATTTTAAGTCATGCTCCATATGTTGATGAAATGTTTCCTTGAATTGCATAAGAACAAAAACAAAGCATGTTGGCATAGTATGAATCCTTGGAGGCATGGCGTGAGTTGAGCACTTTGGTGCTATGCATTATAAGGGTGTAGATCCTAGTGGTGAAAAACAAAAAATTGGCCATTTGGTACTCGCAAGCCAAACGGGGTCCAGACCGTGAAGCGAGACATATATTGGTACTTGCATGCTTACGGGGAAGAACCATGAAGCAAGACATGGATGGCATAGAGTTGCATGTGTGCGTCATGCATGTTGATATTGCATAGCATTAAAGGATTACCAGGTTATATCTTTTAAAATTACACTTCCACATGCCACGCCTTAAATTTGTTCCTAGCATTAGCATTTTGTCATACCAGCAGTTGAGCTAACCCATTCATGGGATATCATATTACAGATGACGCTCCTAGTACTTGAGACTTGTTGAAGTCTTGAAGAAAGGAAGGAAAATGGACTATAAAGAAAATTTGGCCCTTGGGGCATATTTTGTATATATAGGCATAAGCCCAAAAGACTTGTATTTCAATGTAGATGAATGGTGAACTATAGTCCTTGAATCATTTTGTAATGTAATGGCTTAAGACCCAAATGACATGTTGTGTGCTTTAGTTAAATATGTATCAAATGTATATATGTTGAAAGAAATGATATGTAAGATACCTTTATCCAATGAGCATCATATATATATATATATATATATATATTAAGACAAATAGATGTGTATGTGAAAACAAGGGATGTATATTTAATTTACATGAATTGTGGCCACCGAGTGAGGGTGGGTTGTGACATGTTTATACATATGAAGTATCATGAATATTAGGTGGGAAAAAGGCTTAGAAAATAAAGGAAGTTATGTCAAAATTTTAGTGAAATTAAGAAAAAAAATTAAGTGTGTAAAACACCATTTAAATAAGTGAGAAAAGTGCTCAAAACTGGAGGGTTAGAAACCTTGAAGAATTAGGCCAAAATGGGGAAAACGAACTTGTAAAAATTTAGAAAAAAATTAGGAAAAATAGAGAAATTTGTTCGCAGCCATGAACAGTAAAAATCCAGAAACAAGAAAATTTAACTTCTAGTTGCTACAGTGCACTAACTGACATGCCTCAATCGCAGCCCGCGTGCCCTCGTGAGTCTGCGCGCCCCACGCCCCGCGCTGCTTCCTGCTCTTGCTCGTGCTAGCGCTTGCTGCTTGACAGCTTTAGGCACCTAGCCTTTACCTCCATGACACCTGCCCCTTTGGCCATTTTCTTAGCCACGTTTAGCCACTCCTTTAGACAAGTCTTGGTAGAATTTTTGGCCTCTTTTGAGGCTTTGTTCTAGAACTTGTAGGGCCTATTTGGACCATTATCCAAGGGCATATTTAAAGACATTAAGTGGGCTATTTTAGAAGCCATTTTTGAACATGACCTAAACTATTTTGAACATTAATTGAGAGGGATGTTTGAGTGACATTAGGAGATCATTTTGGTTAAGTCAATTAGCAAGACTTGAATTTTAATTTTGGAAAAACGTGGGAAGTGAATGAAAAATCAATTTATCCAACCTAATGACCTTTCCTTTACTTTTCTTATTTCACTTCACTCACTCCCGAGTTTGTGAAAATTCAGGGGCGTGACATGATCCGTGATTATAAGATCACCCAAACGATGGAAAATGGAAAGAAAGGTATGGGATAGCTATTATAGTACCTGCATGGGAAGGCGATGCTAGGAACCCGATGCAAGTAAATCCAAACTCTAATATGTGGTATTTCCTTAGCCATGTCACAATTATATTTTTCTCGATGCTACCAATTTGTACTCTTATACATACCTGACATTTATTGATTCTACAATTTGACACTTGTACTTTCTTGTAGATACATTGAGATTTCATTTGACAATATCTTAATGTGATTGCTTGCATATTTCTATACCTTTGATTTGGATATTGGAAACTGTTATGCTTCTCACTAATGCAAATTTGATATTCCACGTCTATATACATTCCTTGTAGAATTCTGCTGATCATGATATTATTATGAATGCCAGGGAGTTGTGTTCTGTCACAACGTCCATCCTGAATCTATAGATGCTGATTTGGACCTACGGGTCGGTGATTGGGAATGATACCCAACACTTAGTCCATGAAGGATATGATATATGATAAGAGCTCTAGTGCTATTTAGGAACCCGGATAAGGGGTGAACCTGAATAATTGCTTTTGGGGGTTGACGGTCCCTATTTGTTAATGTATCTATTTTGTTAGTATCTCATATCTTTTTAAACATAATCTGATGATGCACTCTTTGGTTGTTAATACGCTTTGCAAGCCTATCATTGGATTTGATTTGGCATCTTGTGATATGTTGTGATATTTGGCAATTGATTATTGTATGTGTTAAATCCTTATCGTTGACTTGCTAAATTGCTTATGTGGCCTTTTTCAAACTACTTTGGGATAAGCCTTTTGGACCCATGGGTCATCTTTGTTGATCTATTTTCCTTTGTGACTGGCTATTGCTATATACCATTTCGCTTGCCATTTGGTTGTATTCTATTACCTAAACTAACCCTATCCCATGGTAGAACGAGGAAATTTACTTACTGAGCTAAGTTTGCTCACTTCATATTTATAACAATTTTTCAAGTAGCACCGTATGAGAGGAAGTGCAATGATGGCAACTAGTGGAGCTAGTGATGTACTTGCGAGCAATAGTGATGATGTAAAACACCAAGTCATAACATGAATAGATATAATGTAAGATTAATGTAAATATCAGTTATTGTGATATGGTGATACTAGAGATGATGTTAGACTTAAATGGTGATTCATGATGATCAAAATTGTACTTAGAGATATTCTGATTAATGGTTGTTAGAGTTCGATTTATTATCAGATGAGTTGCATATGTGTAGCTTCAGCATTTAATTAAAGAAAAAAAAAACTCTTATGTAATTCATTTGATTTTGTACGGCCTATCCGAGTGGCAGTGTCGGCCGTTGCCCCTAATTCGCATAGGGTGGGTTTTGGGTCGTGATAACTATCTAAAACATCATTGGTGATAATAGAATGAGATAACAATTTTCCACTGCTAAGAGATGGTGTGACTTTCATAGATTCTATTTACCCACAAAGTTAAAGATCCTTTAAAGTTTTCTTATTGCGCAACTCAATTTAGTCATTCCTTAACTTGGGGAGTTCAATTAAGAATCCAATGACCCTTTAAACTTTCAAAAATAATATTTTAAAAAGCTAACTTTTAAAAACTTAGGGACCAAGTTTTCACAAAAGTAATAAATAATGTGAACAAATCACATAAATCCGAAAAGGTGACAAGCCTTCCAAATTAGGCTTTTCACTATTCTCAATCTTAAAGGAATTGACTATTAGGGTACTTGGTTAAAGATATAGGCTACATAAAACATATTTGTGTCATCATCGACTTAACCGTATTTAACAAAATCTAATTTTCTCATTTTTCTCACTTAATTGTCTTGAAGTAATCAAATAAGTACTCTCGCTTATAATTAGTGTGAAGAATTTCAAAATTCTTCATTTTCGACACTCAACCTCTTGACAAATGCTTAAAGCAATTAATGCTTATAGCAATGCTCAAAGCAAGTAATGCTTGAGTTAGGTGAGTACTCATAGTGCGAGTAACAAAGTAAGAAAACAAGAGGTTTTATTATGTGCCCAATTTTCATAACATCATGAGTTCGCATATACTATTAGGACTAACTGTAGAGACATGGAAAATTGAGAATGAGTTTTTTTTGTTTTGCTAAGAAGACTATAGTACCCTGAACCAGGACATGACACGTAAACCGAGATAGGTCGAATCGAGTAGCGTAATACCAGTTGTAGCTGAACATAAGTTCCGAATAATTTAATAATTCCATTTTATCTAAAAAGCTCAAATAATAATACCGAGTGTTGACCAAGCAATGAATATAGTATCAAAGATGAACCGAGACCGATTCAGACCAAGAATAGTAGACCCCTAAGATGTACCGAATTATTTCAATGAGTAATATACCGTGACGGGTACGATTACTGAAGTAATTAGTAGAAACTATAATCTCAGGGAATTACAAAAGTAAGAAAAAGCTGAGTACGAACCAACCGAGCCAATAAATATAATTTCGATTAAAACTTTTATTCTCAATTTTTTTTGTTTAATTATTCATTAATTATTATTATTGTTTAATTATTCCTTGATGTGTTATGCATGGTGTATATGTTATGTGTATGTTATGTATGCATGTATGTATATGTTAAACACATTTTTAAGTATATATATATATATATATGGATCTGATTGTGTGCATGCCAGTGTGTGCAAGTGGGCTGCCATAGGTGTGTAGGTGTATTATATATATATATATATATATACACACACATAACAAGGTCAACTTTGCATTAAATGCAAAGCTGGTGTGAAGGAGGGGGGTGGCTGGATCAGGGAGAGAAGTTAGAAAAAGGATGGAGGATTGTGGGCTGTGCAGGTGGTTTGCGTGAGGGAGTGTCTATGTATGTGTGTATATACATCGGCCAGGGCGAAAGAAAATCAGAAAGGAAGTGAGACACAGAGAGAGAGAGAGAGAGAGAGAGAGTCGGAGAAGAGGAAGGAAACCAGAAGCAACCCAAGGAGAGGAGAGAGGACACCATTGTTGTGGTAAACACTCCTAAACCGTTCATTTCTCTCTCTAAATTTTCTATATGCATGATATATTTTTTGCATGTTAATTTGTATGGATTTGAGGGCCTTGTAGAGTATTAAAAATGGATCAAAACACAAAAAGAATCAAGAAAAATAGTTGAAAATTGAAAGAGAAAATCAGAGTTACAGGTTATGTATTAGGATCGGTTTTTATGGATTGGGGTGCTAAAACTTGATTTAAAACTTGTGGAATTGATCCCATCCAGTGTAGGAAATAATTTGAAAAGGAAAGAACCTAAAAACAGTAGAAATCATGAGGAATTGGAACTCACCAGAAACGGCGTGCATGGCCGGAAACTGGAAGTAGGCGTCTGAAGAACAGTAGAGTTTGAGGCCAAAACTAGTCTTAAAACATTTATTAAAGTCCTAGGATCAGTTTGATGCAAAAATGGCTAAAAGCTGACGTCAAAAACCCAAGAGAAATGAGAGGACTGGTCGCGGTTGAAACGACCGGCCGAAATCCCGATCGGAGAAGTTGACCGGGAAGTCGGGGCAACGGTGCTGAGGGTTGGGCCTGTGTCATTTGAACCTTAGGGCTTGTTTGTTTAAAAACATATTGGGCTAGGGTTGGACTTGTTTTGTTTAAAGGGGTCTTGAACCTTTATTTTTTTCTTGGGCTACATGGGTTTTGAGCCCAACTGCTTGGGTTAAAAAAAAAAAAAAAAGAATTTTAAAGAAAAGAAGTGGGAGCTGGGGCGCCTAAAGTTCGAACCCCCCCAACTCACGCGTAGTAAAGCCCCACTTAGCCACTGGCCCATTTGGACTCATGTGAACATTACTGAACCAGTATATATATATATAATATGTAGCTAATTAAATACAGAAAAATAAAAGGGTGCACAACACCCTGGAGGGACTCGAACCTGTGACATGTTGGAGGGGAGGTGGCACGAATGCGCACCCAACCTGTTTCGCAAAAAATATAAATATATATTACATTTAACTTTAATTAATTGATTAAATTGTTTTAATTAAATTAAATACTCCGAAATGGCCCGAAGCCCAAATACGACAAGTCATATATGTTTTCTTACTATCTTGGACCTTCTAAGACCAATGGTGAGGTTCGTGATGCGAGACGAGGTCCCAAAAAAATAAAAGACCCGTGGAACCCTCAAAAATTACCAAAATGCTCCTGAGTCAAAACACAGTCAAACGAACCCCGATCAAAATAAAAGAATAGTGGATTTTTATTATCTCGAATGTTCTGAACTCAACGGTAGAGTCTGATTTGTGAAAAGAGGTCTCGAGAAATGGGAAACCGTGCAAGTGCAAAATGATAGTTTTGCCTTTTTGGCCCGGATGTCCAAATTAAATTCCACGACAGCCCAAATCTATTTTCTTCGACGTTCCAGACCCAATGGTAAAATTTATTTTAGCAAAATAGAAACTAATAAAATAAAGACATAAAATTTGATGAATAACATCATTTAAGTGGCAATAAACTGAATTGTATTTCAAGATTTTAGGAACACTGAAGGGCAAAGAAAAGGTAGTCTGACCTTCTGCAGTTTTACCGTTAAGTTCCACTACACTACGAGTATGCTTTCTTGGGTTGAGACCGACCCATCAGGTACGATATATTGTGCTAAGTAAGAAATAGAGTTAAGTTTAGGAATAACTGCCATGTTGACTTGATGATTCACATATTTGCTTGATTGCTTATATGTTTATATGTTTCCTATTATCTTTTTGAAAGTTGGTGAAGAATGTGGATCGTGGCTATGTATATCGTATGAGTTAGCATAATGTGTGAATTATATTTTCGAGAATTATTGAGATTATGGAATGTGTAACTTAAGGCATGTGTTTAAATGAACTATGTATGCATGTACCTTTGATGGAGGGATTTTTTGATTGGACTGTTATTGTGTAATACATTGTTTAAAGCATGCTTCATATGTGGATAAGATGCCTTATTGAGATTGCGTTATGGCATGGTAAAATCAGAGCATATTGGTATAGTGTGATTCCTTGGAACATGGTATGAGTTGAGCATTTGGTGTTGTGCATAGTGGTTACTCAGGCCGTCGGGGAAGGTCCGTAAAGTGAGACATACTGGTTACTCAGGCCGTTGGGAAAGGTCCGTAAAGTGAGACATACTTGGTTACTCAGGCCGTCGGGGAAGGACCGTAAAGTGAGTCATGGGTGTGACATGGAGTTTGCATGGGTGTGTCACGCATATTTTCATTGCATTGTATTAATGAATTCATGAATGTGTGATGAATCTTGTTAATGCATTGTATGGATGAATTGGATGGCATGTAGGTTATAATTGTACATATAGATATAACTGTACACTTGCACATGCCACGTCCTTAATTTTCTTTCTTGTATTAGCATTATATTGTAGCAGTAGTTGAGCTGACCCATTCGTGGGACAACATTTCAGATGACACTCCGGCTACGAGAGAGATTCGGTGATGTTTTAGTGGAAGAAAGAACTTAGAGTATTTTGGCATTTGGGGCGCATTTTGTAATGTACGGGCTTAAGCCCGAATGACATGTTGAATGTTTTTGTTGATTGTGTTTTAGATGGATGTACCTTGAAGGAAATGAATGTAAGTTTGAGTTGAATACGTTAGATTGTCCTTTATTTTATTTTTCTTTTGGCTTCGTTATTCGCGCCTCAGGTTCGCGGGAATTCGGGGCGTGACACTAACTTTAGTGGATAAGGAGTTGGTCTACCTTACAAATAAGATTTCTTACAGGCCTTTCCAATCAAATATGGTTTACACACTAATAGATTGATTTTTGCGAGTAACCCTAATACGTCTTCTCAAGCTAATCTAGTTCAATGTGTCCATGTTATTGTTCAAAAAATAACATCACGGAAAGTCATAAAGAAAGTCCAAAATTATCAAATAATACAATAAGACAGAGCCACTATCATACTCATATAATGAAGTTGCTTCTAACATAGGGTAGATCAAACTAATCAATCTGCATTAACTATTATTTCACAAAGAATAAATAGTTCCATTTAGTCACAAAGACTGAAATTTAAAAATGACAAAATGACAAAAATCAATTGGATTGTACCAAACGGCTAGTCAAACACCAATATCTAATTATTTTATCATAAGGTCATATGTTGCTCAAAAGAATTAATCATCTCACTCTTGTGGCGATTAATTCTTATACTACCACTTATGCATAATGTTCAAAACATTATGAGCAATGTAATGTTGCACTCTTTACACGCCATTTTAGGCCTCTTACTCAATCTTATCTCTATTTTGAATAAAATTGTCAACTTTGACTCAGTACAACTATGAGCAAAATGATCCATTTTATTCTTAAATAACAACTCATTCTATATTATATCTCATTATCTGTCATGCATGCCCTTATGACACTTGACTTTCTTGCCTACTTTGGCACAAGTTTTTTAGCCCCACCCTAGTTAGCAACTTTTCTTGTCTATAAACATAGGCCCAAAAGCCTTGTTTGGCCCACCCTAGGCGACAAGGTTAGTTTAGGAGTTCGTCTCTTGATACTCTACCTTTTGTCTCAAGATGACGCACTATTTTGAAAAATATTTTTATTTAAATAAGTAGCGTTATGTAATTTTTTTTTTTTTAAGTTTTTAAATACGAGTCAGGGTATTTGGCGAGAATTTGCTGCTCATCAAAGGCAAGTCTATAATTGTTATGGAACTAATCCAAAAAAAAATTCAATGAGATTTATTTATATACTGCTCTACATAATAAAATGCATTTAACAATTTAATTAATTTTGACAGGCATTCATGTCTCAAGGTATTGGACTGTGTTTCCTATTGGTCAATGTGTGATGTGATCATTCTAAACATTTATGTTGGTCAAGTCGCCATTCATATTTATTGAGGTTATTTCACTACTATCATAGTGCGCAAGGTGACATTTAAGCATGCATTCATCATATTATACTGCTACCAGAAATTCAATTAAAAATATTATTCTATTATACACTATGAGATCGAAAATTTCGCTAGGCTCATGATCATCTCCCATTTATGTAAAAAAAAGTATATTTTTAAATAATTTAGAGCAAAAAACTTTTGAATTAAAATAAATTTAATTCATCTACACAATAATTTCTGAATTAAAATAAATTTAATTTATTCACATAATAATAATAATTAGTGCGCATATTCTAAAGCGCATGGACTCCGCTTGAGTCCAATTGACATTTCTAGTACATCATGCTAAGATATTTTTGGACATATGAGTTTGCAGTGAAAACACATCCCCTTACAAGGTTTCATAAATAAATACAACCCTTTCCAAAATTTATTACATTGTAGAATGAACCTATTACATCAATCTATTAAAAGCAATAAAATAAATGGAGATGCAATGCCAATATCTCATATATCAAAAAATTAACCTTGTAATCCATATATCACAATAAACAAGTGTACTAGAACATCAATTAAATAAGCATATCCAATCACAACATACATCCACATGCATAACAATATAATGAGTCTTGATGGATAATTTTACCACACCTCATCGCAATGGGAGTGGGTATTTGGGTCTCACAATTAATAGGGATCAATATTATGCAACAATAACGTACTAAATAATTATCCACATCATAATAAAAATAAAAATAATCCAAACATGACTAAAAAAAAATGATCCACACATAGTGTAATTGTTCCTAATTTTCAAAGTCTTTTCAAGAATTTTCCACATTTAAAATAATTTTTTTGGAATTTTTAATCAAATTTTGGGATAAAAAAATAATTTTTAAAACCCCAAAAATATCAAAAATAGTTTAAAAAATTCAAAAAATAATAATTTGGACCCCCAAAAATATATTAAATACTGATATGTAATTTTAATCATAAATATAGCTCTCTGAAATTTTTGAAAAAGCATTTGAACACATTTTTGATACTTTTTCGTAGTAAAAATTAATTTAAACCAATTTTCAGAAGCTAAAATATTACAAAAAATACAGCACGGGGTTACAAATTCAGTGAGTGAGGCACACTCTCCACAGGTGTTAAAAAATATTCTCTGGAAGATAATGCACGCACTCCTACTCATCCTACCTGAGAGTAGAGGTTGCATTTCTCTGCAATTCATCTTCTCCAAAAATAAGGTTTGGCCATGGCTACTGTCAAACTTTAGGGCCTTATATCTCATTCATTTTTTGACAAAAAATTTTGTACCCTATATCATTGGAAAGCTTTTGGAAAAAGGAACATATCGATATAAATTTCATGCACAATAATCGAGGTTTTACAAATCGTATTAAATCTCTTACAGATCCAACGGTGGATCATCATAAAATTTTAAGGGCTACCTATTGGTGCTATAAAGAACATATCCACTGTGATGGATCATTCAAAAGGTGTTCTTATAATGATCTTTTAAAAATTAGCCGTGTGGGTTTAATGCATAATTTTTTCTTAATAAATACACATGCATACAAAATACATATCAACAAACACAAGTCTATGACTCTAATACCAATGAAGGAAATACATAATAAACATAAACAAATGTTCAACCTGGTTACCTCTTCGGATCAAGAATAACAGAAGCGGAAGAGGTGACTTGTACTACGAGCTTTCTTGGAACACCACGAAGATCCTTGGAACGCTGCAAAAGATCTTGCTCATCAAATAGGACAGCTACAAGATCAAGTCATCTATATATTTCCATGATCCAAAACCAAGGGCACTTTGATGGTCACTCAAGAAGAATCTCAGAGATAGCGTCACTCTAAACCTTACATGATAATTCGGGATACTACACATAAATGAATTCATTACGCTTAACCAATGCGTATATGTCACGCCCTGAATTTTCACAAACCCAGGGAGTGAGTGAAAGGAAATAAGAAAAGTAAATCAAATGTCATAAGGTGAATTTAATTGCTCATTCATTCATTTCCCCATGTCTTCCCCAAAATTAGAAGTGAAAATTTATTAACTAGACCCACCCAAGATAAGTCCCAAATAGTAGTCAAACACCTCCCCTAATTAATGGTCAAGGTGGTCCAAGTAGTGTCCAAAAATGGTCTTTAAGATAGTCCCAAATCATCCCTAAAAATGCCTTGGAATGATGGCCCAAATAGGCCCCAAAATGCCCTAAGGCATGGTCTAAGAATGGGTTAAGAAGTCTACCAAAAATTATCTAAGGAAGGGGGCCAAGCATAGCCCATGTAAGTGGCCAAACATGACCCAAAAAGGTTACCAAAAATAGCCAAAAATGTGGCCAAACATGGGCCAAAGTTTGGCCAAACATGGCCTAATATGGTGCCCAAACATAGTCTAAAAAGGTACCCAAACATGGCTTAAAAAGGTGGCCAAAGGAGTAGGTGCCAAGGGCTGGTGCCAGCCTGGCAACATGCTGGGCGCGTAGGGGGCGCCGTGGGTGCATAGGCGCGCGTGCGCAAGGGGGCGTAACACGGCAGGTTGGGCGTGCGTAGGCGCGTGGCATCCGGTGGAGGCGCGGGCTACTAGGGGGCTGGGCACTGTAGTGACAGAGAACAGATTTTCTGATTTTCTGCAAGTTTACTGTTCATGGCTGTGGCTGAGTTTCTCTGTCCAGCAACCAATGTTCTCTATTTTCTAAATTTTTTTCGCAAGTTTTTAAGGCTACTTTTCCCCCATTTTTAGCCCACTACTTCAAGGTTTTCAACCCCCCCTTGTTTGCACTTTTCTCATATATTTAAGGGTGTTTTACATACCTAACCAATCCTTTAATTTTTTCAAAATTTTGACATAACCTCCTTTATTTTTCTAAGCATTTTTCTACTTAATATTCATGATACATTATACATCAATGATTTACACATTTCCATCCTCACTCAATGGCCACAATCTCATGGGAATTAACATACATCATTCAAATATACAATCCTCCACACATCCATATATATTTTGAAATTTAAAACATCATATTCTCCCTTTTCTTACAATTATGGGGCCTTACCCATTTTGTTCACACTACACAATACTATTACAAATGAATTACATAAGTCTTAGGGCTTATGCACTCATACAACTCAAAGCATGCCTCAAGTGCCAAAATATCCACCATGGTCCACTTCCTCTACATCCTTCAAAACTTCATCAAGTCTTCAAGTGCTGGGGCTTTCATCTGTAATATGATATCCCACGAGGGGTCAACACAACTGCTGGTATGACAAAATGCTAATGCTAGGAACAAATTTAAAGTATGGCATGTGCGAGTGTACATTTTCAAGCTATGCATACCCCCCTCCATTAATCAATGCAATGCAAAGGTGATCTGCATGACACACACATGCAAACTCTATGCCACACCCATGTCTCGCTTCACGGCCCTTCCCCGTTGGAACGAGTACCAATCGTATGTCTCACCTCACGATCCGTCCCCATTGGCATGAGTATCAATGGCCAATTTTGGATTTTTCACCACAGGATCTACACCCTTATAATGCATAGCACCAAGTGCTTAACTCACGCTATGCTTCCAAGGATTTACAGCATGCCACCATGCTTTGATTTTTTTCAATGCAAATTCTATGGGATATTTCATCAACACATGGTGTATAACTTAAAATATGCATCATTCATAAAGTAAAGCATAACTTCAAATTCACAACTCTTTGTCTACATGAATGTAAGTCACAATTCAATGAATTAAACATATGATCAAGTTTCATGTTCATTACTTTAGCAATTTCTCAAAGAAAATAAAAATACACAAACTACCAACTCATGGAATAAATCATAACTCTCAAACCACAAGAGTTTCCCTACTATGAACGTAAGCTAGAATCTAATAATCCAACACATATGCAAGGTACAGATTCATCATAGTAACAAATTGTCAAGAAACTCAAAGAACACAAAAGTACCTCAACTACCAACCTCGATTTTCAAAGCAACAACCACCTAAGTGATTTTCTAACATCAATTAACCATCCTAAACCATTCAATTAACACATAGAAAAGCAAGGAAACTAAAATCTATTCCTAACTTAGCAAGATATCATACCTAAAATGGTTTTTCTCAAACCAAGGGAGTTATGTTCAGTTGTACAGCTGAACTGATTGGTGAGAATGTAGTCCTTGTTGAGAGGAACAACTTCTTAGAAGGAACCTTTGTGAAAATCTAAGCCTAGAAGTGTGTTTTGGAAGCTTGAAGATTGGGAAACCTAGGTTTTTTCTTCACCCTCTCTCTCTCCCTGCGCATTTTTCTGCTCTTTCTCCAGACCAAATTTGATTTTTTTAACTCTAAGGGTTGTATTTATAGTCAAGGGGCTAAGGGGCAAAATGACCTTTTTTGCCCTTAATGAATCCGGGGCCCCGTTACACTACAACCCGTCCCGAAACGCCTCAATTCGACATTTTTCTTTAACCAAAGTTCTTAAAATTATTTTAAATGAAAATTTTCAAAAAAAATAAATTTTCACCTGTGGTCGGGTTTGGCCAGTTCCACCTGAGCTACCCGAGTGCCCTTTTGGTCCAATTTTTGAAACTGTCTCCGAATAGGCTCAAATTTTTATAAGAGGTGCATTTTAACATTATAAGCATATTTCTATTCTATGGCATACTCAAAATATGTTCCTAAATATGACTTATGTCTAAATATGCATGTGTAGTGCCCTATCGGCAAATAATACATAAATGGTGTCCTACTAGCTAAAATGAAAAATTTATTCTCAATTTTTCAATTTTCAGGTCTCTACAATACATATTTATATCCCATGACCACAACTAATAGGATAACTGCAAGACTTGTGTAATAATATCTAAGTCGGTCAAACCAACCAGAATGGATAAGAGTTTTAACTACATATAAACTCTTATCATAATTATCACGATCCGTACAAATTTTGTGGATGCCAAATAGACTCGGATCCACATGACCCAATATCCAACATACTCGAGTCCACTATGACCCAATGTCTAACATTTCTATTTCTTCCCTAGTAATTACTATGAATTCCCAAAATTATGTGTGTATATACATATATAATTGCATATGAGAACTAATTTTTTTTTTATTATATTTGTCACAAATAAAGATAACATATGATTTTGGGTACATGTTAATAATAATAACTAGTATCTTAGCTTAATAGCAACAAGTTTCATTATGTACACCATGGTTTAAATCTCATTATCTATATTTGAACATAAATCAACATAGTCAGTGATAAAAATTTGTTTCCTTGTACTAATGTCTATTAGTTTGGATGGAAAATCTTTGTAGGTAACACATCAAGATCTTGGGTTCGAGTCTTAGTTTACTTGTGTGACTTAGGAGTGGTTTTAAACATCTAAGTCATGCTTTGGTACGCAAGATAAATTGGTCATTCCATGGAATTGAATAGAAAATTTTAATGGAATGATTGGAATGATTTTTAATGGAATGCTTATTCTATAAAATAGACATTTCTAGTCATATCAAAGAAGAATAAGGAATAAAAAAGTTAGAATGGATATTATTAGAATATCCATTCCACCAAACCAAACATGACGCTATAGTTTATCCATTTTCATTTCATTCAAGCAAGAATTGAAACATATGTCTTATTGGGCAGTACTGCCTTCCACCGAAAGTTGTTTAAAATTAGATTGGTAGAACTTGGATAAAGCTTAACCCAATGCATCTTTAACCTAATCCGAGTCAGAGTTTGTAGAGACTTGAAAAAAATAATAATAATAAAATAAAATATAGGGAATATAAAGTGGGACCCGAACGATATCCAATATTGGTAAATAAATAATTAAATTGAGCCTCGACTTTATATCAAATTTACTAGCATTTTATAATATTTTGTGGCATAAAAATATTTATAAAATATTTAATATGGTAAGTGTTAAAAAAAAAAAAAAAAAAAAAAAAGAAGAAACAAAAATGAGAAGATAAGAATAGGGGGTTACAGGTTTAAAAAGGAAGGAAAGCGATATAGAGAAATGGGGAACAAAACAGGGGTGGTGGACAGTTCGCGTGAAAACAGGGGAGGCAAGTCGAGTGAAAGAGAGAAGAAAAGAGGGAAAGAAAAAGAAAAGGGAAAGGAGAGAAAGGAAAGGGGGTGAGGCGGCGATGGTCACGAGGGGGATTTAGGAGTGGGAGCGACGGAGTGGCGATGGGTTTTGGCTTTCTTGGGGCTGTGATGTTGTGGTTTTGTCAGTGGCTACGGTGGACGACGGACAGTGTCATGGGAACCAGAGAAATCGACCAAGAAGGCAAGAGTTCGGATCGAGAGTAGATGGGTTTTGAGATGGTCGGTGAGATGAGAAAGTGATGACGATGATGGTGGAAGAGATCGATGCATATATATATATATGGCAGTTCGGGATTGTGTGGAGGTTGCGGTTTGTAGGTTTCCCTTGTTTCTGCCGTTCCAATTGAGAACAGAGGTTGCTACTGGAGTTGCGAAAGGGGGGCGAGTGTAGCGGTGGAACTACTGTTCGGCCATGGAGCAGAACCAGCAGGTACAGGGGCTGTTGTGATACCTGGAACCGTGTGGTTGTTACGGTTTTGTGGTTGGAACTGTGTGTGTGGCTGTGCGGCTGTTATGCATATTGAGGCCGATTATTCGGGTTTGAAGTAGATTGACAGGAAGACGGATGTGCAGAGGAAGAAGAGTGAAGGTTGCTGCTGTTGTGAATTTTGTTATGATTTGGGGAGAAATTTGCAGAGATATATATATATATATATGTATATATATTTGTTGTGTTTGTATGGTGGTTGCTGTAGATGGAGATAGAGATATATATATATATATATATCTACAGAAAATTGGGGAAAAAACATTTCACGGCAGATTTTCCATTTCACGCGACATTGATCGGAAGGGGCAAGAGTTCAGTGGATACAGTATGGATCGGAAAATTGAGAATCAAATTTGGGATATGTCAGGTAGGTTCAATTTTTCTCTGTTTAGGAACCTTGTTGTTGTTGGATAAATGTTGCAACGGTAGTGAAAAATGTTGTCGATGGTGTTGCTGCTGGGTTTCACGATCGGTGACGTTGAGGTTTCAAAATCTGTAAAATCTAGGTTGTGACGATAATGGTCACGGCTGGGGATACGACAGGCTTGAAGGTCGATGACATGCATGGCGTTGGGAAATCGGTGCAGATTCAGGTGGGGATTCTGATCTAGCTCGGAACTTTGAGTATAGTTGTTACAGTTTTGTGGTTCGGAGTTGACGGAGGCAATGATGCAGCAGGTGATATGTATATATGTGTGTGTGTGTGTATGTTGCGGTTTAAGGATGGTTCCCTCTGTTTTTCCAGTTGCAGTTGTAATCAGGGGTGAACGTCAAGTGGATTGGGAGGTGCCAACTTCGGCCATATCGCTAGATCATGACCTAAAGTGGATTTCTGCTTCAGGTTTTGGTAATTCGGTGATCATGGGTTGGTTCAACAAAGATGGTGGACTGTGATGAGATAGTATTTCAAATGACTTGGCGATAAATTGTGCACTGATAACTCAAGTGGCCACAAAATGAAAATTGGGTTGGCACGTCATGAGTAAAGTGTTTGGTGATCGTGATGCCGAAGCTAATACTAGATAATTGGATGCAAGAGAGATTGATGTTGCAGTGGGAAGTTATATACGTATATGTATGCGTGTAGCAATTTTATGGCATAAAATAGAGGAAGCGAACTGGGAATTGAAACTGTTTAGGTAGACTAGCGATGAGGAATGGATGGAATGCTTAAATGGGCTGGTTTGTGTAATTTTACAAGCGTACATCATCTAGAGGGTTGATTGAGCCTGGAACTTTATTCAAAAACTTAATGGCCATCTTTCGAGATGTTATCTGTTATGATGGCACGGTGAGGAATGTATGTAGTAATTCGATTATCCAATTTGAGTATGGGGTCAAGGCTGAAGAAGCTGATGAAACTGGATTTAAAATGGTTGGCCGACTCGATCAACTTGCCGGTATGTTTTCTTCTACTTCCGAACCGTGGACTAAAGATGAACCTGGTTGATTAGACTACTTAGTGGATATAGCTTCTTGGGGTTGAGATAACCCGATCAGGTATGGTACTTTACTAAGTAAGGAATAGAATTAAATTAGGATTGATGTGCATATTGGTTGCATGATTTTTGTGCTTATCTGTTGATAGAAGATCACATAGGAATTATTGCTTCTTTGAGTTGATTGTTTATATGTTTCCATGTTCTTTATGATTATTTGGGAGTTGTGATTTACTTCTTGAGTTGTCGTCCTATGTGATTTATGTTTTAGAAGGATTGTTGATATTGTGACATGTGGATTTGCATAAGTGTTGAGATTGATCGAGCTTGACACGTAGCATTGTGAATGAAGTCTTGTGATTTGATCTTCATTGTGATGAATTATTTAAAGTATGTTGCATATGCTTATGAAAGTGACGTTTCATTTGGACTGTATTATTGCATGATGAAAGCATGGCATCTTGGCATTGCGTGATTCCTTGAAAGCATAGTGTGGGTCAGCACGAGGTGCTGGTGTATTATGAGGGTGCAGATCCTGTGGTGAAAAACCCAAAATTGGCCATTAGGTACTCGCAGGCCTACGGGGTCCGGACCGTAAAGCGAGACATATATTGGTACTTGCATGCCAACGGGGAAGAACCGTGAAGCGAGACATGGGTGTGACATTGAGATGCATGGGTGTGTCATGCATATTGCATGTGCATGTGTTGATGAATTTGTGAACGTGATATAGAGTTTTATACAGATGTAGTTTGTACATTGCCATTATATATTGTATGCATGATTAGGAAGGCATGTAGATATACATGTACACTTGCACAAGCCACGTCTTAATTTTGTTCCTTGCATTAGTATTGTACCATACCAGCATGTTGGCGCTGACCCATTCGTTGGCACAGGTTTCAGATAAAGCATCCTGGTACGCGGGACTTGATGAAGTCTTGGAGAAAGGAGAGGAAATAAATTTGGAAGAATAATTGGGCCCTTGGGGCGTATTTTGATTTTATAAAGGATTGGTGTGTTTCTAAAAAGAATGGAAATGGTATTGTATATTGTAATAAATGATCTTTTAGTTTAAGTGTAGGAATAGATGTGATGGATTAGATAATTAGACAATGTATATTTAACGTTGATAAGGTTGTGGCCATCGAGTGAGGATGGATTGTGATGTATTTATATTTATATGATGTTATATGATGCATTGTGATTATCAGGGGGAAAAAGGTTCGAAAAACAAAGGAGGTTCTGCCGAAATTTTTATAAACCGGGAATGTATGTGTATTGACAGAGATATATAGATGTAGCGTTATGTTAGTGGAATAGCGTTATGTTATTTATTTATCTAGATTATTTATTAAATCGGTATTCATTTATTTACTTACTTTAAATGAGTTAAATATTTATTTATTGACTTTATATTTTATTTTCTTTCTTTTGTTTCGTTCAGTCGCGTCCCCGGGTTCGGTCGGGAATTCGGGGCGTGACAGAGTTGGTGTTATTCAAGTTTGTCTTTGCGATACAATGGAGCTTGTTATTTGTTGGACAATAAAACGAAACAAAGAGATAAAAGAATAAAAGACCAACCATTTGGAATTTAACTAGAAAGAACTTATATTAAAATATCAACTTGTTGGTTGAAAATCACATGCAAAAAAGGCACATGAAGCTTTCACATAAATCCACGGTGCCACTGTTTGGGAGGCAACTCCTATTCGGTAACTAGCTCACTCATGCGACAATCAAAACACTCATGCTGCAGACTCTCAACACCATAGTCATTCACGACTTTCTTTTGTTTTGCCAGCACTCTTTTAATATTATTTTTGTGCCATACAATTCAACGTGACAAACACCCAAATGTATATAAAATCAATTATAAGTCCTATATTGATTAGGACATTTAATTCCACAAAAAATTAAAATATTATTTCAACCATGATAAAGACTCCTAGTCCCACTAATAATTAATTACTCAATTCTTATCTAAGATAAGACTTATCCAAAATATATCAAGTACTACTAGGACTCAAAATTAAGAGTCCTACTAAAACTCTACTAGCTTGGTTTAATTAGCCAACAATGCCTCCATTAAACTAAGCTCGGCAAAGTAGTTTTCCAATGCCTTCATGAGCAAGAATCTTCAAACCAAATTTTGTCACTGTAAGAAGTTTGTGCCACAACAATTTGGAATAGTCATGTCTTCATCTTCACACGGGAGCATGGTTTGTAACACCCCGACCCAAATAAATAGGACTAATTCCAAAAATGCCCAAAAAGAGTCAAATGATAGTACCGAGGCAGACTGAGCCCATGAATGTAATACCAAAATAAACTCGAACCGTTAAGGCTTTATGTTATGATATCGAATGACATGGACGGTTGTGAAATCTAAATAGTTTCGAATGTATAGATGATGCCCGGGCAATACCGAGCAAGCCATGAACGAACATCAAAAAAGAAAAGAAAAGAAAAATAATAATCAAAAAAAGAAAAAATAATAAGAAAGAAAATAAAAAAAATAAAAAATAAAAATAAAAATCATGAAATATAGATATATATATATATATATGCAACTATACGTATTATATAACATATGTATATATATTGTGCTATGTAATACCCCGACCCGGGATACGGCACAAATATCGAGGTAAGTCGATACAATAATAAAACCCGAACTGTTTTAAGTTTATGTTGCATAATTAAATGGATATGTATATATGAATATATATGCATAATAATGTATCAAAGTGATCTTATGAATATATATATATATATATAAATATGTATACGGCCATATAAACATATATATGGTAGATTGAGTAATATATGTAAATATATATATATATATATATATATAAAATTGTGAACATAAATGTAAGGTGTGTGTGTGTCATGTGAGCATTGCATTGTAAGGAAGGTGGCAAAGCCACCGATTAGAAAATCAGCAAAAGAGGGCTAGGGTGCAACGTGTGAGGAGGGGAGGAGAGAGAGAAATAGGTGTGAGGTGTCTTGTGTGCATGGGTATGCTGCCACCAGCAGCTACAGGTGGCAAGGGCCACCGACTGGGGGTCGGTTAAGGGAATAAAGAAGGAATTTGAAGAGAGAGAAAATAGAATCACAAGAATTGGAAGGAGAGAAAAGAACCAGACGTAGAGATAAAGAGAGAACTGAAACTTGAGGTACAGGAGTTGGCTAAGAACAGGTAAACTACTGCGCCTTCACTCTCTAATTTTACTTCATATGATAATAGAGTTGATTACTGAAATAGCAGGACTTGAAACAAAGAAGGAAAAAACAAGAAAAACAGAACTGGGTTTCGGTTAGAAAAATTGATTAAACATAGGTGAACCCAAGTGGAAAGTTGAACCATAATATGAATAGGAAATTACCCCAGGATCTCAAAACACTTTGAATTAGTTTAAATGGTCAAGAAATGGCCATTCAGTGGCCAATTATTCCCTCACCGGTGCAGCGCCGGAAACTGGGAAAGATGGGTGAGGAAAACCACATTTTTAAAGTTTAAGGTAGTCCTAAAACGTTTCTTATGTTCCTAGCTTTCATTTGGAACAAAAACAGTAGGAAACGGACGTGAAATCAGTGAGATCCGTAGAGAATTTTACTGTTCCGGTGATAATGGTCGGAAAACCCACCGGAGAAGACGACCGGATTATCGGAGGCTTCTTCGGGTCAGGATGAGACCGGGTCTGGGTCGGGTCGGGTTGAGATCCGACCGACTGCAATAAAGGAACCAACACTGTGTCGTTTTGTTTTAAAATTAAAAGGGATTGGGCTTGTTTGGACACGGACGTAGTAAATCAAATTGGGTTTTTGGGGTTATCTAAAACATGGATAAGGTAGATAAAGAGAATATCTCAATCCGGTTCTCTGATTTGAACTGAACCGGTTGGTTCAGGAAATGGGCAGACCGGTTTAGGGTTTCTGGTCGTAAACCAACTGGTTCAGACCGCAACTCTGCATAATTACACTTTGACCCTGAAAGTTGTAGGTAATTCCACTAAGGCCCAACAAGAAAATGTTAATTTTACAAGAATAACCCTACCTTAATTACGAGTCAAACGAGGTCCAAATAAGGTAAATGATTAGTCGATTTTTATTATCTCGGATGCTCTGAGTCCAATGGTGAGGTCCGTTTCACGAGACGGAGTCCCAAAAAGTTAAGACTTGTAAAAATGACCAAAATACCCCTGCTTCATAGGTGAGTCAAATGGACTCCGATTGAATTAAAGAACTAGTGAATTTTTATTATTCCGAACCCTATGGACTCAATGGTGAAGTCTAAATTGGCATTAGAGATACTTAAGATGACGAGACATAAGATTGATGAATAAACATTTATTCTAAAACACGTTTATTGATATATAGGGAACTTGAAGGGGAAAGGACCCACTCACGAAATTCTAAGCTAAGATTTCATTAGAGGTAAGTAGATACCTTTTCTCTTCCATGTGGTGTTATCAAGCCAAGTTCATTCTTTTACTGCCAAACTTGTACTCCTGAGCGTATCTGATGTTATTGTCTCCACAATGTGATATTGTTCTATCTGGTGGACATTGATTTATTGTTGTACCATTGTTATCATGTTGAACCGTGCTTTGAAATGCCTATTGTTATGTTTCCATTGAATTTATGATATTCCATTTTTATATACTCCTATGGAATCATTTATGATCATGAAATGTTTATGTATACTGGATTTGTGCTCAGTCACAATATCTATCCGATGCTTTTAAATACACTGAAGACCTTCGGGTCGAGTCCGTGAACGGACATATGGCCATACACTGGAATGCACTGAAGGGGGTAAACCGGGCCCCTAAGGACCGAGGGCGTGCTAAGCCCTGACATAGAATAAAAGCATCTCTTACACAATTGCTCGACTATAATTGTTGAATTACATTATTCTTGTGATTATCTTGTATTGCGAGATATTCCTTTATTGATTTATTGTGATCAATTATAATGGTAGTACTTTCTTGTTATTGTATTATCGTCGAGAATTTCAGGACATTGTTATGCCATTCCTACTGATTACACATTGTGATCCCACTGTTCATTTGCCATCATGACAATTGTTCCCATTGGCTATTATAGCATCTTATTTCTTATGATTGGCTATCATATTCTTATTCTTGGATTCATATTCTTTTATGATCCTCGATACTAGTGTCGGAGATCTGTATTTACTTGCTGGGCTCTTGTAGCTCATTCCACCCTACTTACCCCTTTTCAGGTAATGACACCGCAAGACCCCAATAGAAGTCTGGAAGCATAGGAGGATATTTTGAAGAATTGTATTAGACTATGTTTTAGTTCTCCCATGTATTCACCACCCACAGGGTGCTGGTTATGTTTAGTTTTGACTCGGTACTGTAAAACCATATGATGTATGTTAAGACTTCCGCTGACTACTGTAGTGATAAACTTCCGCTGTTATTGTTTTAAGAGTTTAGTACTTTGCATATTAGTACTATGATACTAGGAATGAAAAAGTAGGGACGGCCTTAGGGTCGGCCCCGCGACACGAGATCCGCATAGGGTGGGTTTCGGGTCGTGACATGCTATATATATATATATATATGTAACCTCCACCATAATGGAGGGGGGGGGAGGTTACAAAAATCAAAAGAGGTAAGGAAAGAAAAGAAAGAGGAAGGAAGAGAAAAGATGAGAGAGAAAGGGGCGGCCATATTTGTGTGTAACTATATACATGCACCTAACATGTGTTAGGAGAGAAATAGAGAAGTTGAAAGGTCTTTTGGAGATTCAGAAAGGAGAAATAGAAGAGGAAGGAGGAGAAATGGCAAAGAAAATGTTAGGAAAAAAAATTACTGTGATTTCAAGTTTTTGATTTATGGGTTTTTCATAAAGTTGCATGAAGCTTAGAAATACTTGCATAGTTAAATTCTATGAAGAAAATGGATCATATAGGAAGAAACGTGGCAGTGAAACGGTGAAGAAATGAGGGAGGAAAATGGATTTATCGGAAAGATGTAATTATAGAAATTTTGATTTTCAATGAGTTTTACAGGCCTAAAATTGTGTTAAGATGTTTTAAAAATATTTTAGAACAATTTAGAATTGAAGAGAGTGCAAAAAACTGCAAGAAAAATGAAAAAAAAAAATAATAATACAGTGCAGTTCGGTCACCGGCGCTAGAGAAGGTGACTGGAACTGCACAATAATGGTCGCCCAGAACAACGGGGAAGAAGGGAGGGGGCTCTCGGTTCAGACGGGCTGGGTCAAGTCGGGTCGGGTCAGTACCCACCTAGGCGCACCCATCGGCATCCAATGCTACGTCGTTTGGGCCGTTTGAATTTCAAATAAGTTTGTTTTAAAAAGGGCACTGATGCAGCCAAGAGGTTTCGAACCCTAGTGCTTAGGGACGTGAAGCCTTGTGGAAAGGCAGCCCACCACCGTGCCATAAGGTCACGTGTGGTCAAATATGCAAACGATATATATATATATATATATATTATAATTCATTACTTAAATCAATTAATTTAATTAGTTCCCGATGTTCGATTGAGTCAAGTGAATAGTGTAAATTTACTATTTTGGACCTTTTGGACCCAATGGTGACATCCGTTGAACAAGACAGAGTCCTAAAAAGTAAAATACCCCGTAAAGTGCCAAATGACCAAAATGCTCCCGAGTCAACCATGAGTCAAATGGACTCCGATTAAAATAAAGGAATAGTGAATTTTTATTATTTGAACCATTCTAGACTCAATGGTGAAGTCTGATTTGTGAAAATAGGCCCCAAAAAATAAAGACATGTAAAATGACCATTTTACCATTTTTAGTGTAGAAGTCCAAATTGGAAACTGTGAAAGCCTAAACTAAATTTCTTCGGCATTCTGAACTCAATTGTAGAGTCTAAATTAGTAAAAGAGATACTTAGAGTAACGAAGTATAGAATTTGATAAACAACATTAGAACTGAGACATGTTTATTGATTTATAGGCAAGTCAAAGGGAAAAGAGAAAATTTTGAAATACTAAAGTAGATCATACGGATTAAAGGTAAGTAAACCCCTATCTCTTTCATATGGTCTTCCAAGCCACTGTTCATTCTATTACTGCTAATTTTGTACTTTTGAACGTGCCAAATGTTTATTGTTCCATAATTTGATATTGTTCTATCTTGTGGATGTTTATTGACTGCTATATCATGATCGTTCTATTGTATTGTGCCTTGAAAGACCTATTGTTATGTTTTTACTGAATGCATGATATTCCATTTTTCTACACTCTTATGGAATCACAAATGATCATGATATCTTATGAATGCTGGATTTGTGTTCAGTCACAATATCCATCCGATGCTTTTTGAGTTGAACGGACCTACGAGTCGAGTCCGTTAACGGCCATATGGAAATGATGGTGTTTTTACGCATTGAGTTATGAGGGCATTTTATATACATTGAGGTTAAGGGGGTATGCCGAGCTCCAAAAGACTGAGGGTCTGCCAAACCCTGAACCGAGTAAATGCATCATTTATGATTGACTTATATGTTTACGTTTATTGAATTCATAGGATGTTGTCATTCCTTATGAATAATTCTATGTGGACAGTTCACTCATTGATGGTACTTGATTGTTACCAATTTATTGTGGCCGTATTTTTATGTTGACTGATGTTTATTGAGCTTCTCCATGTTCATGTTATACCATTACTCATGATTGATTATTGTTACTTACTGTTCATTGGCCATTGTGGCATTTTACCTTTATTTGCTATCACAGCATCTCATTTCATGACTGGCTATCGCGTTCAAGCTATGAGTTCATGTTCTTACTATGTTAACCCTAACCTGTGTCTGAGATGGGAATTTATTTACTGAGCTTTGTTAGCTCACCCTCAATTTACTTATTTTTTAGGTGAGAATGTTGCAGGACCACAGTAGAAGTCCAGGAGCATAGGGAGACAATTGAGGAGTATGATAGAATTATATAGTTTCTCCCATGTACTCACCACCTAAGAGTGGCATTATGTTAAGTTTATATCGGTTTACATTTACCGTTGTCAAACGATATTTTATATTAAGACTTCCGACTGATTTACTATTTCAGTTTTACATTATATATATTGTTGTCATGGATACAAAAAAAAATGAAAAAAATAGGGACGGCCATTGGGTCGGCCCCGCAATACGAGATTCGCATAGGGTGGGTTTCGGGCCGTAACATGGTCTAATTTTGTATTTGGCATACAACTTCTCGACTTATTCAGCGTGATCAAAGAACAAATTCATGTTCACCCATTCAGAATCAAAATTAGTAAAATAATTAACCATGCCAATAAATCCATTATCATAATGATGCAAATCCTACCAATATTTCATAACATTAAAATCTTTAGTTCGAACACAATTTGTCACAACAAAATTATTAAGATCCAAACTACTGTTGTAACCCAATAATAAGAATTTATCAATACCGATGAAATCATAAATTTTAGACACCTTGGGCTTTTCAATTCCCAAAAATTTTTGAAACTTTGAAATTCACTTTTTCTCAAATCAACATGGCCTCGACTAATAAAATTTCCAATACCCATAAAATCAACAAACCCTTAAGTGATAAAGTTCTCAGTGCCAATAAAATCAATAAACTCTCAGTCTCATCATAATTTGATTCCAAAGTGCTTGAAAAATCAAACAAAGTAGCAAGGCCAAACTCTTCAAAGTCTTCAATTGCATTAATTTCACAAACTGCAAAAACTTCTTCTTTCTTAACAATTAAATTCTCAAACTAAGTAGGCTGAAACAACTTTGAAATATCTCCCAACTCACCAAAAGCAATTTCTAACAAATTCCAAACTTTCATCTTCACGAGGCAAAGCCAAACTTTCAACCACGTGATTATTTTCTTCAACTTCAACCTCCAAAATATTTTATTCCTCACAACTAATATTTTCTTCTTCATAATTATTGACAAAACAGTCAATATCATATGATTCTAAATTCAATACTATTATATGAATCATCCCAAATTGGAATGAATTCTGAAAACAATTTTGAATCAAAAATCTCTTTATTTTCATCAAACTTATCGCTTTCAAAATCAACCACCTAATATCTGTCTATGGGAGATTCATAACCGTTTCGCAGTTTGTTTTTATATGCTGAAACAAAATAAAGCCAAAACTTATGTGGTGATGGATATTTTTGTTTGCAAACAAAAGTAATTTAATATGCTCAATGTATTGTCTTCCTTATTATTTGATAGAACTATTTAAGTTTCTTCTTCATAAAGCTTTTTTTATGAACGCTTCAATACAATATCCAATACATTAAATACATTACAAGCATTAAGATAGAATATAACACTGATGTAACCACTCATTAATATTCTAATCAGATACTCTCAAAATCTCAAACTGTTATCTATTTACCAAAGCCTTCTCCATAATTTCAAATCAACAATTTATTAAATCACATACCTAAGTTTGTCCAAAAATTGATCTCATTGCCCCCCTTTTTTCCTTCAATCTAATCAAGCTGGCCTCCCTATCGATTAAACCAGAATTTCTTTTTTAGATTCAAAATTATTTGTACCACCACAAGATCTTTTTTCTGATCCAAATAGCCGTCGAGTTTCAATCGAATAGCTCTTCAACAAACCTACTCAAGATCGTAATCTTAAGTAAAACGAGAACTACAGTTCTCTACAATAATCTAAGAACGAGACTAAACTTTAATTTTTCGCAACTTCCCAAGATCGAGACAAAATTCTGATAAATTACCCCTAAGATCGTAATTGGCTCTCCTATGATTGAACTTGGCTCTGATAAGTTACCCCAAGATCGTAACTAACTCTGATACCAAATGTAGGATCCAAAAATTATTTTGATACCAACTGTAAAATCTAAAAAATATATATAAAGCAAAAAGAATAAATTAGAGAGAAAATCAAAATATAAAAGAAAAAATTGACAATATGTGTTCTTGCACCGAAAAATGTGTAATGAAAGCTTTGTCTTATTAATCAAAAACTCCAACAGAATAAGTTTATATCAATCACTCTTTAAATCTCTTTATACGAGAGAAACACTATATTGTCAATGCAACTCACGGCCATGCCAACATATTCGGCCACCACTCACGGCTCTTTCGGCAACCACAATTTCTTTATGTTTGTGACATATAATTTAATGTGACAAATACCTATATATATATATATATATATATATAACATTAATTCTAAGTTTTATATTAATTAGGATATCTAATTTCACATAAATTAATAATAATATTTCAATTAAGATAAAGGCTTCTAATCTCACTAATAATTAATTACTCAATTCTTATCTAAGATAAGGCTTATTCAAAATATATCAAATATTATGATTCAAAATTAAGAATTCTACTAATCTAATTTAATTAGCCAACATCATTCAAGCGAGAATTGAAAAATCTGTTTACCGAAAATTGTTTAAATTTAGATTGGTAGAACTTGGATAAAGCTTAACCCAATGCATCTTTACCCTAATCCGAGTCAGAGTTGGTGTTGTTCAAGTTTGTCTTTGTCATACAATGGAGCTTGAAACATAAGATTGAACTTGTTTGATTGGAGAAGAAGAGCAGAGCAAGGAACATATCTATGGTAGACCTAATAGGCATGTGCAAGAGGACCAAAATGGACCAAAGATCAAATGTATTTAATTGGTATGGTGGTGGACAGCCATCTTACAGCTGTCCTACTTCTACAATTTGGAGACTTAATTTAAGTTTTGCACCGACAGTTGGTTGAGGCAGAGTCAGATGAGTTTAATTTCTACCGTATCTCAATCATGGAAGCCATATATGTACATAGACGGCTCAACCAGTAGGTGAACAATACTTACAAGTAGTTGTATTATATTATACTCCTATATACATATACTTGTGCGTGTGTATATTTATATAAAAAGAATAAAACAATTTTTTTAAAATAAAACATTAATCCCAAAGTATTTGTGCCATTTGTATTGCAATTATGGAATAGACCAAGTGAGGAAGAAGTATGCGCATTGTTTCTGTGTCACTTTTTTTTGAGAGAAAAAGAATGATAATTTTATTAAAAATATGAAATACTTAGATCCGATAACGAAAAAAGAAGGATTCTCTAGTTAAACAATCGCAGAGTATAAAAACTTGACATAATTAACTATAGTATTCCCTGAATGTTTGACAAAAGAACTTTCGAACTTCTATTGATAGGAAAAAGATACAAAACTATTTTTACAAACCTAAAATTAAAATGTAGGAGAAAATGGTAAAGGAATTAAATGTTTTGTTTATTAAGAAAGAAACAAAAAGAACATTTTTTTCCCTTTTTGGCCAATTCTTTTTTCATCCTAAGAAGGAAATGAACCATCTAAGGCCTATGAAGATATCTTCCAGCAACCAAAGCAGCATCAATGACAACAGTGATCACTTCAGTAACCTCATCAACTGAGCAAGTGTTCCCTTTAAATGTCCTGCTTCCTGATTTCTTGAACTTAGCTATGCAGTTTAGCAAGTTCTGGTTGCATTCCTGGCTTAGATAGTCATCTGCACCACAATAAATATATATAATGCACATATAGTCATATGAGTGTAGAGTTTATGTGAATGTCATAATAACAGTGAATATGTGTATCATATGTGTCATAAAACATTATTCATATTATATCTAATTCTGCGGTGTCGTTGTACACGGACAAAAGCATCTTCAATAAATAAGGAAAATCACCATGTGCATGCACTGTGCTAGCCCGTATGCACACACACACATATATATATATATATCAAATTGAGAGCTACCCGCAAATATTTGCCACCATCTTGAGAGGACACCATGCTCACCCCTTGGGGCACCCTAGCATATGTTAAACCAATTTTTTGCACAACACAAAATGACAAGTTTTTTGAGACAAGGAAATGAGAGGAAAGAGAATTTATGGAGAGAAAATTAAGAAAGGAATGAGAAGGAAAAAAATATATTTGTTAGTCACAGGAAGATATCTAAATGTGCATAACTGTGAACCATATTTTTTTCCTTTAAATATTGGAAACTAGTAAGGGTCAAATAGTAACGTAAAAAAGTATTTTCTCAGGTTAAATAATTAATTCAAACAAATGCCACTTCATATAAGAAAAAATTATTGAATGGTCTCAACTGTCATATGATAAGCTAGAAGTACATGTATTATATAATATTTCAAACTTGATCTTCAATATGACTGTTAAAATTATAATTTCAAGAGATTATCGAATAATTACTTGCATTTAGAAGGAATTGGAAAGCGTACAAATTCCCCCTTCTATGCAAAAAAGACCAAATTGCCCTCAATCATATATATATATATATATATATATATATATATACACACACAACTAAGTCATTTTGGGTCATTGTGTCCTTTCACTACAAGGGAAAAAATTAAAAGAGTAAATGAATCTGCAACCATTGATGGAAGAACTCACTGTTCTTAGCTCCTATGCAGTCATCATGCGTCTTGCAACAAGCGTCCAGGCCATCGCACGGCTTCTCCCCTGGGCATCCGCCGTATAGAAGTCCACAGTATTTCCCATATCGTAGCAATGGAGGAACTATTTTTCCAAAAAATAAAAAATACAAAGAATGAATCAACCCATTAATTAAAATTCATTAATGTGACCATATATAGCTATATGTGTGTGTGTGAACCACACCCCCCCCCCCCCAAAAAAAAAAAAAAAAGAGTCTAGCCAGAAGAATATACCGTTACAGAACTGTGATTCACATTTCCTACTGCATTCTTTGCTCTACAAAAATTAGAATAAAATAAAAATTATTATTTTGTGAAAATGAAAGAAAAGGGTGAAGAAAGAAAACGAAGAACGAACCACAGAGAGGGATGCATCTGCTTGGAGGCCGACGTTAAGGGCATGAATGGAAATAGCAAAAAAGTTGAGGATAAGGAGGGAAATTGAGAAGAGGAGAGAGAACTTCAACGAAGCCATTGATGAGAGAGAGAGAGAGAGAGAGAGAGAGACCTGAAAGGTGAAGAAGCTTGGTTTTGCTTAAAGGCTCTGATTTATAGAGAGAAATGGTTGGAGAGACAAGTGAGAGGAGTGTGTGAAGACTGAAGGGTAGCCAGGAGGGGACTGAGGGAGGGGGAGAGGTTGGCTTTGTCTTGTAATGTCTCGTGACTTGATTTTGTAGTGTTGTGCTGTTCACACTTCTCACCCTATAGAAAAGGAATATTTTGTGTATGTGTTAATATATAGCAATTGTATATATAGACAGTTGAGTTGGATTGTGAGGTCCATCTCGTGATCAAGGCCTTTGAACCGACTTATTTAAAATTGGGTCCCTCTCTGGTTAAATATCAGTTTGTTGAGTTATGGTGCTATCCAGCTAAAGTAGTGACATGTAATTGTATTAAGTTGTGTTTAGGTAAAAAATATTTTCCTGAATTTTCAATCACCTTCAATTCAATCAGATAACATCTCACTTTCTATCAGGTAACATTTCACTTCCATTAGTTAAATGATTACATTAAAATAAACCTTCATGCACCCACGTCAAGCTGACTCTCTATGGCAGCCGGATAAATTTAATATCGGTGACTCTTCAAGAAATATGCATCTAATGGATATTGAACTAGGAATTTGACAAGTATAAGCACTTGTCATCTTAACTCCTACCACTTAAACTACTCTTTGGGGGGTTTGTTGGATAACTTTTCTAAATCTATAAAAGTGCATTTAGGGAAAAGAACCCTCCAGTTTGTATGTTTACAAATGGAATTTTTGTATGTTTTAAAAGAAAAAGTAACCAAAAAAAAGTTTTAGAATATTGGCCAAATAGTTAAATATATTTTTGGAACAACTTTATAAACGTGAATGCAAAAATAATTATACCAAAATTGTCCCAAATAGGCCATAAGTAAAGTTTTTTGAAAAATTAAGCCCTAGGTAAAGTTGTAAAAAGGAGACCAATATTAACCACATTAAAAAGGGATGCATGTGCAATACACGTGTTAATTATTAAGTAACCGAAAGCAATACACAACAAATTAATTAAATAGTATTTATCTTTAATGACACAAAAAGAAATTTAACTGCATTTATTGATGCACCGAAGAGTTGGGAAGGGATTTTTATTTTTTAATTTCTCACCCTTCCAAAACTTCTAATCCTTTGGTAATACTTAAATCATAGTAAATTTAGCACTGTAATACCATCCACATGAATTTTTTCCCCAAATAGGAGATTGCTTTTGAGGCCTTGTTTGGTTCAGCGACTCAGCCGCACTTATTAACGTTTTGAACCCCAAAAATGGACTTGTTTGATTTGGGGATGTTTGGGTGTGCAGTTGCCCTGAAATTAATGATCCCGTACTAGTCCAAAACGGGCAATTCCAAAGAGCAGCATCAATGGGCCTTGTGAACCGGCACTGCCAGAGTTGGATGAACTTTAAGTAATCAATTGCCCTTTGATTTTGTTTTTATTACAATCAAGCCATCATTAAAAAAAGTCAACGGAAATTCCTTCCCGGTTTACAAAATTCTTTTGATGTTCCATACACACACGCACGCGCGCGCGCGCACACACACACACACATACACATATATATATAATAATATTATATTTGATATTAAAATAAATAGTTATTATGTTTAATATTAAAATAAATAATATTATATTTTAAAATAAATAATTACTTACTGTATTATTTTCTACATTATTTACTTTAAAAATAATTTAACTATAAAAATATAATATATTACAAAACACTTATTTTAATATACAAGGACAAAAAAAATATTTGATATTAAACTCATATTTTTTCACCGCTTATCTAAATATTAAAATATTATTTAAATACTTATCAAATATATGTATTTAAATACTTAATGATTTAATTTAAATTATATTTTTTAATAATTATTTAATTTAAATTATTATTTAATTTAAATCATAATTTTTTACCACCCATTAAAACGAGGATTGTATCCTTATTGATTTTGAACTCTTTAAGTCTTTGAGATTTGATAGATTCAGGTCTGTTTTTTTTTATGAGCCTCAACATAGTGATGAGAAGACAGCCGATTTACCAAGGTATATCGATCTAATGAATGGGCTCCATACCATGACGTAAGTGGAACTAAGAAAATATGATTCGATAGGTCCGTCCTACTCCTGATAAGACACATGTTATATGGGTGGAATTATGTTGGGACAGGACCGAACTACGGCTTCCTAGAACTTTTGATATTTTTTTTCACATGTAAAATTTTATTATTTTTAAATTAATTTATCTTAAAATTTTGATTCAATTTAATTTTTATTTATTATATATTTTTTTTTCATTCAAAATTTTAACTTATTTCAAAATTTTGATCTAATTTAATCTTTATTTATCATTTGATGTTGTACTTTTTGATCAGTGAGGTTCCGTTCTTCGTCACTTGTCGAACACTCAAAAAAGAAGATTAGAGGGCCACTGAGTTGGTTCCGGCAGTAGCCAATCCAATGATAAAGTTAATAAAACTGAAGTAAAAGACTGTAATTGAAAGTAATTAAGAAAACACTATAAAAAAAGTAATTTTTTACAACGCACTTTATTAGCGACGCCCATGTATGTGTCGCCAAAAGAGTCTATTAGCGATGTACAAAATGTGCATCGCTTAAAAATCAAGAAAAAAGGCTTTCCTGCACAAAAAAAAAAAAAAAGGCGCCAATCTTTTGGCGACCCAAACTTAGAGACACACACTAAGCGTCGCTAATAGTTGTATTATTAGAACGACATCGTGTGAGGTATAAGTTTGCGACGCACAATGACTCTTTAGCGACGCTCACTGAGCTTTGCTAAACCCCCCCGCCCCCCAATTTATGCCACAACCCCTAGTTTTTTCTTCTCCCTTCTCGATCGATTGCGCCCCCATTCTTCTTCTCCTCTTGATCTCTTCCTTTAGGTATCGATCATCTCCGATCTCTCTGTCCATCCGCCCCCTATTTTCAATTTAAGAGCATAGAGAAGAGAGGATTGGTAGTTTGAGCAAAAAACGTCAGGTCTGTAGAAAGTTCCAAGTCCCAGCAAATGTTGAAACATCTTCTTTTCTCTTTTTTTTTTTATCCTTTTTCGTTGTCTAAAATATTTCAACAAACATATGAAAATACAAACCGTATGTTGGAAGTCTTGAGATGTGGTTGGATTAATTTAGAACTTAACTGTTCGAATGTTGTGTGATAGGATTTAACACACAGGATGTTACTGAACTGCTTTTTTTATTTTTGGAATTTTGTTGTATTATTTTTTTCCCTAATTTTTTTTCCAGTTTGGTATATACCATGTTGACCAGGAAAAATTTTGTAGTGACATGTGTTGCAATTTAACTTATTGATAATTTGATAGTTGTATGCTTTTTCTTGTTAAAAAATTTATTTAATGTGAGGGTAGATATTAAAATATTGAGATAATTACATTGACCTTTTTAATGATATTGATAATTATAAGAACCCCTCTTGTAATCTTTGATATTACACTGACTCGTGCAGTCATGCTACTCAAATAAATAGATTCCACTCCCTGATTCAACAATATAGAATTATGCCCTCAAAAAAAGAAAAAAAAAACTAATAATTGGAAAATCAGAAATTGACTTTTCTTGGGATGCATATCTCTAAAAGACCAATATCAACTTCAGCCTCATCTCATATTATCTGTCACGCCCCGAATTCTGACCGAACCCGAGGCGCGACTGACGAGACAGAAAATAAAATAAATAAAAGGACAAGGTAAATAAATCCACTAAACAGGGGTCCATCCCCATCAATACATAAGATAACATGAATACATCGTTCATTGGTCATTCGGGCTTAAGCCCTTACATTACAAAACATAGGTCCCACGGACCAAAATATAACAAGTGTCTCCTCCTATCAAAGCATCACTGGGTCTCAAATAGCTGGAGGGTCCTCATCTGAAAATGTTGCCCACGAATGGGTCAGCTCAACTGCTGGTATGATGAAGTGCTAATGCAAGAAATAAAGCTAAGGCGTGGCATGTGCAAAGTGTACATTTATCTCTAAATGTCATTCAAAGCATCACAGTAATATATGAATGGTATGCATGACGCACCCATGCACAACTCTATGCCACACCCATGTTTCTTTTCCGGGTACTCCCCGATGCAATGGCCAATTTTGGGTTTTTCACCACAGGATCTACACCCTCATAATGCAATGCTCAACCCACACTATGTTCTCAAAGGATTCATCGTATGCCAATATGCCAATGCAATCCCAATGAACATGGTTATCAATAATGTAGCATGCTCGGACAATAACATATAAATCATCAGTCAGTTCCATATACAAGTATATCTCATATTATCAACTTAAACACATGTCATGATTCACATTCATCATTCACTAAATTTTCATAAAGTACAAGTGACATGCAAGCATGTGGGCAATCAACCCTAAATCATCAAGTAAACACATTCCACATAAGCACATAAGTCATTCCAGTCATTCACAAATATTCCTAATTTAACTTCATTTCTAACATTAGCAAAACACCATACTTGATGGGTTGGTATCAACCCTAGAAGATTGTACACTATATGTAACTGAACCGACGGATGTAAATGTAGAAGATCAGATCGCCCCCTCCTGTCCTGTCAGTGTTCCTAAAAGTAGAAATTACAACTCAGTCTATCGTTATTTGAATTTATGCTATTCATCAAATTTTATGTCTTTAATTCATAAGTTTCTATTCTGCTAAATTAAACTCTACCATTGGTTTTTGAACGTTTAAGAAAATAAGTCTAGGTTCTCGTAGAACTCAATTCGGACACCAGGGTTGAAAAGGGCAAAACAGTCATTTTGCACTTTACACGTGTCCTTACATTTCGTGACCTCTTTTCACAATTCGGACTCCACGGTTGAGTCCGGAATGTTCGAGATAATAAAATTTCACTATTTGTTTACCTAATTCGGAGTTCGTCTGACAGTGTTTCGAGTTAGGGGCATTTTGGTAATTTTAAGGGTTACTACGGGTCTTTTATTTTTCGGGACCCCGTCTCGTAAAACGGACCTCACCATTGGTCTCAGAATGGTCGAGATAGTCAAAATACACCTATGACTTGTCCCATTTGGACTCCGGGATGTTTTTGAATATTTAATTAATTAAATTAATTTAATTAAATAATTAATTAATTAATTTAATTAATATTTTATTAATAATTTAATCAGGTGGGTCAAAGTGTAATTTCTAACAGTTGGGGGGGTCAATTCGTAATTTCTGAAAGTTCAGGTTAAGGTTCAAATTCAAAAGGTTCAAATTCAAAGGGTTCAAATTCCAAAAGGTTCAAATTAAAACTAGTTTAATTTGTTATTCTAATTCAGGTTAACCAAACAGGGGATAGGGCTAAAACTGGGATAGGATATCCCTGTCTCTATTCAATTTCAAATTTTTAGATTTCTTACCCTTGCAACCAAACGGGCCAAGTTCCCTTTTAATTTAAAACAACCACGCGACACGTGGCAGGGGCGGTCCACGCCCGACCCGAACCGGACCCGAACCGACCCGGACAGACCCCCCTTCTTCCCCCGATTTTCCGACGAACCTCCGGTAGGGTTCCGGCGCCTTCTCCGGCGCCGGTGACCGGAATTTCAAAAAAATCAAGTTTTTAAACTTGATTTTTATGGTGTTTTCGAAGCCCCTTTCAATCCCAAACTATTCTAAAACATTTTTGGAGTCTTTTAATACCGTTTTGAAGCTTCCAATCACGATGAAAACCCAGATTTTTCCCCCACGGCCGTGACCTGCACTTCCACTTTTCTCCCTCATTTCTCAACCGTTTCTTCTCATTCTTTTTGCAAATTAATCCCTACATTATGCTCTACAAGGTTCTACAATTTAAATCAACTGAAATGCTCTAATACAAATCGAAATAGAAGTGACCCACTTACAAATTTTTCGGCCGTTTCTCTCTCTAGCCGTGCCCTCCTTCTCCCTCTTGCTCCGAGCTCGAACCAGGTCTCTAACTCTCCTTCAGAGCTCTGTTTTCTCTCCCTCTTTTCTGCTTCTTTCCTTCTCTTCTTTCCCACCCGAGAATACTCTCCTTTTTCCTTCACTCTCTCTCTCTCTCTCTATATCTCTCTCTCTCTCTCTCTCTCTCTCTCTCCAAGACCAACCACTCTCTGCTGATTCTGCACCCCCCCCACTCCCTGAATTCTACTCACACACACAACCCCACCCATACCTTGTTTGAGTGTATCACACTCAAACTTACACACACACACAACCGGGTACACACACACCTCATCTTCTCTACACATATATATATATATATATATTCACTTTTAAATATACACTCACATGTATACACATATACTAAATAAATACCTTACATTTATACATATATATATATACATATATATATATACATACATACATACATCCAATAATGGTTATAATAATAATAATAATAATAATAAAAATAATTAATTAACAATTGCAAGAATAAATAATAATAATAATAAAAAAAAAATTTTCATGTTATAACATTATCTGTCGGCTAGATAATTTTTCATATTACAATCTCAGTTTCAAATATGTACAACAATTCCTTGATATGGTAAATTATGTAGCTAATTTCATGCGTGACCTTTCCAAATTCAAGATCTATTGGCAACACAATTAAAAAAAATGCCCCATGTTAGAACCAACACTAGACGATGCAGTAAATTTTATGAAATTTTTTTTTCTAAGACTTTACCTCCTTTAAAAATTACTTCTCATGAGAAATGAATTCTTGAGAGTGATGCAAGTGACTATGTTTAGGGTGCAATTCTTTTTGAAGAAGATGGTCCAAGTCACTGACATATTGTGAATACAAGAGGGGGGTGCTTTTAAAAATGCATAGATGCATTATCATTTTACCTATAAAGAGATCGTTGCAGTCAAGAGAGGGATTGAAAAACTTCAATTCCACCTCCTTGGTCAACATTCTTTTCATTGAAATGGACGTCATCTGTCCCTAAGATGTTGCAGATCAATAAAAAAATGCTCCTTAATGCTCAGTTTTGCAGTGGGAAAATTGGTTTTCATAATGGAAGTTTGATGTCAAACACATCAAAGGAAAAAAAATAATTTCCTACCTGATTTTCTTTTTGGAACACCCCAAAAAAAAAAACCGTCACACTAATCTTTCCTGTTATTTTTCCATTCGAGCCACTAAATCTTCCCCACCATCTCCAAAGTCGTTTCCTAAACCCCATGTACTTCTATCTAGAAATATAGATCAACTATTTTCTTTTCAAAAAGTCTATATTTCTAAGTTTGGTCTTGACCAAGGTCCTCTTACCAAACTATATTTTCATCATGTTTATCTATTTTTGTCCATCATTGAGTTGAATTCTCGTTTCACCAATCTTTTTAAAGAGTAAAAATAATTTTAAAAACTTTTCTAAACTTTACAAAAACAAATAAATAAATTTTGCAAAACAATTTAATAAACATTAAAACAAGATTAGGCTGTAAGTTATGTGTCCTCTTTACATTTCCTTGCCAATTGAATTGACATGAGAAAGATAGTTTCCAAAGATGAAAGTTCATATAGGAATAATGTTACGGTTGACTGGCAAATGAGCCCTTTATATTGCTTATGTTTTTGTTTCCCACATCGTTTGCTGAGTTCCACCCGTTTTGCCATCTTTGGTTATCTGGTTGTCTATATTTTAGTGGCAAAGAGTATATAAAAATAAGTATATCTGATTCACCTCAAAAATGAGTGTTTGAAGCTTTCTAAATTCACAAAAATTACTTTTGATAGAAATACCATATATAAAGATGATACATATTTTGGTGGGCCTTCAACATTTTATCAGGTCCGGACTCCGTTGCCTGAGAAACACCCAAATAGAAGGATCAGAGGGCCACTAAATTGGCCCCTGCGGTAGCCGCTCCGATGCTTAAGTCAATAAAATTGAATTGAAAGATTGTAATTGTAAACAAAAGAATGAGTATAAAAATAACAGCGTACCTTAGTATTTTATTTATAGGCTAGAGATTTCCTTAGTTGATTAGGATTTGGAGCCATGAATATAGGGTTTTGATCACCAGAGAATGACAGTTACCATATTGGATCCTGCACTTGAGAGATATAAAATGACAATTCAAGAACTAATTATCTCATGATATAAAATGACAATATTCACATGTATGATAACATGAAACTCAATAATAAAAAATTAAATTTATTAAATAATAATAAAATATCTTGTATGGAATAACATATATCCTAACAATTTACACATGTAAATATCATATAATAACATATAACAAAAGGTATGTAAATATGTATAGATGTATATAAAGGAACTTTTAAGTATATGAAAGTACAAGTGTAAGTTTAATATAAATCAAATACTATTTTTTACTTAAGTAAATAAACATGTTTTTTTTTTTTAAATGCTACCAAATAGGATCGTAGGGCATCTCCAACAGGAGTAGCGACTCCTTTCGTCAACAATTATTGTTGAACTACATCAGCAAAAAGTCCCCCAACTGTATCAACAGAAAAGTTATCAAATTTTGATACTTAGATTTTCCCCAACAATTTTGTAGTTTGTTGGATACTGACAACTCAACCAATATTATTAAAATATTTACACAGTAGCGGTGTAAATATTTTAGGTTTTATACACACTTTTGTGTGTTTTAAAAAATAAAATTAATACAAAAAACTGTAAAATCGTGAACAAACAGTTAAATTTTTTTTGAAATAATTTTTATGAATGCAAATACAAAACACAAAAACAAAAATATAAAAATTGTCCCAAACAAGTCCTGTATAGTTGTAAAGTAAAGACATTAATGTTCACAACATTAGAAAGGGATATGCATGTGCAATGCACACATTTATTACTAGCTAACTGAAAACAATACATAACAAATTAATTAAATAGTATTTATATTTAATGCCATTAAAGGAAATTTAATTACCATTATTGAAGCGCCGAAGAGTTGGGACAGGATTTTTTTTTTTAGCCCTTTCAAAAATTCTAATGCTTAGTTAAAGAAAATTATGATTTTTGAAAAGAATTTTTGTTCGCAACAACTGAAATTCTAAGAGTTCAAATAGTCATACTCAATTAACAATTCTTGCAAAGTTTTCTTTTTTTCTTATGTCAAAGCAAGTTGTATTGTACAATTAATCTCATTCTTGCAAAATCAATGCATATAATTTAGGGTTATTCATTCATTAGTCTCTAAATAAGGGCATAATTGGTATAAAGTCAAGTTCAAATTTTCTTAATCCAAAAAGTTCCTCATTTTTTACTTGACCACAATAACCTTCCATGTGAAAACATAGAAGAAATGAGTGAAGCTCCTATTTCCTGCACCTATTGCTGCCACATACTCAATCATTTGTTTTCAAAATTTTAAAATTAAATAACTTGTAATATATAAATCTAGTTTTTATAAAAATTATATATTTGGATTCTAAAAGTCGAAATTTATCAAACAAGATCCATATTGCATAGAAAATCCTATATATAAAAAAAAAACATCTTTTTTTTATAGATAATTTTTGTCAAAATTTCTTTGTCCACTGAACATGGACAGAGAAATTTGAGAAATTTCTTAAACAAAAAGAATTTATCACACATGTTTTTAACAATACATCAAACAATTTTTATTTGAGAAATTACCTAAATAAAAAATGTATTACACATTTTTTAACAATGCATCAAACAACTTTTGTTTCTTAGAAAAGTGGTCCAACATTGATAAAAAGAAAACTTAAATAGAGAAAACAATACACAACTTAAAAAAATATAGCAATAGAGAAATATTTTAAATAAAAAAAATAAATCATTACACATATTTTTAATAATGCATCGAAAAATTTATGTTCCTTAAAAAAATAGTAATACTATAGCGTTGATAAAAAAAAAAATAGATAAAAACAAAATACGAAACTTAAAAAAAAAAAAATGCTAGTTTACTAACAGGCACAAACCAAATGCCATCCACTTCAGCCAGCATCAGAAAACAATATAAATCTACAAGAAAGCATTGCATAATAGCAAAAAAATAAAATAAAATGAAGACATAATTATTAAAATGTTAGTCCTAGAACTTACAAAAGTTGAATCCGGTCAATTAATAGTCTGCGCTATCTCTCAAATGGTGAAAATATACAAAAATAATATATAACTATTAAGATGTCAGCTCTGGAACATTGCAAAATTTGAATTCAATCAATTAAAAACCCATGGCATCTCTCAAATGGTGAGATTTCATTACTATTGTACAATTATAGCCACCAAAGCATCATATCATCACATTATCATCATCATCATCAGTTAAGCCCCTTAATTCAAATCAATAAGACAAATTAACATAATGGAATTTGTTTTAATCCAAAACGTCTAAAGGATTCTTTGACCTCACCCCTTAAAAGATTAAGGGGAAAAAAATTCTTGCAAGTTCATAACAATTGACAAGATTATGTATTTCCTACTAAAATTCTTACATTTCAGTAAAATTCTTCCAAGTTTGAAAATCCTAGGCCCATTTAACATTTCATAAGAATCAAAACGTGTATTAATCTCCAAGATTTAGAGATCCTACCTTCAATTTAGTTTGGGAATTTAGTCCTGCATAGTTGTAGAGACAAGACATGGATGCATGTGCAATGCACATATTTATTATTAGGTAACTGAAAACAATACATAACAAATTAATTAAATAGTATTTATATGAAATTTCATTTCATTTATTGAAGCGCCGAAGAGTTGGGAAGGGAAGAAATTTATGATTTTTTTAAAAAGAATCTTTATTCTCAACAACTGAAATTCTAAGATTTTAAATAGTCACACTCAATTAACAATTCTTGGAAAGTCATACTCAATGCATATAATTTACAACTGAATGTGTGACAAATAATGGAATTAGTTTTAATCCAAAACGGGTAAACGATTCTTTGACCTTACATCTTAAAAGATTAAGGGAAAAAAAAATGTCTTGCAAGTTCATAAAAATTCACAAGATTATGTAATTCCTATTAAAATTTTTACATTTCATAAACCTTCCAAGTTTGAAAATCCTGGTTCCATTTAACATTTCATAAGAATCAAAACTTCTATTAATTTCCAAGATTTAGAAATCCTAGCTTCATTTTTGTTTGTGAATTTAGTAATAAAATGAATAAACAGTACAAACTGAATATATTTTAAATGAGGAGATCAATTTGAGACTTTGGAGATCAAATTGGTGGTTAGGAGTTGATGAGTTCATCAATTGTCAGGACTTTCAGTCTAATTGAGTATTGGCTAATCCATGTTTAACAAAACTATTGAGTTGTAATTAATTCAAGTCACAATACTCAAGACTTGTGATCATCACATGCAATTCATGAAACATAAAGATTCTTCAAATGATGACAACAATCGTAGTTGAGGTATAATTTTTTGAATTTAATAGTTCATGGATTCACACACACACACACACACACACACACTTCATTCATTCAAAATGTTTTCATAATTATAAGTGCATTCAAAATATGTTTTAAGGTGATGATGATTTTTAACAAAAAGATCTATTTTCATTAAACATTTTTTCACGTGTGAATTAGTCGTGGGAATGAGTTTACTGCCTCATTCGTTCGAATGAACTTTGGCTTCATTCGAACGACCCAAACAGTAACAAAACAAGACATTTGCTCGTTCGCTCTTGTTTATTATCTCGTTTGAATGACCACGACAGTGAGTTCCTTCGAGTTTTATTTCAAAAAGCTTGTTCGAACGAAGCCAAGGCTCATTCAAATGGACATACGAAAAACTGATGAATCTTGTTCAGTTTTTCATTAGGACTCCTTATGTTTTAACCCTAATATATAGAAAAGGTTTGCATGAAAATCATAGAACTTTTGGTTGCTGCTATTATTTTTCATTGTTCCAAAAGTCTTGGTAGGCGTCTTCATGTTTTTACACATCCATGACCTATTGATTTAAGAACTCAATCATATATTCTGCTTCACCATCATAGTATAAATTAGGAGTTCGAAAGAGAGAGGGCGTTACTTGTCCAATAAGATATAATAATTTGCATTAGGATTAGGAAACTATTAACATTCCTCTGGCTTTTTAACCTCTATTGAGTCTTTGACGTATAATTCCTTAATTAGAGGCTTCAAAATCTAAGAGAAGAGCAACATCTGGAGTTCGTTCGAACGAAGGTCACTTAGTCCTAACTGCTCAATTTAAACATGTGAGAAACAGCGCATTCTTTATAAAAATCCTTGTTTTTCTCTCAAAATCCTCTTAGTTCTTGTGTCATTTTGATCCCAAAATTTGTCAATCTTCGATTCTATTCCAGTTAGTGTGTTCTACACATCAAGGGTTTTACTTGCACCAATCATTTTGTGATTCCATCTGCTCATTGTAACGGTAGAGTTCAAGGTTGTGTGGAGATTCGTAGCTGTGATTAAAGTGTTTCCGTTCATGGATTCGAAGTGGAGAATTACTTGAAGAGCGCTTGTGGATTCGAGTTTGAGGAGGTTCAATCCAAGAACAAGGCTTGAGGTACTGATTCATTGTGTTGATCGCGTTTGTAATCACCAAAGCTCTTTTAGTAGATTCAGTATTTGGGTCAACGCCTCGGGATTTTCTAAAGCAGATACAATTGATTTGTAGCGGTTTTCTCGTCAACAAAAATTGGTGTGTTCGTTCTTACTTTTATTGTTATTTCTTTGTTGCTTTAATTGATAATACACACTGATTGATTGTTGCACACACTGGAACTGTAATACCCTGACCCAATTGTAACCGAGCGAGCCATGTAAACCGAGCCAATGGGGCCTTATGTTGTGATGTTAGATAAAATGAACGGTTTTGGAAATCTCAATAGTTTTGACTGTACAGATGATGCAGGGTGATACCTAAACAAGCCAGGGACGAATATCGAGAAAAAAATATAATATAAATAAAAAATTATAATAACAATCATAATAAAAATAAAATTAAAAGGAAATAAAATGAAACTAAAATAAAAATAAAATAAGAATTAGAAATAAATAAAAAAATATAAATTTGAATATGTGGACAATATATATATGTATATATATAGGTATAAATGTATAAATATATATATGTGAAGGTGTATATATATATCAGTTACAATATGTAACTGCATATTAAAAGAAAGGAAATGGGGGGGGGGGGCTTATGGACGTAAGCAAAATGAAGTGGCAATGAGGGAGGGAGAGAGAGAGAGAGAAGGGGAAAATTAAAGAAAGCAGTTATAAAACTAAAGCATGCCAGGCATGCGTGAGGAACTGGAAAAAAAAAAGAGGAAGTGAGAGGTCTAGGATGCTGCATGCATGGGTTTATTAGTCTTGCGTGAGTTGTTGCAGGAAGAGGATGAGTAGCAGAGCCAAGGAAATCGGGACTGAGGCTGTGCAATTTAGGAAGTGAAGCCGGGGTGACTCGGGAAGAACACTGTGCGCAACTCGGAATGGGTAAGCTGGATCAATTTCTATTTTTTTTTATTTTAGGCATGAAGTATAGATTTGATGATAGGGCCTTAATCAACATTTAAATAGGATTATTTAGAAAAAAGAAAGAAGTGATTTGGTCCAAAAATAAATGAGAAAATGGCATTTACAAGTTGTTGTGGGTGATTCAGTTTTGGGTGAATTTGTGCCTTAAACTTTGTTTAAATCATGGGGAATTTATCCTCTTAGGTACAGGAAATTAATAGGAACAAAATGGGGTCAAAAAGGTATAGAAAATATGGGGAAATAAGAAGGAAATAGACTGGCCGAAAATTTGCACAGTTCCACCGGAGCTGCGGTTTTTCCTATTTTGGGGGAGATCCGATGCTCCGATCTAAAAATCGAGGGTAGATTTGGGTTGCCCACGAGAAATAGGTTCGGGCCCAGTGGAAACCGCAAGAAAAATCCATCGCTAGCGAGTCGCCGTTGACGGAAGAGATCACCGGACTGTTGGAGAAGAAAACACGCTGGGTTGTTGGTTTAGTTGGGCCAAACCAGGGTCGGGTTAGACCCGATCCACCCATTCAGAAGGCTGCCCAACACTATTATGTTATGGGTTGTGTTTTTAAATTGGAGTTTGGGGGTGTTTGGTTGTGAATGAGAAACTATCCATTTCTTGGCTTAAAAGTGTAAATGAAATGAAAAAAAAAAATGTTTGCACAGGGGCTGCTACCCTGTGACTTTAACCCGTGACCAAGGGGGAAGAGTGAGAAAAATGGACCACTGTGCACATGTGATCAAGTTGGGCTCAAATAATATATGTATTGGTTACATTTAATTAACTTAATAAATTAGTTTAAATGAATTAAATTCTAACAAGCAAAGTAGTCCAATGAATAGTACAAACTTACTGTTTTGAACCTTCTGGATCTAATGATGATGTCTGTTTCACGAGACAAAGTCCCAAAAAATAAAATACTCGTAGAAATGCCAAAATGACCAAAATGCCCCTAAGTTGAAGGTGAGTCAAACGGACTCCGATTGAGTTAAGTAAATAGTAGATTTTTATTATTTCAAACCTTCTGGACTCAACATTGAAGTCCAAATTTTGAAAACAGAATTTCAAAAATAGAGACACATAAAAGACCATTTTACCCTTAGGTAAATTAGTTTAATTGGAAATCGTAAGAGCCTAAATTAGTAAAAGAGACACTTAGTGTAGCGAGGTGTTCAAATTGATAAATGGAATTAAAACTAAAACCTGTTTACTGATATATAGGAGACTCGAAAGGAAAGGGAAAGTCACGAAATACTAAGACACATTGATAAGGTAAGTGAATTCCTATCTCTTATACGTGGTTTTCCAAGCCACGATCTTTCTATTACTGCCAAAACTTGTACTCATGTATATATATATATATATATCCAGTGTCAGTGTTCCCACCATGGATATTGTTTTATCTAGTGGATGCCTATTGATTGATATCTCATAACTTGATTCATTGTATTGATGTCTATTATTGTATGCATACGTTATGATGTTCCATACTTTGTACGCTTCATGCGGAATACAATAGAATCCTGATTTATGTTAAATGCCGGGTCTCGTGCTCAGTCACATTACCCATTTGATGCTATATATAATTGACTGGGACCTACGGGTCAAACGGACACATGGCAAAGATGTCTTTTTGCGCAGTGATTTTAATGGACATTTTATATGCATTCATAAAAATGAGGGGTATGCCAGGCCCCAAAAGATCGAGAGTTTGCCAAACCCTGAACAGAGTATATGCATCATTCATATTACATTGTTAGATTGACGTTCATTACATTTATAGGATGTGTTCATTTCCCTATGAATAGTTTCTATATTGATTGTTCCTATTTATTGGGCTTGATTGTGACTGTTTCATTGTGGCAGTTTTCATGTTGATTATGATTATTGAGTGTTATCCATATCATGTTAAACCATCACTCACACTGGTTATTGGGCTTTATTATTCATTGGCCATTATGGCATCTTACTGTTAATTGAAATCGTTGTTATGTATGGCTATCATGTTACCTTGAATTTTATTTTTCTATGTCATCCCTAACCCGTATTGGAGCTAGGCTTTTACTTGGTGAGCTTTGTTAGCTCACCCTATTTATTATCTTTTTAGGTGAGAATGCTACAGAACCATAGTAGGAGGTCTAGAGTATAGGGAGACGGTTGAGGAGCACAATAGAATACAGTAGTCTCTCCCATGCACTCACCACCTAAAAGTGGTTTATGTTTGGCTATTGTCAGACTTATTTTTAGTTTTTGAACAATGTTGTAATAAGGCTTTCGCACTTTCATGTTATGGTTACATTGCTTATTGTTATCATTGGTAAAAGAATGTAAAAAGTAGGGATGGCCATTGGGACGGCCCCACGATATGAGATCCGCATAGGGTGGGTTTCGGGTCGTGACAGCTTGGTATCAGAACCAGGTTTTAGGTGCTAGTGAGTTATGGGAGATAGGATTAGGACACTAGAACTGTTACGTCTAGAAATGAAGAGATAGTAATACCAATACCTTTTTATTAAACCTTAAGTAACTACTAACCGTTATCTTATGTAAATGTATTGAATGTCTTTTTCAGCAATGGTTGATACAAAGGACTACCGCAACCGCTATGGAGTGTATCGAGCATTTGGAACAATTGATAGAGAAGGTTATCGAGGTATTACCTCAGAATCAGGCTGGTACGAATTAGACGGGCACTAGCCAGCTAGTACGACAGGAGCCGCCTATCAATGTGGGTGCTAGTCAGCTGGTACGACAAGAGCAGTTGATTAACCAGAATACTAGCTAGCCAACGCGACGGGAGCGGCCTATTAACAAGGGTAGCTCTCAAGGGGATGAGTATAATCCGGTATTCCCATATGAGCGGTTCCAGAAGATGAAGCACCATCCTTTGATGGTACCCAGGGAGCCATAGCTATAGAAGAGTGGCTCTTGGAGATGAACATAATTTTTTGCATCCTGCCATGTACTAAGACACAGAAGGTGACATATGCCACATATCGATTCAAAGGAGCTGCCCATAAATAATGGTTGCTTAAGGAGGCCAGGAAGCCGGGTATGGACTGGCAGCGTTTTACTACGGTGTTCAATGAGAAGTATTTTCCTCGAGAAGTGAAGAATCGAAAAATTGCTGAGTTTATGGTACTTCAGCAAGGCAATATGACAGTGGAGCAGTATGAGGCCGCGTTCAATGAGTTGGCCAAATTCGCCCTGAATGTTATCAATAGTGAGGATTTTAAGGCCCGAAAGTTTAAGGAGGGGCTATGGTAGGCCATTAAGGACAAATTGAGGCCTTAGCGGTTACCTATCTACAATGAGGTAGTGGCCACTGCCAGAATCATTGAGATGAGTGGCGAAGAGTTCGCCAAGAGACTGGCACATCAGAGGCCAGGTGGAGGTCAGAATTAGAGGTCTGGGTCTTTTCCTCTAGGTAAGGACCCTCATTCACCAAACTCGGGACTGGATCCCGAACCACAGGGCCTAGTCTGAGGAGGCCAAGCACTATTGAGGGGACTACAACTAAATGCCCCAATTGTTAGAAAGGACAGTAATTGTAATATCCCGACCCGGGATATAGCATGTGCACCGAGCTGGACCGGGTTATAAATGTAATCCCGAATTATAAGCCGTGAAATGACATAAATAAAAGTGGATGCGTAATGGACTGTATTGTTAATTACGATGCATAGGTATGAGAGGCAAACAGTCACGGGTGTCCGGGTGCCGTTGCACCGGAAGCCGAGTTTACTGAAAACCGTGCAAGTGAATGTCGACGCATAATTTTTAAAGTTAAGTTGGAATATTTAAACACCCGAATGAACCAACATTTGAATCTCGTATGTAATACGTGCATGCACAAAATTAAATGGAGATGTATATGTAATATCTATACATACATAATGTATCAATGAAATATTATTTATATATGTATATATATGTATACGGTTGCATATATATATATATATATAATAGGCATGTAAGTATGTGTCATGTGGGCCTTGCATGATGAGGAGGTGGCAAAGCCACCGAGTGGGAAATCAGCAAGAGAGGGCTAGGGTGCAACGTGTGAGGAGGAGAGGAGAGAGAGAAAGCTATGTGTGAGGTGTCTTGTGTGCATGGGTGTGCTGCCACCGTGGCTGCAGGTGGCAAGGGCCACCGACTGGGGGGTCGGTTAAGGGAAGAAAGAAAGAGATTGAAGCTGTGAGAGAAACTGAATCGCAAGGAAGAAAGAAGTGGGAATAGAGAGAGAAAGAAAGGAAATGAATTTTTGGAAAAGGGTTGAAGGAAATCAGCAACTAAAACAGGTATATTCCTGATTTAAATTATGCTCATTTATATTCTTAATAGGTGTTGTTGCTGTTGGAATTGATGAGAATCCGAAATAGAAAAGAAAACCCAGAATCAGGAAGTGAGTTCAGTCAAGCATGGTGGAATTGTATACACCCAACGAACATTGATTTTTAGATTGGAAATCAATAGGAGACATCTCCAGAAACCCAACGCAAGTTGAATCAGCTTAAATGGTCAAGAAATGGCCATTCTGTGGCCAGTTATTCCCTCACCGGTGCAACGCCGGAAACTGGGAATGGGTGTGTGAAACCGGGGAGGTTGAAGGTTAAAATCGGTCCTAAAATATTCCTTACAATTTTAGAATTTATTGGGAAGAAAAACAGTAAATTTTGGACGTGAAATCAGTGAGATCCGTAGGGAATTTCGTTATTCCGGCGACCGTGGCCGGAAAACCCACCGGAGAAGACGACCGGAATATCGGGGGCTTCTTCGGGTCAGGATGAGGTCGGGTCTGGGTCGGGTCGGGTTGAGATCCGACCGACCGCAATTCAGGTAGCAACACTGTGTCGTTTTGAATGTGAAATTAAAATTAATTTGGGCATGTTTGGTCACGGATATAAGGGATTGAAATTGGGTTGGGGTTGTCCAAACAGTGGTTAGGGTGAGAGAATTGGGATATCTCAATCCGGTTCTCTGAAGTTAATTGAACCGGTTGGTTCACAATGGAATGGAACCGGTTTAGGGTTTTGGGGTCTGAACCAACTGGTTCAGACCGCAGCTTATGGAATTTATGAACCGGCCCCAAATGTTTTGAATAATTCCACTAAGGCCCAACAGGAAAATGTCAAAGTTACAAAAATACCCCTGACTCAAAAGTGGGTCAAACGAGGTCCAAATAGGGCAAATGAATAGTCAATTTTTATTATCTCGGATGCTCTGAGTCCAATGGTGAGGTCCGTTTCACGAGACGAAGTCCCGAAAAGTTACGACTTGTAAAAATGACCAAAATACCCCTGCTTCATAGGTGAGTCAAATGGACTCCGATTGAATTAAATAATTAGTGAATTTTTATTATTCTGAACCTTTCGAATCTATTGGTAATGTCAAAATTACGAAAGGAGGTTCCGAGAACAACGGACATATAAAAGTCTAAATAAGTATTAGAAATACTGATCATAGCAAGGCATAGAATTTGGTGAATAGAAATTATTCTAAAACGCATTTACTGATATATAGGGAACGCGACAGGAAAGAGGCAAACCGCAGGAGACTGATTTAGGAGGAATGCATGATTAGAGGTAAGTAGATACCCTTTCTCTTCCATGTGGTGTTATCAAGCCAAGTTCATTCTTTTACTGCCAAACTCGTACTCCTGAGCGTATCTGATGTTATTGTCTCCACAATGTGATATTGTTCTGTCTGGTGGACATTGATTTATTGTTGTACCATTGTTATCATGTTGAACCGTACTTTCAAATGCCTATTGTTATGTTTCCATTGAACTGATGATATTCCATTTTATATACTCTTATGGAATCATTTATGATCATGAAATGCTTATGTATACTGGATTTGTGCTCAGTCACAATATCCATCCGATGCTTTTAAATACACTGAAGACCTTCGGGTCGAGTCCGTGAACGGACATATGGCCATACACTGGAATGCACTGAAGGGGGTAAACCGGGCCCCCAAAGACCGAGGGCAAATCAAGCCCTGACACAGAATAAAAGCATCTCTTATATGATTGCTCAACTAAAATTGTTGAGTTACATTGTTCTTGTGATTATCTTGTATTGCGAGATATTCCTTATTGATTTATTGTGATCAATTATAATGGCAGTACTTTCTTGTTATTGTATTATCATTGAGAATTCCAGAACATTGTTATGCCATTCCTACTGATTACACATTGTGAACCTACTGTTCATTTGCCACTGTTCACATGTTAAGTGTTTCATGTTGATGTTATGTCCCTTACTCCTAATTGTACATTGTGTTCTATTGTTTATTGGCCTTTATGGCAACTGTGCCCATTGGCTATCATAGCATCTTATTTCTTATGATTGGCTATCATATCCTTATTCTTGGATTCATATTCTTTTATGATCCTTGATACCAGTGTCGGAGATCTGTATTTACTTGCTGGGCTCTTGTAGCTCATTCCACCCTCCTCACCCCCATTTCAGGTACTGATGCCGCGAGACCCCGGTAGGAGTCTAAAGACGTAGAAGGACATTTAAGGAAATGGATCAGTTTATGTTTTAGTTCTCCCATGTATTCACCACCCTCGGGTGCTGGTCATGTTTGGTTCTTATTTTGTTTATGTAGAACCATATTATGTATTGTAAAGATTTTCGCTAACATTGTGTATTGAAAGACTTCCGCTGATGTATTATTACTGATAAGACTTCCGCTGTTATTGTTTTGAGGTTTTAGTACTTTGCATACTAGTACTATGATACAGGAATGGAAAAAGTAGGGACGGCTTTCGGGTCGGCCCCGCGACACGAGATCCGCATAGGGTGGGTTTCGGGTCGTGACAGCTTGGTATCAGAGCTATAGGTTCGATTGCGAGTCATGGGAGATAGGACTAGAAATAGAATGACTAGATGTAACTGACCTTCCTTATATAGAGTTCATACGATTCTTGATCATTCTCTTATTGATTGATTTGACAATTTACGGGTTATCTTTACTGGTTATCTTTATAGACATGGTTATTCCAAGGAATACATCGATAGTTATGAAATACATAGATCACTTAGAGTTAGAATCAATAGATAGAGCTGAAGTCTCTATAATATAGATTTGATGCGAACGTTGATTGTTATGGTGTGCAGTGACGGGTTATCTTATAAACAGGGTTAACAAAAAGGAATATCTCAATAGATTATATTGACTCGGTTAGACCATAGACGAGTAGACTTTTATGGACATACTTATCTAACATTTATGGTTTAGAGCAATGGTGTATACTAGGAACATTGGGATAGGCAAGGATCAATTAGACTGAATTGAGCGCCTTATAGAAGAGATTCTCAAATCTCTACCTCAAGCTCACCCCAACAGACAACTATGTACATCGGAATAGTGGCACCGTTAAGGATCACCCCGCAGGGTGAACAAGGAACTGTCCTCGGAAAGCTAAGGCTATGGCCAGTGCCACACCTACCTCACCAGTCTTGTTGGTGTCAAGGAAAGATTAAACTACTACCCAGATAGCCACAGGCACCCTTCCAGTTATTTCTAAGCTGTTTAGATCTTAAGAGATCCTTACACACTTGATTGTGTTTCCATGTAATTGCCGAACTGAACTTAGTAATTGAACATTGGATGATTGATTTACTGATTCTATTACATCTGGAAGGTTATTATTGGAGAATGTTAGACAGAGAAACACGAGAACTCTAGGCTAGTTACTGAACTATTTTATGGTTACCTTAAGGATTATTGTTTAGAAATATTGAGCATAGAACACGAGATACGGAGCAAAATCATGAATATTATTAACAAGTGACCTATACTTGGAAGTTAGGTCTAGTGATGTAGAAGAAATCGAGACTGAAGATTAGGAGTGAATATAAATTATGAAAATGGATAACGACGATTGTAAATGGTTAAAAGAGAAAATGTGGAAAATTGACAGTCACTGATGTGCTATCAGGACCTCTGTTACCGATGAGGAACGGCCGCCTTATCATGTAACTAGGGTAACTGAGAAACACACAGTGCTACCTTACCTAATCTGGATACTACGAATCTTTATGATACTGTTAGAACGACGTATACCCCAGAGGACTTGAGGATTAGAATGCTACAATATCACTACATCTATCCTACCAAACCTAGTGATGCTAGGAAATGACTGGAGCAGTAAGTCAAATTCTTAGGCTCAGTTGGTAATAAAAGATTTAGTGTTGAAAAAGTTTTGAAATAGTGGTTCATGAGAGATGAGATTGATGCACCGGTATTACTAATGCCAAATAGAGTAAATCCTGATATGATAGATAGACTTATATGTGAATTCTAACCATTGATCTTTTACAGCGAACTGGGAGATCATTAGGCTACTGTACCAGTAGTCGCAGGTATTATTTACAGTTGTTTACAAATGCTCAATATTGTTAAATATTACTCTACATACTGATTTATATTTTCAACATTTACTGTTAGCTGAACATAAAGACAGGACTCTGAGGTTATATGTTAACTATTCAGGGATGATGATTGATGATAGATGTTATGCATGAAATAAGTAGAGTATGTAACGTAGATATATGAGTGTTAGATTGACATATTACTCACTTGTAAAATTAAAAGACATTGATGAGTCAAGTGATTTTATAATTAATAATTTCAGGGAATAATGATAGAATAAATGTAAGATTTATAATCTTTAAAATGAATTACATACTGTTATAGATAGAAATGATTACTGGATAGACGAGATTGAATATTACCGGATAGACGAGATTGAATAAATGGCGACTCTTGAAAGAGTCATTATCACTGAATACTATACACTGGGGAATCATTAGAAATGAACAATATACATAGAATTTGGGAGGTACAGATCATAAGTGTATAGTTTAACTGATCCAAGAAAGAACTTGGTGTATTGAAACACATTAAATGAATTGGGGCTGTCCAAAGACAAGAGCAAGTTAAGATATTAAAAGTCAACTAGTCTTGGAAAACGACTACATATTAAAATGAAAATTTATGATTATTGACTAATGACCCTTAAGGATAGTAGTGTACTTAAGGATAAGTGATGAGAATTTTTGAGACTTAACATTGACAATACTGAAGGAGGTTACGATAACTGATATAGACAGATAAGTGAAACTTGAGTAGGAAATAGTAGTCATACTTAAAAGAAATTAGAGGAAATCATAGCAACAATGAAATAAATAATTCGTAATGATTATTTGATAAGGGAACTTAAAGGGGGTAAGTACATGGGAATTGATATTCTAAATAAATTGATGATGTACCGGGAAATATGAAGAATCTTGAGTAAAATATAGATAGATCAACGAGGTTTCACTGGGAGATAGTAGTTAAGCTTGCAAGGAATCATAGTAATATTGGATTTGGAAATCCTTAAGATTGTTTTATCTTATGGAAACATGTACTTGATATTTATTGAGTTATGGTTAATGATTGTTCTGTACTGAGGGAGCCTTAAGAATTAAATTACTATATCTAGTCTACAGACTTGATGTTTATGATCGAACGATCAATCTATATTATGAGAGTTATTGAGAATTGAAATTCTATTTACGGATTAGGAACTTGTTGGTTTTATACAGTGAGAATCTGTGAGAATTAAATTATGTTTCATAATAAACGCGAGGGAAACGATGAGTGCTCATTGAGAGATAGAATGTAATATAGAATTGGAAACATGATGCTTTGAAAAGTAGTGAATCTGACAGTAATATCTAAATGAAATGAAAATACTTTGAAAAGGTAATAAATTAACGGTGATATCTAGACAGAGGAATGACACCTTGAAAGGTGATATAGGTGATGAGTAACAGTTAATCAAAATATATATTGGAAAATCATACTTTTAGGTTACTTATGATTGGTCTATCTTCTATGTTATGTTACACATTTAATGTGTTCCCATATGTTACTAACTGAATGTAGAAACTGAACGCCTGGACCATTGACTCATTGCTTACGTGATTGTCAAGAGAACTATCATTGAAACATGTTAGATACAAGACATGTGAAATATGGACTAGGGATACAAATACTCTTACATAGCTGACTTGAGGTCAAGGAACGATTAGTAAAGTAACAGATTTATTGTAGAGGAAATGACACATAGAAGCCGATGTGAACTCTATGAGTTCCACATAATATCATTTCAAATGATATATATACCCTAGACATATTAGTAGACTGAATGGATAGAGTTTTGTCAAGCTACGTTTAAAAATTTTAAAATTTCCTTCATCAAAAGATATCTTAAATTACAGAAGCCGAAAAGAATCATAGGAAGGAAATTGTGTTTCATGGGAAGGTTTCGAAGCATACGTGGAATTATAAAGAGGGTAGTACAGTTACAAATGTGACAGTAAAACTTGATTTGATGTGACTGTAAAACTTGATCTAACGTGACAGTAAAACTTGATTCTCAACAGAAAATCTTTATTTAGTTAATGTAACAGCCTATTTAAGTTATATTGTGATGTTAGAGGAACCACAAAAACCACCGAGTTAGAACCGTTAAGTTTGGGGACAAACTTATTTTTAAGGGGGTAAGAATGTAATATCCCGACCCGGGATATAGCATGTGCACCGAGCTGGACCGGGTTATAAATGTAATCCCGAATTATAAGCCGTGAAATGACATAAATAAAAGTGGATGCGTAATGGACTGTATTGTTAATTACGATGCATAGGTATGAGAGGCAAACAGTCACGGGTGTCCGGGTGCCGTTGCACCGGAAGCCGAGTTTACTGAAAACCGTGCAAGTGAATGTCGACGCATAATTTTTAAAGTTAAGTTGGAATATTTAAACACCCGAATGAACCAACATTTGAATCTCGTATGTAATACGTGCATGCACAAAATTAAATGGAGATGTATATGTAATATCTATACATACATAATGTATCAATGAAATATTATTTATATATGTATATATATGTATACGGTTGCATATATATATATATATATAATAGGCATGTAAGTATGTGTCATGTGGGCCTTGCATGATGAGGAGGTGGCAAAGCCACCGAGTGGGAAATCAGCAAGAGAGGGCTAGGGTGCAACGTGTGAGGAGGAGAGGAGAGAGAGAAAGCTATGTGTGAGGTGTCTTGTGTGCATGGGTGTGCTGCCACCGTGGCTGCAGGTGGCAAGGGCCACCGACTGGGGGGTCGGTTAAGGGAAGAAAGAAAGAGATTGAAGCTGTGAGAGAAACTGAATCGCAAGGAAGAAAGAAGTGGGAATAGAGAGAGAAAGAAAGGAAATGAATTTTTGGAAAAGGGTTGAAGGAAATCAGCAACTAAAACAGGTATATTCCTGATTTAAATTATGCTCATTTATATTCTTAATAGGTGTTGTTGCTGTTGGAATTGATGAGAATCCGAAATAGAAAAGAAAACCCAGAATCAGGAAGTGAGTTCAGTCAAGCATGGTGGAATTGTATACACCCAACGAACATTGATTTTTAGATTGGAAATCAATAGGAGACATCTCCAGAAACCCAACGCAAGTTGAATCAGCTTAAATGGTCAAGAAATGGCCATTCTGTGGCCAGTTATTCCCTCACCGGTGCAACGCCGGAAACTGGGAATGGGTGTGTGAAACCGGGGAGGTTGAAGGTTAAAATCGGTCCTAAAATATTCCTTACAATTTTAGAATTTATTGGGAAGAAAAACAGTAAATTTTGGACGTGAAATCAGTGAGATCCGTAGGGAATTTCGTTATTCCGGCGACCGTGGCCGGAAAACCCACCGGAGAAGACGACCGGAATATCGGGGGCTTCTTCGGGTCAGGATGAGGTCGGGTCTGGGTCGGGTCGGGTTGAGATCCGACCGACCGCAATTCAGGTAGCAACACTGTGTCGTTTTGAATGTGAAATTAAAATTAATTTGGGCATGTTTGGTCACGGATATAAGGGATTGAAATTGGGTTGGGGTTGTCCAAACAGTGGTTAGGGTGAGAGAATTGGGATATCTCAATCCGGTTCTCTGAAGTTAATTGAACCGGTTGGTTCACAATGGAATGGAACCGGTTTAGGGTTTTGGGGTCTGAACCAACTGGTTCAGACCGCAGCTTATGGAATTTATGAACCGGCCCCAAATGTTTTGAATAATTCCACTAAGGCCCAACAGGAAAATGTCAAAGTTACAAAAATACCCCTGACTCAAAAGTGGGTCAAACGAGGTCCAAATAGGGCAAATGAATAGTCAATTTTTATTATCTCGGATGCTCTGAGTCCAATGGTGAGGTCCGTTTCACGAGACGAAGTCCCGAAAAGTTACGACTTGTAAAAATGACCAAAATACCCCTGCTTCATAGGTGAGTCAAATGGACTCCGATTAAATTAAATAATTAGTGAATTTTTATTATTCTGAACCTTTCGAATCTATTGGTAATGTCAAAATTACGAAAGGAGGTTCCGAGAACAACGGACATATAAAAGTCTAAATAAGTATTAGAAATACTGATCATAGCAAGGCATAGAATTTGGTGAATAGAAATTATTCTAAAACGCATTTACTGATATATAAGGAACGCGACAGGAAAGAGGCAAACCGCAGGAGACTGATTTAGGAGGAATGCATGATTAGAGGTAAGTAGATACCCTTTCTCTTCCATGTGGTGTTATCAAGCCAAGTTCATTCTTTTACTGCCAAACTCGTACTCCTGAGCGTATCTGATGTTATTGTCTCCACAATGTGATATTATTCTGTCTGGTGGACATTGATTTATTGTTGTACCATTGTTATCATGTTGAACCGTACTTTCAAATGCCTATTGTTATGTTTCCATTGAACTGATGATATTCCATTTTATATACTCTTATGGAATCATTTATGATCATGAAATGCTTATGTATACTGGATTTGTGCTCAGTCACAATATCCATCCGATGCTTTTAAATACACTGAAGACCTTCGGGTCGAGTCCGTGAACGGACATATGGCCATACACTGGAATGCACTGAAGGGGGTAAACCGGGCCCCCAAAGACCGAGGGCAAATCAAGCCCTGACACAGAATAAAAGCATCTCTTATATGATTGCTCAACTAAAATTGTTGAGTTACATTGTTCTTGTGATTATCTTGTATTGCGAGATATTCCTTATTGATTTATTGTGATCAATTATAATGGCAGTACTTTCTTGTTATTGTATTATCGTTGAGAATTCCAGAACATTGTTATGTCATTCCTACTGATTACACATTGTGAACCTACTGTTCATTTGCCACTGTTCACATGTTAAGTGTTTCATGTTGATGTTATGTCCCTTACTCCTAATTGTACATTGTGTTCTATTGTTTATTGGCCTTTATGGCAACTGTGCCCATTGGCTATCATAGCATCTTATTTCTTATGATTGGCTATCATATCCTTATTCTTGGATTCATATTCTTTTATGATCCTCGATACCAGTGTCGGAGATCTGTATTTACTTGCTGGGCTCTTGTAGCTCATTCCACCCTCCTCACCCCCATTTCAGGTACTGATGCCGCGAGACCCCGGTAGGAGTCTAAAGACGTAGAAGGACATTTAAGGAAATGGATCAGTTTATGTTTTAGTTCTCCCATGTATTCACCACCCTCGGGTGCTGGTCATGTTTGGTTCTTATTTTGTTTATGTAGAACCATATTATGTATTGTAAAGATTTTCGCTAACATTGTGTATTGAAAGACTTCCGCTGATGTATTATTACTGATAAGACTTCCGCTGTTATTGTTTTGAGGTTTTAGTACTTTGCATACTAGTACTATGATACAGGAATGGAAAAAGTAGGGACGGCTTTCGGGTCGGCCCCGCGACACGAGATCCGCATAGGGTGGGTTTCGGGTCGTGACAGTAATGCTTGCTATTATTGCGGTCAGGCAGGACATTTTGCTAGGGAGTGCCTTCAGAATAACAGAGCCATTGCTAGTGCTGTTTCGGTTAGGGCACCAGCACCAACACCAGCACCTAGGGCACCAGCACCCGTGTCTACAACTACAGTGAACAGGCCACTGAGCCGCAGGAATGGACAAGGAAATGTTCCACAACAGGCCGGACGGGTTTTCGCCATAGTGCTAGGGGATGTTCAGGCTTCGACTTCTGTGGTCGTAGGTACTCTTTTAGTTTATGTACAACCTGTTTATGTTTTATTTCACACTGGTTCTATGCACTCTTTTATATCCTCTACATATGCTGCTAAATTGAACAGATCGACAGAACCCCTAAGATACTTATTTAATGTGACCGTACCATCGGGGCAATCATTAGTAGGAGAGACCATGTATAAGAACTGTGAGATACAGATTATGGGGGTTACCTTGACTTGTCGATCTGATACCATTAGAAATCTGTTGATATGACGTTATTCTTGGAATGGATTGGTTGACTGCAAACCTTGCCACGATAGATTGTGTGACCAATAGAGTGCTTATCCAGAGCCCTAGATTTCCGACCATTGAATTTGAGGGGACCAGAGTGGTGGCCCCACCCTATTTTGTTTCTGCTATACAGGTTAGACGTTTACTTCGCAAGGGGCGCCATGGTTTTTTGTGTAGTATCCAGACCACTGAGTCACAGCAGCCTGTGTTGGAGCAGATTCCCATTGCTAGGGAATTCCTTCTGGTGTTTTTCGACAATTTTTTAGGGATACCTGTTGATCAAGAGATTGAGTTTAGCATCGATGTACTGCCAGGCACTACACCGATATCTAAGACACCCTACCGAATGGCCCTAGGTGAGCTGATGGAGTTAAAACTACAGTTATAGGAACTACTAGACAAGGGTTTTGTATGACCTAGTTCATCGCCATGGGGTGCACCTGTACTGTTGTCAAGAAGAAAGATGGGAGTATGATGCTATGTATAGACTACCGTGAACTGAATAAGGTTACCATCAAAAACAGGTATCCACTACCCAGAGTAGATGATTTATTTGACCAACTGAAAGGGGCTCAGGTGTTTTCAAAGATTGATCTAAGGTCCTTTTATTATCAGTTGAAAGTTAGGCCCACAGACATTCAAAAGACGGCATTCAGAACATGGTATGGACATTATGAGTTTTTGGTCATGCCTTTGGGAGTGAATAATGCCCCAGTCACATTGATGGATTTAATGAACAGAGTGTTTAAGCCGTACTTGGATGATTTCGTGATCATATTCATTGATGATATTCTGGTCTATTCTAAGAACTAGGAAGAACACGAGGTGCATTTGAGAAAGGTCCTACAGACGCTAGGGGAGCAGAAGTTATACGCTAAGTTGAAGAAGTGTGAATTCTGGCTTCCAAGCATTTTCTTCTCTTAGTGTATGTGGTCAGTAAGGATGGGATCTCCATGGACCCCCAGAAGATAGAGGCTATTACTAGTTGGCCTCGACCGACTACTGTCACGAAGGTTCGTAGTTTCATGGGTTTAGCTAGTTACTATAGGAGATTTGTCAAGAATTTTTCTAAGATAGCCATGCCAATCACCCAACTGACCAGGAAGAATACTCTATTCATATGGACTGAGGAGAGGGAGGAAAGTTTTCAAGAGCTGAAGAACCGATTGGCTACAGCTCCAATCTTGATAGTACCAGATGGGACAAAGGGCTTCGTGATCTGTAGTGATGCCTCACGTCAAGGCTTGGGATCTGTTCTGATGCAACAGGGAAAGTTAGTAGCTTATGCGTTAAGGTAATTGAGGCTAGATGAGAAGAACTACCCAGCTTATGACCTCAAGCTTGCAGCTATAGTCTTTGCCCTTAAAGCTTGGAGGCATTATTTGTACGGAGCCACATGTGAGATTTTCATTGAATACAAGAGCCTCAAGTACTTGTTTACGCAAAAGGAGCTCAATATACACCGATAATGTTGGTTGGAGTTGATCAAGGACTATGAGATCAGTATACAGTAGCATCTAGGGAAGACAAATGTAGTAGCTGATGCTCTTAGCAAGAAGTCATTAGGGAGTCTTGCTTACCTATTGACTACACAGAAAGAGCTACTATAGGATTTAGAGACCATGGAGGTTGAGGTGATTCTGCCAGGTTCTAGGGCCATCTGTGTTAATGTCACAATCGATCTTACGATTGTTGACAAGATCAGGGAATTGCAGGCTCATGATAACAAGATTGTTAAGCTTCGTTAGGAGGCTGAGACTAAAGGGAGTATAGATTTCTCTATACAAGATGGGGTGTTGTACTATCACAACAGAATCTGCGTGCCAAACGTACTTGAGATTAAGAAGGAGATTCTTGATGAGGCACACAGTTCTAGATTTGTTATACACCCGGGAAACACAAAAATAGTACCACAACATGAAGGGCACCTACTGGTGTAAGGAATGAAGAAGGATATAGCTGAGCACATTGCACGATGTATGGAGTGCCAGCGATCAAGATTGAGCACCAGAAGCCAAGAGGGCTTCTACAGTCACTGCCAAGACTAGAGTGGAAATAGGAACATATCACGATGGATTTTGTATCAGGATTGCCTAAGATATCATATGGGAATGATTCTGTATGGGTGATAGTTGACAGTCTGACAAAGAGAACCCATTTTCTTACGACTAAGACGTCTTAGACTTTAGAACAATTGGCAATGCTTTATATTAGGAAGATCGTTCGATTACATGGAGTCCTAGTAACCATTGTATCTGACCGAGATCCTCGATTTGTGTCTAATTTCTGGAGGAGTCTACAGAAAGCTATGGGTACCGAGTTGAATCTTAGCACTGTAGACCATCCCGAGACAGACAGATAGTCTGAGAGGACGATACAAACATTAGAGGACCTATTGAGATTCTAGTGTCATTGATTTAAGGGAAGTTGGGAGGATCAACTGCCATTAATATGGTTCACGTACAACAACAACTACCAATCCAATATCGGTATGGCACTGTACGAGGCATTATATGATAGGCAGTGTAGATCTCCACTATGCTGGACAGAAGTGGGTAATAGGAAGCTATTTGGGCCAGAGATAGTAGAGCAGACCACCGATGAGATCTATCTAATCAGACATCATTTACTAGTAACTCAGAGTTGATAGAAGAGTTACGCTAACACGAGGAGACTAGAGTTGGAGTTCATGACAGGTGACTAAGTGTTCCTGAAGATATCACCAATGAAAGGAGTGGTCAGATTTGGCAAGAGAGGGAAACTAGGACCACAATACATTGGACCGTTCAAGATTGTTAGACGAGTCGGACCAGTAGCATGTCGACTAGCATTGCCATCTGAGTTAGCTCACGTATATGATGTGTTCCATGTTTCAATATTAAGGAAATATGTGCACAACCTAGATCAGATAATCGAACATGAGTCACTAGATGTATAAGAGGATTTGAGTTATGTTGAGCAGCCGGTACAGATCTTAGACCAACGAGAACAAGTACTACGAAACAAAACCATTCCACTAGTGAAGGTATTATGGAGGAATTCTCGACTTGAAGAAGTCACTTGGGAACAAAAAGATGAAATGTGTGCTCAATATCCTCATTTATTTGCATCACGATTTAGTTAAGTTTGAGGGACCAAACTTACTTAAGGGGGAAGAATGTAATACCCTGCCCCAATTGTAACCGAGCGAGTCAAATAAACAGAGCCAATGGGCCTTATGTTGTGATGCTAGATGAAATAAACGGTTTTGGGAATCTCAATAGTTTTGACTATACGGATGATGCAGGGCGATACCCGAACAAGCCAGGGATGAATATCGAGAAGAAAATATAATATAAATAATAAAATATAATAATAATAATAATAATAATAAAAATTAATTAAAAGGAAATAAAATACAACTAAAAAAAAATAAAATAAGAATTAGAAATAAATAAAAAAATAGAAATTTGAATATGTGGACAATATATATGTATATATATAGGTATAAATGTATAAATATATATATATATATATATGTGAAGGTGCATATATGTATATCAGTTACAACATGTAACTGCATATTAAAAGAGAGGAAATGAGGGGGGGTTATGGACACAGGAAAAATGAAGAGGCAATGAGGGAGGCAGAAAGATAGAGAGAGAAGGGGAAAATTAAAGAAAACAGTTATAAAACTAAAGCATGCCATGCATGAGTGAGGAACTGGAAAAAAAAGAGGAAGTGAGAGGTCTGGGGTGCTGCATGCGTGGGTTTATTAGCCTTGCGTTAGTTGTTGCGAGAAGAGGATGAGTAACAAAGCCAAGGAGATTGGGACTGAGGTTGTGGAATTCAGGAAGTGAAGCCGGGGTGAGTCGGGAAGAACACTGTGCGTGACTCGAAATGGGTAAGCTGGATCAATTTATGTTTTTTTTATTTTTTAATTTTTTATGTTAAGCATGAAGTATAGATTTGATGATAGGGCCTTAATTAGCATTTAACTGGGATTATTTAGCAAAAAGAAAGAAGTGATTTGGTCCAAAAATGAATGAGAAAATGGCATTTACGGGTTGTTTTGGGTGATTCGGTTTTGGGTGAATTTGTGCCTTAAACTTTGTTTAAATCATGGGGAATTTATCCTCTTAGGTACAGGAAATTGATAGGAACAAAATGGGGTCAAAACAGTGTAGAAAATGGGGGAAAATGAGAAGGACATGGGTTGGCCAGAAAACTGCACAGCTCCACCGGAGTTGCGATTTTTCTTCTTTTAGGGGAGATCTGATGCTCCGATCTAAAAATCGAGGGTAGATTTGGGTTGCCCATGAGAAATAGGTTCGGGCCCAGTGGAAACTGTAAGAAAAATCCGTCGCCGGCAAGTCGCCGTCAATGGAAGAGATCACCGGACTACTAGGGAAGAAAACACATTGGGCTGTTAGTTTAGTTGGGCCAAACCAGGGTCAGGTCAGACCCGACCCACCCATTCAGAAGGCTACCCAACATTGTTACGTTATGGGGTGTGTTTTTATATTGGCATTTGGGGGTGTTTGGTTGTGAAGGATAACCTATCCATTGCTCGGCTTACAAGTGTAAAGGAAATGAAAAATAAAAAAAAAAGTTTGCACAGGGGCTGCTTGCCTTGTGACTTGAACCCGTGACCAAGGGGGAAGGGTGAGAAGAACAGAACACTGTGCCACTAAGGCACATGTGATCAAGTTGGGCACAAATAATATATGTAATGATTACATTTAATTAACTTAATAAATTAGTTTAAATGAATTAAATTTGAATTAAATTCCGACATGCAAAGTAGTCCAATGAATAGTACAAACTTATTGTTTTGGACCTTCTAGATCTAATAATGAGGTCTGTTTCATGAGACAGAGTCCCAAAAAATAAAATAGTCATAGAAATGCCAAAATGACCAAATGCCCCTAAATCGAAGGTGAGTCAAACGGACTCTGATTGAGTTAAGTAAATAGTGAATTTTTATTATTTCAAACCTTCTAGACTCAACGGTGAAGTCCGAATTATGAAAACAAAACCCAAAAAATAGAGACACATAAAAGACCATTTTATCCTTAGGGTAAATTAGTTTAATTGGAAATCGTAAGAACCTAAATTAGTAAAAGAGACACTTAGTGTAGCGAGGTGTTCAAATTGATAAATGGAATTAAAACTAAAATATGTTTACTGATATATAGAAGACTCGAAAGGGAAAGAGAAGGTCACAGAATACTAAGACGCATTGATAAGGTAAGTGAATTCCTATATCTTATACGTGGTATTCCAAGCCACGATCTTTCTATTACTGCCAAAGGTTGTACTCATGTATATATATATATATATATCCATAGTCATTGTTCCCACCATGGATATTGTTCTATCTGGTGGATGCCTATCATTGATATCTCATGACTTGATTCATTGTATTGATGTCTATCATTGTATGCTTATGTTATGATGTTCCATACTTTGTACGCTTTATGTGGAATACAATAGAATCCTGATTTATGTTAAATGCTCGGTCTTGTGCTCAATCACATTACCCATCTGATGCTATGTGATTGACTGGGACCTATATGTCAATTTATGGGACCTACGGGTCAAACGGACACATGGCAAAGATGGCGTTTTTACGTAGTGAGTTTAATGGGCATTTTATATGCATTCATGAAAATGGGGGGTATGCCGGGCCTCCAAAAGACTGAGGGTCTGCCAAACCTTGAACAGAGTAAATGCATCATTCATGTTAGATTGTTAGATTGACGTTTGTTGAATTCATAGGATGTGTTCATTTCCCTACGAATCGTTTCTATATTGATTGTTCCAATTTATTGGACTTGACTATGACATTGTAGTAGTTTTCATGTTGATTATGATTATTGAGCGTCATCCATATTCATGTTACACCATCACTCACACTAGTTATTGGGCTTCATTATTCATTGGCCATTGTGGCATCTTACTGTTAACTGTAATCGTTGTCATAACTGGCTATCATATTACATTGAATTGTATTCTTCTATGTCATCCCTAACCCTTATTGGAGCTAGGCTTTTACTTAGTGAGCTTTGTTAGCTCACCCCATTTATTATCTTTTCTGGTGAGAATGCTACAGAATCACAGTAGGAGGTTTGGAGCGTAGGGAGACGGTTGAGGAGCACAATAGAATATAGTAGTCTCTCTCCCATGCACTCACCACCTAAAAGTGGTTTATGTTTGGTTATTGTCCGACTTATTTTTAGTTTTTGAACAATATTGTAATAAGGCTTCCGCACTTTAATGTTATGGTTATATTGCTTATTGTTATCATTGGTAAAAGAATGTAAAAAATAAGGATGGCCATTGGGACGGTCCCACGACACGAGATCCCCATAGGGTGGGTTTCGGGTCGTGACAGCTTGGTATCAGAGCCAGGTTTTAGGTGCTAGTGAGTTATGGGAGACAGGACTAGGGCACTAGAACTGTTACATCTAGAAATGAAGCGATAGTAATACCAATACCTTTCTATTAAACCTTACGTAACTACTAACCGTTATCTTATGTAAATATACTGAATGTCTTTTTTAACAATGGTTGACACAAAGGACTACCGCAGCCTTTATAGGAGTGTATCGGGAGTTTGGAACAGTTGATGGAGAGGGTTATCGAGGCATTACCTCAGAATCAGGCTGGTACGAATCAGACGGGCACTAGCTAGCTAGTACGACAGGAGTCGCCTATCAATGTGGGTGCTAGTCAACCGGTACGACAAGAGCAGTCGGTTAACCAGAGTACTAGCTAGTCAGTGCGATGGGAGCGGCCTGTTAACAAGGGTAGCTCTCAAGGGGATGAGTATGATCCGGTATTCCTATATGAATGGTTCTAGAAGATGAAGCCACCATCCTTTGACGGTACCTAGAGAGCCATAGATGTAGAAGAGTAGGCTCTTGGAGATGAATATAATTTTTTGCATCCTGTCATGTACTGAGACACAGAAGGTGGCATATGCCACATATCGAATCAAGGGAGCTGCCTATAAATGGTGGTTGCTTGAGGAGGCCAAAAAGCCTAGCATGGACTGGTAGCATTTTACTATGGTGTTCAATGAGAAGTATTTTCCTCGGGAAATGAAGAATCGAAAAATTGCTAGGTTCATGGTACTTCAGCAAGGCAATATGACAGTGGAGCAGTATGAGGCCGTGTTCAATGAGTTGGCCAGATTCGCCTCGAATGTTATCAATAGTAAGGATCTTAAGGCCTGAAAGTTTGAGGAAGGAGCTATGGTGGGCCATTAAAGGACATATTGAGGCCTTAGCGGTTACCTACCTACAATGAGGTAGTGGCTATTGCCAGAATCATTGAGATGAGTGGCGAAGAGTTTGCCAAAAGACGAGCACATTAGAGGCCAGGTGGAGGTCAGAATCAGAGGTCAGGACTTCTTCCTCTAGGTAACGACCCTCATTCACCAAACCCAGGACTGGATTCCGAACCACAGGGCCTAGTCTGAGGAGGCCAAGCACTACTAAGGGGACTATAACTAAATGCCCCAATTGTCAGAAAGTTCACAAGGGTCAGTGTCTGAAGAACAGTAATGCTTGTTATTATTGTGGTCAGGCAGGACATTTTGCTAGGAAGTGCCCTCAGAATAACAGAGCCACTGCTAGTGCTGCTACGGTTAGGGCACCAGCACTAACACCAGCACCTAGGGCACCGGCACCCAGTGTCTATAACAACAGTGAACAGGCCACTGAACGTAGGAATGGACAGGGAAATGTTCCATAACAGGCCGGACGGGTTTTCGCCATAGTGCTAGGGGATGTTCAGGCTTCGAATTTTGTGGTCGTAGGTACTCTTTTTGTTTGTGCACAGCCTGTTTATGTTTTATTTGACACTGGTTCTGCGCACTCTTTTATATCCCCTACATATGCTGTTAAGTTAAACAGATTGACAGAACCCCTAGGATACTTACTTAATGTGACCGTACCATCGGGGCAATCATTAGTAGGGAGAGACCATGTATAAGAACTATGATATACAGATTATGGGGGTTACCTTGACTTGCTGATCTGATACCATTAGCAATCTATTGATATGACGTTATTCTTGGAATGGATTGGTTGACTGCAAACTGTGCTACGATAGATTGTGTGACCAAGAGAATGATTATCTAAAGCCCTAGATTCCCGACCGTTGAATTTGAGGGGACCAGAGTGGTGGCCCCACCCTATTTTGTTTCTGCTATACAGGTTAGACAGTTTACTTCGCAAGGGGTGCCATGGTTTTTTGTGTAGTATCCAAAACACTGAGTCATAGCAGCCTATGTTGGAGCAGATTCCCATTGCTAGGGAATTCCCTGAGGTGTTTTCGACGATTTTCCAAGGATGCCTGTTGATTAAGAGATTGAGTTTAGCATCGATGTACTGCCAGGCACTGCACCGATATCTAAGATACCCTACCGAATGGCTCTAGGTGAGCTGATAGAAGTTAAAACTACAGTTATAGGAACTACTAGACAAGGGTTTTGTACGACCCAGTTCATCGCCATGGGGTGCACCTGTACTGTTGTTAAGAAGAAAGATGGGTGTATGATGCTATGTATAGACTACCATGAACTGAATAAGGTTACCATAAAAAATAGGTATCCACTACCCAGAGCAGATGATTTATTTGACTAGCTGAAGGGGGCTTAGGTGTTTTCAAAGATTGATCTAAGGTCCTTTTATCATCAGTTGAAAGTTACGCCCACAGACATTCAAAAGACGGCACTTAGAACACGGTATGGACATTATGAGTTTTTGGTCATGCCTTTGGGTGTGAATAATGCCCCAGCCGCATTCATGAATTTAATGAACAGAGTGTTTAAGCCGTACTTGGATGATTTCGTGATCATATTCATTGATGATATTCTGGTCTATTCTAAGAACCAGGAAGAACACGAGGTGCATTTGAGAAAGGTCCAACAGACGCTAGGGGAGCAGAAGTTATACGCTAAGCTGAAGAGGTGTGAAGTCTGGCTTCCAAGCATTTTTTTCTTAGTGTATGTGGTTAGTAAGGTTGGGATCTCCTGTGGACCCTCAGAAGATAGAGGCTATTACCAATTAGCCTCGACTGATTACTGTCATGAAGGTTCGCAGTTTCATGGGTTTAGCTGGCTACTATAGGAGATTTGTCAAGGATTTTTCCAAGATAGCCATGCCAATCACCCAACTAACCAAGAAGAATACTCCATTCATATGGACTGAAGAGAGGGAGCAAAGTTTCAAGAGCTGAAGAACCGATTGGCTACAAGCTCCAATCTTGACAGTACCAAATGGGACAGAGGGCTTCGTGATCTACAGTGACTGCCTTACGCCAAGGCTTAGGATCTGTTCTGATGCAACAAGGAAAGTTAGTATCTTATGCTGTCAAGGCAACTTAGGCCACATGAGAAGAACTACCCAGCTCATGACCTCGGGCTTGCAGCTATTGTCTTTGCCCTTTAAACCTGGAGGCATTATTTGTACAGAGCCACATGTGAGATTTTCACTGATCACAAAAGCCTCAAGTACTTGTTTACACAGAAGGAGCTCAATATGCGCCGATGACGTTGGTTGGAGTTGATCAAGGACTATGAGATTAGTATACAATAGCATCCAAGGAAGACGAATGTAGTAGCTGATGCTCTTAGCAGGAAGTCATCAGGGAGTCTTGCTTACCTATTGACTACATAGAAATAGCTACTATAGGATTTAGAGACCATAGAGGTTAAGGTGATTATGCCAGGTTCTAGGGCCATGTGTGTTAATGTCACAATCGATCTTACGATTGTTGACAAGATCAGGGAATTACAGGCTCATGATAATAAGATTGTTAAGCTTCGTTGGGAGGCCGAGACTAGAGGGAGTATAGATTTCTCTATACGAGATGGGGTGTTGTACTATCACGATAGAATCTGCGTGCCAAACGTACTTGAGATTAAGAAGGAGATTCTTGATGAGGCACACAGTTCTAGATTTGCTATACACCCGGGAAACACAAAAATATACCACAACATGAGGGGCACCTACTAGTGGTGAGGAATGAAGAAGGATATAGCTGAGCACATTGCACGATGTATGGAGTGCCAGCGATCAAGGTTGAGCACTAGAAGCCAAGAGGGCTTCTACAGTCACTGCCAAGACCAGAGTGGAAATGGGAACATATCACGATGGATTTTGTATCAGGATTGCCTAAGATATCACATGGGAATGATTCTATGTGGGTGATAGTTGACAGTCTGACAAAGAGAACCCATTTTCTTACGACCAAGACGACTCAGACTTTAGAACGATTGATAGTGCTTTATATTAGGGAGATCGTTCGATTACATGGAGTCCCAGTATCCATTGTATTTGACCGAGATCCTCAATTTGTGTCTAATTTCTAGAGGAGTCTATAGAAAGCTATGTGTACCGAGTTGAATCTTAGCACTGCAGACCATCCCGAGACAGACGGACAGTCCAAAAGGACGATATAGACATTAGAGGACCTATTGAGATTCTGTGTCATTGATTTCAAGGGAAGTTGGGAGGATCAACTGCCATTAGTAGAGTTCACGTCCAACAACAGCTACCAATCTAGTATCGGTATGGCACTGTACAAGGCACTATATGATAGGCAGTGTAGATCTCCACTATGCTGCACAGAAGTGGGTGATAGGAAGCTATTTAGGCCAGAGATAATAGAGCAGACCACCGATAAGATCCATCTAATCAAACATCATTTACTAGTAACTCAGAGTCGACAAAAGAGTTACGCTAACACGAGGAAACTAGAGTTGGAGTTCATGACAGGTGACTAAGTGTTCCTGAAGATATCACCTGATGAAAGGAGTGGTCAGATTTGGCAAGAGAGGGAAACTAGGACCACGATACATTGGACTGTTCAGCATTGTTAGACGAGTCAGACCAGTAGCATATCGACTAGCATTGCCATCTGAGTTAGCTCACGCATATGATGTGTTCTATGTTTCAATATTAAGGAAATATGAGCACAACCTAGATCAGATAATCGAACACGAGTCACTAGATGTATAAGAGGATTTGAGTTATGTTAAGCAACCGGTATAGATCTTAGACCAACAAGAACAAGTACTACAGAACAAAACCATTCCACTAGTGAAGGTATTATGGAGGAATTCTCGACTTGAAGAAGCCACTTGGGAACGAGATGATGAAATGCGTGCTCAGTATCCTCATTTATTTGCATCACGATTTAGTTAAGTTTGGGGGACCAAACTTATTTAAGGGGGGAGAATGTAATACCCTAACCCAATTGTAACCGAGCGAGCCAGGTAAACCGAGCCAATGGGCCTTATGTTGTGATGTTAGATGAAATAAACGGTTTTGGGAATCTCAATAGTTTTGACTGTACGGATGATGCAAGGCGATATCCGAACAAGCCACGGATGAATATCGAGAAAAAATATAATATAAAAATAAAAATAATAATAATAATAATAATAATAATAATAATAATAATTAAAAGGAAATAAAATACAAATAAAACAAAAATAAAATAAGAATTAGAAATAAATAAAAAAATAAAAATTTGAATATGTCGACAATATATATAGGTATAAATGTATAAATATATATATGTGAAGGTGTATATATGTATATCAGTTACAACATGTAACTGCATATTAAAAGAGAGGAAATGGGGGGGCTTATGGACGTAGGAAAAATGAAGAGGCAATGAGGGAGGGAGGGAGAGAGAGAGAGAGAGAGAGAGAGAGAGAGAGAGAGAGAGAGAGAGAGAGAAGGGGAAAATTAAAGAAAGCAGTTATAAAACTAAAGCATGCCTGGCATGCGTGAGGAACTGGAAAAAAAAAGAGGAAGTGAGAGGTCTGGGGTGCTGCATGCATGGGTTTATTAGCCTTGCGTGATTTGTTGCGAGAAGAGGAGGAGTAACAGAGCCAAGAGATCGGGATTGAGGCTGTGGAATTCAGGAAGTGAAGCCAGGGTGAGTCGGGAAGAACACTGTGCGTGACTCGGAACGGGTAAGCTGGATCAATTTTTGTTTTTTTTTTTTTTTGTTTTTTGTTTTTTTGTTAAGCATGAAGTATAGATTTGATGATAGGGCCTTAATTAGCAATTAACTAGGATTATTTAGCAAAAAGAAAGAAGTGATTTGGTCCAAAAATGAATGAGAAAATGGCATTTACAAGTTGTTATTGGTGATTCGGTTTTGGGTGAATTTGTGCCTTAAACTTTGTCTAAATCATGGGAAATTTATCCTCTTAGGTATAGGAAATTAATAGGAACAAAATGGGGTCAAAATGGTGTAGAAAATAGGGGAAAATGAGCTGGCTGGAAAACTGTACAGCTCCACCGAAGTTGCAATTTTTCTTATTTTCGGGGAGATCCGATGCTCCGATTTAAAAACCAAGGGTAGATTTGGGTTCCCCATGAGAAATAGGTTCGGGCCCAGTGGAAACTATAAGAAAAATCTGTTGCCGACGAGTCGCCGTCGACGGAAGAGATCACTGGACGGCTGGGGAAGAAAACACGCTGGGCTGTTAGTTTAGTTGGGCCAAACCAGGGTTAGGTTAGACCTGGCCCACCCATTCAAAAGGCTGCCCAACACTATTACGTTATGGGGTGTGTTTTTAAAATGGCGTTTGGGGGTGTTTGGTTGTGAAGGATAACCTATCCATTGCTTGGCTTACAAGTGTAAAGGAAATGAGAAAAAAAAAAAAGTTTGCACAGGGGCTGCTGCCTTGTGACTTGAACCTGTGACCAAGGGAGAAGGGTGAGAAGAACAAACCACTGTGCCACTAAGGCACATGTGATCAAGTTGGGCTCAAATAATATATTTAATGATTACATTTAATTAACTTAATAAATTAGTTTAAATGAATTAAATTTGAATTAAATTCCGACATGCAAAGTAGTCCAATGAATAATACAAACTTACTATTTTGGACCTTCTAGATCTAATAATGAGGTCTATTTCATGAAAGGGAGTCCCAAAAAATAAAATACTCGTAGAAACGCCAAAATGACCAAATGCCCCTAAATCGAATGTGAGTCAAATAGACTCCGATTGAGTTAAGTAACTAGTGGATTTTTATTATTTCAAACCTTCTAGACTCAATGGTGAAGTCCGAATTATGAAAATAGAACCCGAAAAATAGAGACACATAAAAGACCATTTTATCCTTGGGTAAATTAGTTTAATTGAAAATCATAAGAGCCTAAATTAGTAAAAGAGACACTTAGTGTAGCGAGGTGTTCAAATTGATAAATGGAATTAAAACTAAAATGTGTTTACTGATATATAGGAGACTCGAAAGGGAAAGAAAAGGTCACAGAATACTAAGACGCATTGATAAGGTAAGTGAATTCCTATATCTTGTACGTGGTTTTCCAAGCCACGATCTTTCTATTACTGCCAAAGGTTGTACTCATGTATATATATATATATATATATCCAATTTCATTGTTCCCACCATGGATATTGTTCTATCTGGTGGATGCCTATTTATTGATATCTCATGACTTGATTCATTGTATTGATGTCTATCACTGTATGCTTATGTTATGATGTTCCATACTTTGTACGCTTTATGTGGAATAAAATAGAATCCTGATTTATGTTAAATGCTGGGTCTTGTACTCAGTCACATTACTAATTTGATACTATCTGATTGACTGGCACCTACGTGTTAATTTATGGGACCTACGGCTCAAACGGACACATGGCAAAGATGGCATTTTTACGTAGTGAGTTTAATGGGCATTTTATATGCATTCATGAACAGAGTAAATGCATCATTCATGTTAGATTGCTTGATTGATGTTCGTTGAATTCATAGGATGTGTTCATTTCCCTGATTTCTATATTGATTATTCCTATTTATTGGACTTGACTATGACCGTTTTATTGTAGTAGTTTTCATGTTGATTATGATTATTGAGTGTCATCCATATTCATGTTACACCATCACTCACACTGGTTATTGGGCTTTATTATTCATTGGCCATTGTGGCATCTTACTGTTAACTACAATCGTTGCCATGACTGGCTATCATGTTACCTTGAATTATATTCTTCTATGTCATCCCTAACCTGTATTGGAGATAGGCTTTTACTTATGGAGCTTTGTTAGCTCACCCCATTTATTATCTTTTTAGGTGGGAATGCTACAGAACCACAGTAGGAGGTCCGGAGCGTAGGGAGATAGTTGAGGAGCACAATAGAATACAGTAGTCTCTCCCATGCACTTACCACTTAAAAGTGGTTTTTGTTTGGTTATTTTCAAACTTATTTTTAGTTTTTGAACAATGTTGTAATAAGGCTTCCGCACTTTAATGTTATGGTTACATTGCTTATTGTTATCATTGGTAAAAGAATGTAAAAAGTAGGGACGACCATTGGGTTGGCCCCACGACACGAGATCTGCATAGGGCGGGTTTCGGGTCATGACAGGAACATAAGCTTCAGTAGATTAAAAGTAATAATCTTAATCATTTTTGGGTTAAGAAATTTTTAATTAGCAAGTTAACTTATTTACCACCCTTCTAGGTTAAGCTTCTCTCATCTAGATACATATAAGGCCTATCAAAGTGGTATTAGAGAAAAAATCTTAGACATTAGATTGATCCTAATTTTTGTCAAGATGGATAATCATGAAAGATGATCCATATCTCGTCCTTCATTATTTTATGGTACTAATTATGCATATTAGAAAGCCAGGATGAAAGTATTCCTTAGGTTTATTGATGAATATGGTTGGTTAACTATTGTATGTGACTGGATATCTCTTGTCACAACAACTGTTGAATAACTGTTTGAACTTAAATATCCAAGTGAATGGAATGAACTAGAACTGAGAATGAGTGGATATAATACTAAATGGTTGAATGTGATTTTCAAAGTCGTTAGCGTTGATGAGTTTAGGCATATTATGACATGTAAGACTTCTAAGGAAGCCTAAGATATTCTTCAGACTACCCATGAGGGTACGACTGTAGTAAAAAGGTCCAAACTTCAAATGTTGACTTCTAAGTTTGAAACACTTAGGACGGAAGAGTCTGAGTCATTTGATGATTTCTATGCCAAACTAAGTGATGTTGTCAATTCTTCCTTTAATCTTGGTGAAAGAATTGAGGAGCACAAAATTTTGCACAAAATCTTAAGATCTCTGCCTAAGAGGTTTCAACCAAAAGTCATTGCAATAGAGGAAAGCAAAGATGTCGAATCTATGAAAATAGATGAGTTGGTAGGTTCACTCTAGACTTATGAGTTAAATAGTAAATAGAATAGGAGACAGAAAAGTATAGCTTTAAAATCTGTCTAAGAAAAATCTGAAGAGGATCATGACACTGAGTCCACACCTCTAAATGATGATGAGCTAATCTTATTTTTCAAAAGAATTAATAGGTTCCTAAAGGGTAAAATAAATAATTCATACTATCGAGGAAGCTCATCAAGAAAGTTTACTTCAAACTCAAACAACTCAAGAGGTAAATCCACTTCTAGCAGCGATAGGAAAAATTCATGAAATTAATCATCTGGCCACTCCCCAATAAATACCATGATCGTCATAAATATAGCCATATTGATGCAGATTGTCCTAACAGAAGGAGAGGCAAGGGGATTAGTAATTCTAGGGTAATGACATCGACCCTGACTAATGATAATAATGATGAGTAAAAGGAATGTGAAGGTTATGATGAAGAACAGCAACAGTTCTTAGCTTTCACAATCACCCCAAATATTTCTGAAAGTTCACACACCCATGATGTGAGTGAATAAAATTCTGATGGTGAACATTCCTCAAAAAGTGAGAGTAATTGTGAAATTGATCAAGACATTCATGCAGCTTATGATCAATTGTATGAAAAATCACTCAAACTTAAAAAGACAAATCTCAAGCTAGTGCTTAAATTGAAACTGGCTGAAAAATAGAAGAGTGCTAATTTAGAAAGTGATACACTAATTAGCTAGCTCAAGGCTTATTGAGCTACTCTTCTCAAAAGACTCAAGGAAGTTGAGCTTGAGAGAAATTCCTTAGTTTTGGAGATTAAAAATTTGAAAAAAGAGTTCGTCTTTATCAAGTCTGAAAAGGCTAATCTCCGAAGTAGAGTTCACAATCTTGAACTCAAATTCAAGTTAGCTAAGGAAGTCAAAGTTACTCTTGAAGATAGGTTTAATAAACTAGGAAAAATGTTGAATACTGTCACTTTCAAGAATAATAAGGTTGGTTGAGGCTATGATACACTTAATGATCCCAAAAAGCCCACTATGACCAATCCACCTCGAAAGGCTCCACTTAAGCCAGTTAAATGTGTCCTTCCTGCTAAGGAACCTTTAGTTGAATCACAACCAAAAACTTGGTATTGCACTAATTATGAGGTCGAAGGTCATATTGTAAACCCCAATCTAATTAAATAAATAAATTATGACAACAATATTTTTAGGATTAAATATATATATATATATATATATTAAATTATCCGATGTATTGAAATGATAACCGTAAGTTGTGAATAAAAAACAAAACAAAAACTATTATGATGGAGTTCAAAGAATTAAATAAGCCAAAAATAGAAAATGGGATAAGCGATATTAAATTACCCAATAAGACATGAAAATCGAAAAATGACCAAAAGGATTTGAATCCTAAACTGAAATGGAAAATAAATAAAACTAAAACTAAAAATAATAATAAAAATATAAATATAAATACATATTTTAGGCCTGAAACGGTTGGTATGGGATGATAGGAATTTTTTTAAAAAAATTATTAAAAAAATAAATATATACATGTATATATGTATGGATATATGTATATATATGCATATAAGGGTAAATTAAAAAAAATTATATATATAGAAATATATATATATATATATATATATATATCTGTGTATATATATATATATATATATATAGTGTTGCGTATGTAGGTAAGTGTGTGCAACTGAGAGAGTGAAGTGTGAGTGTGTGACATATGCATGAGGGAAGTAACATGTGGAAGGAAGGAAAAAGAGAAGGGCATATGCCACCGACTTGAGTCGATTGAGAGAGAGAGAGACAGAGAGCTGAGGCGTGAGAGGAAGAAAACTGAAGAAAATGAAAATTCTGGGAAAGGAGAGAATCAACACAAACAGGTAACAAAATTTAACTATTTTGATTCATTTCAAATTCTAAATTAGTATTACAATAGTAGAATAATTTCTAAACGTGTAAGGTTGCTAAAACAGTAAAAAAATTGGTAATCCGCCATTGAAGGACCTCAACATGTGGGTCTGAAACAATGGGAACAAAACATATTCTAGTGGTTAAGGACTTTAACTAGGTGCTATAGGCAACTCGAACCCACAAAAATTAGATCTACAACATGAAAGGGGAGAGAGAAATATCGAGTTGCAAGTCACGGGTTCAAAATAAAAAATTTTCCAATTTGGCTTAAACTTTAGTTTTGTGAATGGTGTAGTGATCCTCAGGATGGTACGACTTTAAAAAACTAATAATTATCAAATTTGGTTAAAAAATGGGGATGTATAACCTGATTATTCAGTCGGCCATCAATGGTTGAATCAAGCTATTGAGCTTGTTTCAATCCACGAAATGGATGCCAAAATAATTTAAAACCTACTAGGAATGGATTAGAGATGAAAATAGTGGAAATCTATGGCCGAAAATTCACGAAATTAAGTTAAAAAACTTTCAGTTTTAGGGTTACTGTTCATTGTCCTGAGGAAAACGATGAACAATATTGGATCCGGGTTAGGGTCGGTTTGGGCTTCGGTTTGGGTCAACCTGATTTGACCCTATCTACAATATTACCAACATGTCTCCGTTTTGTTTGAATAAGGTAGAAAAAAAAGGGAAACGGAACTGCGGCCAGTGGGATTCGACCCACTGACTTGTGCATGGTAGGATCTTATGGCTGAGTGAATAACCACTATGTCACTGAGCTTCATTGTGGAAAATAATATCTAAAAATATATATAATATATATAATAAAAGAATTTAATAATTAACTTAATTAAGTTAATTTAATTTAATAAAATAACTCCGATGTCCAAATAAAATAAAAAGATAGTGTAACCTAATTTTTTGGGTGTTTAAGGCTCAACGGTAGAGTCCATTTTAGCAAACGAGGTACCAAAAAATATGACATGTAAAAGTGTAAAATTACAAAAATGCCCCTTAGACTTAAATTAGGATATAAATGTGCTAATTAAAATCTGGGGAAGCCAAAATTAATTATAAAAATATTCCGAACTTAATAGTAATATTGTTAAAGGGAATTAAAGCCAATAATTGATTAGAAAATGATAAATAATACCTTAGAAATTAATAAAGTTATCAAAAGTATATAAAAATAAATAAATAAATAAAAATGAGTACTGATTTAATGTGGATTTGTGATTATAGGACATTCTAAAGGAAAGGAGAAGGAAATCTAATATCGAGAAGCCGAAGGGGAGCGAGTATAAGGTAAGTAAACCGAAACTCTATCATGTGGTACTCCTAGCCATGTCACAGTTATTTCTTGATGCTGCCAGTTGTAACCTATACATGCTTTAGGATGTTGATCTCTATAATTTGATACTTGCTCTTTGTTGACTCGTTGAGATTTTGACTGTTCATATCTTTATTTGATTGCTTGTCATTTCCATACTAGCTTGTACTGCTTTTCCACAAATATGTACATCACCTGTGGAAACATGATGAGCATGATATTGTTAAGTACCTGGAGTTGTGATCTATCACAACGTCCGTCTGATTCAGAGATGCTTAAGGACCTATGGGTCAATGTTTGGGAGTGAGCCTAACACCTAGTCTATGGAGGACATGTTATATGTACAGAACTCTATTGCTGGGCAAGGCTGGACCCGGGAACATAAGGGCGTTGTCAGAGCAACAGACCCTAGATAGGCACTCATGAGGGTATGTTGTACCCTATATGTATGTCAGCATCTGTTCTGTTAATATCTTATATCATTTATTGATATTTTGATAATGCACTCATGACTCATTGATATACTTGCACGCCTACGTTGATGATATACTTTTGATTCTGATACTCCTTGAGAGCTTGTTCATGAGTTATCTGTTGATGTGTTATTTTTTGATGACGTGCTTGTTTATCCTTGGAATCAGATTCATATTTTGTTATTGCGGGAACTATATGTTGTTTAGGCCATTTCCTATATTTGATTTGTTGATCTACTATGAGATATGCCTTTGAGATATATTCATTTACTTCGTGACTCGCTACTCTGACATTTTTACTCTCCATATGTCGTTGTGATACTATTCCTATATACTATAGTCCTTATCCTTCTTTTGAACTAACCTTGACCCATGGCAGAGTGAGAAGTTTTCTTACTAAGCTAATTTAGCTCACTCTAGATATATATATATATATATTTTTTTTTTTCAGGTCATTAGGTTATAGAAGGACCTATGGTGTACAGACCGACTAAATGCCAAGTATAGTGGCAAGTTGTTTTTTCGCTAGCATAATAGACTCTCTCTTTTGTTAGTAGTGTAATAGACTATGTATAAAGTTGTTCTAGTTCTCCCATGTCTCCACATCTTGGGGATGTTTTGAAGTTTTGTAAACTTAAATACTTAACTTAATGTTTGGATGTACAGGATAACTCTGATGATGGTAATAGTTTAGTTATGACATGCTTTACATTTTTTATTAATGTTATATAATAATGTTAAAATTTAGGCGAGGGAAACGGCATATGGCCACTGCCTCCGGTCACGGATCCCTAATCCACACAGGATAAGTTACGGGTCGTGATAGCGTGGTATCAAAGCCCAAGGTTCTAATGGTTCATGGGAGATTAGGACTAGAGTATTAGGATTTAGAAAGTTTAAGAGTCCATTGTTAGGTGAACCTTGTTAATATGATTTCGTGCTTACATGCCTGTTCAATACCGATTCTTTTGTAGTAAATGGTTCACATCTGCAGTGCTAATATGGAATCGGAACGCCTTGATAGAGTAGAACGCATTTTAGAAAGGATGATAGAGGTTTTACCTAACCCTCATTGTTGTGGGACTAGACCAGTATGATAGAACCATCCTGGTAACCATGATGTGTGACAAGGCAATGATAGAGATTAGTCATATCCTTAAAAGCGGTTCCAAAACCTAAAGCCATTGACATTTGACAGTATGAAAGATGCCACGGCAGCTGAAGAATGGTTATTGGAGATGAACAGAATTTTCAGGATTATGGTTTGTACTAAGGAGCGAAAGGTAGCCTATGCCATGTATATGTTTAAGGGAGCTGCACATAAGTGGTGGTTGCTAGAGGCAGCCCGGGAGCCTAAGATGACTTGGTAGTAATTTATAGAGGTTTTTAATGAAAAGTATTTTTCACAGGAGGTGAAAGACTAGAAGATTGCTGAGTTTTTAGTTCTGCAACAATGAGGGATGACTATAGAAGAATATGAGGCCAAATTCATAGAATTTTCCAGATTTGCTCCAAATGTGATCAATACAGACAGTCTAAAGGCTCACAAGTTCGAGAGAGGTCTAAGATGGGCAATTAAAGATAGAGTTAGGCCCCTACGACTGGCCACATACAATGAGGTGGTGGCAATGATAAAGATTATAGAGCTTAGTGGAGAAGAGTTTGTAAAGAGAAAGAGAAATAAGAGGCCGAGCAATAGTAGAGATAAGAGAAGGGGATCTTCACTTTTCAAGCCAGGCACAGGTTCACGTGGATCTGGAACAGGGTCTAGTCAGAGAAGAGTTAATCATAACAATTGAGGCACACTTAAATGTCCCAGTTGCCAGAAGTTCCATAGGGGACCATGCTGCAAGCATACAAATACATGTTATAGTTGTGGTCAGACTAGACATTTTATGAGGGATTGTCCCAGAGGTGGTACAACGATGATCCATTCCACAATCGCCGCATCAACTTCTGTATCATGACCTCAGACTAGGAATTAAGGGCCAAAGAATGAACAACAACGTCAGGGAAGGGTTTTTTCTATTACACCTAGGGATGTTCAGGCTACCACTTCAGTGGTTGTAGGTACCATTACCATTTGTTCTCAACTTGCACATATTTTATTTGATACTGGTTCCACGTATTTATTTATATCTCCTACATTCTCCGCTAAATTGAATTTAGAAGTTGAACCCCTAGGCTACATGTTAATTGTTTCAATACCTTTGGGGAGAACACTATTAGGGATTGGGATACATAAATCATGTAAGGTAGAAATCATGGGTACGCAGTTTGTTGTTGATTTAATACCTTTTGAGATATATGGATTTGATGTGATTCTGGGTATAGATTGGTTGACTATGAATCAAGCTGTCATTGATTGTGTAGTTAAGCGGGTTTTTATTCAGAAACCAGGGCAACCGAGTATTGTGTTTGAAGGGACATGAGTATTTTCTCCACCCTACTTTGTTTCATCTATCCAGGCTAGGCGGTTACTTCCGCAAGGGATGTTATGGTTACTTGTGTAGTGTCATTGATACTTGCTTGCGGGAGCCTACTCTGGATCAAATTCCTGTTGTTTGAGAACTCCCTGATGTGTTTCTGGATGATTTGCTTGGGATGCCTATTGATTGGGAAATTGAATTCAGTATTGATGTATTTCCTGGCACTTCACCTGTGTCTAAGACCCTTTACCGTATGGCACTAGCAGAGTTGAAGGAACTGAAATTATAGTTGCAAGAGTTGTTAGATAAGGGTTTATATGGCCTAACTCCTCACCATGAGGTGTTCCAGTGCTATTTGTTAAGAAAAATGATGGAACCACGAGGCTATGCATTGATTACAGAGAGTTGAACAAAGTCACTATCAAGAACAAGTATCATTATCCTAGGGTAGATAATTTATTTGATCAGTTGAAGGGGGCACAAGTTTTTCCAAGATTGATTTATGGTCGGGATACCATCAGTTGAAGGTTTGACTTGTAGATGTAGAACAGATGGCATTTGGGACTTGTTATGGGCACTACGAGTTTTTGGTGATGCCTTTTGGAGTGATTAACGCCGCAACTGCCTTTATGGATCTATTGAATAGAGCTTTCAAGTAGTATCTGGATAATTTTGTAATTTTGTTTATCGATGATATCTTGATTTATTCTAAAGATGCAAAAGAACATGAAGTACATCTACGGAAAGTTTTGCAGAAGCTACGGGAGCGAAAATTGTACGCTAAGCTGAAGAAATGGAGTTTTGGCTTTCCAGTATTGCATTTCTTAAACATGCGATTACTAAGGATGGGATCTCAATAGATTCTCAAAAGATAGAAGCCATCATAAATTTGCCTTGGCTGACCAGTGTCACAGAAGTCCGTAGTTTTATGGGTTTGGCTGGTTATTACAAAAGATTTGTTAAAGATTTCTCCAAGATAGCAGCACTGTTCACTCAGCTAACCTAGAAGAATACTCCTTTTGTGTGGACTGAGGAAAGAGAAAAGAGTTTTCAAGAATTAAAAAATCGTTTAGTGACTGCATCGATTTTGACAATACCAGATGGGACGGAAGGTTTTGTGATTAATAGTGATGCCTCATATCAAGGCTTGGAATGTGTATCGATGTAGAAGGGTAGAGTAGTGGCCTATGCATCATGATAACTAAAACCACATGAGAAGAGCTACCCAACTCATGATCTGGAATTCGCAGCCGTCGTGTTTGCATTAAAGATTTAGAGGCATTATCTTTATGGAGCAACCTGTGAGATTTTTACTGATCACAAGAGCCTCAAGTATCTATTTACATGGTGGGAGCTCAATATGAGATAGTGCAGATGGCTAAAGTTAATTAAGGGTTATGAGCTTGCAATATAGTATCACCCAGGAAAAGCTAATATGGTAGAAGATGCCCTCAGCAGGAAGTCGTTGGGGAATCTTGCTTATCTGTTGACTACATGGCAGGAGCTGTTGAAAGAGTTCGAATTAATAGAGATAAAAGTAATCCTACCAGATTCTAGGGCAATGCTTGCTAATGTGACGGTTAGACTGACAATCATAGACAAGATCAGGGAGCTACAAGGCCGAGATGAGAAATTAGCCAAATTGTGAAAAGATGCTAAGATAGAAAGGAATCCAGAATTTGTTATTCAAGATGGAATATTATATTTTCGGGATAGAATTTATGTACCAGAAATTAAAGAAAAAATTCTTGGTGAGGTGCACAATTTCAGATTTGCTATTCATCTAGGGAATGCCAAGATGTATCATAATGTCTGAGATAATTATTGGTGGTCAGGTATGAAAAAGGGACATAGATGAGTATGTAGCGCAGTGTGTCAGATGCCAGCAAGTTAAAGCAAAACATCAGAGGCCCACTGGACTGCTGCAACCACTCCCAATACCAGAATGGAATTAGGAGCATGTATCTATAGACTTTGTGTCTGGATTGGCTAAGACTTCATATAGGAATGATTTTATATAGGTGATTATGGATAGGTTGGCGAAGACGACACACTTTTTGGCGGTTAGGACGACACAGACACAAGAGAGGTTGGCTGCACTTTATATTAGGGAGATTGTTCAATTACATGGAGTTCCAGTTTCAATAGTATCTGATCGAGACCCGAGATTTGTATCTCGATTCTAGAGGAGTTTACAGGGAGCGATGGGCACAGAGCTTAATCTTAGTACTGCATATCACCTAGAGACAAATGGTCAATCAATATGAGAGAACCATACAGTCCTTGGAAGACAGTGTTACATTTCTATGTTATGGATTTCAAAGAAAGTTAGGAAGAACACTTACCCTATTAGAATTCACATATGACAACAAGTATCAGTCCAGTATTGGTATGGCACCGTATAAGGCATTGTATGGTAGAAAGTTCCGATCTCCGTTGTGGTGGGCAGAAGTGGGGGAAAGGAAGATATTCAGCCTAGAGATAGTAGAGCAAATGACTGCAAAGATTCAGTTGACTAAGCAATGGTTGTTAGCAACTCAAAGCCGTCAAAAGAGTTATGCTAATGTTCGAAGAAAGAAATTGGAATTTGAAGTAGGCGATTATGTGTTTCTAATGGTATCGCCTATGAAAGGAATAGTGAGATTTGGAAAGAAAGGTAAGTTGGGACCACGTTACATTGGACCATTTCAGGTCACGAGACGAGTTGGACCAGTAGCATTCCGACTTGCTTTACTGTCGGAATTGGTGCATATACATAATGTCTTCCATGTTTCGCTATTGAGGAAATATTTGCATGATCTGATCCAAGTGGTTGAACACGAACCCCTGGATGTTCAAGAGGATCTGATGTATGTAGAACAGCCTATACAGATCTTGGATCATCGGGAACAAGTTTTGCAGAACAAGACAATCCCATTGGTGAAAGTATTGTGGAGGAATCATCAGATTGAAGAAGCCACTTGGGAACGAGAAGATGAGATTCGCGCCAAATATCCATAACTTCTTGTATAATAAGGTATGTTAAGTTTGGGGACCAAACTTTTCTAAGGGGGGGAGAATGTAATACCCTGACCTAATTAAATAAAAAATTATGATAATAATGTTTTTAGGATTAAATATACATACATATATATATATATTAAATTATCCGATATATTGAAATGATAACTGTAAGCTGTGAATAAAAAACAAAAACAAAAACTATTGTGACGGAGTTCAAAGAATTAAATAAGCCAAAAATAGAAAATGGGACAAGCGATATTAAATTTCCCAATAAGACATGAAAATTGAAAAATGACCAAAAGGATTTGAATCCTAAACCGAAATGGAAAATAAATAAAAATAAAAATAAAAATATAAATACATATTTTAGGCCTGAAATGGTTGGTATGGGATGATAGGCATTTTAAAAAAATAATAATAATAAATAAAATAAATATATACATATATATATGTATGGATATATGTATATATCTGTATAAATATATACATATATAAGGGTAAATTAAAAAAAACATATATATATATATATATATATATATATATAGTGCTATGTGTGTAGGTGAGTGTGCGCGGCTGAGAGAGTGAAATGTGAGTGTGTGCCATGTGCATGAGGGAAGTAACATGTGGAAGGAAGGAAAAAGAGAAGGGGCCATGTGGCATATGCCACCGACCTGAGTCAGTTGAGAGAGAGAGAGAGAGAGAGAGAGAGAGAGAGAGAGAGAGAGAGAGAGAGAGAAAGAACTGAGGCATGAGAGGAAGAAAATAAGAAGAAGAAGAAGAAGAAGAAGAAGAAGAAGAAGAAGAAGAAAACTGAAGAAAGGGAAAATTCTGGGAAAGGAGAGGATCAACACAAATAGGAAACAAAATTTAACTATTTTGATTCATTTCAAATTCTAAATTAGTATTACAATAGCAGAATAATTTCTAAACGTGTAGGGTTGCTAAAATAGTAAAAAAAATTGGTAATCCGCCATTGAAGGACCTTAACATGTGGGTCTGATACAATGGGAACAAAACATATTCTAGTGGTTAAGGACTTAAACTAGGTGCTATAGGTAACTCGAACCCATAAAAATTAGATCTAAAACAAGAAAGGGAGAGAGAAATACAGAGTTGCAGTCATGGGTTCAAAATGGAAATTTTTCCAATTTGGCTTAAACTTTAGTTTTGTGAACGGGGTAATGATCCTTAGGATGGTACGGCTTCAACAAACCAAGAATTATCAAATCTGGTTGAAAAATAGGGATGTATGACTTGATTATTCAGTCGGCCATCAATGGTTGAATCAAGCTATTGAGCTTGTTTCAAGCCATGAAATGGATGCCAAAACAATTTAAAACCTACTAGGAATGGATTAGAGATGAAACATTGGAAATCTATGGCCGAACATTCACGAAATTAAGTTGAAAAATGTTTAGTTTTAGGGTTACTATTCATCATCCCGGGGAAGACGATGAACAATATCGGATCTAGGTCAAGGTTGGTTTGGGCGTTGGTTCGGGTCAACTTGATTTGACCCTATAAACAATATTACCAACATGTCATTGTTTTTTTTAATAAGGTAGAAAAAAAAAAAAAAGAAACAGAACTGCGGCCAGTGGGATTCGACCCACTGACCTACGCTTGGTAGGATCTTATGGCTGAGTGAATAGCCACTATGCCACTGAACTACCTTGTGGAAAATATTATCTAAAAATATATAATATATAATATATAATAAAAGACTTTAATACTTAAATTAATTAAGTTAATTTAGTTTAATAAAATAACCCCGATGTCCAAATAAAATAAAAAATAGTGTAACCTAATATTTTTTGGCGTTCCGGACTTAATCGTGGAGTTTGTTTTAGCAAACGAGGTACAAAAAATATGATATGTAAAAGTATAAAATTATAAAAATGCCCCTAGATTTAAATTAGGACATAAATAAGCTAATTAAAATCAGGGGAAGCCAAAATTAATTATAAAAATATTCTAGACTTTATAGTAATATTGTTAAAGGGAATTAAAGCCAATAATTAATTAGAAAATGATAAATAATTCCTTAGAAATTAATAAAGTTATCAAAACTATATAAAAATAAATAAATAAATAAAAATGAGTATTGATTTAATGTGGATTCGTGATTATAGGACCTTCTAAAGGAAAGGAGAAGGAAATCTAATATCGAGTAGCAGGAAGGGAAGCTAGTATAAGGTAAGTAAACCCGAACTCTATCATGTGGTACTCCTAGCCCTGTCACAGTTATTTCTTGATGTTGCCAGTTGTAACCTATACATGCTTTACGATATTGATCTTTATAATTTGATACTTGTTCCTTGTTGTTGACTCGTTGAGATTTTGACCGTTGATATCTTTATTTGATTGCTTGTCATTTCCATACTAGCTTGTATGCTTTTTCACAAATATGTACATCGCCTGTGGAAACATAATGATCATGATATTGTTGAGCACCTGGAGTTGTGATCTATCACAACGTCCGTCTGATTCACAGATGCTTGAGGACCTACGGGTCGATGTTTGGGAGTGAGCCTAACACCTAATCCATGGAGGACAATGTTATATGTACAGAGCTCTATTGCCGGGGGAGGCTGGACCCGGGCGCGTTAGGGTGCTGTCAAACCAGGAGACCCTAGATAGGCACTCATGAGGGTATGTTGTACCCTATATATATGTCAGCATCTGTTCTGTTAGTATCTTATATAATTTATTGATATTTTGATGATGCACTTATGACTCATTGATATCCTTGACGCCTATTCGTTGATGATATACTTCTAATTCAAATACTCCTTGTGTAACACCCTGACCTAAATAAATATGACTAATTTCATAAATGCCTAAAAAGGGTCAAATAATAATACTAAGACAGGTCGATCTAATGAATGTAATACCAAAATAAACCCAAACTGTTAGGATTCTATGTTACGATATCAAATAAAATGAATGGTCTTAAAAATATAGACGATGCCTGGGCGATACCCAAGCAAGCCATGAGCCAATATCGAAATACATGTATTTATAAGAGTGTGTATATATAGGCATATATATATATATCTATAATATGAGTTAAACTATATAACCATGTCTATGTATATTAAGTATATATATGTAGGTGTAAGAGGTAAAATAACACTGATCCAGGGTACGTGATTTCTCACCTCAAGTCCTCAATCTGTTTCCTTAATCTCTTTTCCCTTGTCCATAGTTCCTAGATTCATGAGTTAAAATGCACATACCTTTATATTAGAACATAGCTGAAACATTACTATCGGCCACTTATTATTTTTTTGTAACTAAATTTTCCTTAACGAATTCTATTCGTTGGTCTAGTAGCCTTAAAACTTTAAGTTAGGTTCCCACCCTTTTTTTCTAAATTAATTTTATAGCTAAATTAATGCTTGGGACATAATGGGCACAACTTCATTTGTCGTTCCATATTTTCAGAATTTATTTGGGCAAAACGGACCTCACCATTGAGTCGAAAAAGTCCAATGCAATCAAGATATACTTCTTTTTGTATTTAATTGGCTTGGGGCATCATTAATGGTAAAGTGATAATTTTTACATTTTACGTGTCTTAATTTTTAGAATTTCATCTCGTAAAACAAACCTTTTCATTGGGTCTAGAATTTCAAAAAATTCATAATACACTACCCTTTTATTTTATTTGGGTAATGAAAATATTTTACCAAAATTTAATTAATTTAATTTAATATATATATATATATATATTCTGTTACTATTATAACACAAGTGCCACGGTGGCACAATGGCACACGCGTGGGCTTTAAGCCACCACGTGTGAGTGGTTAGTGGGTCAAACATAGGGAGCTGCTGCTCCCCTCATTTTTTTCTGATTTTTGAATTTTCAAATAGTAGATAAGGGGGAAAAACAGGGATAGGATATCTTGTTCCAACCGTGGTTATCAAATCAGGGGCCCTATCTGCGTTGAGAAACAATTCAAGTCCTCTTTTAATTTTAAAACCAAATTCCCCAAAACGACACCGTCTAACTTATTATATTTTACGCCTGGGCAGATTTTGAATCCAAACTCGAAACCTGGCCCAAAACTGACCCGCACTATTCATCGTCTTCCGTGATCTCCCGTCACTGTTGCCCTAATTTTTATAAATCTTCAATCTCTATTTTGTGACATTCGAGTGGGTCTTTTGACTTGCTGTTTGTTCCTATTGTTTTCTAAGACTCCAAGGAAGATTTTTGCATTGGTCTTAGGGTTCGAAATAGGCTAAATGGCTCAGTTGGTCTTTGATACTCGTGATTGTAACAAGCTCATTTTGAGTTTGTTTTTCCACCCAAATCAACGGCTTCTGTTTTTTTGAGATCCTAGTAACATGGGGACTTAATTCCCGTTCTAGAAATCAAGTTTAAAACTATGTTGGTGAGGTTGGGTTTGATACCCGAAACCTACAACTGGAAATATCTCTCCTATTTCGGGCCCATTTGAGGAGATCTTTATGGATTCTTGACTCTTGTGCCCTCTAGTTTAAGCCCCATTACATAAAAATCAGTTTATTTCTAATCGATTCAAACCCACCTTCTTGGTGGTGATCAATGGAGAGTTTGCATGGATCTTTGTGTTCTAAGCCTCCTAGGTCAGTTATTTTCATTCCCAATGATGGCAAAATGGAAATAGGATTCATGCATGCACTTCTTTTTCATTAAACAATACGTAGACATAGTATTTCTTGGAGAGAGAAAGTTTGGTTCTCAGCTTCAAAGCTCCTTGTGTCCAGCTCAGGCCTTGCGTTCATCTTTCTTCTTCCTTCTCCTTTTTCTTCTCTCTTTCTTTCTCACTCTCTAGCTGCACACACACGCAAAAGGTTTGATCAAGACTCTCAACTCAAGCAAAGTTTGATATATCCTCAAGTCAGCAGCATGTATTATTAGGTTTTTGCATGCGTTTTAATTGGTTGAGTGAGAGGTGCAATGGGGCGATGCCACGTGTCTTCTTTTTCAAAATTTTCTAGACATGCTATGGGTTATATACATATCATGTGGGTATCATAGCACAAAAGTGCTAATAGCCTAGCGGTTATCTTTTTGGCATAAGTCTTTCATCCTTTTTTTGGTCTTGGGTTCAAAACCTTGCATGAACATTTTGCACTTTATTCTTCTTTTACTTTATTTTAAATCACTTGTATTATGTCTTCTTGAATAAATTTTATTTATTAACTTTTGGTCACTAGCTAACATTATTTTGTCGTTAGTACTAGCCTTTTGACTTTCGCCTTCTTATCGTAACTTGTGTCATTTTTTTATAATTTCAGGATGTATCACCTCTTAATACTTAACATGGTAAGGTTATGCATTAATGTTATTAACATCTTTTTCAATTGACACTAATTATTTGTTAACTAAGTCAGGGGTGTTACATACATATTCAATTTTTGCTTTACCAAAGACAACTCGTTTTTGCGTTACCAAAGACAACTCTTTTTTGCATTCATTTGAAAAGTATTGATGTTATATATGTGTTTTCCTAGAGGCTCTACATTTCCTTCTAGAATGACCATCAACCCAACACAAAGTACAATGTGAGACTTTGTGTTGAGATTGATTAAAAACGCGATGTTGAGTGTTGGGTTAAGGTAACATCATCCCAATTTTGTTGGAATGAGTAATCAACCTAGGCTTGAAGGTAGAATGAATAATTTTAATGAAAGAAGATAACTTGTTAGACATGATTCCAAAATTCATTTCACACTATTGACTAATTTAAGTTAATCATCACATTTTGATCGTAATTCCTCCTTTTCAATTTTGCAAGCCTCTAAGGATGATTTTAGGCTTTCTATCTCTCCTATTAGAGTGTTGCTCACTTGTTCTAAACCTTCAAGGTTTTCTAAAAGAGTTCATTTATTTTCTTCACTCAACTTCAATTTATCATCTAAATTCATAGTAGCCTTCTTTATTTTAAAGAATTTCTTAGATAATTGCTCCTAAGCAATTTCTAAAGTCATTACATTTCCTCTCCACTGTAATATCCCGACCCGGGATACCGGGTCATATGGCACGTATTTCGAGATTAAAGAAAATTTGTGTAAAAATATTTACACCAAAGGAAATAATTAATTATTTATTTATATGAAATTATTAACTCTAATTATGATTAAATAAATTTGAATACACAAACACACACTTTATGGTGTATTGTGTGTATGATATAAAGTGTATAAAAGTATATATATGCACATGTCCATGTATAAGTATGTATATATAAATAGTTAAAATAATTATTTCATACACATTTCATGAAGGCATGTATATGTATAATTATGTATGCATGTGTGTACATAGATACATTATATATGTATTTATATATAATTAATTGTTCATATATATATTTATATACATTTATATAGATATACATGTGTAAAGTGTGAACAGTATGTGCAAGTGGGTGTGTGTGTGTCGGCTGTGTGTGTGAGTGTGTGTAAGTGAGTTGTGTGTGTATATATAATATACATATAACACAAAAAATATCAAGATCCATTTAATGTAAGCTGCCAAAATGAAAAAGCAGAATTGATGGAGTGTAAGATGGGTTGATAAGGTCAAGAATAGAGGCTGCAAACATGTAGAGAGAGAGAGAGAAAATGAATAGAGAGAAGGGTCGGTTTCTTTTCTTTAAAAGAAAACCAATGCATGTCTTGCATGCTTGAACCCTTAAGGAAGCAGAGAAAGAGAATGGAGGAAGAATCAGAAGTGAGGAAGGAGAAAAACAGCAACAAAAAGGTGAGAGTTTTGGAAAAATTATCAAATTCTCTCTCTAGAACTAAGTATGATTATGAACTGTTTTTGAGTTATATATGAACATAAAATGCTAGATATATATTTACAAGACTTTCAAGCATGATTTTAGGCTTCAAAAACACTGAAAAAATGACAACCCAAGAACGACTGCCATGGATGACCTTCAAAAGAACAGGTACTGAAATGGGTGAAAATAAATGGGTTCTAACCTACCAAGACCTCAAGATGAAGTCATGAGGGTTATAAAAACCTATGTACGCGATCAAAAATCAAAAGAAAAGCCTACCCAAAATCCAATTGCAGGTACGGGTTCAAAACCCCAACCCCACGAATTTTCATTTAAATCCATTTTTTTGAATGGAGAGTAAAACCCCATGAAGAGGGGATCACAAGGAATCAAACCCCAAGGGTTTTAGCTCAGAAATGAGCATTTACGAACAACTTACAGTTTGGATTATCTCGTCCTAAACCGAACATATGACGAGGTTTTAAGGCTTAAAATGAATGTCAAACTTTAAACCAATGTACCAGAAATGGATTAGGTTAGAAACAGTGGAGAATGGTTGAGGAGAAAGTCACGAAATAGGAGGAAAAGGAAACATGCAAATTAGGGCAACGTAGGGGCGAAATGAGGAAGATGACGATGAGTTAACTCGTTTTAAAATGATCGAGTTGACTCGGACGCGTGGCAGCATCTGAGCTTGCCACCAAATAAATGAAACGGCAACGTTTTAAGTGTTTTAAACGCTAGGGCTGACGTCATCGTGACGTCAGCCACACGCATGAAAACCACTGAACCGGTTGGTTTACAACCAGACCAGGACCGGTTCACTTGGTTTGAGACCGAACCCTTTGGTTTTCTGTTTTATTCAAATAAAATAAAACCAATACTTTCCTTAATTGCGGATTGACCCCAGAACTTCTGGACAATCCTACTATTGCCCAATTGATGGAAGTTTTATGCATTTAGACCCCTGGAAAAATAATTAAATAATTAATTTAATTATTTAATAAATAAAGTAAAATGACTATTTTGCCCCTAGGGTCATATATAAAGCAAATGAAGTCCAAATTAAACATATGAATAGTGTAATTTTACTATTTTGGACATTCTGAGACCAATGGTAGGGTCCGTTTTATGAGACGGAGCTCGAAAAATAAAAGACGCGTAAAGGGGTAAATGACCAAAATACCCATTGACCAAAATTTACAAGTTATTAGTGTATTCTTACTATCTCGGACCTTCTGAAATCCAACGGTGAGGTCCACGACACGAGATGAGGTCCCGAAAAATAAAGACACGTAAGGGAGTAAAATGACCAAATTACCCCTAGTACCTCAGAAGTCAAATTAAACCCAAGGAAGGTCTAAATTAACTTTCTTTGACGTCCCGAACTCAATATTAGAGTCCGAATTACGAAACGAAGTACAGAAAAATATGACACATAAAATGGTAAATGACCATTTTGCCCTTTTACATATAACAGTCCGAATTAAATGTTAGGAAAGCCTAAACAGACTTTCTTCGACACTCCGGACTCAATGGTAGAGTCTATACGACCAAAAAGAAATGTCTAAAGAAAAAGACATAAAATTTGATAAATAGAATCTGTTAGATGACTATGAACTGAAATATTGCCAAAGAACTAAACTGAGGCAAGTACGAGAAATTGAAATACGAAAAGACACGACACGTAAACATGTCAAATAAATAACTTTAAATTAAAGTTAATGGAACTCCCAGAAGAGTATAACTTGAAATAAATTCAATTCCTAACACATTAAATTGTGTCATAGGTTAAGAATACGAGTTACGTTAAGTACATATGAATTTATGAAATCATTGTAGGATCTAATACGATTTAAGCATAAGTTAAGGAATATCGAGATGATATTATAATGTATGTGAAGTTGATGAGATGTTTATAAATTGTTCTTAGGAACTACAAGGAAAGTGGGAAGCGCATTTTAGCACTAACCCTAAAGAACCAAGGTGAGTAACCCTGTGTTTGAATTGGAGATTTAACTCCATGAATTTGACAAGGTTTTAAGTTTAAAGATATGAAGCATTTGAAATTTCAAATTCAGTATTTACATGATTCAGTTTTTAATTATTCTATTTTATAACCCCATTGTGACATGCTTAGTGATTGGTTTCTGCAACAGTTTTTCCTTCAAATACTTTTCAGCATGTCTAGTTAAAATGCAATTATTGTTAAATATTCTGAATTTGCTTATTTCAAGTATACGAATGTTTATTACGAATTTATGAAAAGTATCTATGAGACAAGTCACATGATAAATGTTTTATAAGATGAATGGTGCATAAGCACTTAGATAGGATTCTGAGTTTTCAGTTGCCCTGTAAAATAGGCAGGATTTTGGGTTTTATGGAACTCAATTGCCCTATAAAATGCCCGGTAGCAGGATCTAATCCCCCAGGCAGATGAGATATCTCCATTTATAAGTAAAACGGGTGTCCGGTTCGAAACGGATTCCACTAATGGAAGTGATAAGATGACAAATGGTTTGAAAATGGAAGCAAGTTTTTACTCTCATTTTCAATATGCATATGTTTGAGTTTTATATATTTAAGAAATACATGACATGTTGTATGTTTTAAAGTTCATATGTATAAGTTTAGCTTGATTACTTTAAATGTTTCAAAGCTACATGTTTTAAGGAATGCATATATTCTGTATTCTAGTATACGAACAATTGGCGGTGACTCTTTTACAAACTCTTATGTACTAAACCACTGCTAATTGAAAACCCCATGACGAATACTGGAATTGCTCACAAGCTTAGATTAGCTTACCCAGGACTTTGTTCGGACCCCCCTTTCAGTTAATTAGCAGCAGTCTTGACTTAAGGACGACGATGACGAATCTGCTGATTTTGGGAAGATATGGTTAAATAGTTTCTTTTGATAAATCTATGAACTCTAATAGTACTTTTTGTATTAGTAGACATTGTAAGAACATGTAATAAGCCCTCTGGGCAATCGAATATGTATGGTATGAATGTATGAAGTCTTTAAGTTTTTAGTTATACTCTGAATGTGTAACCATGTATGTTATGTATGGAGCGGCAGTACCGGACGGATGTGCATAATTTAAAAATGAGAAAAGAAAAGAAAAAGTTTTTCACGCTTTCCGCAAAACGTATGTTGCACATCTATTCGATACCGCTGTATATGCGAGCCTTGTCTCGAGGCCCTCGGGTCTCAGGGCGGCAATCGCGATCCGGTGATCCGCTTAGGGTGGGTTTCGGGTCGTGACATCCACTCTTCTCACGATCATTGCCCTTCATTTTCACGTTTATAAGAAATCAATCAATTGCCTTTGAAGGAAGCCTCTGATACCACTTTGTTTGTGTTTAGGTCCTGAAGTGATACTAACTTGGAAGGGGGTTGAATAGGTAAGTACTACTTTTTGATATTTTCAAATTTTTAACCACAGTACTAATGATTACTCTAATTAGCTTAAATATGTGAATATAAATTCCAATAAATGTTCCACAATCATTAACTATTCAACCAATTAACATAAGATATTTAATTAAGCTATCATGTAGTAGTTTATCAATGCATACCATTCAAAATTCCCTAATTGATTAACTAGTCTAGTTTTTGTGTCAATTTCACAATTCAACTCTCAATTCAACTAAGTAATCAATTAGCAATTTTTTACTAGAATTCAATTTTCTCAAATATGGTTTTCAATTATCAAATTCATATGCAATAATCACAATCATGAAAACAAAATTATCAAGATAGCAGAAGCAATTAAAACAAGTAAATTAGGAATTGTAAAGACCGAGTATAAACTGCAAACCAAGATGATGACAGAGAAACCACCACGGAAAACTATTCGTGGTGGAAAACTCCAAAGCCGACCATGCTCGGGGAAGAATATCACTATGATCGAGATTGAAATAAACGTAAACAAGACACGGTCTATGTACATTAAGCACCATTCTATGTATTCACATCGTCAACCTCCCTTGAATCCACAATCTTTATAGACGAATTCTTCATACAACCGATTCCCCTCTTGATCTCAGAATCCTCTGATCAGCTACTCCACAATTGTGAATCCACACAATCTTTGTATCTACCGATCGTTCAACGTTGAATCCTAGGAGGTTGAACTTCTCTCTCCTCAATGGTGAGAACACATGAAATTAGGGCTCTTTGACATGATTTGGATCTTGTGAATTGATCAAAATCAATGTATATAATGAGTAGAGAAATGTAAGATATACAATTTTAGTTGTTCACTCATCGAGGCTTTTAGATCTATCCAATTACAAAGCTCTCACAAGTATGAAATTTCTCTCACTATGTTCTCTTTATACATAAAACTAAATTTTTGTCACTTTATATGAATGAGATCGGATCTCAAATAAGCTTGACAACAAAAAAAATTCTATTATTATGCAGTATTCGTTCGAATGAGCTAGTTGTTCGTCGAACGAGTATGAAACGAACATCAAACAAGCAAAGTTTAGGGGTTGCAGTCCTTTGTTTGATTCAGACAATTTGAATGAATGAAAATGAGCAAAATGAGCTTCTATTGTTCGTTCGAACGAGCCACTTGGTTCGTTCGAACCTACAACAGAAAGTTGCTCATTTTCACATTGTCTTGTGAAATCAATTTTCCTAAGGTTCTGAAATATGCATATTTGGGAAGATTGTTTCACAAATACAAGACCACTACACACATGATGATATAAATTCTACTATATGCTATGCATGCAATGTGTGAGTGTATGAGATTCAAGTCACAACAAAAGTCCAAATTACTCAATTACCTTTCAAGAACCAAGGTGGCTGGTAGATGATCACGACAATGAAGCTTGAACCTTCTTAGTATAGAATGGGCATTGAGGTACACTAAGCCTAGAACTAATATAGTGATTACATTGAAAGCACATTTTGTCAAAATTCGTATTAGCCAATTACAACAATGGATCCCATGGTGCTAACACAATGAATTACACACATCAAGCTACCAAATCAAGTAGCATATTGTAACTGAGTAACTTCCCTACCTAAATTTTCTATTACTTTAAAAGAAGAATTATATGGGGTACTTTCTAACACAATGCATAACCCCACTATATATATATATATATATATATATTTGATCCCTCAAATAGAATCAATTTCATTACGATCTTTTATTATGAATTTGTAAGTAAAATACTTTTAATTTCATATACACTATTCATGTTAGACCCAAATATAAGCATATCATCTAGAGAAAGACAAATAATTACATCATAACTATCTGTGAGTTTAGAATAAATGTATTTACAAACATTGTTATACTTAAAACCATAAGACAAGATATAAATTTAAACTTTTCATGCCATTACTTGGATGCTTGTTTTAGTCCATATAATGATTTATAAATTTATAAATTTTCTTTCCATTTTCAAGTAAAACAAACCCTTTTGTTTATTCCATTTACACCTCTTCATGAAGATCACTATTCAGAAAAATGGTTTTAACATTCATTTGATACATATGTAAATTATATATAAATTGAAGCTAGTGCCATAAGTACTATAATGAATGTTCTTTTGGCTACTAGTGCATATGTATCATTGCAATCTATACTTTTATTTTCTTTGAAACCTTTAACTACCAATCTAGGCTTAAACATTTGTATAAACTTATCTATATTGAACTATCTTCTAAATACCCATTTATGTCTAAAGGTTTAGATCTGAAAGGCAAATCAACTAAGACCCAAGTATTATTTATTTGAAAATATTGAATGTATTTGATCATTAATTGCCTCTTTCCAAAAATGCAACATCTCTGGAAGGAGTTTCACTAAATATTTTTTAATTTTATTGCATGTTTAAAACAATGAGTATTTAATTCAAAACAATGTTTTAGGGACAATTAAGAATCAATCACTTTCCAGTGGTCTAATTAAGAGTCATTCATGTGCAGTTCAACAATTAGCCAAATGTCATCTTTCTAATCAAAATTAGAAAAACATAAAAAAAAAAATTAGAAAAACATCAAATTTATCTCTCTAATTATCCATATGACAATACTACCCTTTCAAATATAGAAGAATATGACAAAAACACCCATGGGTATTCAGCCAATATCACTTTGTACAACTCTGACAAGCTCTAATTTACTTCCTGAAAACTCATCTCCATTGTGAAGTTCTCATCCTCGTCATCTCCAACCTTTTCGTCATTGTCACATCCCTGAAACTCACTCTATACAGATTAAGGGATGTGAGTGTGCTTAACCAACATTTATACAATTACACATCACATCACATCACATCAAATTTAATTATTTGCGCAAAGGGATACCACAAGAATATCACTTAAGGTCTAAAGCGTGAATTACCTAGAAAATTGGGGGAGGGGTGAATAGGTAGGTCATGAATTAAAAAATTTCTTTTAAGTTAATTAGAATTCTTGGTTAAACACAGAGATGACACAATCAACAACAAATCACTCAACGTGGTTAATCCAATATTTATGCCTTTCCACCAATAAACCCACCAAGAATCAACCAATTCACCAATTCAAACTTCACATAATTGATCAACTAGATTAATTTTATAGCAACTGTCACAATTCAAAGCAAAATGAACTAATGCATTAATTTTTTATTTCAATCAATTTACTAAATCAAGTTTTTCAAAATATCAAATTGATGAATAATTATGGAAATATGAAAAACTCAATTTCTAAAATTAAGTGAAAGGAATTCAATTAAGCGCATTGTAAATTGAAGGAGATGGAGAGAGAGAGAGAGAGAGAGAGAGAGAGAGATTACAAATCGATTGATGATGGAGAAAACTACCAAGGACAACAATCCTTGGAGTAAAACTTCGGAGCCGAGCCAATGGTCAAGGAAGGAATGCACTATGATGGAAAGTGAAATAAAACAAATCTATGAATGAGCTAAGTACCTCTAGCTTTGTTCTCATTGATCATGTCTTCAAGTTCCCCTCGAATCCTTAAGTTTCTCATAGCCAATCCTTTAAACAACCGGACTTCTCCATGGTCTCGGACTCTTCTGATCAAGCTGCTCAACAATCACAAAACCTTACAACCTCAGTGTCCACCAATTGATTAATGCCGAATCCTCATGCTTGAACTTCATTTATCGTCAATGATGAATTTTTATATGAACCAAGGCTCTTTAGATCTGATTGGATCTTGTGGTTTCATCAAATCCGATCAATGAAAACTAAGTAGAAATGATTACAAATGTCATATATGAATGATCTCTCACAAGAGTTTCAAGATCTATCAACGAATTAGCTTTTAAAATTTGAGACCCTCTCACTTTATTTTTGGCTGCTCTAAATCATATTTTTGCCTATTTTCGCAAAAATCTTGATTGATCCCCAAATGGTTAGAAATCAGATTATAAATCTATCTTTTGCCCAGGGTTTGTTCGAATGAACAAGGAACAAATATCAAATGAGTATAATTCAGAGGTTGCAACAACTCGTTTAATACAGAGTGTAACAACCCAACCCAATTAAGCAAAGCAATTAACTATAATGGCAATAATCATAAGTTAATTTGCTTAATGACCATGGGCAATGCTAGATATAACTAGTGACTCGTAAATACAAAAGCAAAAATATAAATGATGAAAATGATTAAGTCTAAATTAGAGACGATCGATGTGAAAAGGCAATGTAATGCCTGAGGGCAATGATTTGATAGGAAATTACTACTAGTTTTAATTGAATATTTACACACACAAGGGAACGTGAAAAATTAGTGCATGAAGTGCATTTGAGCAAAATTAGCATAACGCATGACATGAGTGCATTTAATTAGAATTATTCTGATAATTATGATGGAATATTAGAATAATTAAAATACATTAAATACATCAAGGCGAGATAATGAAGGCAATATAGGCTTAATGAGATCTCAACTTGTGAATTCGACACATGAAGAGGATAAAGAAATGATACAAGTGAATTGAGAATTTCCCAATAAAACTAATATCATGGAAAGGAAGAACGCAAAAATAAAAAAATGGAAAAAATTCCTGTATAGATCTAAAAAATGAGGGTAAATTTTTCATTTTTGCCAATGGGGCACTATTCATGCACCATTTGTCGGTAGGGCATTACATATGCATCATTTAGCTATAAGTCATGTTTCGAATCATATTTTGAGTATGTCGTAGAAGAGAAACATGCTTAGAATGTTAAAATACACCTCCTTATTAAGTTGAGCCTATTCAGAGATAGTTTCAAAAATTGGACCAAAAGGGCATCCCGGGTGGACCCGGCCAAACCCGGCCACAGGCGAAAATAATTTTTTTTTTTGAAAAATTTCATTTAAAATAATTTTAAGAACTTTGGCTAAAACAAAATATCAAATTGAGGCATTTCGGAACGGGTTGTAGTGTAACGGGGTTCCGAACTCATTAAGGGCAAAAGGGTCATTTTGCCCCCTTGGCCCCTTGACTATAAATACAGACCATAGTGTAAAAAAATGACAGAAATTGTCTGGAGAAGCAGCAGCAGCCATGCATGGGAGAAAAATGAAGAGAAAGCCTAGGTTTTCCAATCTTCAAGCTTCCAAAACACACTTCTAGGCTTGGATTTTCACAAGACTTCCTTCTAGGAAGTTGTTCTCCACGTCAAGGACTACATTCTCACTGATCGGTTCGGCTACACAGAGAACACAACTCCCAAGGGTTGAGAAAAACCCTTTTATGTATGATATTTTGCTAAGTAAGGAATAGGGTTAAGTTTAGGAGTGTTTTATAAGTTGATTGAATGATTTATATGTTTATTTGCTATTAGACAATCACTTAGGATATAGTTGCTTTGAAAACCTAGAGTTGGTTGTTTATGTACTTGTGTGTTCTTTGTATTCTTTGGGAATTTGGTAAAAGTGATAAGCATGAATCATGGCTATATTTATAATTCATTGTATTCTAGCTTATGTTCATGGAGACAAAATCTTGTAGTTGAAAAGTTATGATTTATTCAAGGTGTTGGTGCTTTATGTATTTTGTAATCTTAAAGAATTTGTCAAAGTGATGAACATGTAACTTATTTATATGTTTGATTCATTGCATTGTAGCTTATGTTCATGTAGAGAAACTCTTGTGGTTTAAGAGTTAAGATTTATTCTATGTGTTGGTACTTTATGTATTTTATGATCTTTGAGAAATTGTTAAGGTTGTGAATATGTAATGTGTTTATATGTTGATTGGATTACATGCTAGGTTCATGTAGACAAAGTTTTGTGATATAAAAGTTATAGTTGCTTTAAATACATTGCATTATTTAAAGCATGCTCCATGTGTTTGGTAAAATGCTTCATTGAGATTGCATTATTGCATGGTGAAATCAAAGAATATTGGCATGGTGTGATTCTTTGAAAACATGGTATGGGTTGAGCACTTTGGTGATATGCATTATAAAGGTGTAGATCCTGTGGTGAAAAACCCTAAAATTGGCCATTGGTACTCATTCGAACGGGGATAGGCCATGAAATGAGACATACGATTGGTACTCGTGTCCAATGGGGAAGGGCCGTGAAGCAAGACATGGGTGTGGCATAGAGTTGCATGTGTGTGTCATGCATATTGATATTGCATAGCATAGGGGGATTAGAGGGTTATAGCTTCTAAATGTACACTTGCATATGCCACGCCTTAAATCTTGTTTCTTGCATTAGCATTATGTCATACCAGCAGTTGAGCTGACCCCTCGTGGGATATCATATTTCAGATAAGGCTCCAGATACTTGAGACTTGTTGAAGTCTTGAAGAAAGGAAGGAAAATGGACCATGAAGAAGATTTGGCCCTTAGGGGCATTATTTTTGAGTTGTATGCATGGACATAAGCCCAAAAGACTTGTATTTTAATTTGGAAGAACTAGTGAACTATAGGCCTTAGGCCACTTTGAAATTTAAGGGCTTGAACCCAAATGACATGTAAGATACAATTTTTTAATGTGCAAAACATGTATATGTTGAAAGAAATGAATGTATGTTTAATTTCCATGAATTGTGGCCATCGAATGAGGATGGATTGTGATGTGTTTATTTATATGAACGGTTGTAAAATATTAGGTGGGAAAAATGCTTAGAAAACAAAGGAGGTTATGTCAAAAATTTTGTGAAATTAAGGGGGAAATTAAGTGTGTAAAACACCATTTAAATAGGTGAGAAAAGTGCCCAAAAGGGAAGGTTAGAAACCTTGAAGAAGTGGGCCTAAAAATAGGAAAAAAGTAGCCTTCAAAACTTGGAAAAAAAATTAGGGAAGTAAAGAAATTTAGCAGCCGCTATAGTGAAAATGCAGGAAAATGGAAAAATCAGGTTGTAGTCGCTACAGTGCACAACCTGCAGCTTGATCAGACCTGCCCTGCCTCGCCCCCAGCCCCCGCACGCGCACCCTGCGCCCTGCGCGCACCTATGCCCCTACCCCACGTGTGCGCCCTGCTGCTGCCTTGCCTTGCTGTATAGTTGCTGCCTTGGCCATGTCATGGCATGCTATGACCTATATTTTAAGGCCATTTCAAGACCATTTCATTTCATGTTTGACACCCTCTTTTGGAGCCCATTTTAGGCTACTTTTAGCCATGTTAGGCACCTTTTTGGGACACTTTTTAGTCATATCTCAAGGCCATGTTTGGCCATTTATTTGGACCACTTTAGGTAGGATTTTTTTTATCTATTCTTGGTCTATGCCTTAGGGCAATTGGAAACCATTTGGGGTCACTATTCCAAGGCATATTTAAAGATATTTTGGGGCTATCTTGGTGGTCACCCTTGAATATGCCTTAGATTAATCTTGGCCATTGGTTAGGGAGATATTTAACTACCATTTAGGACTTACCTTGGGTGAGTCTAGTTAACGAAATTTTCATTTTTATTTTGGGGAAACATAGGGAAATAAATGCATAATTAACTAAATCCACCTTAATGGTCTTTTATTTCTTTTCCTTAATTCATTTCACTCACTCCCTGGGTTTGTAGAAATTCGAGGCGTGACAATGCCAAGAGATTTTGTGACAATTGGAATGTAAATTCAGAAATTCAAGAAACGTACTCAAAATGACACACAAGGCATAAGTAAGGAAAATGGGGAAAAATGAGGCAAAAAGGGTGGCCAAAGGGTTTGAACCCTAGACCAAATGAGGGAAAAACTTCAACCCCAAAAAGAATGCCAATTGGGCTACAAGCACTTTTGTGCTATATGTCTCACAAAATATATACATATCCCCTATTAAACTCCGAAATCAGAATATTCAAATTTGAGGTGGCAGCACCCTATTGGACCACTTCCCTCCCCCACCAATCAGATCACATGCAGAATATATATATATATATATACATATACACCTAAACTATATATACACCTATATATATATAGGAACATGAGTGTCTATTGCATGTGAAGGCTTCCAAACAGACATAATCAAGTGTGCTGTGTGTATCTAGGTGTGTGTGTGCATGTTGAGATAGAACAATAAGAGTGAGAGAGATAGAGTGAGGGAGAGACTTGTAAAGTGAGAAAGTAAAGAAGGGGGAGAAGAAGAGGAAAAAGAAAAAGAAGAATGAAGGAAGCTAAAGGCTGGAATAGAACCATAGAGAGAAGAGGGTGATCACCATTTTGAAGGTAAACCCTCAAAGCTGAAAATTTTCTCTCTCTAAAATTTTATGGCATAGCTCAATGTTTGATAAGTGTAGGCTGCATGCATGTGTTAGAGGTTTAAAATAGAAGAGATTAGAGGAAAAATGGAGTGTTGGGGAGGTGAGAAACCCTAGGAAACCACGGGACCTGATTTTATGAGAAACTGGATTCTTGTTTAAACTCTTGTAAACTTGAAACCACTTATATGGATAAAACGTATACAAAGTGTAAAGTATTTTTCAAGTTGAATCATTGAAAATGGTCAAACGACAATTGAGATATAGCTAGCTGCAGGTATGGTTGGAAATTGATGGGTGATTTAAATTTTGGTCATTTATAAGGCATCGGCAACGAGAAAACTGTTTCATGTAGGTTCAGAATCACGTAGGTACAATTTGGGCAAAAACAGTGGCTAAAAAGCCACGAAATAGAGGAATAGTGAGGTCGTCGAAAAATTAGGAAGTCACTAGAGCCGACTGTAGCCCCTATATTCGAACCTTTAGACCTATAATCTTGAAAAACCAAGCCTAGATATGAAATCCGCCCCAAAAAAAAAATCGAAACCCATTGAAAATGTGGCCTGAAATTTATCGACGACGGTCGCCTGGAGTAGATGCTAGAACCCTCGCCGGAGAATTAGGGGACGAAGACCCTGTACGGGTCGGGTCATGGGCCAGATTTTGGGTCTGGCCCCGACCCAATTATAAAATGGCTTTTAACCATTTTTTGAAACTACATCATTTTCGATTTAAAAGATTAAAAAAATAATAAAGGGGCTAGGGCTGACGTCAGCATGATGTTAGCATTACGTACTGGACCTGATTGAACCGGTTGGTTCATCACAGTTGGGGCCGGTTCACTTAATAACCTAATAAACCAAATGGTTTTATTTAAAAGGTTTTCAAATATTATGTTTTGGCTCCCACTAGATTTTGGAATTATGATTGGACCCCAGAACCTGAGGTTATTTGTAAAATGACCCTCAATAGTTTTGATTAATTATGAAATGGCCTAGAAATAAATTAAATATTAATTTTAAATTCCTTTAATTATGTGAGAAATTATCAAAATGTCCTTAGGCCAAATGAAGGCCGATTAAAATAAAAGAATAATGCAACCCAATATTTTTGGACATTCCAGACCCAATGGCCAGATCCATTTTGTGAAACAAAGCCTCGAAAATATAGACACGTGAAATGTCAATTTACTATTATACCCTCAGTAATCCAAAAGCCAATTAAATGTCAAAGGTGACATATTCCAACTTTATTGGGCATTTTGGACTCAACGGTGGAGTCCGTTTTATAAAAAAAAGTACCAAAAAATGTGACTCGTGAAAATATAAAGTTACAAAAATGCCCCTAGGCTTAAAATAAACTATAAACATGCAAATTTAGATCCGAAAAAGTTTAGATTAATTATATTCAATATTCTAGACTGAATGGTAATGTTCCTTTGAAGAAAATAAGAATCGATAACAAACTAGAAAATGATGAATATGTCCTTAGGACTTAATGAAGTTACCAAAAGTATAAAAACAAAATTACTAAGTCCACATAAATGTTATACGGACCAAATAGACTCAAAATGGAGTCTGAATACGTAAATCGTATATGGAGAAATGTGGAATATTAAAAAGGATAAATTACCATAATGCCCTGAATGGCCAAATAAGTTATGTGGCATTAGGGAACCTGAAATGGGAAATTGAATACCCTTAATTGAATAGACTAAGTTCAAAAGAACTTAAAGCACTGAATAAAAAAGTTCGAGACTAGAATGAATATTGATTTATTATGCTATGTATTTTTTATCCGTGATTATAGGATCACCCAAATTGTGAAAAATGGAAAGAGAGCTACTAGATAGTTATTATGGTAACCGCATGGAAATGCAATGCTCAGAACCTAAGGTAAGTAAACCCGAACTCTAGCATGTGGTATTCCTAGCCATGTCACAGTTACTTTCTTGATGCTGCCAATTTGTAATCTATGCATACTTGACATTGATGATCTCCAAAATTTGATGCATGTTCTACATTGTGGATTCGTTGAGAAATTGATTGCCAACATCCTTACGTGCTTATTTGTGCATTTCTATGCTTGGTTGGATATTGGAAAATTGTTATGCCTCTCACTGTTGAGAATTTGCTATTCCACAAATATGTACATCGCCTGTGGAATTATGATGATCGTGATTTTATTTGAGTGCCTGGAGTTATGATCTTTCACAACGTCTATCTAATTCATGGATGCTTGAATGGTGTTTGGGAATGATACCTAACACCTAGTCCTTAGAGGACATGATATATGTATAGAGCTCTAGTGCTATCTAGTGGTTCGTAGGTGGAGTAGACCTAGATGAGTACTTTTGAGGGTATGTCGGCCCTTATATGTGTCAACATTTATTCTATTAGTATCTCATATCATTTATTGATATTCTGATGTTACGCTCACGAATTATTGATATGCTTCCAAGTCTATGTTTATAATGTACTCTTGATCCTAGATACGCCACGTTGAGATGGTTCGTGGTTTATCTATTGATATACTCTTGATCCCAGATACGCCACATTGAGATGGTCCATGGTTTATCTGTGAACTTCCAGATACGTCACGTTAAGATGGTCTGTGGTTTATCTGTGGACATATTATCTAATTATTGATATACTTGCCTACTTATCTTTGGATTTGGATTGTTATCCTGCTATTGTGGCAGCTATTTATTGTGTAGGCCGATCCCTAATATTGATTTCATATTCTACTATGCGATGTGCCTTTGGGACCTACGGGTCATATGATTGATTCACATTCTTGGTGATTGGCCACTGTGACATTTTATCCTTCACATGCTATTGAGATATTATTTTTTGCTTACTACTGTCCATTACCTCTCTTTTGGACTAACCTTGACCCATGACGGAGCGAAGAGTTTATTTATTGAGCTAAGTTAGCTCACTCCATATTTATATCTATTTTTCTGGTAGCTCTATAAGAGAAGGAACAAAATGCGGTGAATGGGGCGACTAGTATAGTTAGTGGCGAGCTTGTGAACAATATTGATAATGTGAACTCCAAGTTACGATTTGAATGCGTACTCTGTAAGGCTGATCAGATAATAAGTATTTGTAATATTGTATCATTGATAGAGGTGTTAAATTTGATTAGTGAATCATGATGAACAAAATACTACTTGGAGATATGTGATTGATGGTTGTTAGAGTCAGGTTTATGATAAGATAAATTGCATTTGGTGTAGCTTCCGCATTAAATGTTTTAATGATTTCTGATTTATTGATATGATTTATCATTATATGCGATTCATTTAATTTTGTACGGCCTATCCGAGTGGTAGTGTCGGTCATTGCCCTTAATTCACGTAGGGTGGGTTTTGGGTTACGACAGAGTGGTATCAAAGCTAAGGTTAATAGTCTTTAAGGAAGACCAAGGCATGATTGAAGTTGATGATCTTGAGAATTCGAGGACTATATCAAAGCTTTAGGTTAATGATTCTTCAGGACAAATCATTCTAACATTAGATTTGAAGATTGGATGATTTAGATGATTGAATGATCGGTGACTTTTGGAGGACGATAGTTTGTTTAGATAATAAGGTTAATAGTCTTTGGGAAAAACTATGCTTTGACCGAATTTGATGATTCTTGGACGATTGAGATGATAAAATAAATAGTGACTTTTAGGAGATAGTAGTATCCTTAAGGGCAAAGGCTAAGGATTCTTGGAAAGAATCGTACTAGTGTCGAGGTTGATACTCTTAGGTCATTAAACTGTGAATTGATCAATGAATTGGGAGAAACTATCATTTGAACAAAGGCAACGGTTAATGATCTTTTGGAAGATATAGGGTAACATTAGAGTTGAGATTTTGAAATCTTGGGAAGTTGGTGGATTTGACAAGAAATCTATATGAGAGATAGTCTGAAGAAGTCTTACTGAATAGTAACATTAGGAGTTTGAGACTCTAGATGGATTAATGACATATCAGAAATATGAGGATTCTTGAGTGAGTCATAGATAGACCTTGATAAGGTAAAGACAAATAGATCCTTGAGAGGCAAATACTAATTGAACGAGACTATCAAAGTGAACATTATGAAATGTGATGGTTCTAAAAGGAGACTGACACGTGATGAATGATCATTGGGAAAAATTTAATGGACCTTATTGATCTAGTTGAGAATATGACCCAATTGTGGGCGGTACTTTATTGAGTTAGCTGAATCTATTTCAAAAGGTAAATGATTGATGACTCTGAATGAGTTCTAAGGATAAATGTGATCTAACAATTAAAGAGACGAAAATTGTGGCATAATGTCTAAAAAACCTAGTGAGGACAACGACTATGATAAAGTGATACATAATTTTTGGAGATACTATGAGAGCAATCGTGAGTAAGGTAAAAAGTAAGAATAACTAAACCTGTGATACTAAGGAAGTTGAGAACTACCATGGTGGGAAAAACTTGACATAATCTTGATAAAATTTGAATGTCAAATGTAACGATAAAATGATGGGATAACTAATTCATTTAAACAATTCTGAAATATGATACGAAGTCTAGAATGGACAAGATTGTGAATAGCAGTACTTTCAAATGAATAAGTGCTAGTATGCTATTAAATCTTTGGTTACAGATGAGACTAATGACCTCACTGTGTGGCTCTGAAGTCACAAAATATACAAGAAACTCCCTATACGATTGAATAAGTTCTCTGAGAGAACAAATATGTTAAAATTGAATAACTATTGGGGAAATAATGTAACATATGATGAAAAACTGACTATGATGACGAGCATAAGAAATGATACATTTGAACAACCTTTTTGAGTGAAGGTAAGGGAAATCAAAATAATGGTTATAAATTAAAAAGTCATAAGACTTTGAGATTTGAACTGATCAAATGATATAGAAGATTCAAGGTGAACCAAATATGATATCACGGTTAAGAACACTTTCGAAGTAGACTGTCATATGAAGAATTGGTGACTAAGGTAAAAGACTACCCTGAAATTTTTTAATAAATCTATTAAGACCTAAAGAAGAAATGAACTAAGTACATGTACTATACGTTAATCCACAAAGGAATGAGAAATAAAAATCTGTGAAAAGCTTAATTGTGAGCAAAAGATAAAAATGTATTCGTACCTATCTGTAATTTAAAGAAAACAGAGGAACTAAATTTTCTCAACCTATCTAATTCATAAAAATATGAATACACACGAATTTGAAAAAAAAGGAAGGTATGCTAATGAGTTAGTACAAAAATAAAATAAAATAATATATACAATGAGATGAAAGAGGATTGGTGAATCTTCAACTTGAGTGATCCTTAGAAATGGGCGCGTGACTGGGGATCACAAATGAGTATTACAAATAAAACTAAAAGTTACCATTGCATGGGAAATATTTTGAGACGCAATGAGCACATGAGTAAACCATCCTGACACGGGCCAAAAGATGTTCGTGAACATAAAAAAATGGAAGGAGAAATTGAAGGGACAGTTATGTATAAGCTTTGGATAGATGAAAATCCAAACCTTTTCCTTTAGATTATTATTATAAGCCTCCATATGAATTCAAGTAGAATAATATGAATCCATCAAGGACTTTGTCCTTAGCAAAGCCTAAAGTGCTTGAATGAGAAGTCCAATACACTTTAAACAATGGATGGAGGTGGTTTAGTCTAGTTACACCGTTGACTTCCTACGACCATTTCTAAAACAACCAATAGAAAAGAACCGATCAAGATACTAGATACCTTTACCTGGCATATGGTGCGCTATATGACACCAACAGAGGTTGGGAGACCATGAACATTAATGTAATCACGACTTAGTACCAGATGAGATTAATATAACGACTAGACGTGGGACTACTCCAGATACTGGTAACAGAGAGAAATAGTCAAGTAACTAAAAAGATGACTCAGAGTGAGTAATCAAAGTAATAGACCCCTAGCAATAGATTTGAGAACCAAAGAAATATGCAATGAAATGTTAATACTAAAATTTGGAAACTTAAAGTTTAAAGTCTCGAGAAAGTTAAAAGATGAACCTTTGCCTTTCAAGACCATTATGTTGATGAAATTAGCATGAAAGGGAACTAGAATTGTGAACCTTACGTGAAAGATCTTCTTGTTTGAAGAGACAATAGTTATTAAAGTTTAAAGTCTCGAGAAAGTCCAATAGACAAATTAAAAGGGGAACTATGTTGATGAAATTAGCATGAAAGGGAATAGAGCTTCTAGGTATGAACATTCGAATTTTGAGGACAAGACTCATTTTAAGGGGGGTAAAATGTAACACAACGACCCAATTAAGCAAATCAATTAATGATAATGGCGATTATCATAAGTTAATTTTCTTAATGACCATGGGCAATGATAGATATAACTAGTGACTTGTAAATACGAAAGCAAAAATATAAATGACAAAAATGATTAAGTCTAAATTAGAGACAACTGATGTGAAAATGCAATATAATGCCGATAGAAAAGATTTTATAGGAAATTACGACAAGTGTTAATTGAAGATTTAAACACATAGGTGAATGTGAAAAATTAGTACACGAAGTGCACTTGAGCAAACTTAGCATAACACACGACAGGAGTGCCTTTAATCAAAATTATTTCGATAATTATGAAGGACTATTAGAATAATTAAAATACATTAAATACATCAAGGCGAGACAATGAAGGCAATGTCGACTTAATGAGATCTCAACCAGTGAATTCGACACATGAAGAGAATAAATAAGTGATATAAGTGAATAAAAAAATTTTCGATAAAAATAATATCATGAAAAGGAAGCACGCAAAAATAAACAAACACGGTATGAATGCCAAGATATTTTGTGGCAATTGGAATGCAAATTAAAAAAATTCATGAAACGTACTCTAAGTGCCAAACAAAGCATAAGTAAGGAAAAGGGGGAAAATGATGCAAAAATTGAGGCCAAAAGGTTTGAACCCTAGACCAAATGAAGGAAAAACTTAAAGCCCAAAAAGAATGCCAATTGGGCTACAAGCCCTTTTGTGCTATATGCCTTACAAAATATATACATATCCCCTATTAAACTCCTAAATCAAAATATTCAAATTTGAGGTGGCAGCACCCTATTGGACCATTTCCCTCCCCCACCAATCAGATCACAACTAGAATATACATAAATATACATATATACATATACACCTAAGATATATATAGACCTATATATATAGGAACATGAGTGTCTATTACGGGTGAAGGCTTCCAAATAGACACAATCAAGTGTGCTGTGTGTATATAGTTGTGCGTGTGTGCATGTGGTGATAGAACAACGAGGGTGAGAGAGATACAGAGAAAAAGAGACTTGTAAAGTGAGAAAGTGAAGAAGGATGAGAAGAAGAAGAAGAAGAAGAAAAAGAAGAAGAAGAAGCTAGAAGAAGGAGGAGAAAGCTAAAGGCTAGAACTGAACCATAGAGGGAAGAAGGTGATCACCATTTTGAAGGTAAACCCTCAAAGCCAAAAATTTTGTCTCTCTAAGAATTTATGGCATGCCACACTGTTTGATAAGTGCAGGCTGCATGCATGTGTTAAAGGTTTAAAATAGAAAAGATTAGAGGAAAAATAAAGTGTTGGGGAGGTAAGAAACCCTAGGAAACCATGGGACCCGATTTAATGAGAAATTGGGTTTTTGTTTAAACTCTTGTAAACTTGAAACCACTTACATAGCTCAAAAGTATATAAAATGTAGAGTATTTTGCAAGTTAAATCATTAAAAATGGTCAAAAGACCATGGAGATATGGCTATTTGCAGCTCTGGTTTGAAATTGATAGGTGATACAATTTTGGTCATTTTATGAGGCTTAGGCAATGAGAAACTGTTCCATGTAGGTTCAGAATCAAGTAGGTAAAATTTGGGGCAAAAATAGTGGTTAAAAAGCCACGAAATAGAGGAATAGTGAGGTCGTCAAAAAATCGGAGGACGCTAGAGCCGACTGTAACCCCCATATTCGAACCTTCAGACCTATAATCTTGAAAAACCAAGCCTTTATATGAAATCCCCCCAAAAAATGGAATCAAACCCCGTTAAAAATGTGGCTTGAAAGTCATCGGTGACGGTTGCCAATGACAGAGAAGACGCCGGAACCCTCGTCGAAGAGTTGGGGACGAAGACCTTGTGTGGGTCGAGTCATGGGCCAGATTTCGGGTCGTGCCTCGACCCAATTATAAAATGGTTTTAAACCATTTATTGAAACTATGTCGTTTTGGATTTAAAAGATTAAAAAAAATAATAAAAAGGCTAGGGCTAACGTCAGCATGATGTAAGCATTGCACACTAGGCTAGCTGAACTAGTTGGTTCAGCATAGTTGGGGCTGGTTCACTTAAAAACCTAATAAACCAATTGGTTTTAATTAAAAGGTTTTCAAAAATTATGTTTTAGCCCCTACTGAATTCTAAAATTATGATTGGACACTAGAACCTTTGGTTATTTGTAAAATGACCCCCAACAGTTTTGATTAATTATGAAATGGCCCAAAAATAAAATAAATATTAATTTTAAATTACTTTAATTATAGTGAGAAATTATCAAAAAGCCCTTAGGCCAAAAATAGGCAAAACGAAGGCCAATTAGAATAAAAGAATAGTGCAACCTAATATTTTAGGACATTCTGGACCCAATGGCGGGATCCGTTTTGTGAAACAAAGCCCCAAAAATATAAACACGTGAAATATCAAATTACTATTATACCCTTAGTAATCTGAAAGGCAGTTAAATGTCAAAGCTGACATATTCTGACTTTATTGGGCATTCTGGACTCAACGGTGGAGTCCGTTTTAGCAAATAAAGTACTGAAAAATGTGATGCGTGAAAATATAAAATTATAAAATTGCCCCTAGGCTTAAAATAAACTATAAGCATGCAAATTTAGATCCAAAAAAGTTTAGATTAATTATATTCAATATTCTGGACTAAATGGTAATGTTCCTTTGAAGAAAATAAGACTTGGTAACAAATTTAAAAATGACAAATACATCCTTAGGGACTTAATGACGTTACCAAAAGTATAAAAATAAAATTAATAAGTCCACATAACGATAGATGAGTATCAATATAGAACAAGGTACAATAAATATGAAAGCCATGTGCAATTCAAACAAGACGTTGGCAATACAAAGTGACTCCACGCTATATCATATATATACAAAAAAAAAAAAAAAATGTATATTACTCCCCTTCAATATATGCTCAAAATATCTACTCTCCTCTTTGTACAACTTCCCTTTTTTTTTCGATGACAAATGAGGTAACTACAAAGGAAGATCATAAAGAAGTAAAATATAGTAAAATAGGCATGCATAGTGAGATAACAGAGTACAAACAGTAAAGATAATAGACACAGAGGATATATATCAAAGATATAAAAAAATAATGGTCTATCATCAATCTCAAACAAAAAATATACAATAAATATAGAGAGATATACTGTCAAAAATAAAAGTACATATAACTAATGAGTAAAAAAAATACAGGTAAAAACCTTACTACAATCACACTCATCACTCATGTAACTAACTATAATCTACATCACTTATCATCTGAAAGTAGAGGTGGAGGAGGAAAGACATGAGCTATAGTCTTTGTCAATCCCTGAAGATGTAAAGATCTAAAAAAATAAGGATAATTTTTTTTGTTTTTGCCTGTAGGACATTATTTGCTAGTAGGGTATTGTACATGCATCATTTAGACATAAGTCATGTTTAGAAGCATATTCTGAGTATGTCATAGAATATAAATATGCTTATAATGTTAAAATACACCTCCTTGTAAGAATTTGAGCCTAATCGGAGATAATTTGAAAAATGGACCGTAAAGGGCATCCCGGGTGGACCCGGCCGTAGGAAAAAATAAATTTTTGAGAAAAATATCATTTAAAATAATTTTAAGCACTTTGGTTAAAGAAGAATGTCAAATTGAGGTGTCTCGGGATGGGTTGTAGTGTAACGGGGTCCCGATCTCATTAAGGGCAAAAAGGTATTTTCACCCCTTGACCCCTTTACTATAAATAGGACCCCTTAAAATTTGGTCTGAGGAATGAGCATCAGGTCGTGTATGGAGAGAAAGGTGAAGAAAACCTAAGCTTTTTCAACTTTCTACCTTCCAAAACTCATCTCTAGCCTTGGAATTTCACAAGGCTTCCTTATGGGAAGTTGTTCCCCACATCAAGAGCTACGTTTTTACTGATTGGTTCGGCTGCACAATGAGTATGACTCCCTAGGGTTAATAAAAACCCTTTTAGGTATGATATTTTGCTAAGTAAAGAATAGGGTTAAGTTTAGGAGTATTTTTATATGTTGATTGTATGACTTACATGCTTACTTGCTGTTAGAAAACCACCTAGCATATAGTTGCTTTGAAAACCTAGGGTTGGTACTTTGTGTACTTATGTATTCTTTGAAAATTTGGTGAAGTGATGAACATGTAACTTGAATATATGTATAATTTATTGCATTCTAGCTTATGTTCATATAGGAAAAGTCTTTAGTTTGAAAGTTATGCTCGCTCAATGTATTGGTATTTTGTGTATTTGTGTAATCTTTGAGAATTTGTTTAAGTTCTGAACATGTAACATAATTGTATGTGAAATTGATTGGATTATATGCTAAGTTCATATAGATAAAGTTTTGTGGTTTAAAAGTTATAGTTTGCTTTATTAATGATGCATTGTTTAAGGCATACTCCATGGGTTTGTTAAATGCTTCATTAAAATTGCATAGAAAAATCAAGTCATCTTGGCATACTTGAATCTTTGGAAACATGGCGTGTCTTGAGCGCTTCGGTGCTATGCATTATGAGGGTGTAGATCATGTGGTGAAAAACCCAAAATCTAGCCAAGGACTGGTACTCGCTAATCCAACGAGAGCAGACTGTGAAACCAAACATGGGTTGGGCATAGAGTTGCATTGGTGTGTCATGTATATTTTCATTGCATTGCATTGATGAATTGGGAAGCATATAGCTTATAAATGTACACTTTGCACATGCCACACCTTAACTTTGTTCTTTATAGTTAGCATTATGTCATACTGGGTCGTTGTGCTTATCCCTATACGGGATTACATATTACAGATGAGGCTCTCGGCACTTGAGACTTGATTAAGTCTTGAAGCATAGAGGGGGAAGTGGACTTTGAAGAACATTTGGCCCTTGGGGCATATTTTTGGTATATAAGGCCATAAGTCCCATGAAATTTATTGTATGTTTAAAACTTAGACCTTGTGTAAGCCATGAACTAAATTTTGTGTTGGATAGTATATAATTGAATATTAGATGTAAATAAGGAGCATGGAACTCCATGTAGTTTCTTAAGTTCAAAATATACTTGTGAATGTTAGAATTACACAATTGTATGAATAATTGTTCCATTACGTGTTGTGTTGGTGTTGAGGAGGATGATAAGGAGGAATGGGATGAAGAAAATAGGTTAATGAACAAAGGAGACCATGTCATAAATTTTGTGAATTAAAAAGAGTTATTAGGTGTGTAAAATGCCCAAATATAGATAGGAAGAGTGTCAAAAAGTAGGGGTTAAAAACCTTGAGGAAATAGGTTGAAAATTTAAACAATTAGCTTGCAGCACTTTGAAAAAAAATTCAGAAAATGAAGAAGTTAGGTTGCAGCAAATACACAGTTGCTACAGTAGCACATCAAGTCGTGCCCTCGTGCAGCCTAGAGCCCGCGCGCCTTGCGCGGCCTGCTGTGCCCTTGTGCGTGCCCAGCCCTTGCACCCCTTTGACACTAGCCCTTGGCCACCCTTTTGGGCCATGTTTGGCCATCCTTTTGGGCCATGTTTGGTCACCCTATTAGGCCATGTTTGGCCAATCCTTAAGCCATGTTTGGCCACCCTATTGGGCCATGTTTGGCGACTCTTATGAGCCATGTTTGGCCATTTCCTTAGAGCACCTTAGGTAGGATTTTAGACCTATTCTTGGCTTATGTCTTAGGGCATTTGGGACCCATTTGGGTCATTGTTCCAAGGCATATTTAGAGACATTTTAGGCCATCTTGGAGACCATGCTTCAACATGACTTAGATTAATTTTGACTATTGGTTGGGGCAGATATTTGATTGATATTTGAAACCCATCTTGGGTAAGTCTAGTAGCAAATTTTCATTCTTAATTTTGGGAAAACATAAGGAAATAAACGTGTAATCAACTAAATCTATTTAATTGCCTTTAATTAATTCCTCTTGATTCATTTCCATTCACTCCTCGAGTTTTAGAAATTCGGGGCGTGACAGAAAAGCTCCTCAAAAGTAGGCAGTCTCTTGCATTATCAGGATAAAGTAATCTGAACAGACCCGAAGATAATGCTACTCTAGCCTGTGATCAATATCAACAGTGATCTTATCATGATGAAGGTATAATCACTCCTCTTGCTCATCCCAAGTAATTGGCTGACTAGTGGAAGAAGAGGAAGCTCCTACTGACGTATGAAAGTCTACACCTAAGGGGGTACAGACACTACGAACAATCACAAGAAATGCTCCTTGAGCTTAACGAGAACCGATGTTCGAGTAAAACTCTCAAACTAGGGTCTCATTAGCTAGACTAATGACCGATAAAAGGGGTAGCCTATAACACCCTGACCCAAAATACCCAATCGAACTAGCTCGTTTTACGAGATTTGGAACAATAGTTTAAATATAACTCCAAAAAGACCGAGATATGGGCAATATACGAGAATTCACCATAATAAATATACTACGTACGTTATGTGTGTACATGTATATAATAATATATATAAATATACATGTATATAAATATATGAATAATACACACATTAAATATGTATGTGTGTGTATGGTTAGATGTATTTATGTATGTAGGAATATATATATATATATACACACCTATGAAGAAATATATAAGTATATATGCTGCATTGTGTGTTCAAAATATAGAATTGGAATGAGTGAGAGAGGGTTTTTGGCAGCTAATGTGTGTAAGTGAGTGTGTGTAGTGTGTGTTTTAGTATAATATACATATATGAACATAAAATACCAGCAAGCATTAAATGCAAAGCTGAAAGAAAAGAACGAAAGAAGAAATGAGGTCAAGGAAGGGAGGAAGAAAGAGGAATTGTGGGTTGCAAGTGGGTGATTTTTGCCTATATATATGGTTAGTTAGCTTAGAGAAAATTAGAAACCAAAGGAGGAAAAACCAAAAAGCTGAGAGTGTTTCTGAGATTCAAGAGAAGGAAGAAGGAAGAAACCGAGAAGAAAGGAGAGCGAAACTGCGAGCCAAAAGCTCATATCGGTAAGTGAAAACCTCATTTCAGTTTTTAATGTTCAAGCATATTTGTCTAGTTTTGAGTATAGGGTCCAAACAAGCATGAAAGTGGGAACATTTTTCAAAAAGAATCAATTAAAAAGGTTTAGAAATGAGAGAGAAAGAAGCAGTTACAGGTTTTTGAGGATAATTCGGTTTTAGGGTTTGAATGCATTAAGCTTGGTTTAAATGGTGTAGAATTAATCCTACAAGGTGCAGAAAAAGATTAGAAAGAAAATTGGGGGAGAAATAGTGATGAAATCATTGTGAATTAGAGCTCGTCAGAAAATCGTAATTTCCATCGGAGCTACTATTTTTGCTTAATCGTGATGGTGGGAGAACTGAAATGGAAAACTAAGGTTGGGAACGTGATCCTCATGGAATTTAGGAGAGGACCACATTGAGTTTGGGGGAGGAAATGGCCAAAAAATGTTGGCCGTCACCGGAAGGGGTGATGGAAACCTACCGAAGCTTCGCTGGATAAGCGTGGGCAAGATGATTAATAGTGCCTCAAAATGACACCGTGTTGTGTTAAGACTTTATCTAAACTACGTCGTTTCAATATAGGGTTGGTTTTAATTTAAATCAGAATTGGGGTGTTTGGCTGTGAGGATAGAGGGATTGATTTCTTAACCCAATTTGAGGGTTTGATATCCTATCCTAGGATAGCCACTAGTCCACTGTTTGGACTGTAGCATGAAGGAAGAAGATTGAAAGGGGGGAGCAGTCTCCCCGAGGTTCAAACACGAGAGCAAGGACTGGGAGGCACTTACACCACGCGTGAGAGCCACTGTGCCATCTTGGCACATGTGCTCAATTTACCCAAAATAATATATAATATTATTTTAATTAGCTTAATTAATTAATTAAATTAATTAATTTTTAAGATAATTCCAATGTCTAATTTAGACAAGTGATTAGTGTTTTCTTTACGTAAGGAACATTCTAAAGCCAATAAAAGGGTTTATTTTACGAGATGGGACTCCGAAAAATAAAGACACATAAAAGTGTAAAATGACCACTTTGCCCTAGTACCTCCGAAGCCAAATAGAAGTCCGAGTGTGTCTAAGTTGATTTTCTCCGACGTTCTAGACTCAATGGTGAGGTCCATATTATGAAAGCAAATACAAAAAAATATGTGTAGTTATAAAAACAAACTTAAAGATTTAATGAAGCTACCAAAGAGTATAATTAGAAATAGTAATTAACTACAAGATACCTTAAATTGCGTCATAGGTTGAGATTGAATTAAATCAACATGGATGACTCAACCTAGAAGCAGAAGGTAACCAAAAGAAAAATAAACACCGCCAAGAAGGTGGAAATACTATGTTGGGAGTCGTTCATTATTCGGACTCCTATCATTCTGATGGGACAACTGATGAAGGAAAAGGCTGCAAAGGATCTGGCCAAAAGAAGAAAAGGTGTGGGCAATAACTTTGAAGAGTTTGAGTCACTCGAGGATAAGGAGCAAAGGTAATATCTATTTTATCAATTTAAGTACAAAAAGTAATTAGATATGTAAATGCAACATATAAATTGTTACGAGTAGTCTGATTTAAGAAGAATAATGTAATACCCCGACCCGAGTTAACCGGTACCCGACCTGGGTCAGACCGGGCCATGACATATAATCCCGAGTTGTACCAAAATTTGACTACGTAAGTAAAATTGATGCTCAATTTAATAACCTACGTTGCATGGGTGTAAATGGCAGACAGCCACAAGTAACCGGGTACCGTCGCACTAGAAGTCAATTTTTTGAAAAACGTGCAATTAAGTATACGTATATTTAAGTGGAGATACATACATATATGTATACATGTATAAATAAATGATTATTTAAGTATATTCATTACAAAAAATAACACTTTTAGCGACGCAAATTATTATGCGTCGCTAAAAGTGGCCTTTTGCACCGAAACCACCTCACACACCTCACAAATGATAAAATAGACTTGCACGAACTTACGACACTCGGTTCCGATGCCCCGTTTGAAACTTATGCAAGTTGCAGCCTCAAAAAGGCCCATTTTGGGGTTTTGACAGACCAAAATGCTGGATATCGGCCTAACTGCACCGAAACCACCTCACACACCTCACAAATGATAAAATAGACTTGCACGAACTTACGACACTCGGTTCCGATGCCCCGTTTGAAACTTATGCAAGTTTCAGCCTCAAAAAGGCCCATTTTGGGGTTTTGACAGACCAAAATGCCGGATATCGGCCTAACTGCACCGAAACCACCTCACACACCTCACAAATGATAAAATAGACTTGCACGAACTTACGACACTCGGTTCCGATGCCCGGTTTGAAACTTATGCAAGTTTTAACTCCAAAAAAGGCCTATTTTGGGGTTTTGACAGATCAAAATGTCGGATATCGGCCTAACTGCACCGAAACCACCTCACACACCTCACAAATGATAAAATAGACTTATGCTACTTTATGTCGTTCTTACTATTTATGCATGCAAAAAAAAAAAAAACTATTCACATTCTATGTTCATATATATTTAATAATTGTTCTAATATATGTCGTTTGATCTTTATTTCAGATTGATCGGGAATTATTGTCGCACCGCCATCTTTATGTTTTGCATCGGAACTTGTTATTTTTATTTTTTATTTTCATAGACATCTGTAGTAACATTTTGGAGACAATTTTTAATTTTTCTATTTAGTGATGAATGGTACTGTTACAATTGTACATAATTTGTTTAATATATATATGAATGTATTTTTTTGCTTTAAAATATTCATTTCAGAATGCTTGGATTTTATTGTATATCAGGATGGATGATTGATACAGGTTTAAACAGGAACAAAACAGTATTAAAACAATGCAGATACGGTTGAAAAAAAAAAAAAAAAACACTTTTAGCGACGCACACCATAGCGTCGCTAAAATTCTGAATCTAATTTAAACAGTCAGTATTAGCGACGCACACTGTGCGTTGCTAAAAGTCAGTATTGGCGACGCATCACATGTGCGTCGCTAATACTACTTTTACTGACTTTTAGCGACGCACACTAATACTGAATTTTAGTGCCATTGGGAATTATTGGCGACGGACGGATCCAATTATTAGCGACACCCTATGTGCGTCGCTAATAGTCACTTTTAGCGACACCAACGATTTTGTACGTCGTAAATAGTATTAGCGACGGCGCTTTTTGTGACGCCTTAGCGACGCACAAATGCACTATTAGCGACGCACATGCGCGTCACTAATAGTGCATTTTGTTGTAGTGATACGTGTTCAGAGTGGTAGTATTCAGCGAGGCCTAGGGCACTGAATACGAGCTCAGGGCAAGATCATTCGGCGAGGCCTAGGGCACCGAATGTGAGCCACAGGGGTATCCGGGCCCCACCAGTACCAGAGCATCTCCAGTTTATTGATATCATTACCTTATTGTTAATATTGTTGATATTCATAGCTTGAGCCTATTACTTCATTATGATTGCTCATGAGATTTACTCAGTGTTATTCGAAGCTTTATTTCAGTGATGTTATTCAGTGCATATGATCATATTATCAGATAGTTTCCTTTACTTTGTTATTGAGCTCCTTGTCAATTGATGATTCCTTGATGAGTATCATTTGATGATTCCTTGTTGAGTTTTACAGTTATGACTGGCTATCATATCTGCATTTATCCTAGTTCTTCATGGATAGTGCTTCTATATTCTTGTACACATGACAGAGCAAAGGAGAATTACTTACTGAGCTTTAGTTAGCTCACCCCTTATTTCCCAACTTTTTTTAGGAAAGGACGCGGTAGGCGAGCAGTAGCAATAGCAGTGGACATATTTTGAAGTTGCAGGGTAATACTTGGTACAGACAGTCTTGTAGCTCTCCCATGTTGTCCACGTCTTGGGGAAGACCAGTTATATTAAGAAATTTTGTATTCCGCATTTTGTAAACACTATGTATTTATTACATGCAACTTTTATCTACGATTCCGCATTTTTATTAGTTGCATATTAGTAACACTGATCGTGTAGCAAGTTAAGAACCCTTGGTTCGGCAACCAATGTCGAATCGGGTGCACGACACGATATCCGCAGAGGGTGGGTCCCGGGTCGTGTCAAATAAAAACTTATCATAGAATTTAGGCTTTACACAGTCTAAGAATAGGTTAAGATCACAAATTGATGATAATTGAAGTACATGTGAAATTTATGAAATTTTCATAAATTGTTTTAGGCTTATCAAAAGAAAGGGAAAGGCACATTAATAGCGCCAACCCCGAAGTTTAAGATGCGTAACCTTGTATTTGAAGTAGATATTTAACTCCAGGGATTTGAAGAAGTTTTAAGTTCAAAATATCTGAAGCATTTGAATTTCAAATTCAGTATTTACATGATATGTTTTAAAGTATTTCTGTTCTTTATAAAACCTTATTGTGGCATGCTCAGTGAATGGTTTCTACTACAATCTCTCTTTAAAATATGTTTCAACATGTCTAAGTTTTAAATGCAAAATATTAGCAAATGTTCTGAATTTGCATATTCCAAGTATTTGAAGACTCTATCGTGAAGTCATGAACATCATGTTTTGAATGCTCATAAAAGCATCTATTTGAAAAAGTCATGTGTTAAATGTATTTAAATGCAACTATAGGGAGATCATGTTTTAATGTTTTGAATAGCATCTATTTGAAATTGTTTGATATGCCTCATGTTGCCACTGGTAATGCAAGATAAATCATGCATAAGCACTACAAATGATATTGAGTTTCTTCGGAACTCAATTGACATGTAAAATGCCAAGTAACAGGATCTAATCCCCCAGGCATGAGATTCTTCACAGAAAGTAATACTAAAGTCCGGTTCAAAACAGATTCTACTAATGAAAGTGATAAGATGTTATGTTCAAAAATGGTACCAGGTTTTACCCCCATTTTTCCAAACGTATTTACATGTTTTGAAGTTTCTTTTTGATATATTTGAAGAAGCACCAATTTAGCTTGAATACTTTAAATGTTTCAAAGCTATCTATTTTAAAGAATCCATATATTCTGTATTTGAAGTATGTGAGCAATTAGTAGTGAATGTTTTATAAACTCTCCTATACTAACCACTACCAATTGAAAACCCATGACAAATGCTGGAATTACTCACGAGCTTAGTTTAGCTAATATGGATTTATCCAACATATATACAGGTATCTGAAGTGATCCTGACTTTTTGGTGATGAAGATGGATAGAGCTTTTGCCCATTTTGAGAAAGGGCGTAGGAAGTTCCATATAGGATTAGCAGTTTTGGGAAGCACTAAGGACTTATAGTTAATCACTTTTTTATAAGTAGTTTTAAACAGTATTGTACTTAAGTCCCACGGGACAACCGAACATGTATTATTTATAAAGTCTTAAAAGTTTTTATTATGCTCTGAATGTATAATCATGTGTACCGTTCTAAAAAGGCGCAGTACCGGGTGGATGTGCGGGAAATTTAAAAGAAGAAAAGAAAAGAAAAACCTTTTACGCTTCCGTAAACATAGGCTGCACCGCCGTCTGGCATAGTTGCTTACTTGAGCCTCACTCGACAGCCCCTGGGCCGAAGGGTGGCGGTCGCTATTCGTGATCCGTATAGGGTGGGTTTCAGGTCATGACAAAGTGGTATCAGAGCTCTAGGTTGACTTAAACAAACTTAGTGACACTAGAAGAGTTAGAAACAGAACTATGAGTTAGGTAGGTTCCAAGCTACCTAGGATTTTGAAAGATAGCAAATGAGTTAGTAAGAAAAACCTAGGTGAAGTACATGATTTGATTTGAAGGCATGGTATGGGACCCGCATTTCATAAGGTAGATATTTGAAGTCTATGATTTGTTTTGAAGGTGGGGTATAGGAACCGCATTACATAAAGTCGATATGTGAAGTATATGATTTAATGAAGGCAGGGTATAGAACTTGCATTACAGTAAAGTAAGTGATTAAAAGTACGAGTTTAATAAGAAGGCAGGGTATAGGACCCGTGACTAAATAGGAGTAGTAAAATGAAGACAAGAAATAAATATGAACTATAAAACCACTACAAAAATAAAAAAAATGATAAGCTTTAAACCTCAAAACCTGAAATAGGTAAATATAACCTTATGTAATAAAATATATGATGAAAAACTAACAATACTTGTCTTTCAGCGTCAATGGTAAACACAAGAAGGAATGCAAGAAACCTTGAGGAAAGACTAGACCGAGTCGAGCAAATTTTAGAAATAATGGCTCAAACCATGATAGGTGTCCAAGCTCAGGGCAGGGCACCACAACACGTACAAAACCCCGAGCTACCACAGAATCAGGACAACTTGCTGAAGCAAAGAACATTTTGATTTATAAAATGTTCTAGAGCTTCAAGCCTCCTAGATTTGATGGGCTGGAAACTACTATTGACGCTGAGGCATGGGTCCTGGAGATGGAACATATATTCAAAGTCTTGCCATGTATAGAAGAGCAGAAAGTCTCCTTTGTTGCCTTTACCTTCAAGGATGCAGCATATAGATGGTGGCTTCTAGAGAAAGAAAGAAAGCCTTCAATGACCTGGGAATGATTTTTAGAAGTATTTTATGATAAACATTTCCCTTGGTCGTTGAAGAATCAGAAGATAGCAGAGTTTGCAACTCTGACACAAGGGACTATGACCATAGGAGAATATAAGGCCAAGTTCATGAAACTAGCCCATTTTCCACCTCACATTATCATCATAGAAGATCTAAAGTCCAGGAAGTTTGAGAATGGCCTCAGAGATAGCATTAGGTACAGACTCGAGCACTTTGAGCTTCCGACGTACAATGCCATAGTGAACTGTGCCAAGATCTTCGAAAGAGCTGGGATTGCTCTATCCTAGAAGAAAGACAAGAAACAAGTTAGCCCCATTCCCCAATAGATGAAGAAGACTAGGACAGGAATCAGGAGTATGACTTCTGTCAATGAAAGGGGAAATACTAGTCAAAAAATGGCAGAGACTGTTTTATGCCCTACTTGTCAAATGCGACATTTTGCACCCTGTCGGCAGGTTACTGGAGCCTGATACAAATGTGGGCTAACTGGGCATCTTATTAAAGATTGCCTAAATTGGAATTCAATTATCAGGGAGCCTACTGCAGTAGCTTCATCAACTACGCCATGCACACAGGCTCTGACTGCTGAGAAACCAAGAGGGAGCAAGGAACCTATGAGGTACGGACGAGTATTCAATATGTTTTCTGACATTACACAGACCTCTAAAAGTCAATTAGGTACATCGTCCAATACTTCATTTCTGTCTTATATATATGCTTGTCATTTAAATTTGACTACTAGACACATTAACATGGTAGATAGAAATAATGAAGAAAGAAAAGAGAGTAGAATCTTACAAGGACAGGGAATACTCAAGTTTTTAGGACAAAACTCTAATAAAGAGGGGCGAATATAACACCTTGACCCAAAATACCCAAGCGAATTGGCTCACTTTACGAGATTTGGAATAGTAGTTTAAATATAATTACAAAAAGACCAAGAGTTGGGCAATATACGAGAATTCACAATAATAAATACATACGTTACATACGTACATTACGTGTGTACATGTATATAATATATATATATATATATATTCATGTATATAAATATATGTATAATACACACACTAAGTGTGTGTGTGTGTACTATTGGATGTATTTATATATGTAGGAATATATATATATATATACCTATAAAAATATATATAAGTATATATGTTGCATTTTGTGTGTTCAAAATATAGATTTGGAATGAGTGAGGAAGGGCTGTTGGCATCTAGTGTGTGTTTTAGTATAATATACATATATGAACACAAAATATCAGCAAGCATTAAATGGAAAGCTAAAAGAAAAGAAAGAAATCAGAAAGGAGGTCAAGTAAGGGAGGAAGAAAGAGGAATTATGGGCTGCAGGTGGGTGATTTGTGCCTATATATACGATTAGTTAGCCTAGAGAAAATCAGAAACCAAAGGAGGAAAAACCAAGAAGCTGAGAGTGTTTCTGAGATTTATAAGAAGGAAGAAAGGAGAAATTGAGAAGAAAGGAGAGGAAAACTGCTAGCCAAAAGCTCATACGTGTAGAGATTGGAAAAATCAAAGTATATGTTTCATTTGTGCCGGTAAGGCACCATTTATCATTGTTTGTCGGTAGGGCATTGTACATGCATTATTTAGGCATACATCATGTTTAGAAGCATATTTTGAGTATGCTTTAGAAGAGAAATATGCTTAGAATGTTAAAATACACCTCCTAAGAAAATTTAAGCCTAATCGGAGACAGTTTTCAAAAATAGACCATAAAGGGCATCCCCGGTGGACCCGACCAAAACCGCCAACGAGCAAAAAAAAAAAAAATTGGAAAAATATCATTTAAAATAATTTTAAGAACTTTGGTTAAAGTAAAATGTCGAATTGAGGCGTTTTGGGACGAGTTGTAGTGTAACGGGGTCGTGAACTCATTAAGGTTAAAAGGGTCATTTCACCCCTTGGTCCATTTACTATAAATAGGACCTCTTAGTGTAAAAAATACATAATTTGGTCTAAGAATACAACAGCAAGTCGTGCATGGAGAGAAAGATGAAGAAAACTTAGGGTTTTTCAACTTTCAAGCTTCCAAAACTCACTTCTAGGCGTAGATTTTCACAAGACTTCCTTTTAGGAAGTTGTTCCCAACATCAAGGGATACATTCTCACTGATTGGTTTGGCTGAACAATGAACACAACTCCCTAGGATTTAGAAAAATCCTTTTGGGTATGATATCTTGCTAAGTAAAGAATAGGGTTAAGTTTGTGAGTGTTTTATATATTGATTAAATGATTTATAAGTTTATTTGCTGTTAGAAGTCACTTAGCATGTAATTGCTTTGAAAATCTAGAGTTGGTTGTTTGTGCACTTGTGTGTTCTTTGAGTTCCTTGAGAATTTGTCAAAATGATGAACATGTAACTTGAATATATGTTTGATTCATTACATTGTGGCTTATGTTCATGTGAATAGACCTGTGTTTTGAAAGATATGATTGTTTAATGAATTGATGCTTTATGTAATTATGTGTTCTTTGAGAATTGGTAATATTGTGAACATGTAACATGAGCATGTGTTTAAATTGATTGTATGTAGCATATGTTCATGTGGAAGAAGTTGTGTGGTTTGAAAGTTAGAATTGACTTTATGGATGATGGAGGACTTAAGGTGTATACCATGTATTTGATAAAATATCTTATTGAACTTGCATAGAAAAATCAAGGCATCTTGGTTTACTTGAATTTTTGGAAACATGGCGTGGGTTGAACACTTTGGTACTATGCATTATGAGGGTGTAGATCTTGTGGTGAAAAACCTAAAATCTAGCCAATTACAGTACTTGCATGCTGATAGGGGCAGACTGTGAAGCGAGACATACGACAGTACTCGCGGGCTGACGGGGAAGGACCGTGAAGCGAGCATGTATTGGGCATAGAGTTGCATGTGTATGTCATGTATATTGTCATTGCATTACATTGATGAATTGGAAAGGATATAGATTATAAACGTACATTTTGCACATGCCACGCCTTAACTTTGTTCTTTGCATTAGCATTATGTCAAACCAGTGGTTGTGTTGACCCCTCGTGGGATATCATATTACAGATGAGGCTCTCGGTACTTGAGACTTGAAGAAGTCTTGAAGAATGGAAGGGACATGGACCATGAAAGATATTTGGCCCTTGGGGTATATTTTTGTATGTATGAGGGCATAAGTCCTAAGACATGTGTATTCAAATTGTAGAAATCTTGTATAGGATGAGAAAAATGGGCAAGGCCCTAAAATCGTAATGAACATGAAGTTTGTAACATTTAAATTTAAGGTATATGTGTATGTATGGTGGATTGTGTGTTTAAACTAATGTAAAAATGTTTAGTTGAATTAAAGGATGCATTTAGGTTGCTAGTAGAGAATGATAGATTGCGTTTTGGGATATTAGGTGGAAAAAAGGCTTAGAAAATAAAGGAAACTATGCTAAAATTTTTTGAAATTAAAAGGGTAGTTAGGTGTGTAAAACACCCTAAATATAGGTGGAAAAAGTGCCAAAAAGGGGGGTTAAAAACCTTGAAGAAAGAGGTTAAAAATGGGAAAAAAAGTAGCTTGCAAAACTTTGGAAAACAGAGAAAATTGACTGCTGGATAGAAAAATTCAGCCGCAGCCAACTACAGTAAACCTACAGGAAAAATCAGGTTTTGGACCAGACCAGCCATGCCCATGTCGTGCGCCTGCCTGCAGCCCCGCGCGTGCAAGTGCCTTGCCCCTGCGAGCTGTCACATCCCGAACCCCACCCTACGCGGATGTCGAGGACGTGATGCCAGTCAGCCGCCACGCGACCAACCGAAGGCAATTTCTGAACTTTTCAGTGAATTGCACTCCGACTGTAGGGTCAGATGCAGCGGAATTTAAAAACTTTTTGTCAAGGGAATGCAACTCATGTATCCACCGTAGGATATGTATCACACAGAGCAAGTCTAAAATCCAACAGCTAACAATTCTAACCTCAGAGCATATCTATAATCCGACCTATAACAACAGAGCAGAACTATAATCTCTAGAGTACCGTTTAAATCCATGAGCCATGTCTATATCTAGTACATATCAGTCAAGTCAGTCGTATTACATCACTCACCTGATTAAACAGATTCAATCCTCAGTAATCTAGTCTCCACAGATCAGTGCCATCAGATCCAACGAATATCATTCCTGAAAAATGTTAGGGAATGGGGTGAGCTTCGAAAAGCCCAATGAGTAACACAGGTTCCCTGTCAAGGGTTTCAAAACCATTTCTTGTTTACAAAGCACAAGGGTAGTTCAGTTGTTTCTGAAATAGTAGTTTTATAAATCTACTTTAAATGCAGTTTCAGTAGAATAAAACAGGACTGAACTAAACGGAACAACAAATTAGAACAAACGGAACAGTGCATGATGCTAATATCAATGAGAGTATAGGCAATTAATTCAAATATCAGAACAGATCAGTACTGGGCGGATCATAACAGGGCATAACAATAATATATCAGTTAGGCGCGTAATCAAGCCTACTTATGCCAAACCGCTCATAAACAGAATGGTACCCAGAGTCAGACACATCATAGCAGAACAAAATCAGATAGACCATAAAACGGAACAAGACAGACCGAACAAAACAATAGTAGGATGGGACAAAATCATGCCGCGTACAATACAGTATAAAAGTTTGCATTTAAAAACATGCATTCAGACAGTATAACTTTTAAAATCGTACAGTGCATCAAAATACAGTATCTATGCAGTAACTTATATACCAAGTCAAGAATTCGGACAAATCATAACGAAACTGGACCATATATCAATCAAGACGGACAGATTATTAACGGACGGTACATAACGGGATCAGACGGAACAAAACACCAGATCAAGTCACAGGCATAATCAAGGACAGAGGCATAACAGGACGGACCATAACGGGACAAAACAGAGCAATACATCAATCAGAACAAGACATATCGGAACTGAACATGGCGGATCAAAATGGTACAATATCAATCAGGACAAGTCATATCGAAACTGAACATGACGGAACAAAATGAAACAATATCAATCAGGACAAGTCGTATCGGAACTGAACATGACGAACAAAATGAAACAATATCAATCAGGACAAGTCATATCGAACTGAACATGACGAACAAAATGAAACACTATCGAATCAGGACAAGTCATATCGGAACTGAACATGACAGAACCCAAAAAATAAACAATATAAGCAGGACAAGTCATATCGAACTGAACATACGGAACAAAAGGAAAACAATATCAATCAGGACAAGTTCATATCGGAACGACATGACGGACAAATGAAACAATTCATCAGGACAATCTATCGAAACTGAACATGACGGAACACACGAACTATCAATCAGGACAAGTAATATCGAAACTGACCATTACGGAACAAATGAACATATCATCAGGACAAGCCAATATCGAACTGACATACGGAACAAATGGAACAATTCAATCATGACAGTCATATCGAAACTGAACATGACGGAACAAATGAACAATATCAATCGGACGTCATATCGAACAACATACGGAAACAAAATGACATCAATATCGAACTAACAGACGGACAAGTCATTCAACGAACATATCGGAAACAAACGAAACAATACATCTATCAGAACAAGACATATCGGAACTGAACAGGACGGAACAAACTGGTACAATATCAATCAGGACAAGGCATATGCTACTTTAAATATATGCTTTTTCTTTTAAACAGTATAACGTTCAAAACAGTACAGTGCTTTAAAGTACAGTATCTAGACAGAACTTATACACCAATTCAGGAGTCAGGTTTACTCACGAGACGCAACAGTACAGAATAAAACCATGACAGACCATACAACAGAACAAGACAGACCCGAACTGAACAAGAGAGCAGGACAGTACAAAATCATGTTACGTGTAATACAGTATAAAAAGTATGCATTCAGACAGTACAGTATACAAAACAGTACAGTAAATCAAAATACAGTAACTAGACGGTGTACTTATACACCAAGTCAGAAGTTCCAGGTTACTCACAAACTGTTACGGTTATCTCCTTGCGCAAACAATCCGATAACCTCCAGATACGTCAGGCATCTCCATGTATATCCTGAACAATAATCATCAATCATATACAAATCAGAACTCATCCATTCAGGTCTCATTTGTCATCTTAGGTATCATCGGTTTACCTAAGATAGCCTAGTAGCCTTTCGCCCTCTCATCGAGTTTCATCCGGGGCTATTTTATTCTTAAATTAGGCTTAGCAGTCATCAAGATTATAACCCAAGTCATTTAGACTTCAATCGTTATCAGTCGATCACTTATTCAACCTTAGGGGCAAAATGGTCATTTTATCACTCTTGCCCCGGGCCATGTCAAGGCCCTCCGAATAGTCTTTATATCTTAAATATAAAGTTCTACGTCTTTTAGACTCCAATAGGCATCAGTTAGGTTCTTATTTTAACCATAGGGGCAAAATGGTAATTTTGTTATTCTTGCCCCGGACCCAATCGTGGTTCTCAGAATATCCCATATATCGTATACATGAAGTTCTAACTCTTTTAGACTTGAATCGCTATCAGTTAAGTGCTTATTTAGCCTTAGGGGCAAAATGGTAATTTGTCCATTCTTGTCCCGGACCCTATCGTGGTCCTCAGAATAGTCCACATATCTTAGATATGATTTTCTAAGCCCTTTGGACTTCATTTGGTATCTGCTTTAGATCGTCGGGACACATCGGTCATTTCTCGTTTTACGCGTTGACTGTCTCGGAGTCTTATTTAGCCCTTCAGTGTTCATAATTATCCCTATGACAATTTATCAGATCAGTTTGACCTTTATTCCACCTCTACTTTGCACTTCATGTGCTCAGGGGTATTTTGGTCATTTTACGTTTCGTAAGATTTTGACTCCGAATCATTATTTAATCATGTTTACAGTCTCACCAGTATCTGGGCTTCTATCGCTATCAATTTCGTCCCAATCGGACTTCATTTGGGCTTCGTACAGTATCAGGGGTAATTTGGTAATTTCACGTGTCATATTTTTCGGCACGTTAGTTCATAAAATGGACCTCACCATTGGGTCCAGAGTGTCCGACATAATTAAGTTGGACTATCTGTTATGTTTAATTGACCCTAGGAATTATTAGGGGCAGTACGGTCATTTACACTTTATGTGTCTGTATTTTTCGGGACTTCGGTTCGTTAAACGGACCTCACCGTTGAGTTCGGAATGCCCGACATAGTCAAAATAGGCTGTCTTTTATTTTTAGTTGGGTTCGGGTACCATTAGGGGCAGTACAGTAATTTACACCTACGTGTCTGTATTTTTCAGTACATAATTTCCCAATTTGGACTGTACCATTGAGTCCAGAATACTTGAAATAGTGAAAATACTCTATTTATTTGCTTTATTTGGACTCCGTTTGACATGATTAATGTCCAGGGGTAAAATCGTAATTTTACCTAATTAATAAAATAATTAAATAATTATTTTATTATTTAATTAATTTGGCAAGGGCTTAAATGTATAATTTTCCCAAAATCTGGGCCACTGTGCAATATTCAGAACTTTTGGGGCAGATCCGTAATTTTTAGAAAGTTTCAGGGTCAAAATATAATTTCATTAAATTAGGGTTCAAACCCTTTGGTTTTTGGGTTCAAAAATTGAACCAGTCCAAAACCTCCAAAAACCAACCGGTTCAGTTAGGCCAGAGAACCGGAATTACATATCCCCTTTATCCCCAATTTGGCCCCTATCCACGGTTAGGTTATCTAGTTCCCAATTTTAATTTGTTATCACCGTACCCAAACAGGCCGAATTTGATTTAAAACAAATCAGGTAAGCCCAAAACGGTGTAGTTTCAATTAAGCAGTGGCACGCTCATGCGTTGCCACGTGTATGAGTCGGTTGGGCATGACTCGGCCAACTCGGCCGAGTCGACTCCATCTTCCCCGTTTCTTCCAACAATGTCGCCCTAGTTGCAGTCACGGTTTTCTCCAATTTCGTGGAGTTTCAAGTACATTCTTCAATCTGTTTTGATCCCAAATGGTTCCTGGTCGTCATGCCAACACTTTGGCATCGGTTTCATGAGTCGAATCAAGCTCAATAGCTTGATATATGGAGGAATAACAGAAAAGATATTTCGGCTATTAAATCCTCATTTCTCCACCAAACTTCATGCTTCTTGTCTCTTTGTGACCGTAGTAACAGGGGATTCATTTTCCCATTCTCAAGTTTCAGTTTGGAAGCCTATTTTAAAGTTTGGGTTCCAATGGCCGAGACAATAGGTTCGGTTTTGAGGGTCTTCCCATGCGATTTTGGATCGCGGTTTAGTGGTTTTTGAACCATTTTCGTGTCTAGATCAGTTCTAGACCATCAGGGGTTAGCTTGGTTGAGATCGTATCAGACCTGCAACTCATGGTCATTAATGGCAGTTTTACTACGGTTCTGTGTTTTTGGGGCAGTTCTATTGGTCCAAATGTGCACAATCAATCCAGATTTCATTGTCTAACTATGATACATGCAATGATACTCTCAAGAACATCAAAACAGTAGCTGAAATTTACAAAGGGAAATTCTCAAAATTTTTGATGGTTTACCTTTGTACAGTGGTCTCATCTCAGGTTTGTGTTCATGCATGTGGCTCTAGTGCAGTCGTGCCCCTCGGTTTGGTCACACAGTGCAGAGTTCTCCCCCTTCTTTGTGCATTTCCAATGAATGACATGCACACACACACCATGGACATACAAATTCTCACACCATTTCTCTCTTTCAATATCAGTTTACAGGATCATTTTCAGGCCTGTTCTCCCTCCATTGCATATATGGAGATGTGTAAATGCAAATCTGATTTTTCTTGTTCAATACATCTCCCAACCTCATGATTAATTTGCATGTATTTTGGTTGGAGGAGAGGTCATCATGTGGTGTATAGGCATGATGATCTAGGGTGCATAGGCATGATGGCCTAGGGGCATAGGGTGATGCATGGATGAGGTGTTGCATGTTTGGTTATTGGTCACTTGGGGGGGTGACCAAATCAGATTTATAGTTATATATATATATCTTTGTATATTTGTACACAAAGATACCCCTAGCCTAGTTGGTATTTTTTTTTTGGATGAGGTTTCCTTTCACTCAAAGGTCAAGGGTTCAATTCCCTTGGCCTCCCCTTTGGCCATTTTTCCCATATTTTCGGTTAAGGCCACGTTTGGTTGCGCAGAAATTCAGTTTTCCATGTTTGCTACATAACTTTCATTCCGTAGCTCCTTTTTCGATGCGGTTTCTTCCGAGAGCTTCATAATTCAGTTCGCTTCAGTGTCAGAGGTTCCATGTCGTTTATTAATCATTCAGGATTTTCGGGGTTAACTAATTCGGATTTCGTTAGTGTTAAAGCAGTGTTATTTCGCCGAATTAATCAGTAATTGGGTTCGGGTATTTTACCCTTTTCCTCCAGACATATTTAATTATTTTATCGATCTATCATGATCGCCGGGATTATGATTAATTCCCTAGATCATTCTATAAGCCGGTAATAATTAATAACTAATTATTAATTACGTAAAGTCGGGGTGTTACACGAGCGCCCAAGCCCTGCCTTGCTGCACACCAGCACGTTGCCTCCTTGTGCGCCAGCCTGTTGCACCTCCATGTCACCAACACTTGGCCACCCTTTTTAAGCCATGCTTGGCCACCTTTCTTAGCCATGTTTGGCCACCCTTTTGAGCCATGTTTGGCCACCCTATTGGACCATGTTTGGCTAATCCTTGGGCCATGTTTGGTTTCCTTTTTGGGCCATATTTGGCCACCCTGTTGGGCCATGTTTGGCCACCCTCATGGGCCATGTTTGGCCACTTCCTTAGACAAATTTTGGTAGACCTTTTGACCTATTATTGGCCCATGTCTTAGGGCATTTAGGGCCCATTTGGGCCATTATTCCAAGGCATACTCAGAGATTTTTTGGGGCCATTTTTGAGATTATTTTTTTTATCATGACTTAGACTTATTTTGACTGTTGATTGGGAGGGAAGTTTGAGTGACATTAGGAGACCATTTTGGTTAAGCCTAATAGCAAGTTTTCATTTCAAATCTTGGGGAAACATGGGAGAATAAATGCATAATCAACTAAATCAATCTTAATTGCCTTTCATTTATTTTTCTTATTTAATTTCATTTCACTCACTTCCCGGGTTTATGACAATTCAGGGCGTGATAACATGGTATTAGAGCTTAGGTTCGAATATTTAGAGACTGTGGGATGTTGTTGAACAAGATAGGGCCGCAACACACGATTTGAGATTTTGGTGAGCATTGTGTGATGTGTAAGGACTTGTTATATGTATGTTATGACATATTATAGTTGTTGCTTATGAAGTGTAAATTGTTGACATGTATATGCTTGATGTTCTTTTAAATGCCGATGTCTAATATGAAAAGGAGATATTAATTTCTTTTCTTGGACTTGTAGACTTATGCCACCAAAGAGAACCCCAGCGAGACCCGGCACCACCTCGGCGTGGCAGGCCTAAAGCTGCTACTCATGCACATAGCGTAGCTAAGGAGGTTATTACTTCTCCACCTGCCCCAGCAAAGGAGGTGGAGTAGGCTACTGGCACTAAAGATATGGTGACCATTTTACAGGTGTGCTTTTGCACTATTCAGGAGACCAAGCCTACTGGTGGTGAGACTAGGGATACCTTCGTGATGAAGGTGTTCTAGCGGATGAGACCTCCCATATTTATAGGGCAGCCTGACCCCTTAGTTGCCGAGGAGTGGCTAGATCAGATTACCAGGATTCTAGACTCCTAGGGGATTGTCGAGCCACACTTAAGGATCAAGTGTGCCATCTTTCAGTTTACAGAGTTGGCCAGCCAGTGGTAGAGATAAGCTGCTAGGAGGTTAGACCGTTTCAAAGAGGGCTGGAATGCATTTGTGGCCAAGTTCAATGACTACTATTTTCCCGAGATTGCCCGGATAGGAATTATAGATAAGTTTGTGGCACTCTTCTAGAGAGATATGACAGTGACTCAGTATGAGTCTCATTTTACTGCATTGGGCAGATTTGGCCCACATATTATAGAGACTGAACGACTGAGGGTTCTTTAGTTTATCAAAGGGTTGAAGACTTCCATTAGGGATAGGCTGGCTGGTCACATTATTGATACCTATGATGAGGCAGTGACCAGGGCCACCAGGGTAGAGAGGGAGCTAACTAACCTTAGAGGGATTAGAGAGTCCTGGGCACAGAGTAGGGCAGTTCCAGCACAGACTTCTACATCTGTCCCAGTTGGCAGGGGACCATCGAAGAGGTACCAGACTAGTATTTCTTCTACACAGACATTGCGGCGACCTGCCTAGTTTTTGGCCCCCCAACCTACTCTGCCTATTACTTCCTAGGGGGAGTATCCTAGAGGCCCCTGACTTGTTATCGGTGTGGACAGCCTGGCAATAGAATGGCCAATTGCCCCCAAAGGGATCCTAGTCAAGGACACGGAGTTGGATCGAGCTACGAATCATTTTTGCCTCCGGTATAGGGTCAAGGGTGGAGAGCTCCTTAGCTTTGTTATACCTGTCACTAGACGGACCATGTTAAGGCCAATTGTCCTCAAGGGCAGACTTCACAAGGCTCACAGAGACCGTATTACTATCAGCCCATTCAGCTTGCACCCTCCACACAGAGTATTAGATCTCCCAGACAGAGAGAAGGGGGACAGTAGGGATCGAGAGGGGGAGGTAAACAGAGCCAGACCACTCAGGGTCGTGCTTATGCGGTAACCAACTTCTGGACCTTCAGTGGTTTGAGGTACATTCCTTGTGTTTAATTCATGGGCCAGCGTACTAATAGATTCTGGTGCATCTCATTCATTCATATTTACTATGCTTGACATGACATTGGGGTTGCAAATAGATTAGCTAGATCCACTATTACATGTTGACACACAGATTGGGGGTAGTGTGACACTGACGAGAATCTGTAGAGATTGCTCGATAGAGATAGCTGATCGCATCCTTTATTTTAACTTCATTCTACTTGACACGTCTGGTTTTGATTTTATATTGGGGATGGATTGGTTGTTTGCTTTCTAGGCGAGTATAGATTGCTACAGGGGGAGAGTGAAAGTGTACTCCTGAGGGTGATAGCTTTTATTTCATAGGGGATCAAGGGGATTTCTTAGTTCCACCCTTGTATGACTCTAGGAGTTGGGGAGGTCATCGTTACATGTTGGCTAGTTTGATAACAAATAGGAATGGGACTACAGAGACTACGTTACCGCTAGTAGTGGATGAGTTTCTAGATGTTTTTTCGGGATGACTTGACTAGTCTACCGCCGAGACGAGAGATAGAGTTCACGATAGAGCTTATCCCAGGCACTGTGCCTATTTCTATTCCACCTTACCGTATGACTCCAACTGAGTTGAGGGAATAGTTGACTAATTTGCAGGGCAAGGGTTTTATCCGTCCTAGTACTTTTTCATGGGGTGCTTTGGTATTATTTGCGAAGAAGAAGGATGGGACATTACGTTTGTGTGTGGATTATAGGAGACTAAACCAGATCACCATCAAGAACAAGTACCTACAACCGAGGATAAATGACTTGTTTGATCAGTTTAGGGGTTCGAGATATTTCTCGAAGATTGATCTTAGATCAGGGTATCATCAATTGAGAGTACGGGAGGAGGATGTGGCGAAGACAACTTTTCGCACTTGTTATGGCCACTATGAGTTTGTAGTTATGCCATTCGGTGTGACAAATGCCCCGATGGCATTCATGGACTTAATGTATCGTATCTTTAGTCCTTATTTAGATCAGTTTGTCGTGGTATTTGTTGATGATACTTTGATTTATTCACTTTTAAGGATGAGCATACTTTTCACTTATGGACTGTGTTACAGATTTTAAGGGAGCATCGTTTGTTTGCTAAGTTCTTAAAGTGTGAGTTTTGGCTTCAAGAGGTACAATTTCTAGGCCATGTAGTATTAGGTAGCAGGGTATCTATGGATCCTTCTAACATTGACATTGTTATGAGTTGGTAAAGGCCAAAGAATGTGTTTGAGATTCGGAGTTTCTTAGGATTGGCCGGATACTACCGATGATTTGTAGAGGGATATTCTCATCTTATCTTGCCGATGACTCGTCTGACCCACAAGGGCATTAGATTTGAGTGGACAGATGACTGTGAGCAGTCGTTTCAAGAGCTGAAGAAGAGGCTGACTTCAGCACCTGTCCTGATTATACCTAAGGGAGGTATTGGTAATACAGTTTATTGTGATGCTTCACGAGAGGGACTAGGTTGTGTACTGATGTAGGAGGGTAGGGTAGTAGCCAATGGTTCTCGTCAGTTGAAGAATCATGAGCATAACTACCCTACACATGATTTGGAGTTAGCTGCCATCATCTTTGCACTTAAGAGTTGGCGACACTACTTATAGAGGGAGAGGTTTGAGGTGTTCTCAAATCATAAGAGCCTTAGATATATTTTCAAGCAGAAGGACTTGAACCTTCGGTAGAGGAGATAGATGGAGTATATAGAGGACTATGACTTTGACCTTTAGTACCATCTTGGGAAGGCCAATGTCGTAGCAGATGCACTTAGCAAGAGACCGAGGAGCACTGTTGCTAGTATTGCTATTAGGGAGTGGGAGATGATGGGAGATATTGGTGAGTTTGACTTAGAATTCATCGAGTCTGAGGGATACACCACACTATTCAGTGTGTGTGCACAGCCTACACTGTTCAGCAGGGTTATTGAGGCACAGTTACAAGACACATAGGCAGAGCAGATTCGAGCATGAATTGCTAGTACTGAGGGCTTTGAGGGATGGAGAGTTCATTCTGACCTTAGCCTGAGGTATATGGGTAGAGTCTTTGTTCCAGAGTCTCTTAGGGCTGATGTTCTGAGAGATTTCCATTATTCATGTCTAGCAGTGCACCTAGAGGCCACTAAGATGTACCATGATTTACGCCGCCAGTATTGGTGGACGGGGATGAAGAGGGATATGGTGTAGTTTGTATCAAGATGTCTCACGTGCTTGTAGGTTAAGGCTGAGCACAAAAAACCTGAGGGTTTATTACAGCCATTACCAGTGGCCGAGTGAAAGTGGGAGTCTGTTGCTATGGACTTTGTGATAGGTCCTCCGAGGTCACCTAGAGGTCACAATGCGGTTTGGGTTATTATTGACAAGTTGATGAAGTCAGTGCATTTCCTACCGATTAGAGCGATCGATTTAGCGGATGTTCTTAGTAGGTTGTATATCCGAGAGATAGTACAACTACATGGGATTCTTGTTTCTATTGTTTCAAACCGAGATCCACGTTTCATTGCACGATTTTGGCAGAGTCTTCAAACAGCTTTGGGGACTCAACTACTGTTTAGTACTACTTTCCATCCTCGAACTGACGATCAGTCATAGCATACTATCCAGATACTTGAGGATATGCTTAGAACGTGTGTTATGGATTTTAGGGGTAGTTGGGAAGATCATCTTGCTCTAGTAGAGTTTGCCTACAACAACAACTATCAGTCTAACATCGAGATGGCACCTTTTGAGGCATTGTATGACAGGCTGTGTCGTTCATCGATATGTTGGACCGAGGTAAGAGAGACAGCTGCTTTAGGGCCTGACATAATCTATGAGACCACGGAGAAGATACAGATAATTAGGCAGCATCTGTTGACAGCTCAAAGTTGCCAAAACAATTATGCAGATAGGAGGCGACGACCTCTATCGTTTGATGTTGGGGGACATGTGTTCCTAAGGTAACCCCACAACGGGGATTAAGGAGATTCGAGCGTAGCAGAAAACTATCACCACGGTTTATAAGGCCATTTGGGATCGTTGAAAGGGTTGGTGACGTGGCCTATAAGTTGGCATTACTACCACTGTTATTTGGGGTTCATGATGTCTTCCACGTATCGATGTTGAGGAAGAATGAGCCTGACCCTTCACATGTGCTAGATTAGGTAGATCTTCAAGTAGAGGGTGATGTTTCTTATGATGAGAGGCCTTTAAAGATATTGTACTTGAGGGACCAGGTTTTGTGGGACAAGACCATCCTTTTGGTCAAGGTTCTTTGGAGCCATCACGGGGTCAAGGAGGCCACTTGGAAGCACGAGGCTAAGGTTCGCGCTAGGTATCCAGAGTTGTTTATTCAAAGAGGTACATTTCTAAATTTTGGGATTAAATTTCTTTAAGGGAGGAAGGATGTAGAGATTGGAAAAATTAGGGTAAATTTTTCATTTTTGCTGGTAGGCCACTATTCATGCACTGTTTGTTGGTAGGGCGTTATACATGTATCATTGAGACATAAGTCATGTTTAGAAGTATATTTTGAGTATACCATAGAAGAGAAATATGCTTAGAATGTTAAAATACAAATCATATGAAACTTTGAGCCTAATCGGGGACAATTTCAAAAATAAGTGATTATATGAGTCACTTTTGGAGTCAATTAGATTACCCATTGCATATGGCTAAATGATGAGCTAGAAACAATGATTTGAATGACCTTTGAAGTCATAAAAGTCAAACCCTTATAGGGATGATCTAATAGAACATAATCATGACTCTAGAAAGATGATTCAATTATTTTGAAGTTAACGAAGCCCATTAATAGTAAAACTTAGTGATAAATGAAACTTTTTGAGATTATTATATCTATGACAAGGAGAGATGACCCACTAAGATAGGAATGTTTATGCATTGATATGTATAGAGATACAAATTATTGATAAATACCCAAATAAAGAAAAGAATGAGAGGATATTGATACGTGATGGAATGTTGATAGATCCTTAGTTGCGGATAAAGTTGGCCACCTCATTTTATAACCTTGGAGCTAAGCAACATATACAATATTTCCTATCTAACCAAAGAGTTGAAACCTCAAATGGATAAGCTCAATAAGGACAGGAAAAGGAATGGGTGAAATGTGATAGAGTGGTGTAGATTATTTGTCATGACACGTGACCCAACCTATGCGGATTACAGGGACAAAACTGCCACCCTTTAGCCCGGGTCCCAGCGGGTAGACTAGAAACGACGGTACTGGACAGTGGTACGGCCATGAATGTGATTTGCGGAAGCGTGAAAATTTTTTCTTTCCGCAAATCCACCCTGGACTGTCGCTCTTCAAAATGGTACAATTAATTGACATACAGAGCTTACTAAATATTTAACAGTTAAACATATTACATGACCATTGTCCTTAGGGACTTAATTACATAATTTTTCCAAAATAAAATGCTACAAAAGGTTGACTAACTATTGGTCCTGACATTCCCAAAAATTGCTAACTTAAGTGTGGAGCTCCCGACACCCTTCCTTAGCACGGGCAAAGCTCCCAGTCATCTTCATTACCTAAAAAAGTCATGGGTAACAAATCCATGTGAGCTTTATGAATTCTCGTGAGTAATTCCAATACCTTGTCATGGGTTTTCAACTGGTAGCCGGTTAAGTACAACAGATTTATAAAACAGTCACTACCAATTACTCGTACATTTTAGATACAGAATATAAGAATCTTGAAACAGATAGCATGAAGCATCCAAGACATTCAGGCTAGGGACTTTATTTCATCAAATACAAGATATAGGAATCTTAAAAAACATGTAACATGAAGCATTTAAAGCATTTAGGAAGGCATTCAATATGTAGCAGGAAACTTCTAAACATGTACAGGATGGCCATTTGGTGCCAAATGGAATATTGAAATCCTTTTGTTATAAACAGAAGGATAAAATTCCTTTTCTTTTAAACAAGGGGGTATGACCCTTTTTTTCATTTTAAAAGCGAGGCCATTTGAAAACCCATTTCATGTAAATAGGGGTTCGAAAACCTTGTACCATTATTCATGAAAACAAAACCTTGTACCATTATTCATGAAAACAAAACATATAAACTCGGGTTTAGAAAAATAAGGGATAAACCTTCTGCCATTTCTAAATGTAACATCTTTTCATTTTTATTTTAGTGGAATCCATTTTGAACTAGACTCTCATTTTAACAGATCATTAGAGATATCTCATGCCCGGGGAATAAACCTTCTATCGGGCATTTACAAAATTTTGAGTCCCGAAGGGCCTCAATAGCTCGTAGTGCTTATGCACCATTATCTTGCATTAGTAGTTCGCAAATAGGAGGCATTTAAAATCATTTCCTTACAGATAGATGTTATTCAAGAGAATTTAAACATAACCTCAAAGTAGATACTTTTCAAGAACATTTAAAACATAAATTTTCAAATAAATGCTTTTCAAGAGCATTTGATAGCACTTTCATAAATATTTTAACAGAGCCTTCAAAATACTTGGAATATAAAATTCGGGAACATTTAAGGCATAACCTTCAAAGTATTTAATCACATCATTCAAGAATATTTAAAACATGGCTAGAATGAAAAACATTTATTTTTAGAGAGGCATTTTATACAAATTTTGAATTTAAATAGGCATGTTGTGGTACAAACTTACAAACAGTCAACAATTTATGTCACGACCCGAAACCCACCCTATGCGGATCTCGGATCGCAACCGCCGCCTTCAGGCCCGGGAGCCTGAGGGCAAGGCAAAACATGGGCGACGGTATCGAATAGCGGTGCGGCCTTGATTTGCGGAAGCGTGAAAAACCCTTTTCTTTTTTTTTTTTGTTTATAAAAATCCTTTAAAAACTTTCGCACAGCCGTCCGGTACTGTCGCTCTTCATAGCGGTACACATGAATAATCACATCAGAGCATACTAAAAATTAAAGTCTTATACATGATACATATTCGAATGCCTCAAGGGCTTAAGTACATATGTGGTTGCCTCTTGGGCTTAAATACATAATTGTCCCAAAAGTACGACATCAAAATTCGACCGACCATAGGCCCTAATACTTCCCAAAAATATCTCCAGAATCCTAATGGAGCTGCCTATCATTTCTCCCCAAATTGGGCAAGGGTCCACCCATCGTCATCACCTGAAAAATGTTAGGGAATAGGGTGAGCTTCGAAAAGCCCAGTGAGTAATTCTAACATCTGTCATGGGTTTCAATTGGTAGTGGTTTCGCACGTGAGAATTTTGTAAAATACTCACTACGAATTGCTCGTATACTTGGAACATAGAGTACATGCATTCTTTAAACAATGGCTTTGAAACATTACAGTATTCAAGCTAACTTGTACTTTCGGAGTAAAGTATGTGAATTTCAAATCATGTAAATATGCATGGTGAAAATGAGGGAAAAAGCCTGCTTCCATTTTCAACACACACCTTATCACTTTCATTAACAGAATCCGTTTCGAACCAGATTCCCATTTTACTTTTTGTGGAGATATCTCATATGCCTGGGGGATTAGATCCTGCTACCTGGCATTTATTTGTATCGTAGTTGGGTTCCTAAGAAACCCGATAGAAATCCGTGGTGCTTATGCACAATTTATCTTGCATTTAAAAGCATTTAACCCATAATTCCTTCGTGTGGATGCATTTAAAAGCATTCAAAACATACAGTTCATAATCTCATGATAGGGTATTGAAATACGTGAAACATGTAAATTCAGGATATATAATAACATTTGAAATCGAAATTTTAGACATGCAGAAGTATCTCTCAAAGAACAGTAGTAAGTTATTCAGGAAGCATGTCATAACAGAATATTTAAAACGGAATTGTGTAAAGACAGAATTTGATATTTAAAACATCATTCAAATCCGTGGAATTAAATCTCCACTTCAAATGTGAGGTTACTCACCTTGATTCCCCGGGTTTGCACTACTGGTGGGCTTTTCCCTTTCCTTTGTATTTCCTAAGAAAATTATAAAGAACTTGTTAACTTCACATTTACCTTAAATCGTTACCTATTCATGCTCTTTCATTTAATTTTAGGCCTGACGTATCCTAACTTCCTAGGATTGGTCTTACTAGTCAACTCGTGGTGACTTGATGAGTTTTATTTTATACGTGACTAAATTTTCAGTACCTATTTTGGTGTTATGGACTTCACCGTTGGGTTTGGAATGTCCGACATAGTCAAAATAGACTATCTTTTAGTTTCATTTGAGCTTCGGGTACCTTAGGGGTAGTTTGGTCATTTCGCGCGTCATATTTTTCGGAGTCCCGTCTCGTGAATCAGACCTCACTGTTGATCTCAGAAGGCCCAAGAAAATAAGATTACACTAATAACTTGTCTTATTTGGACATCGGTTACATTAGGGGCAATTTAGTAATTTGTACTTTAACGTATCGTAATTTTTGAAGCTTCGTCTCGTAAAATGGACCACACCATTGAGTCCGGAACGTCCAAAATAGTCAAAAACTACTATTCGTTTACTTTATTCGGACTCCGTTTGACTTATTTATGACCTAGGGGTAATTTGGTCATTTTTATTTAATTAATAAATTAATTAAATAATTTAATTTATTATTTATTAATTTATCAGGGGTATAAATGGAATAAAATTCCAGAATCTGGGCCAGAGTTGAATTTTCTAGAACTGTTGGGGTCATTTTGTAAATACCAGAAAATTGTAACTGAACCAAACGGTTCAGTCAGCATGCGACTGAACCAGACCGGTCCAGTCCGGTTCAAGGCAATGTGCTGACGTCAGGATGACGTCAGCCCCACAATTTAAAAATTTGAAATAACAGCATCAAAACGACGCAGTACAGTTTATGGGTTTTATCCGTTTCTCGGTCGGGTCGGGGCCCGACCCGAACCCGGTCCATGCCCGACCCGTACTGTTCATCGTCCCCAACACCCCTGGTCACTGTTGCCCTAATTTTTTAAAATTTTCTCTTCATCTTCGTGGAGTTTCGTGCACCCATTTCCACTGTTTCTCATCCTAATCGACTTCTGGAAGTCATATCATCAATCTAGCATCGTTTTAGAGCTTCGAATTCATCAATGGAGGTCTGTTTCAACCGATTATTGTGGGGAAATTCAGTTGGGTTATACGGCCTCATCTCTCCATCATTTTGCATGAGGTTTGATCCTCTGCAACCCTTACAACATGAGCTTCCATTACCAACTCATAAATTTCAGTTTAGGTGTCAAAATCAAAGAATCCATCTTTGGGCCGAAAATAATAGCCTCGGTTTTGAGGGCTTAGACCTAGGTCTCTAGGTCGCGGGTGGTAGTTTTCTAGGTCCTACCATGGTCTATTTCATGTATTGACCACTAAAAGTCCATGTGGTTGAGGTCGGATCAGACCTGCAACTTCAAGCTCCATTAATGGCGGTTTACCTACGGGTTCGTGGTTTGGGCAGTTTCGTAGGTCCATTTCAATCACAAGCAACCCAGTTTTTCAAGTTAAATTGTTACACATGCAATGACAGTCCTGAAAAGCTATAAAACAGTGGCCGAAATCCAAAGAGAAAAATGCTCAGAAAATTTTGAATTTCTTACCTTGTACACAGTGGTCTCCTAGGGTTCGTTTCAGTCAGAAGCCTCCCAATGGAGCAGGTCCGGTCTAGTGGTGCAGCCCTTCAGTTCCCAGTCCTTAGCCCCTTCAATGGATTCCCACAACTCAAGCTTTCTCTCTCTAACTTCCTCTCTCTAACCCACTTTCTCTCTCTATAAGATCAGTGCACTAGGTTCTCTACTGATCTGATTTCTCTTCCATGCATATATGGAGATTATCTAAATCAAAAATCAGATTGTCTTTAGTGTTTCATCCCCCCAAGTGCATGATGGATTTGCATGCAACTTGGTTGGGGGAGATGCAATCATGGGTGTATAGGCACATGATGATCTATGGGGGCATAGGAGTGATGCATGCTGATGTGTTGCATGCTTGGTGATTGGTCACTTTGGGGAGAGGTCAAATCTGATTGCTATTTATATATATATCTTTGCATATATATGCACAAAGGTGCTCTTAGCTTAGTTGGTAAATTTTTGGTAACCCAAATTCTGCCTAGGTTGGTCAAGGGATCAAATCCTCTTGGCCACAATTTTTGGTCCCTTTTCCATATTTCGGGCTTAGGCCCTGTTTGGCTGCGCATTAATGCAGTTTCCTTGTTTTCTTCCTAACTTTCATTCTGTAGCTTATTTTTCGACGCCGTTTCTTCTGGTCAACTCCTAATTAGGTTAGCTTCTTAATTATTCTTTATGTTTGGTTCAGATAAATGATTAGTAACTAATCATTACTTAATCAGGGTCGGGGTGTTACAATTTAAACAAGCTAGCTTGCATGTCAAGATAAAATTTGAAAATGAAAGCAAATAAGACACTTGAATCATGAGTTATTTAAATACAGAAATTTTAAACTTAAAACACTTCAGGATCATAGAGTTAAAACCTCTACCTCAAAGTACATGATTACTCACCTTGGTTATCAGGGTTGGAGCTACTGGTGTGCCTTTCCCTTTCCCTTGTAGTTCCTAAGAACAATTTATAAAGAATCTAATTAATTTCATATTTAACTTAAATCACCACCGATTTGGTGTTCTTAAGTTATTCTTAGACCGGGTGAATCCTAATTTCCTAGGACAGGCCTTATTTCCTTTAAATCGAACTATTCGTAGTCAAATTGGACTCTTAGGCGTAGTTTAATAAATTTACATTTTTATGTGTATTATTTTTTGATACTTAATTTGATTATATGGGCCTCACCGTTGAGTCCAGAACATCAAAGAAAGTCAATTTAGACCCTCTCAGACTTTCATTTGACTTCGGGCATCATTAAGGGTAAGATGGTAACTTTTTATTTTAGGTGTCTTAATTTTTTGGGATTCTGTCTAGTAAAACAGTCTAGTAAAACAGACCTTGCCAATGGGTCCAGGGTACTGAAAAAAGCTAAAATACACTACCCTTTTATTTTATTTGGGTAACGGGACATTTTACTATAATTAAATTAATTTAATTTATTTACTTATTTAATTTAATATTTTATATATATATATATATATTCTGTTAATATAATAACACAAATGCCATGGTGGCAAAGTGGCACACACGTGGGACTTAGAATTCTCACACACACATGGTCTCTGTTTCAACTTTGGGGAGCTACGGCTCCTCTTTATTTTTCCTGATTTTCGGTTGCCAAATAGTGAATAAGGCGTAAGACAAGGATAGGATGTCCATGTTCCACGTGGGGTTATCAAATCAGAAATCTATCCACATTACCAAACAGACCCAAAATCATTTAAAATTTAAAACCTAAAACCCTAAACGACGTTGTGTTACTTACCCATATATGCTACTGGGCAGGTTCCCACCCGAAACCCAACCCGTCTACTGCTCATCATCTTCCCCATTCACCCCGTCATGTTGCCCTAATTTGAAAAACTTAACAATTTCTATTTCATGCCAGTTTAGATAGTTTTTCAACCTGCTTTCTTTTGTATAAGTTTTCTAAGACATTGGGGATTATTTTAGCATTGCTCTAGGGGTTCGAATTGAGTTCAAAAGCTCTATTGGAGCTTCGTTCCAACACTAAATAATGGCCTCATTCATGGCCATTCCTTCACCAAAACCTATACGGTTTGGCTTGATGTGATGCTCTCAACATAGGGATTCATTTCGCGATCACAACATAAAGTTTTGTGTTTGATTTATGAGGGTTGGTTTTCAAACCGCAGCCTGTAAGTTGAGGTTTGGGGGTCTTTTCTTAGGCTTCTTGGTAGCAGACTACAATTTTTTTGACCCTTATGAGCTCTAGTTCAAGTCCTAAGTGATGGAAATTGACTTCTTTTAGGTTGATTCAAACCCACCTTCAAGGTGTCATCAATGGTGGATTTCAATTTTGGGAGCATTATGACTTGATTTTTTTTCTCATTTATTTAGATAATACACCTATATACATCATCTTATGCACCTACATGTGCTTAGTTTTCATTCAAAGCATGTAGCCATAATTTTTCTTAGAAAGGAAAATTTTAGGTTTGGTGTTTGTTTACCTTTAGACAGTGGGTCTCTCCCTCTTTCTTGCTTAGTTTTGATCCTCTAAGATTTTTGTGCCTTTTTTAGAGCTTGCTCTTCTTCTTCTTCCTCCTCATTCTTCTTTTTCTCTCTTTCTTTCTCTCTCTACCTACACACACAGTTCTGACTTCGCATAGCATGCATATACACACACACACACACACACATATATATATATATTTATATATATACTATTGATGATGTGTTGCATGAAATTTGATTGGATGTGGGGGTGGTTGTAACATCCCAACTCGAGATAAAACGGGTCAACAAGTGTAAAACTGAAATGTAATCCAGACACGTATTTTAAATGAGAGATGTATAGTTTTTGAATACGCATATTGTCAAACACACGATGTAATTTACTGGTAATCCCGAGTACTCAAGGGGCGCCCGTACAAGGAACCCAACTGTACGGGACTGCATGTGTACAAATGTTATATATATATATATATGTATACAAGTGTGTGTGAGTATATATATACGTGTATGTATATATAAAATATACGTGGCAACAAACATATGATCAGCTATCTATATTTATATATATAGAATAAGAGAGAGAAAATGGCAGAATGGATGTCGGTAGAGTAGTGTGTGCAGGGTGGAGGTGTGTAAGGGTGTGTGTCATATATATATATATATATATATACATATACATCTAATATACATAATATCAAGCTGCATTAAATGAAAAGTAGAAGACAAAATAAAAGAAGAAAAACAAAAAAGGAAAGAGAGATGAGGGAAAGAAGAAGAAGCTGAAAGTGACAGGGGCGGTGGAATTTGGGTTATAAATGGAGGTGTTGGGTTGTTTAGAAAAAATAGAAAGGAAACAAGATAAACTGAGAAAGAAATTGAAGCTCTAAGATTTAAAAGTGAAGCAAAGAAGATGAGTGGAAACTACGAGCCAAAAGCACAACCAAGGTGAGTGAAATTCAGAGTTACGTTTTTTAAATTCAAAGCATGAAAGCATTATTAAGTTATAGGGTCTGAAAGAGCATGATAAGATGATCACTTTGAAAAAAGAGTCACAAAAAATGGTTGAAAAATGAGAGAGAAATAGCTAGTTGCTGGATTGGTGACGATAATCGGGTTCTATAATTTTATGCATGGAATCTTAGTAAAACAATGATTAATTGTTCCCCTTTAGTGCAGAAATGGAATAGGAGAAAAATTGGGGAAATCTAGTGGCTGAAAAGCCACGAAATAGAGATTTTATAGCTCATTGAAAAATCGGGTTCTCATCGAAGACCCACAGTTTTCCCTAAATTCGAAACCCTACACTTGATAAATTGAAAAACTAAGTTTAGATATGAAATCCTTAAGGAAAAAGGATTTAAATCTCATTAGATTTGGGTTAAAACAATGATCAAAAAAGATCACCAATGTTGGAGAAGACACCAGAGACCCATCGGAGAAGAAGAACAGTGACTGGGTATGGGTCAGGGTTGGTTCAGGTTCGGGTCAAACCCGACCCACCCGCATATAAGGTTAGCTCAATACTGCGTCGTTTTGTGTTATATTTAAAATGAGATTGGAAGTGTTTGGCAACAAGTTTAAGAAATTGAAATTGAAATAAAATGAGAACAGGGATAGTCTATCCTAATTTTGTGGATTTGTCCATTGTTTGGCTATTCCAATTGGGAAGAGTAAATTCTAATTTTATAGATTTGGCCCAAAGGTTTGAGAAACTAAAGAGGGGCCCTAGACTTATAATTAATTATGATATGACTCCAAAGTAGATAAATTAAAATAAATAATTAAATATTTTAAAAAGGGAAATTACCAAAAATATGAGTCAAAAGCATGTTAATAACACTCACATATAAATGTTAAGTTAAAGTTAAAAGAAAAAATCTAGTTCAGCATATGGATCGGGCTAGTGTCGCGATGCCAGATCTGTACAGGGTGAGTTGCGGGTCGTGACAGTGGTGTGATGGGGTTTTATATAGGTTATATATATATATATATATATAGTGGAATATATAGCACAAAAGTGTTATACCTTAGTTGGTTAATATTTTAGGCATAGGTTCTTTCCTACTTTTTGGTCTTGGGTTCAAGACCTTGGGCAAACACTTTTGGCCTATTTTTCATCTTTTTCCTTCTTATGCCTTGTTTGGCATTTTGTATTTTATCTCATTTTTCTTTATTCCATTCCTTTTATTTTTCTTCTCATGTACTTGTATTTTTATTTACTTCCTTCATGTGTCGATTTCATAAATCGAAGTTTTATTGTTTTGTAGTTTTTATTCTTCTTGATCAAGTTTTCTTAACTATTATTTTGCTTCTTAAGGTCTCTAATATTTAATTAGTGACTTAATTTTCAATAATTGGGTCAGGGTGTTATATTATTGATTTCCTTCTACAAAGAGATAACTCCTAGAGTACAAGAATGGGCTATGAAAAGCAAAGAAAGGAGTAGTCAAACTAGGTTTGACGCACTTAAGGAATGAAAATATGAAAGATTCAGCAGTTAAGAAATGACCACTATTAGGATGAATATAAAACTCTATAGTTAGAGTTAAGTCTAGAATGACCTATAGGTGATGACTTGCATATTTTGAATATTTTATCACCTTAAACTTTAAACTTTAATCTATTTTATTTATTTTCTGGTTGATTTTGGACTTTATTTTTATCATTTTAAATTTTATCGTAGATTTAAAAACAATTGAAGCAACTCGATCCATGAATACTTAAGCCAGACAATCTAATCTCATGTGTTGACCAAGGTGAAGCATGCAGGCTGACTGAGGAACTTGGCAGCAGGCTTGGTGTGGGTCCAGGGGCGCTGAAGGCTGACCAGGGGTGGTGCGGCTCAACATTATGAAGTGTTGTGGGGCCCTATTGCATTGAAAGGCAAGAAAAAGAAACCACGGCTGGGCTGAAGATGGGCTGATGCGAGCGGGGCCCAGGCGTTGAATCAAGCTGTGTTAGGGGCTGAATAAACAAGGTGGGCTCTCGGCGTGCTTCAGGTATTTTTTAGGGCAGCAGAGGTCTTGGCTTAAAAAAAGAGTTGGTTGCGGCGTGAGAAAGAACGGAAAATAAAAGAGCTGAGCGGCGGCTGAGGAATTGTTTTTTGCTTGAAGGAGCGGCTGGGGGCTGTTTTGATTGGGAAGCTGTGACAAAAAGGGGCGCTGAAGCAGAGAACTAGAAGCGGCTGCTGTTCGTGTTGCTGGACTGTGCACTACAGACTGCTGCAATTATTTTTCGGTGTTATTTTTCTTCCGTTCCTCTCAAGAAAAATTATGGTGAATTCGTTAATGTTAAATTTAATTTTTAGCATGAACTAATTTTATTTTATTCTAGGAAAACGATGTAGTCTAATCTCGAACTATGCTTACTTTTCTATGCTAATTTGAAGTAATTATTTTTTATGTTTGTCTAATTTATTCTGAATTTAATGCTTCTAATTAACTGGCCACTAATTAGATGATTTTAATCCTGTGATTTGCTGTCGAAAGAGAGAATTATGGGATGGATCTTGAATATTTTAGCATAGGTAAATATAGAGATCGAAAGACTTATATGAACTTGTGTAGTATTAAAATCATTGGTTTTATTGCTTTCTTAATTTATTAATTTGCATACTCTTGTGCGAAATAATAAGCAAGAAAAGTGTCCAATTGACTGTCGAAAGAGGTTTTTGGATGAATTAGCGATTTGCTAACAAACATGGAGAATTAAATTCAATTAGTTAGATGAGTAAAGCATAGTGAGGGATTAGGTGAAATCGATTTCCTAGAATTCTTCTTCCCATTAATTTGAATTTCTAACAATATCTCTCTTTTCATTTTAGTATTCTCTTTGTGTTGATTTTATTTTAATTTGCAATTCTAAAGATCTTAGTGAATTTTCTAAATAACATCAAGATTAATTTAATTTCGGTACTTGTCAAAAGTAAGACACCAATCCCTGAGGACGATACTCTACTCATCACTTTATTATAAAACTACGATACTGTGCACTTGCAGTTTTGCACCGATCAATAAGCATTGGAATAGACCGAGAATGAAACCTCAATAACGCTGAATGATATGTAAGTCTTGTAAGTAATAAGATGCAATAGGTTCACTAACCCACAAAAGTGGGGACACACCTAAGAGTCCCAGATACGAAGCAAAGGAAAGTTGTTCTGTATTTCAGAGAAACTTAACAAGACGAGATTGTCACATCCCGAACCCCACCCTACGCGGATGTCGAGGACGTGATGCCAGTCAGCCGCCACGCGACCAACCGAAGGCAATTTCTGAACTTTTCAGTGAATTGCACTCCGACTGTAGGGTCAGATGCAGCGGAATTTAAAAACTTTTTGTCAAGGGAATGCAACTCATGTATCCACCGTAGGATATGTATCACACAGAGCAAGTCTAAAATCCAACAGCTAACAATTCTAACCTCAGAGCATATCTATAATCCGACATATAACAACAGAGCAGAACTATAATCTTTAGAGTACCGTTTAAATCCATGAGCCATGTCTATATCTAGTACATATCAGTCAAGACAGTCGTATTACATCACTCACCTGATTAAACAGATTCAATCCTCAGTAATCTAGTCTCCACAGATCAGTGCCATCAGATCCAACAGATATCATTCCTGAAAAATGTTAGGGAATGGGGTGAGCTTCGAAAAGCCCAATGAGTAACACAGGTTCCCTGTCAAGGGTTTCAAAACCATTTCTTGTTTACAAAGCACAAGGGTAGTTCAGTTGTTTCTGAAATAGCAGTTTTATAAATCTACTTTAAATGCAGTTTCAGTAGAATAAAACAGGGCTGAACTAAACGGAACAACAAATCAGGACAGACGAAACGGTGCATGATGCCAATATCAATGAGAGTATAGGCAATTAATTCAAATATCAGAACAGATCAGTACTGGGCGGAACATAACAGGGCATAACAATAATATATCAGTTAGGCACGTAATCAAGCCTACTTATGCCAGACCGCTCATAATCAGAATGGTACCCAGAGTCAGACACATCATAGCAGAACAAAATCAGATAGACCATAAAATGGAACAAGACAGACCGAACAAAATAATAGTAGGACGGGACAAAATCATGCCGCGTACAATACAGTATAAAAGTTGCATTTAAAAACATGCATTCGGACAGTTTAACTTTTAAAACCGTACAGTGCATCAAAATACAGTATCTATGCAGTAACTTATATACCAAGTCAAGAATTCGGACAGATCATAACGGAACTGGACCATATATCAATCAACACAGACAGATTATTAACGGACGGTACATAATGAGATCAGACGGAACAAAACACCAGTTCAAGTCACCGGCATAATCAAGGACAGAGGCATAACAGGACGGATCATAACGGAACAAAGCAGAGCAATACATCAATCAGAACAAGACATATCGAAACTGAACATGGCGGATCAAAACGGTACAATATCAATCAGGACGAGTCATATCGGAACTGAACATGACGGAACAAAACGAAACAATACCAGTCAGGACAAGTCATATCGGAACTGGACATGACGGAACAAAACGAAACAATACCAATCAGGACAAGTCATATCGGAACTGGACATGACGGAACAAAACGAAACAATACCAATCAAGACAAGTCATATCGGAACTGATCATGACGGAACAAAACAAAACAATATTAATCAGGAAAAGTCATATCGGAACTGAACATGACGGAACAAAATGAAACAATATCAATCAGGACGAGTCATATCGGAACTGAACATGACGGAACAAAACGAAACAATACGAGTCAGGACAAGTCATATCGGAACTGGACATGACGGAACAAAACGAAACAATATCAATCAAGACAAGTCATATCGGAACTGAACATGGCGGAACAAAACAAAACAATATCAATCAGGAAAAGTCATATCGAAACTGAACATGTCGGAACAAAACGGAACAATACATCTATCAGAACAAGACATATCGAAATTGAACAGGACGGAACAAAACGAAACAATACATCAATCAGATCAAGACATATCGAAACTGAACATGTCGGAACAAAACGGAACAATACATTTATCAGAACAAGACATATCGAAATTGAACAGGACGGAACAAAACGAAACAATACATCAATCAGATCAAGACATATCGAAACTGAACATGTCGGAACAAAACGGAACAATACATCTATCAGAACAAGACATATCGAAATTGAACATGTCGGAACAAAACGGAACAATACATTTATCAGAACAAGACATATCGAAATTGAACAGGACGGAACAAAACGAAACAATACATCAATCAGATCAAGACATATCGAAACTGAACATGTCGGAACAAAACGGAACAATACATCTATCAGAACAAGACATATCGAAATTGAACATGTCGGAACAAAACGGAACAATACATCTATCAGAACAAGACATATCGAAATTGAACAGGACGGAACAAACTGGTACAATATCAATCAGGACAAGGCATATGCTACTTTAAATATATGTTTTTCTTTTAAACAGTATAACGTTCAAAACAGTACAGTGCTTCAAAGTACAGTATCTAGACAGAACTTATACACCAATTCAGGAGTCAGGTTTACTCACAAGACGCAACAGTACAGAATAAAACCATGACAGACCATACAATAGAACAAGACAGACCCGAACTGAACAGGAAAACAGGACAGTACAAAATCAGGTTACGTGTAACGCAGTATAAAAAGTATGCATTCAGACAGTACAGTATACAAAACAGTACAGTAGATCAAAATACAGTAACTAGACGGTGTACTTATACACCAAGTCAAAAGTTCCAGGTTACTCACAAACTGTTACGGTTATCTCCTTGCGCAAACAATCCGATAACCTCCAGATACGTCAGGCATCTCCATGTATATCCTGAACAATAATCATCAATCATATACAGATCAGAACTCATCCATTCAGGTCTCATTTGTCATCTTAGGTATCTATCGGTTTATCTAAGATAGCCTAGTAGCCTATCGCCCTCTCATCGGGTTTCACCCGGGGCTATTTTATTCTTAAATTAGGCTCAGCAGTCATCAGGATTATAACCCAAGTCATTTAGACTTCAATCGTTATCAGTCAATCACTTCTTCAGCCTTAGGGGCAAAACGGTCATTTTAACACTCTTGCCCCGGGACCTGTCAAGGCCCTCAGTCTTCTTCCTCCTCTTGTATCTCTTCACATGGCCATATACACACATGCACACCATGTCTCTCTCTCTCTAGCCCTCTTTCAAAGATCAGTATATAGAATTATTTTGGGTCTGATTTCCCTCCCAAGGTGTGCATAATTCCTCTACCCAATATATATCAAGGGTATTTTATTTAATCAATTTGGTTGCATGTGTGCTGATTGGGAGAGTGGTGCTCAAGTATGCTAAGAGTAGGGTGATGGTGGGCTAGGGTTCATAGGGGTGATGTGTTGCATGCTTGGCCATTGGCCAATTTGGGAGGCAACTTGGGGCGATGCAGTGTTATATACAAATCTTGGTGTATATACACACAAAGTGGTCTGCAGCCTAGTTGGTAAGTTTTTTGAGAAAATCTCTTTCCACCAAAGGTCAAGGGTTCAACTCCCCTTGACCACCAATTTGGCCATTTTTCACCATTTTGGGCTAAAGCCCTGTTTGGTTGCGCATAAATTTGATTTCAATGTTTCCTTCATAACTTTCATTCCGTAACTCTTTTTTCGATGCGGTTTCTTCCGAGAGTTCCGTATTTCAGTATTCTTCAGTGTCAGAGGTTCCGTGTCATTTATTAATCATTCAGAATTTCCCGGGTTAGCTAATTCGGGTTCTGTTGGTGTTAAAACGGCATTATTTTATCGATTTAACCAGCAATTTGGGTTCGGGTATTATACCCTTCCCTCCAGACATTTTTTTTATTTAATCGGTCTATGGCGACCGCAGGATTATGATTAATTCCCTAAATCATTCTGTAAGTCGGTATTAATTAATAATTATTAATTAATTATTAATTTCGCGGGATCGGGGTGTTACAGAGATCATCGGTAAAACTAGTCCTAACCTAGGGATACTCATGGAACTAAGAATCCAAGGCTCACAAAGAAAAGTAAGAAAGATCATTTTATGGTTGATGACCTTTGAATTCTAAATATGATCCAAGGATCAAATAGAAATAAGGTCCACTATTGGACAACACAAAGATGAGCTAGCTGTATGATAACAACAAGTGAAAGACTAACGAATCCGAAGAACTTTGAGGATTGCCACAGACCGAATAATTAAGGAAATGACTAACAATCGCAGATGCCATAAAATTTTAAGACTAGAGTTAGTCAGGAATGAAAACTCCTAATGAAATACGGGGTTCAATAATGAACCAAGCATAAACTCCAACAAAGATACTTGTAAAGCAACTAACAATAAAAGTTGAGAGAATTAGAAGAAATTGGGTATTCCTATATCCTGAAAAAAAAAAATAAAAATAAAAATAAAAATAAAACCCTCTGATAAGTCTTCTTAGACTTAAAGAAGTAAGAAGCTAAGTACACCACTATGCTTCGAGTCATGATGAAATAGAAATGTACAAAGAAAGTCCAAATAATGAAACAAAAGAAATGGATGAACTAATTTCCTAAGATCCTTCCAACCCATGATATAGGTACACGTGGAAGAAAGGTAAAGCATAATAAAAGGCAAAATGCCAATAAGTCAACCCAAAAATAAGAAGAAAGAAGATTGACTTAAAAATAAAAAAACACTCATGATGTAAACCTACGTATGAGAATCCCAAATGAGAAAATAGAATAAAGACTAAAGTTTCTATTGCAGTAATAAAGCCATAATGCAAGGGATACATATGCAGATTAACCCTGCAAGAAGCAAGGGTACCCAGGACACAAAAGTGAAGTACTAAGATCTCTAATACTCCAATAATGGAGTTAAATAGACAAAGGAAGCTTATAAAAATGGTATTGTAGGTCAGGTGACGAAACCTATAAGCAAATCCACGAAAGGATTCACAACCAAGAAAGAGAAAACTAGCTAAGGACTACACCCTTAAAACGGAATAAAAGTACCTAGATCAAGAAGGTAAATACTTTCAAAACGATGTAAATATCATAGTCTAGTCAAATCTATAGCTCTTAGATACCGCTACTCAAACGATCGAGAATTAGAAATTCCTAAGTGTAATGCAGTCTTGATTTACTCCTTGGAAATAAATATAACGACTTGAAATGAAACAATCAAAACCGTAAGGGATGGTTCAAACCAAACCACGTAAGCATAATGAACTTATAACCATGGATTCCAGGGCAAATAAAAAGAACACTAGATCGGAAAGACTGTAGAGCAAGAAGTTAGAGCGCTAAAGTAAGGATTGCAAAGTCAAACCCTTGACTTTCAAAAACCACTACTGAGTGAGTCAGTGGAAACTATGAAAGAAGATGAAATGTATTTGAAAGAGACTTCTTACTTAAGGACATATTGTCCTATGATGAACCAAAGGAGTAAAACAAACAACTAACATGGTAAGTTAAGCATAAAGGAATCTACGGTCAAAAGGAACATGATGAAAACATCAAATTTGAAGGATTAAATGAAAAGTTAGTCCTCATTAAAATGAAAAATATTTAATAAAGAAATTAAATACACTCAAATAGTGTAAATAAAAAATCTGATCATACCTTGACTTTCAAGACAACTACTCGTTAGATAGCAGGAAGCAAAGATATTATTAGAATGAGTAACAAGGACGTATTAATGAGACAAATGTAAGAATGACTTTCCCAAAAGACCAATTAAGTTTTGGGGACAAAACTCCTTTTAAGAAAGGGAGAATGTCACACCCACTTCCAATGAAATTGGGAGTTAAACAAATACCATGTCATAAGAACCAAAATAAAAAGCTTACCAGTGCATTCTACTACAGTATCAAGAATAAGACCGAATCAAGTAGCAGTTGACCAGTCATGAGTCAAATTGACTAAACCAAGGTCAACTAAAGCTAACTAGCCAGTGATCCAAGCTTTACCAACCTAACTAATGACACATCACCAATAATTAATAAATAATTATTATTATTATTTATTAATTACCAAAAATAGAGAAAATACCAAATAAATGCATAAAATGCAAAGAAAAATAAAATAAAAGTATAGAAAATTATTTAAGTACTATGTGACCTATACATAACATAAGAGACCCTAATACACACTCCAAGTGTTTGGATAGGTGTAAATATGTGTATGCATATATATAAAGAAAAATGAGAAAGATGAAAAAGGAATAATTAAAAATTATTTTTGACTACTATGTGACTTGCACATGATGGAATAAAAAACCTGATCACACACATGAAGGTGTGTTAGTGTGTGTATATAAGAATATATATACAAAAGAAAAGAAAACTAAGTAATGAGATAACTTGTAGGAGGAAAAGAAGGAAAATGGGGAGGTGACATTACACAAACCCAAACTCCACTCCAAAGCTGCACTAAGTACAAGTCAGCCATCAAGGGGGGGGGAGAGAGAGAGAGAAAGAGAGAGAAAGAATAGAGAAAGAAAATGAGATTTTTTTGTATATATGTACATATGTGCACATGTGTATATACTACACCAAATAGAACCAAGGAAAGGTGATGAAGAGATTGGGAGCTCGAGAATGGAAGGCTAAGGCAGAGTGGGAGGCTGTCATTGAAGAGGTAAGCTCAAAAACTTCAAAAATTCTCTCTCTAAGATTTTGTTGAAAAGACTACTATTTCTAGGCTATTAATGAGTTTATTATGCGTGAAATAATATTTATGAGTAGAACACACTAAAAAACAAGTTAAAAAAACATGAAAAGAACCTTAGAGGCTGAATTAGTGAATTTGGGTTTTAAACCCATAATGAACTAAATTTGAAACTAGAATTATGGCTCGAAAGAGTATCAAAAATAGAACTCACAGCAACTTGAACCAATGAAAATGGTCTAAAAACCACTAAGAAATAGCCACGTACAGTTTGAACGTGAGATAATTTGAATGAGTGATTGGGCTTGTTTTTCTTAATTTCATGGACAGGAAAATGTTCCCTGAGGTCACAGGAATCAAATTGAAGAAAATTAGGGCAGAGATAACGTGTAAAATGTCACAAAATAAGAGAAGAAATTCCTCGCCGAAAAAATGACTCTTACCGAGGTTATAGCTGTAACTGGCCATCCAATGTCCATAACCTAACCTAAACTAGAAAATATCCTTGGAACTGAAGTCCTTAGGTAAAGACGGTCTAGAGTCAACGCCAAAAAATGATCGCCGATGATCACCATCGCCCGAGAAGGCGATCGACTAGAAAACATGATGACGTTGTAAACCAGACCAGACCGATCGGTTCTAAGGGGGCCTTGAACTAGTTCACTTAAAACAAGACTCAACCAGTTGGTTCTTAAGGAAATTGGATCGGTTCACTTATAGAGTAACTAAACCAGCGGTTCAACCCTAATTGGCCAAACCGAAACTTTCCAAAATTTCTTTTTGACCCCAGATTTTTGGAAGACTTATATTATGGCCCAGGAAAAATAATTAACAATTATTTTAATCCCTTAATTAATTAGGTAGAATTACCATTTTACCCCTAAGCCTAAATACAATGTATCGAATGCTAATTAAAATGTAAGAAGAGTCTAACCCTTTGTGTTTGGGCATTCCAAACTCAATTGCAGAATCCGATCTAGGAAATGAGATCTTGAAATATGTACATGGACAAACTAGACTAATTTCAATTGTGTCCTATTGTATTAGTTTGACCATCAAATGAACACCATTGACTACGAGCGTACCTACAAATGAGATACCGAAAATACAAACACATAGAAATTTGTAGTTTCCAAACTGCCCTTAATGATACACGAGCTACCAGAATGACTACAGAAAATTAGAAAGGGCCCAAAATTAACATTGCTGGATGCTTTGAACCTAATGGTGAAGTCAATTAAGCATCCGAATACCCGAACATGGTCTTGCATGAAAGTGAAAATTTATAAAAATGTCCTTAGAGCCAAAGTAAACTACATGAAGGCTAATTCAAATCCGGAAGAAGCTAAATTTAGTAACTTCTACATTCTGGACCTAACAGTAATGTTTGTTTTGGAAAAATAGAATACTGAAACAAACAAAAAAAATGACGAACACGTCGCTAAGACTTAATTAAGCTACCAGAAGAGTTTATGACATAAATACGAAACCATACCAATGTATATAAGGGCCTCTAATTCCTAAAATGAGCTCCATTTAAGATAATTGGGTATCGAAAGCAAGACATATGAATGGTAAAATTTCAAAACTACCCCTAGAGCTTAATCAAACAATCAAATAAACTTAGAAAGTGAAAGAGGGATCTGTTTTATGATTAAAAGACCCTCTAGACTTAAAGATGAGGTTCGATAAGATAAATAAAGTACTGAACAGAACAAGACACATAATGTACAAATGACCAAAATGCCTCTAGAGGCTAAAGTAAGCCACGTCATGAACTAAGAAGTGTTAGGAACCCTAATTAAAGGTCATAAGGAAATTCTAAACAGTAAGACTAAGTCCAAAAGAGACTAAATACATTAAATAAGAAAAAATTAAGCTGAGTATCTATACTGATATAGTATCGTTGTATTATGATCCATGTTTTAGGATCACCAATAAAGAAATAGACATAAAAGGCATGTCAAGGCAAGTTGAGTAAGCAAGTAACTATGGACTCTAGACCACAAGTGAGTAACCCTAAAGCTTGAAATAGAGACTTTTCATTAAATACAGTTCTTACAGTTTAACGATACTACATGCAGTAACTTTACAGTTTTATGATGTCATATCAAATGTTTTAACTGCATGACAGTTTTCAAAATATAGTGATTGATATTTAAATTACATGCTTTTAAGTAGCATATTTTTAAATGTTTATTTCCATATCTTCAAATGATCTATATGATATGGACAACTTAATAAAAAGTTTTACAAGAATGATTTAGCATGAGACTATAAGCCTTACAATGTTTTAGTCTTCGAAAAATAGTCATGCCCGGCTAGAGGTTAAACGAGTCTATGTATGCCCAAAGCTCTAGATTACACTTAGTCGCTCAGGTGACTATACAAGACAAGATTGAATAACCACTCAGGTGGTTATACAATACAAGATTAAAGAAAGATTGGCATGTACATTATTTCATCACACAGTTTTTAACTATAGGTTTATGTTTACAATGTTTTGCCTTGTAAAACAATCTAGGAAAATAATCTACATTTTCTTAAAAGCCTTTCAATCAGTTATACAAGTACGTTTTAAGAATGCTAGTAGCTTTTAATACTGCTCTTTTAACTGCTATCCATGAAAGCCAAGAATGTTTATGAAAGCCATGAATGTTTAGGAAAGTCATAAATGTTTCTAAATATTTATGAAAGTCCATGAAAGCCAAGAATGTTTATAAAAGCCAAGAATCTTTACGAAAGTCATAAATGTTCTAAATGTTTATGAAAGTATATGAAAGCTTATTCAAAGTCACAAAAGGTTTTAAAAAGGGGTTTTCTAGAAACCTATGGTAGGGAACTTGCATTAGTCCCGAGCTTTTCATAAAGCTCACAGGTTTCATCTTATGTATTTTCAGGAAGGAATAAGAAGCTACAAATGCATATGATAGTGAGTTATGATGAATAGAGACTATAGGTAGATGTGGATTAGTATCCCAACTATGGAAGTTCCAACCTGAGGTGGCAAATACCAAATTATTGTGACAGCTTAGAGTAAACACAGAAGGTGAATGATGTAATAGTGCAGACACTAATGTTTAATGTAATGTTGGGCTCATATTATTGTAACTCTGATGTAACGTGACTTATGCTCTACCGAGTGTGACTGCATTCAAATAAAAAGTTTTTACAGACTCAGATTTTCGCTACAAGTTTTTATTAGCTGAATGCAATCTACTTAGTTATGTAAAAAGGCATTTGGTTAAACATGTCATCAACATGCTAAAAAGAGTTAGTGTATTGGCGAGGTGTATAACTGGACAGTCATTATCCCTAATCCGTATAGGGTGGTTCTGGGATGTGACATGTAACCTCTACAATAAGGTGAAACTTCAATAACACTATGCACCAAGTTAATTATAATGATGTTATCCTGAACCTGGTGCAACCCTCAAAATGATCAGAAGCAATTCACTAAAACGTAAGGTACAATTTTCATAACGCTATATACAATTCTATACAAAATACTAAACTTCCCCAAGGAATAAATTTTTTGTTACACATGAGTACTACATGTAGTGGAGTTTGTATATATTCCTAGGTTCCTTCCAGCGAAGACCATATATGTCATAACCCATAACCCATAACCCACCCTGTGCAGATCAAGGGCTCGTAACTGAGCCAGCGGCCTACGAGTCTTCCCCCGCTAAAGGATCTCAAATACTAATTAATTAATTATTAATGCATGTCATAACATTCGTTAATTTCGTATCATCATCAAAGTTTAGTTATGCATGCCATAATAAAAGTAAGTGTCTAGTTTACAGATCCTCAAATATAAAAACATAGCCAGGACGTGGACACATGGGAGAGCTAAAACTACAATACACTTAGTCTATTACAATTATAGCAAAAACTTACACCATTACTTACAAAAGGGCAATCTATGGGCTAAATGAAGCACTATTCATAGTGCACGCCCTATGGTCTTTCTGTAGTATCCTATCTTGAAAAAAAAATTGACATATCTAGAGTGAGCTAGCTTATCTCAGTAAGTAAATTCCCTCGCTCTTGTATTGGTCAAGGTTAGTCCAAAGAGAAGGATATGAACAATTGCAAGCAAAGGATATAATATCACAATAACTAGTCACCAAGAATGTGAATGACTAGAAATGACCCGTAGGTCCAAAAGGCACATCCCAAGGTAGTATGATACAAATGATGTAAATGATATATAACAAATCAATAATAGGGATTGGCCTATACAATAGTCAGCTACCATAAATCACAAGATAACAATTCGAGCCCAAAGATAAGCATGCAAAGCATATTAACAACCAAAGAGTGCATTATCAGAATATGTTCCATAAAAGATATGAGATACTAAAAAAATAGATCCTGTCAACAAATAGTGCTCGGCTACCCCCAAAAGCACTCATTCAGGTTTACCTCATTTCGGGCTCCTGAATAGCACTAGAGCTCTTTATCATATATCATGTCCTCTATGGACTAATTATTGGGTATTATTCTCAATCACCAACCCGTAGGTCCAAAAGCATCTATAAAATCAGATGGATATTGTGACAGAACACAACTCCCAACACTCATAATAATATCATGATCAACAGAATTTCATTGAGATGTACATATATGTGGAATTACAAATTCTCAACAGTGAGAAACGTAAAAATTTTTCAATATCCAAAGCAAGGTATAGAAATGAATAACAAATCACATTAGGATATTGGCAATGAAATTCTCGTCATCTCTACAAGGTAGAGCAACATTAAAATTGTGGAAATCAATAATGTCAGGTATGTATAAAATACAAATTGGTAGTATCGAGAAAATAAAATTGTGACATGGCTAAGAATACTACATGTTAGAGTTCGGGTTTTATTTACCTCAAAATAGTCCCTCCTCCCTTCAAGAGGAAATCAGATCTCTTTTTCTTTCCTTTTTTATGTCCTTATAAACCAGGAAATATTATTTAGTCTGATATGATTCATAGAATTAATCTGATTTTATTGATGAATCTACAGTCTTTTAATATTATGTGTCGTATTTTAAGTCTATGGACATCCCCCTCCTCCTCTCATCATTGTACCTTTAAAGTGTCCTAAAAATAGCTAATTTTAAATATTAGTATTTTGGGTATTTTATTTGAAAAAACGGACTCCATCGTTGAGTCCGTAACATCGAAAAATATTAGAGTAGGTACTTTCATAACCCAGTTTGTCCATTCACATTTTCAAGATTTAATTTTGCAATTTGGACTCCAGCATTGAGTCTGGAAAGCCCAAAAATATTGGGTCATTCTGTCTTTTTAGTTTATTTGGACACCGGGAATAATTTTCTAACTTAAATTAATTTAATTATATTATATTATATTATATATTTATTTAGTCATTATTTTAAATAAAAGACATAGTGGCATAGTGGCTCGCGTGTGGGGGTTAAAACCCTCACACGCGTAAGGTCTACGGTTCGAATTTGGGCTGTTGCAACTCCCCTTTATTTTTCTAATTTTTTGAATGTCAAACAACGAACAAGGGATCAATTTAAAGATAGGCTATCCGTATTCCGTCTTTGGTTATTAAATCAAATTTCTCATGCTTGTAGCCAAACAGACCAGTTCTGTTTTAAATTTAAAACCTAATAACCTAAACGATGCCATCCCACTTAAAAATATTTGTGACAGGACGGGTCTCGACCCATACCCAAATCGACCCGAAACCTAACCTATCACTATTCATCTTCTTCTCTCTTCCCCTCATGACTGTTGCCCTAATTTCTACAAATTTGAAGTTCTATTTCATGGAGTTTCAAGAGCTCACTTCCTCTACTTTCTTCTCTAATGACTTTCCAGGACTCTTAGGAAAGTTTTTGCATTGGTTTGGAGTTTCGAATTAAGCTCAAGAGCTCAGTCGAACACTCCTAGAGTTTTTTGAATATTGCTTAGTGCATGTCCATTTTGGCATCAAAATACATGAAATTTGTTCTATTGTGATAGTTTCATTGTGGGGTTTAAATTTTCGTTTCTAAATTAGGCTTTAGTGTTCATTTTGTAGGGTTTGGTTTTCAAACCCATGCTTGCAACTCACGTTTTGGGGGGTCTTCCTTTGGTTTTTTAGGTGGCGGAATAGGGTTTTGATAACCCTTATAAGACCTAGTTTCAATTCCAATTTATAGAAATGGATTAAATATAAGTCAGTTCAGACCTGCTCCTTTGGAGGTCCATCAATGGCAGTTCACTGCATTTTCCTCACTTAAACTATCCTAATTTACTTCTATTCTCTTGTAATACACACCACAACCACATGCATGCCATTTGGAGTCATCAATGATCACAAAATAAGGCTATATCATCTATTTTTTTCTAAGAGAGAAAATCAGAATTGAGAGCTTTTACCTTCACATTGGGTGTTCCCCTTTTTTAGGGCTCAAATTGTTGCCTTCTAACCTCAACCCTTAACTTGCATGCATTGGAACTTCTTCTTCCTCCTTTTTCTTCTCCTCCTTCTCCCTTATTCACTTTCTCTCTCTCTCTCTCTCTCTCTCTCTCTCTCTCTCTTTGTCTCTCTCTATCTCTCTTGACATGCACACAATACACAAGTATACACACCTATGTTTGCCTTTGTACGCACAACATGCACAACACACCCACACTATACATATATATACACATGTCTCATACATATATAATATGTATATATATATATATATGTTGATGTGTTACAAGTGTTTTAAGTGGGTGAGGGTGTGGCTCAATGGGGTGCTGGCACCTCAATTTTGAGCGTGAAGATTTGGAGCTAATTAGGGTTTATATATATATATATATATACATATTAGGTGAGATATATAGCACAAAAGTGTTTGTAGCCCAACTGGAATCTTTTTGGGCTTGTCTTTCCTAGTTTTAGGTCTAGGGTTCAAACCCTTTGGTCAGCATTTTGGCCTTATTTTCTCCCCATTTTTCTTCTTATGCCTTGTTTGGCAATTTGGGTATTGTTTGTCAAATTTTTGAAGTTGTGTTTCAATTGCTTTGAAACCTCTTGGTATTCTTGCCTTGTTTTTTTTTATTTTTTTTATTTTTGTGTACTTCCTTGTTATGTCGTAAATTTTATTTTTGACCCATCACATCGGATTTTATTCGTACAAAAAATATATCGTATTTGTCAAAAAATTTTGATTAAATTTGTTTTATTCGTGTATCGCGCTAATTCACCCAATTTCACTTCATGTACTAATTTTAATATTTACGGGCTACTAATTTCTTAAGATTTCTAATTATTTTAATTTCGTAAAAATGGCATAAATGTAAATTACTTTGCCTAATCAGGTCAGGATATTACAACATATCACTTCTATTTTTCTATTGTTAATTTGTACTTGAGTAAGACACTTAGTAAAAAGTTTAACATATTTAAATTAAAAACATTCTAAATGTTTGGATGTAATGTGTGTTTATGTATATTTTTTATATGAGATCTAGATTTTTCTAAGTGCAATCAAACTTCTCACTTGGACTGGGACATGTAAGCAAACATTCAAACTTAATTTTGTATCTAAAATGGACTTTTAAGTTTCCTTTCCCCTCCCTAGTGAAAATAACCAGATTCTTTACAACTGAGTTGGACCATATAAGGTATGCACTAATTGTAAATTTTTTTCTAAAATAGGTGCAAGTTTCATAACATTGGGTACAATCTTTACAATGTAAGGTAAAACTCTTCATAACATTTGGTGCAACTTATATAATACTAAATTATTAACTTACACAAAAAAGAAACAAACCACACACACATGTTGAATACTAGTATTTCAAAAATTAAATAAAACTAAATTATATCTAGTGTGTAAATGTGCAGTTGTATACACACGAATGCACACACACTCGAACTCACACATATATGATATATACATGCACACTACACACACATACGATATATACACATGATACACACGCACACATATATACACAACATAAATTTGCACACACCCCCAAGTTGTGTATATATGTGGATGTGTCGTGCCTATGTAGGGTTTGAATGAAAAAGATATGAGAATGAGGAAGAAAAGAATAAAATTATGAGAGAAACTCTTCTTGATCCTTCCATCTTGCTCACTCTCATTGTTGAAACATTTCTTTCTGAAGGCAAGATGTGAGAAATAGATGAGAAGCTTCAGATTTTGGGGTTATATAATAATAAGTAAAATAGTCATTTTTCAACCCCACTGAAAGGCAGTTTTGGAACTAAAGTCCTAAAACAGTAAAAGTTGATCTTTTTTAAATTTTTCTCATAAAGATGACATTTGGCTAATTTTTGGACTGCACATGATTGATTCTCAATTACCACCAAAAAAAAATGACTGATTCTTAATTGCCCCATGTTTTTATTTCCTTCTAGAAGGAAAACAATGGAGAAATGGTTTGGGACCATGCTGAAGTTCCTTCCGTTTTTTGGAGGAACTACTAGACTCATGAGGAATTCATTTCAATAAAAAAATGGACAACATTAGCTGCAACTGAATCAAACAACTCTTTTTATGTTCCGCAGTTTGTTGCTTGAAAAGAGGTCACAAGACAAGTGTCCCCCTAATTTGCCACAAGACAAATACCCATAATAACACACAATTACGTTGGCAAACCATCTTGATCAATGCTTTCTTCTCTCTCTAAATGGAGAAAAAAATGGTGGTTAGCTTGAAGGATTCTTATATGGTCAAGCCAGCGCTGCCAACATGGAATGGTAGTCTCTCTTTATCAGAATGGGATCAAATTGGTACCATAACTCATGTACCGACTATCTACTTCTATAGACCACCACAAGATTGGTTTACACCTTCCAACACCATTATTAGAACTCTAAGAGAGTCGTTGAGCAGGGCCTTGGTGCACTTCTATCCATTAGCCGGTCGTTTGCATTGGTTAGGCGGGGGACGTTTAGAGCTCGAGTGCAACGCCATGGGTGTTCAGCTCATTGAAGCTGAGTCCGAAGCCAAACTAGATGATTTTGGTGACTTCACTCCATCTCCAGAGTTTCAGTACCTTTCCCCTTTTATAGACTACAAAACCCCCATTCATGAACTGCCATTGTTGCTTGTGCAACTCACCAAGTTCAGTTGTGGTGGCATTAGCCTCAGCTTGACAGTATCACATGCTGTTGTTGATGGGCAGAGTGCCCTCCACTTCATTTCGGAGTGGGCTAACGTTGCACGGGGCTTGCCGTTAGGCACAGAGCCATTCCTCGATCGAAAAGCACTGCGAGCTGGAGATCCACCCGGTGCAGCTCCGAGGTTTGATCACACGCAGTTCGATCATCCACCACTTTTGATTGGCCAATCAAGCAATGAACATGTGGGAAAGAAGGATAACGCAGTAACCATGTTGAAGCTAACAAAGAAACAAGTTGAGAAAATCAAGAACAGGGCAAATGAAGGTAGAATTAATGGTGACAATGGCTGCGCTTACACTAGGTATGAGACCATAACTGGACACATATGGAGGTGCGCATGCAAGGCATTTGGGCACAGAAGCGAGCAGCCAACTGCATTAGTTGTGTGTGTTGATCTACGCAACCGCATGCAACCACCATTACCACAAAGGTACTTTGGCAATGCAGTTCTTGATGTGATTGCCACAAGCCGGTCGGGCGAGCTAGTGTCAAGACCACTAGGCTATGCTTCAAGTAGAATAAGAGAAGCAATTGAGAGGATAACGGATGAATATCTAAACTCTGCCATTGATTTCTTGAAAAATCAACCTGACTTATCTGGATTCCAAGATCTCCATGGCCAAGGGCCTTTATTTGGTAATCCAAATCTTGGGGTCTCAAGTTGGCTAACCCTACCAATCTATGGCTTAGATTTTGGATGGGGGAAGGAGATTTACATGGATCCAGGAACTCATGATTTAGACGGTGACTCTTTGATCCTCCCTGGTCAAGATGGGGATGGATCCTGTGTTGTTGCGTTGTGTCTTCAAGGGGCTCATATGGAAGCTTTTAAGAAATTCTTCTATGAAGACATCATATAAGCCAAAAGTCATGGTATACATAATTATCTTTCTGGTTTCAATTTCTGAAGAACCTTTATGCATTCCATTTTTACTTTAAAGATTTAGATTTTATATATATGTATATGAGAGAGAGAGAGAGAGAGAGAGAGAGAGAGAGAGAGAGAGAGAGAGAGAGAGAGAGAGAGAGGGATTTAACACTCCCATTTATATCAACAGATCTAAAATATAAAATCATCTTCTAAATTAAGAGGAGAAAAAAAATGTGACTACATCAACATAGAAACAAAAAGAAGATTATATTGCATAAAAGACCATACAATAACTCATACAAGAAAGACAAACTATCTTAGCATCTTACAAGCTTCTTCCATAATTGCTTCTGGAGGGGTCATTAATTCACAGAAAAGCTCTAACTAGCTGAATGTAATTAACAGTATAGCGATCTCCCTTCAGAATCCAACCTCTGTACTGGTTTACCACCATATTCTTGAGCAAGTTCTCACAACCAGTATAGATAATGATAATTGTGACTCCGTGAACCGGTTATTGATAATTAGGTCGCTAATTAAATATTAGGGACTTTAAGAAAAAATATAATAGTTAAGAAAAACTAGATCAAGAAAATAAAAGTTACAAAATAATAAGACTTCGATTAATGAAGTTGACACATGAAAAAAAATAAATAAGTAATACAAGCACATGAAGAAGAAAAGAAATAAAAATAATGCAATAAAATAAAATTAGGATAAAATACAAAATGTCAAACAAGGCATAAAAAGGAAAATAGGCCAAAAGGGTTGGCTCAGTGTCTTGAACCCAAAACCAATAAAGTGAGAAAGAACTTATGCCAAAAAAACAACCAACGTGGCTACAACACTTTTGTATTATATATCCCACGATATATATATATATATATATATATATATATATATATAATTGATGAGGTGTTGCATGAAATCTGATTAGGTGTGAGGGTGGGGTTTTATATATATATATATATATATATATATATATATGCTATGAGTGACATTGCATAAGAGGGTTAAAAATTCAGAAGGGTGTGCATGTGGCTAGAGAGAAAGAGAGATCTAGAGAAAGAAGGAGAAGGGAGGAGAAGAAGAAGAAGAAGAAGAGGAGTATAAGGGAACTTACATACGAGCATTGATCAAGAGGAACCCTTGAGGCTCAAAAACTAAGCACAAAGGAAAAAGACCCACTACTTGAAGATATAACACCAAAAACCCTAAAAACCTAAGTTAATTCTCTCTAAAATTTCTATGTAGGAACTCACTGTAGGAAGCCATGCATGCTCAGGTTGCATGCACATGAAATGTTATATATATATATATATAGATATATATATATATATATATATATGCATGATATACGCAAATAAGTAAGTAAAACCGAGTCAAAGTACCCCAAAAACTGAAATCCGCCATTGTTGGACCACCTTGAAGGTGGGTCTGAATCGACCAAAAGGAAACCAATATCCATCACTTAGGGCCTGATTTAGAGACTACAAGGATTAAAAAAACCCTAGCTTGTGACCAAAAATCCTAAAAAATGACTCCCAAACCTCAAATTGCAGGTTTCGGATTTAAAAAGAAACCTTCTCCAATCCACATCAAAGCCCAATTTATGAACAGGAATTTAAACCTCGTGATGAGGCCATCACAGTAGAACAAACCCCATCAATTTTGGTACAGAAACAAGCTCAAGCTGAACTTGTTACAGTCACGAGTGTCAAAATCCAACCGAACCGTATAGCCCAATTCCCCCAAGACCAACGTGAAAATGTTCTTTGGAGTCCCAGGAATCTATAGGAACAAACCGCTGGTCGAAACGCTACTTGAAACGTCACAAAATAAGGATTGAAAAATTTTGCAAATTAGGGCAACATGATGGGGTGATTGGGGAAGAAGATGAACAGTAACGGGTCGGGTTTTGAGACTGTTTCGGGTTCGGGTCGGAACCCACCCAGCCTCACATATGGATAAGTGGGACGGCGTCATTTATGGCTTTAGGTTTTACATTTAAAATGAATATAGGTCTATTTGGCTACAAGGTTAAAGGCCTGATTTAATAACCCATACAAGATTGGGATAACCTATGCTTGTTTCTCTCCCTTGTCCATCATTTGGCAACCGAAAATCAGGAAAAATAAAAGGGAGCCACAACTCCCTAGACTCGAACCACTAACCTCTCGCACATGAGGGACTTAAAGCCCACGTGTGTGCCACTGTGCCACTGTGACACTTGTGTTATTATATTAACAGAATATATATATATATATATATATATAATATTAAATTAAATAATTTAATTATGGTAAAATGTTTCATCGCCGAAATAAAATAAAAAGGTAGTGTATTTTGACTTTGTTTGATGTTCTGGACCCAATGACGAGGTGCGTTTTACAAGACAAAATCTCAAAAAATTAAGACACGTAAAATGTAAAATTATCATTTTACCCTTAATGATGCCCGAAGCCAAATGGAAGTCCGAGAGGGTATAAATTGACTTTCTTCAATGTTCCGGACCCAACAATGACGTCCGTACTATCAAATTAAGTACTAAAAAATAAGACACATTAAAATACAAATTTATTAAATTACGCCTAAGAGTCTGCCTTGACTACGAATAGTCCGATTTAAATGAAATAAGGCATATCTTATGAAATTAGGATTCACCCGGTCTAAGAATAAATTAAGAACACCAAATAGGTGGTGATTTAAGTTAAATGTAGAATTAATTAGATTTTTCATAAATTGTTCTTAGAAACTACAAGGGAAAGAGAAAGGCACACCAGTAGCGCCAACCCCGAGAACCAAAGTGATTAATATTGTACTTTGAAGTGGAGGTTTTAACTCCATGATTCCTAAAGCGTTTTAAGTTAAAAATTCCTATATTTACATGACACATAATCCAAATGTGTTATTGCTTCCATTTTTTAAATATTATCTTGACATGCAAAGTGAGCTTGTTTAAATTGCTGACTATTTGTAAGCTCGTACCACAACATGTTTATTTAAATTCAAAATTTATATTAAATGTCTCTCTAAAAGTAAATATTTTTCATTCTAGCCATGTTTTAAATATTCTTAAACGATGTGATTAAGTACTCTGAAGGTTATGTCTTAAATGTTCCTGAATTTTATATTCCAAGTATTTTGAATGCTCTATTAAAATACTCATGAAAGTTCTGTTAAATGCTCTTGAAAAGCATCTATTTGAAAAACTATGTTTAAATGCTCTTGAAAAGCATCTATTTGAAAAACTATGTTTAAATGCTCTTGAAAAGCATCTATTTGAAAAACTATGTTTAAATGCTCTTAAAAAGCATCTATTTAAAAAGTTATGTTTTAAATGCTCCTGAAAAGCATCTACTTGAGAAGTTATGTTTAAATGCATTTGAATAGCATCTATTTGTAAAAATATATATATATATATATATATTTTTAAATGCTACCTGTTTGCGAACTGGTAGTGCAAGATAATTGTGCATAAGCACTACGAGCTCGTGAGCCCTATGGGACTCACATACGAGAAAAAATGCCCAATAGCAGGTTTATTCCCTAGGCATGAGATATCTCCACGAGAAGTTAAGGTAGGAGTCCGATTCGAAACGAATTCCACTAAAATAAAAGTAAAGAGATATTACGTTCAGAAATGGTAGAAGGTTTATCCCCCATTTTTTTAAACGTGATTTATATATTCTGATTTCATGATCAAAGGATTCATGTTTTCATGATTAATGGTAGAAGGTTTTCGAACCCCCATTTACATGAAAAGGGTTTTTAAAATGGCCTCGCTTTTAAAATGAAAAAGGGTCGTATCCTCTTGTTTATAAGAAAAGAATTTTATCCTCCTGTTTAATAAGTAAAGGATTTAAATTTCTTTGACCACCAAATGGCCATCTGGTACATATTTACAAGTTTTCTGCTACATTTTAAATGCTTTACTCCAATACTTTAAATGCTTCGTGTTACATGTTTTTGAATATTCTTGTATTTGATGAAATAAGTGCCTAGCCTGAATGCTTGGATGCTTCATGCTATCTGTTTCAAGATTCCTATATTCTTTATCTGAAATGCACGAGTATTAATTGGTAGTGACTATTTTATAAATTCTCTTATGCTTAACCCACTTCCAGTTGAAAATTCATGACAAGGTACTGGAATTACTCACGAGCTTTTCATAAAGCTCACAAGAATTTGTTACTCATGACTCTTTCAAGTAACGAAAATGATTGAGATCCTTACCCGTACTAAGGAGGGACGTCGGGAGCTCCACACTTAAATTAGCATTTTGGGAATGTCAGGACCAATAGTTAGTCAATCTTTTTGTAGTATTCTATTTTGGACAAATCATGTAATTAAGTCCCTCGGAACCATGACCATGTAATATGTTTAACTTTTAAAAATCTAGCAAGCTTTGTATGTCTGTTAATTGTACCGTTTTGAGTGGCAGTTCTGGGCGGATGTGCTGAAAGAAAGAAAAACAAAAGTTTTCATGCTTCTGCAAAATGCATTCAAGGCCGCACCACCGTCTGGCATAGTCGCTCTTGGGTCCACCTGCCCGCTCCCAGGCCGAAAGGTGGCAATCGCGTCCCCATAATCCGCATAGGCTGGGGTCGCAGGTTGCATCAATAGTCTTTGCCTAGCCCTTCTCCCATCTAAGAGCCCACGAAATTTCCTCACCCTTGCACAGGAGACGAAGCAATAATAAAATCAGCACCTGCACCCATAATTCTACAATGCAGGTCACGCAAAACTAATGCTGGCCAAATCTGCATACGATTTTCAAGCACCATCAGTGTAAATCCTAACACAAGAGTCATTGACAGAAGCCACTGCTATCAATTGATTATACACAAATTGCTGCTGGTACTAACATCAAAATAGTTGGAAAAATGCATAGCAATAGATATTGGCTAAGGAAACGTTGTTTTAAGGAACAATATATAAAAACCTGTAACAAGGGTAAATTGATGAGCTGCAAAAGTTACATATGTCCTATGTCATTTACTAACTATATATTTCTACTCATTTATGCAGTTGGAAGAAGGGACAGCAGGTGTAAGATGAGTGACACAATATCCAGCTGTAAGCCACGTGAACAATGAAAAAACCATTCAACTGAATTTAAAGACTTGCTTGAAGTTTGCCAGTTTTTAAACCTAACAATTTTTCTCTTTTTTTTTTTTCATTTTCTTTCTTTATTTTTCTTTTCTTTTTTAAAAGTTCTAACTTGCCATTTCACTCAATTTATCATGCACAAAATAAATGGGTAGACTTTGCAAATGTATAAAGATATCAATGCACATTGTCAAATTTCGATTTTCACTCTAAAGTTATTAATCTTACGCTAATACTTTCTAACAAAATGCAATAGATGCAGTCAAATGAATCTTGATATCTAAGTTTATTTCCAAATGACAAGAAATGCAATGCATTGAGTGTCATTCTTTTTTGTGATGCTTGAACTGTTTTTCCAATCAAATTGGCTAGAGAGAGAACATTAAAAGGGTTGGTAAACACTTTTCCTGACTTAAGAAACAGTCTTGATATCATTGAAGAGCTCACAAACAAAAATCACCAAGAGATTCCGGTAATCTAAACAAGCAGCTCTATTTATGGTTCAACCTTGGGGGGGGGAACACTTTGAAACAAGTGCTAGGGTTAGAAGAAGAAAAATTACTATTAAAAAGAAATATAAAAGATTACCTCAATTGGTGCCAAGAACACCAAGTACGCCTAGCTGCTTTTCTATTTTCCATCCAAATAACAATGACCCTACTGTCCCTTTTCTATTTTCCATCCAGATAACAATGACCCTACTGTCCAACTTACATTGTATTCTCCAAATTAAATTTCTATTAAAAACATGATTAGTGGCATTATATATTAAGAGACAGCTACAAAAACACACAGCTTTAGGTCTATTATTCTTTTCATCACAAGTGTTGCTGCTTCTCGAGGTCCTAGCTAATTGTCATGGTTCTTTGTCTTAGCACATGTATTCATAAATGATTAAAACCACTGAACTTAAGACTTGAGTCAGAACAAGTGGATTAAACACCCTCACTTCTTACCAATTTTAGAATATTTTTGGAATTGGCCTTCGAGTTCTCCGTTTTACATATTTTGGAATCCAGAGCAGTTTCATTGTACAAAAATTTCAAGGGTTTGCTGTTTCATGCATATCATAAGTAATGAGCTGTAATACCCCGACCCGAGTTAATCGGTACCTGACCCGGGTTGGATCGAACCATGAAATGTAACCCTGAACTGTAAGCCAATATATAACATAAATAAAATTAGATAGACTGTTATGTTTGATTATGACGCATGAATATGAGAGGCAGGCAGTCACGGGTGTCCGGGTGCCGTTGCACCGGAAGCCGAGTTTACTGGAAAACGTGTAAGTGAATAGGCATATTTATTTAAGTATAATTGATACACATATGTGTGTACAAGTGAATAATTATTATTATAAAAAATATATATATGTATAGGTATATATATATATATATATATATATATATATATGAATATGATTAAATGAAAAGAATCAAATGGGAAAGAGTGGTAGAAGGTTGAAGAACAAAGGGATGAGTGGGAGAGTGGAGGTGGCAGTTGCATGCAGCAGGTGTCACTGTGGATGTGTCATGGCTGTGTGTGTTGTGTACCGTGTATGTGTGCCGACAATGAAGAGGGGGGGTTTTATCTCCTTGTCCGTCTGTTGTAATATATATAATATATTGCATATTAAGTATCAAGAAAGTCAACAAAGGAAGCTGAGGAGTGTGGTAAAAAGAAAGGGGCATATAGGTGGCGGTAGCAGCATTGATATACCTATGTATGTGTGTGCATGGTAGTATACATGTGTCAAGTGTATGGCAGTGTGTGTCATGTGGGGGTGTTGAGTGAGCTGCATGCAGCAGCCGTGTGTGTACAGGTGTGTGTGCGTGAGCTCCCATGTAACCAGGTGGCAAAGCCACCGCCCATATACTCGGTCAAGGTATGAAATTAGAGGAGCCGAACACGGATAGAGAATATCAAAGAGAAAAGCAAAGGAAAGAAAGGAGAATCGGTGCAGCAGGGGATATATGTATGCATATATCTCTATGTTTGTGTAGCGGTGCGATGGGGGCCGATGATGGTGCAGTAGCAGGTGAAGAATTGGTGGAACATCAGGTAGTTTAGGGAACCTGCTGTGACTGAAGGACACGCTGAAGCGTTGGGAGAAATGGTTAGGTCGGTAGAAACAAATATATATCTATATATAACTCAAATTACATTAAACATGAGAACAGAGAAGAGAGAGCACACCGAGAGTAAAGAGAGTTGCAGAAGCAGCCGAAATTAATGATAGGGAGGAGCAGACCCTGATGCAGTGCAAATATGTCTTTAATTGGTTTTATTTTATTGGAAGAACTGAGATGGATCGGAACAGGGGAAATTTGTATAGTGTATATATAGGTGCAGTTGGCGGTATAGCAGGTAGTGTGTACAAAGGAAAAGTGTAAGGCAGCCGTGAGGAGTTGGTGTGGCGGCAGTGGCCAACTGAAGCGTACCACAGTGAGAAATAAATTAGAACAGCAAGGAAATGTTATACGTATGTATGCTTGTGTAGCAGTTGACCGAGTGAGGAAGGAAGAAAGTAGAGCTGCAGGAACTATTGTTGCAAAATTTGCTGCGGCAGTGAGAATAGCAGCAGTGCTGCAGCAGGGTGTGGGAAAGATTGAGAGAGTCAGGCGGTAGCTGCTCGAACGGGCCACCAGACGGAGGGGGACCGTTGATGTTGGTCTCCGAGACGGCAACGCTTGAGCTGAAGGAGCAACGCGCTGACTGGGGAAATATTATGAAGTTTTAGTGCTGCCGTTAGTGTCGGTTTTCACTGATAAGAAGGAATTCAGCAAAGAAGTTGATGGAGTATTGTTCCATTAGAGTACAGCAGATGTAGCGGCTGTACATAGGAAAATACATGACGGCAAACTGGAGGTGTGTTGACCGGTAATTTCTTGTTCTAAGACTCTTACTGTTTCAGTTTTATGTAGCTTTTGACGGATTGAACTGGAACAAAGGAAGATTGTGGTATTGGGTTTCGGTCATAAGATGGTATGGGCGTACAGGAACAGATGGGGGGAAATTGCTACGATAAATTGGAAGAGTTAGACCTCCAGTATATATTATCCAACCAGGAGCAATTATTAAAGAATGATTGCAGTGCTAGTGGAAATATCGACTGCAGCCAAACAAAGGTTAGATTTAATTATTGATTAGCTGATTTAATTCAAAATAGAACTTTGTGAAGTTATAATTATGCTCAGGAATTATGGTTAATTGTGAATTGACCGAAGTAATAAAATAATATTTAAATTAAGTAATTATTTAAAGGAGAAATTACCAAAATGCCCTTAAATCGAAACGTGGTCCAACAGACTCCGAATAAATCATTTGAATAGTGAATTCTTATTATTTTGAGCACTCTGGACTCAACTATGGAGTCTGATTTATGAAAAGAGATCCCGAAAATAAAAGATACATAAAAGTACAAATGACAGTTTCGCCCTTTTTAATTTAGAAGCCCAAATAGAATTTCGCGAAAGCCTAAATTGACTTTCCTCGGCATTCCGGGCTCAATGGTAAAGTCTAAATTAGTAATAGAGATACTTACCATAGCAAGGCATAAAATTTATGAGTAGCATTTATTCTGAAACGCATTTACTGATATATAGGGAACGCAACAGAAAAGAGGCAAACCCGCAGGAGATTGATTTAGGAAAGCATGTTTAGTGGTAAGTAAATTCACCTTCTCTTCCATATGGTGTGTCCAAGCCAAGTTTATTCTCGTACTGCCAAACTTGTACTCTTGAAAGTACCTGATGTTATTGTTTCCACAATGTGATATTGTTCTATCTTGTGGGCTTTGATTGACTACTGTATCATTAGTATCATGTTGAACCATGCTTTGAAAAGCCTCTTGTTATGTTCCATTGTATATAGGATATTCCATTTTATACTTCTATGGAATTACTTATGATCATGATATGTTTATACACACCGGATTTGTGCTCAGTCACAATATTTGTCACGACCCGAAACCCACCCCGTGCGGATTACCGGATCGCGACCGCCGCCCCGAGACCCGAAGGCCCCGAGACAAGGCTCGCATCTACAGCGGTATCGAATAGATGTGCTACACATGGTTGCGGAAGCGTGAAAAACTTTTTCTTTTCTTTTCTTATTTTTAAATTACGCACATCCGTCCGGTACTGCCGCTACATACATAGCATACATGGTTACACATTCAGAGTATAACTAAAACTTAAAGACTTATATCATGAATACAATACATGTTCAGTTGCCCTAAGGCTTAATACATATTCTTACATTGTCTACTAATACAAAATGTACTACTAGAGTTCATAGGTTTCTCAAGAGAAACTACTTGAACATATCTTCCCAAAATCAGCTAGACTCATCATCAACGTCCTTAAGACCCTGTCTGCTGCATCACCTGAAAGGGGGGTCCGAACAAAGTCCGGGTAAGCTAATCTAAGCTTGTGAGCAATTCCAGTATTCGTCATGGGGTTTTCAATTGGCTGTGGTTTAGTACATAAGAGTTTGTAAAGTAATCACCGCCAATTGTTCGTATACTTTGAATACAGAATATATGGATTCCTTAAATCATGTAGCTTTGAAACATTTAAAGTATTCAAGCTAAACTTATACATATGAACTTTAAAACATATAACATATCATGTATTTCTTAAATAGAGTATATAAAACTCAAACATGTGCATATTGAAAATGAGAGTAAAAACTTGCTTCCATTTTCAAACCATTTGTCATCTTATCACTTCCATTAGTGGAATCCGTTTCGAACCGGACACCCATATCACTTATCAACAGAGATATCTCATGCCTGGGGGATTAGATCCTGCTACCTGGCATTTTACAGGGCAATTGGGTTCCGTACAACCCAAAATCCTGCCTATTTTACAGGACAACTGAAAACTCAGAATCCTGTCTAAGTGCTTATGCACCATTAATCTTGCATTAAAAATATATTTAGCATGTGAGTACATCAAAATAGATAACTCTCGTGAGTACTTAAAAACATAACATTTATAACTTCGTGATAAACATTCGTATACTTGAAATAAGCAAATTCAGAATATTTAACAATAATCGCATTTTAAACTAGACATGCTGAAAAGTATTTGAAGGAAAAACTGTTGCAGAAACCAATCACTGAGCACGTCACCATGAGTTTATAAAACATAATAATTAAAAACTGAATCATGTAAATACTGAATTTGGAACTTCAAATACTTCATATCTTGAACTTAAAACCCTTTTTAAACCATGGAGTCAAATCTCCAATTCAAACACAGGGTTACTCACCTCGGTCCTTTAAGGTTAGTGCTAATATTGCGCTTCCCCATTTTCCTTGTAGTTCCTAAGAACAATTCATAACAATCTCATCAACATCACAATATCACTTACTGATGCTTCTTATCTTATGCTTAGTTCGTATTAATCCTAACCGACTTCATAAATTTCTTATGTACTTAATTCAGCTCGTACTTTTAACCTATGACACATTTTAATGTGTTAGGAATTTAATTCATTTCAACCTATACTCTTCTGGTAGCTTCATTAACTTTAATTTAAAGTTATTTACTTCACATGTCAACGCGTCGTGTCTTTTCATGCTTTATTTCTTCGTACTTGCCTTAGTTTAATACTTCGACAATACTTTAGTCATCAGACAGATTCTATTCATCAAATTTTATGCCTTTTTATTTTAAACAATTCGTTTGGTCGAATAGACTCTACCATTGAGCCTATAGTGTTCAAGAAAGTCGGTTTAGGCTTCGTAGAATTTAATTCGGACTTTTGTATGTAAAAGGGCAAAATAGTCATTTACCGTTTTACGTGTCATATTTTTTTTTTTTTTTGTACTTCGTTTCGTAATTTGGACTCCATCATTGAGTCCGGGATGTCAAAGAAAGTCAATTTAGACCTTCCTTGGTTTTAATTTGGCTTTTGGTGTACTAGAGGTATTTTGGATCATTTTAACCCCTTGCGTGTCTTTATTTTTCGGGTCCCGTCTCGTAAAACGGACCTCACCGTTGGATTCTGAATGGTCGACACATAAAGAAAACACTAATGGTTTATTTAATTTGGACTTCGGGGCATTTTGTCATATTTAATTTAATTTAATTAAACTAATTTAATTAACCATTATTTTATTACTTGGGGTCAAATTATAATTATTATAACTTTTGGATAAATTTATAATTATCATAATTTCCTATTCCAATTTGGAATAGCCAAACAATGAATAAGCCCAAAACCTTGGATAAGTTATCCTTGTCCCTATTTCAATTTAATTTTAATTTCACTATTCTTGCATCCAAACAGCCCCTAATCACAAATTTTTAAACTTCTAAAAATTTCTCATGACAACACCTATATTGGGTCAACCCGTATTGGGCTTGGGCGGGTCAACCCGTGGCCCAAAATCACAAAAAAAACACAATACGCATGGTGCAGGATTTTTCCGGCAGCTTGCACCGGTCATCTTCTCCGGCGATGGCTAGCTGTTTTCCGGCGATTTTCCGACATCCGATCACTTGGGTTACCTTCTACTCTTCATGGGCTTTCCAAATCTACCCTCGGAATTCAGTTTGGACCACCGGAAGGCCTCGAAAAGTTGAGTTACAGCCAGCTCCGGCGAGCTGTCCCAACTTTCCGGCGAACTGAATTTTTATTTTTTCATGGCTTTTTAGCCATTGTTTTGAGCCCAAATTTTACCTACAAGTTTCTGCACCTATGGGCAACAAGTTCCAATTCATAAAACAAGGTAAAACGATCTAAAACTCAATGACCCGAAAATTTCCTTCAAACTTTAAATTGGTTTTTCTCACTCATTTCTTAACCAAATGAGCTACGGTTTCTTCCTAAATTCACCATTTTTCATACTCTATAAAACCATGTAATTATTTCTAAGCTTTAAGCAATTCTACAAAAAGCCAGCAAATTTGAAACATGAAAATACAGTAAATTTCTAACCTTTTCTTTACGGTTTCTCCTTCTTTCTCTTTCCGTTTCTTTCTCCTTTAGCTTCTGTATTTCTCTCAGAATTTCTTCTCTCTCTTTTTCTCTTTCTCTTTCCGTCCATGTGTCATGGGTGTGTATATATATATACATATAATAAAATACACACACTTACATGTGAAGAAACACACACTTGCCGACACACACACACACAACCACCTACTGCCAACCCACTATTCTCTTTCTTTTTCTACTTTCCCATTCCACCATTCTGCTTTTTATTTAATTATACATATATATATATATATATAATACAACACACACACACCCACTTGCACACTTCACTTGATTTATATATATATAATATATATATTATACCATATACATGTCATGCCCACTGCCGACACATTTCCATTTCTTTCCATCTTTTTTTTTTTTTTGTTGGCTGCTTAAACATGAGATAATGTATATATTATATTATAATATATATTAAACACACACACATATATATACACGGCTGCCATGTAGCCTTCCAGCTTTCAACAGGTCACCCTCCACTCATTCTCTCTTTAATTCCATTCCATATTATATTTATTTATTTATTTATTTTTATTTTTCTTATCATTCTATTATTATATTATTATTTATATTATACAACGTACACTTGTACATATATGAATTTAGATATATCACTAAATTCGCACTCTACTCAGAATTGCATTTTCAACGCTCATTTTGTATTAGATATTTTTATGTCATCAAATATCCATTACTGTAATTGATAAAGACTTCCGCTATTCATTGTTTAAAATTTTTAGTACATTGCATATTAGTACTATGATACAGAAATGGAAAAAAGTAGGGACGGCCTTCGGGTCAGCCCCGCGATACGAGATCCGCATAGGGTGGGTTTCGGGTCGTGACAGCATTGGTATCAAAGCTATAGGTTTGATAGTGAGTCATGGGAGATAGGACTAGAGTTAAGACTGTTAGAGATGACTGACATTTTATATTGTCTTCTCATTGGTTATCTTCATTGATTCTATTCACAGCCATGGTTAACACAAGGCAAGGTCCGTTACCTATGGATCGTTTAGAACAATTGGAAACAATGATGCAGGCTATCATTGAAAGGCTACCACAGATTCAGGCTAGTGCTAGCCAACCAGCACGGCTAGTACCACAAGAGCAGCCTGTCAACGCAGGCGACAATGCGGGACATCGTCAAGGAAACGAACGAGACGCTGCATACTTATATGAGCGGTTTCAGAAAATGAAACCCCCGACATTCGACGGTACAAGAGGAGCCACTATAGCTGAGGAGTGGTTATTAGAGATGAACAGGATCTTCAAAATCCTGATATGCACTGAAGTCCAAAAAGTGGCATACGCCACTTATATGCTCAAAGGAATGGCACATAAATGGTGGATGATAGAGGAAGATAAAGAGCCAGACATGAACTGGCAACGATTTACAGATATCTTCAACAAGAAGTACTTCTCCCAAGAAGTATGAAACCGAAGAGTTGCAGAGTTTATGGTACTGCAACAAGGATCAATGACGGTAGAGCAATACGAGGCCAAATTTACTGAATTGGCCAGGTTTGCTAAAAGTGCAGTCAACACTGAGGATCTGAAAGCCCGCAAGTTCGAGGAAGGATTGAGATGGGCTATCAAAGATAGACTGGTACCCCATCGACTGGCTACCTATGATGATGTAGTGGAGACAGCTCGAGTCATAGAAAGGAGTGGCGAGGAATTCGCCAGGAGGAGAGGGAACCAGAAGCATGGAGGCAACCAGAATAAGAGGCAAGGGCCTTCTGCTTCGGGACATGGATTTACATTTACCAGACCTGGAGCCGCATCACAAGCGACAGGGTCAGGTCAGAAGAAAAATGGCAACACCAAAAAGGGGGCAGCCAGGTGCTCTCGTTGCAATAAGATCCATAAGGGCTAGTGTCTCAAGGACAGCAATGCTTGCTTCTACTGTGGCCAGGAGGGACATTATGTTAGAGAATGCCCTCAAGGGATCAGGCCATGCCCAGTACTGCTTAGGTTAAAGCACCAACCACTGGAGTAGCACCACCTAGACCTCCAGCCCAAAGGAGTGGACAAGGGAACGTCCAGCAGCAGGCAGGACGGGTTTTTCGCCCTTTTACCAGGAAACGTGCAGGCTACAACCTCTGTAGTCGTAGGTACTCTTTTAGTATGCTCACAGCCTGCTTACGTTTTATTTGACACTGGATCTACACATTCATTTGTATCCCCTACATATGCTGCTAGATTGAACCTAGTGACGAAACCTTTAGGGTATTTACTGACTGTTTCTATACCATCGGGGAAATCATTGCTAGGGGGATACCATGTATAGGAATTGTGAGATACAGATTGGGGAGACACACTTGTTAGCTAACCTCATACCCTTAGAAATTTGTGGATTCGATGTTATCCTTAGAATGGATTGGCTGGCTGCCAATTATGCTACGATAGACTATATGGCCAAACGAGTTCTCATACAGAATCCACAGTTTCTGACAGTTAACTTTGAGGGAACAGGAGTGGCTTCCCCACCCTACTTTGTTTCCTCTATCCAAGCAAGGCGTCTGCTTCGAAAGGGATGCCATGGATTCTTATGTAGTGTTCAAGACACTGATTCTCAGCAGCCTGAATTAGAGAAGATTCCCATTGCTAGGGAATTTCCCGGAGTATTCTTGGATGATCTTCTAGGAATGCCCATAGACAGAGAGATCGAGTTTTGCATCGACGTATTGCCAGGCACTACGCCAATATCCAAGACTGCATATAGGATGGCACCGGCAGAGCTGAAGGAGTTGAAGCTCCAGTTGCAGGAATTATTGGACAAGGGTTTCATACGACCCAGCTCGTCATCATGGGGTGCACCTGTATTGTTTGTGAAAAAGAAGGATGGAACCATGAGGTTGTGTATCGACTATAGAGAGTTGAACAAGGTTACCATCAAGAACAGATATCCACTACCCAGAGTAGATGATTTGTTCGACCAGTTGAAAGGGGCTCAGGTATTCTCAAAGATCGATCTGAGAACAGGTTATCATCAGTTGAAGGTCAGACCCATTGACATTCAGAAAATGGCATTTAGGACACGGTATGGACACTACGAGTTCCTTATTATGCCATTTGGGGTGACCAATGCCCCAGCTGCATTCATGGATATGATGAACCGTGTGTTCAAGCCATACTTGGATGACTTCGTGATTATGTTTATAGACGACATCTTGGTTTACTCTAAGAACCAGGAAGAACACGAGGTACATCTGAGGAGAGTGCTACAGAAGTTCGGGGAACAGAAGTTGTACGCTAAGCTGAAGAAATGCGAATTCTAGCTTCCCAGTATAGCATTTCTGGGACACGTGATCAGTAAAGAGGGAATCTCTGTTGATTCCCAGAAGATCGAGGTAATCATGAATTGGCCTCAACCTACGAGTGTCACGGAAGTACGAAGTTTCATGGGGTTAGCAGGCTACTATAGGAGATTTGTCCAGGACTTCTCCAAAATAGCTACGCCTATTACCAAATTGACCCGGAAAGGTGTTCCTTTTGTTTGGACAGAGGAGCAAGAGAAGAGTTTCCAAGAATTAAAGGAGCGTCTGGTTACAGCTCCTATATTGACAGTGCCAGAAGGGACTGATGGTTTTGTAATATACAGTGATGCCTCATACAAAGGCTTAGGGTGTGTGTTGATGCAGAACGGAAAAGTGGTGGCTTATGCTTCCCGACAGTTGAGACCCCACGAGGGGAACTATCCGACACATGACCTTGAGTTAGCAGCTATTGTCTTCGCTTTGAAGATATGGAGGCACTATTTATATAGAACCACGTGCGAAATCTTCACCGATCATAAGAGCCTCAAGTATCTGTTTACACAGAAGGAGCTCAATATGAGACAACGCCGTTGGTTGGAGTTATTGAAGGACTACGAGGTCAACATATAGTACCACCCAGGAAAGGCAAATGTGGTAGCTGACGCTCTTAGTCGAAAGTCATCAGGGAGTTTAGCTTGCCTGTTGACAACACAGACGGAAATCCTGAGAGATTTGGAAGACATGGAAATGGAGATTGTTCTGCCCAGCTCCAAGGCACTATGTGCCTAATGTCACAGTCGGGTTGTCAACTGTGGACAAGATCAGGGGGCAGTAGACACAGGATGAGAAGTTGGCTAAGCTTCTTCAAGGAATTGAGACAGGCATGGATTCTGAGTACTCAGTAAGAGATGGATTATTATATTATCAAGGTAGGATCTGCGTACCCGATGTGCCGGAGATTAGAAAAGAGATTCTTGATGAGGCACACAGTTCGAGATTTGCCTTACATCTAGGAGGCACCAAAATGTATCACAATGTTAAGTATACTTATTGGTGGTCCGGGATGAAACGTCATATAGCTGAGTACATAGCACGATGTGCCAAGTGCCAGCAAATTAAGGTGGAACATCAGAAGCCTGGAGGACTTCTGCAATCACTGCTCATTCCTGAATGGAAATGGGAACATATCACGATGGACTTTGTATCAGGTTTGCCAAAGACAGTCAGAGGGAGTGACTCTATCTGGGTTATCGTAGATAGATTAACTAAGACAGCTCACTTCCTGGCAACCAAGACGACACAATCTCTTCAACGACTAGTCGAACTATATATTAGAGAGATTGTTAGACTTCACGGAGTTCCAGTATCGATTATTTCTGATAGGGACCCCCGGTTCGTATCACGATTCTGGAAGGGACTACAACAAGCTATGGGCACGGAACTGAGTCTTAGCACTGCGTATCATCCCGAGACCGACGGACAATCAGAAAGGACGATACAGACTTTAGAAGACTTACTGCGTTTCTGTGTCATAGACTTTGAAGGAAGTTGGGAAGATCAGTTGCCATTGGTCGAGTTCACGTACAATAATAGCTATCAAGCTAGTATTGGTATGGCGCCATATGAGGCATTATACGGCAGGAAGTGCCGATCACCACTGTGTTGGACAGAGGTGGGAGAAAGGAAACTCTATGGGCCAGAGATAGTGGAACTAACCGCACAAAAGATACAACTGATCCGACAGCGTTTATTAGCAACTCAGAGTCGACAGAAAAGCTATGCAAATGTTCACCGACGAGACTTAGAGTTTGCGAAAGACGACTTTGTGTACTTGAAAGTATCACCCATGAAAGGGGTGGTCAGGTTTGGCAAGAGAGGAAAGCTTGGACCCAGATACATTGGGCCATTCAGGATCATGAAGAGGGTTGGACCCGTAGCTTACGAACTTGCCTTACCATCAGAGTTAGCACATGTACACAATGTGTTTCATGTCTCGATGTTAAGGAAATGTATACAGAGTGCAGATCAGGTAATCGAGCACGAATCCACTAGACGTCCAGGAAAATCTGAGTTACATAGAGCATCCAGTTCAGATTTTGGATCGTCGAGATCAGGTACTACGGAACAAGACTATTCCATTAGTCAAAGTTCTGTGGAGAACTCACCGGATGGAAGAGGCTACTTGGGAGCGAAGAAGATGATATGCGCGCCAAGTACCCACATTTATTTTCATAGTAGTATGTGCTAAGTTTGAGGACAAACTTATTTTAAGGAGGTAAGAATGTAATATCCCGACCCGGGATATGTCACGTATACCGAGGTAAGTCGGTTAAACTATGTAACTTGAACGGTAAGAAATGTATATCATGGTATTTCACGAAAATGAATGACTGGAAATGGAAAATGATTGAAATATATAACAGGTGCTGGGTAACACCCGAGCACCCCGGGACATTACATCGTAAAGCGTGCACACACGTATTTCCATGCATGCCTAGAGTTTAAGTATATACGTGTATGTATGGGCGTATAGGTACGTATAAATATGTATAATTATGGATTATACATGTATATATATATATATTATATATGTATTATTATAATATATATATATATCTATATGTGTATATTATATAAAAAAAAAAAAAAAGGGAAAGAAAGAAAATGGGCAAGTGGGCAAGGGCTGCAAGTGCATGTGAGGTGTGTGTGTGTGTGTAGGTTAGGTGTAAAGTGTGTGTTATATATATATAATATGATATATATATATATATATTATATACATGAGTGCACAATGTCTCCCAACCCATTAATGCAAAAGTTGCATTAGTGGAGGGAGCACAGAACATAAATCATGGAAAAAGGGCTGGTAGAGAGAGAAAGTAGAGAGAGAGAGAGTGGAGGAGAGAGAAGGGTCGGTCACCTTCTCTTTAAATGGCCAAGCATGCAAACCATGCTTTCTACTTGCAAAAGAAACCAAAGGAAGAAGAAGTAAGGAGAATAGAGAGAGAACTGGAGATAGAACAAAGGAGAAAGCAAGTGTAAACAGGTAAAGATCCAATTTTTTACATTTTTCCTCTTTCTAAAAATTTGATTTATAGGAACTTTTTAGGGTTATTTTTATACGTATGATGTATTATATGTGTTTAAGACTTGATTAAACATGAAATTAGGCCATGAAAACGACTCACAAACATGAAATCCAGAGGAACCGCCATGGGAGGACCTTGCTTGAAGCAGGTCTGAACCCATGGCAACTAAACCGAAAATGGTATATCAAGGCTTCAAGAAGCAGCCATGAAGGTTATGAAAACATGTGACCGCGACCAAAAATCATGAACAAAGGCCCCCAAATATCGAGTTGCAGGTTTCGGGTTTCAAACCCAACGCCTTAACTGCACCTTAAAACTTGTTTTAAAGAACGATATATGAATCCCCATGAAGAGGGGATCATAACAAACGAAACCTCATGCATTTTGGTTGAGAAATAAGCATGAATCATAGGTTTTACAGTTCGGATTATCCACTTCAAAATCGAACACATGTGAGGGTTTTAAAGTCCAAAACGAATGCCAATCTACTCGTTTATCTCTTAGGGATAATTTGGGACCAAAACAGTGGAGATTGACTGAGTAGAAATGCACGAAATAGGAAGAAATGGATTCAAAAATTAGGGTTTTCAGAGGGGGTCTCGTGGGGAAGATGAAAACGAGTCAACTCATTTTAAAAATAAAACTGGGTCGACTCGGACGCGTGGCAGCCTCTGGGCTTGCCATCGAATTAGTGGGACTACGCCGTTTAGGGGCTTATACGGTTATATATAAAACCGTGTTGAAAAATTGAAGGAAAATAAGCAGTATTGTTGCTACGGGGTATCGAACCCCTGACCCCCACGCGCCCACGCACGACTCTTCCACTCGGCCACGCGTATGCGTGTGTCCATTTACGAACATGATATATATATATATATATATTACAATTAATTTAAATCCGAAAATTAAAAGGTGCAACCGCACCTGGTGAGATTCGAACGTGCGTGGTATGGGGAGGGAGATGGCACGCTGGCCAGCGTGCCATCCTATTCAACCTGTTCAAATTATGTACAAAATAATATATGTATTATGCTTAATTAAGTAATTAATTTAATTAAATTAAATACTTCGAAATGGCCCGTTGTCCAAATAAGATAAGTTATATATGTAATCTTACTATCTCGTACCTCCTGAGTCCATTGGTGAGGTCCTCGACATGAGATGAGGTCCCGAAAAATTTGAGACCCTTGAATATGTCAAAAATGACCAAATTGCCCTTTCCCCTAAACAGGTCAAACGAAGTCCAATCAAGGCAAATGAATAGTCAAAACTTATTATCTCGGACATTCTGAGTCCAATGGTGGGGTCCATTTTACGAGATGAAACCCCAAAGAATAAAATACTGTAAAAATGCAAAATGACCATTTTACCCTTTTTAGTACAAAAGTCCAAATGGAATTCCGCGAAAGCCTAAACTGACTTTCTTCGGTGTTCCGGATTCAATGGTAAAGTTTAAATTAGTATTTGAAATACTTATGATGGAAAGGCCACCGTTTAATTGAACCCATACCCGGATCCGTGACCGACCCGTAGATCGACCCGTACCCGACCCGAACTGTTCATCGTCTTCAACAATCTAGGGCTACTGTTGCCCTAGAATTGCAGAATTTTTCTTCTTTGATTTCATAGAGTTTTATGCATCTTTTCTCACTGTTATCGATCCTAATCGATTTCTGGGAACCCTACCAACATCCTAGCATCGATTTGGGGCGTCGAATCGAGCTTTAGATAGCTCTGTTTCAAGGCGATAATCCGAAACCTGCAACTGACTCGTGATGGTCCATTTTTGGTCCAAATCACTTGGGGTTTCTTGCGTTGTGACCTACAGGTTATGGGGTTTCAGTTCCTACCCTAAGATCCCATTTTACTCTAGGTTTTTATGAGTAACATTTTTGAACCCGTACCTGCAACCGTATATTTGAGGGTCAAACCCTAGGCATTGAGGTCACGGTCTAGGGTTTTTGTGATCCTAGAAGGGTCTATTTTAAGTCCCAAGTAACTAAAACAAGTTTGGAGCAGGTTGAGCTAGACCCAGTCAGTCAAGGTCCTCTAATGGCGGATTTCATTGTTTCCGTGGTTTTGGGGCAGTTCTGATGGTCCAAATGCTCACAATCGATCCAAATTTCATGGTCTAGACGTGTTTCATGCAATAACAATCCCCAAACAGCAAAACAGAAGCCGAAATTTCCCCAAGAGAAATTCGAAGTTTTGGATGGCTTACCTTCAAACAGTGGTCTCCTCACTGGTTTGTGCTTCAAGCAGGACCTTCAACAAGTTGGATTGGATCCTCCCCCGTTGTGCAGCCCTTCAGTTCCAATCTCTAGCTTCCTCCAATGGATTTCCAATGTACACCCTTGTGTATCTCTCACTCTCTTTCTCTAGGATTCTCTCTCTCCACTTTCTCTCTAACTCACTCTCTCTCTAAAACTTCAGACTCCACTTTACTTTCTGATTCCTTGTGTCATGGGTGTGTATATATATAATGCAACACACACACACACCCACTTGCACACACTATTCTTTGTTCCCCACCTATATAATTCAACACACACAACCACCTACTGCCAACCCACTATTCTCTTTCTTTTTCTACTTTCCCATTCCCTCATTCTGCTTTTTATTTAATTATACATATATATATATATAATACAACACACACACACACCCACTTGCACACTCCACTTGATTTATATATATAATATATATATATATATTACACCATATACATATCATGCCCACTACCGACCAATTCCATTCCATATTACATTTATTTAATTTATTTATTTTAACTCCTTGTGAGTGTAAATTTAATATTTACTCTTTTATGCATCAATTTTACAAATCGTAATCGTATTTCATCTTCCCTCGGAGTCGACCTTGATTTTTAAGGTCTCATAATTATTTTAAAATTGGCATCCATTTCTCGTTTAATTTCTTAATTATTCTTTTAAGGTCACAATTTAATAATTCGTGACTTACTCATTATTCAATCTGGTCGGGGGTATTACATTAAATTAAGGGAAAAGAAGCAGGATTGTTGCTACGGGGTATCGAACCCCTGACCCCCACGCGCCCTCGCACGACCTTTCCACTCGGCCACGCGCTCACATGTGCCCTATATGCGAACAGAATATATATATTATACAATGAATTAAATCCAAAAATTAAAAGGTGCAACCGCACCTAGTGAGACTCGAACGTGCGTGTTACGAGGAGGCAGATGGCACGCTGGCCAGCGTGCCATCCTATTCAACCTGTTTTGATTATGCACAAAATAATATATATATTATGCTTAATCAAGATTTAATTTAATTAAATGAAATTAATTAAATTAAATACTTCGAACTGACCCGTTGTCCAAATAAGATAAGTTATATATGTAATCTTACTATCTCGTACCTCTTGAGTCCATTGGTCATTTACCCCTTCACGTGTATTATTTTTTGGGCTCCGTCTCGTAAAACGGACCCTACCATTGGTCTCAGAATATCCAAAATAGTAAGAATACACTATTCATATGTTAAATTTGGACTTCATTTGCTTTATTTATGACCCAAGGGCAAAATAGAAATTTTACTTTATTTATTAAATAATTAAATTAATTATTTAATTATTTTTCCAGGGGCTTAAATGCACAAAATCTTCATCAGTTGGGCCTCAGTATAATTTTCCTAAAGCCCAGGGGTCAATCTGTAATAACCAAAAGTCTTGGTTTATTTTATTTTAAATTAAATTATAAAACCAATGGGTTCGGTCCAAATTCAAGTGAACCGGTCCGGTTCAGTTGCAAACCAACCGGTTTAGCCGGTCTGCCACGTAATGCTGACGTCATGATGACGTCAACCCTAATGGTTTAAAATTTTAAAAATTTAAACATCTAAACGCCACCGTTTAATTGAACCCATACCCGGATCCGTGACCGACCCGTAGACCGACCCGTACCCGACCCGAACTGTTCATCGTCTTCAACAATCTAGGGCTACTGTTGCCCTAGAATTGCAGAATTTTTCTTCTTTGATTTCATAGAGTTTTATGCATCTTTTCTCACTGTTATCGATCCTAATCGATTTCTGGGAACCCTACCAACATCCTAGCATCGATTTGGGGCGTCGAATCGAGCTTTAGATAGCTCTGTTTCAAGGCGATAATCCGAAACCTGCAACTGACACGTGATGGTCCATTTTTGGTCCAAATCACTTGGGGTTTCTTGCGTTGTGACCTATAGGTTATGGGGTTTCAGTTCCTACCCTAAGATCCCATTTTACTCTAGCTCTGAATGTGTAACCATGTATGCTATGTATGTAGCGGCAGTACCGGACGGATGTGCGTAATTTAAAAATAAGAAAAGAAAAGAAAAAAGTTTTTCACGCTTCTGCAAAACGTATGTTGCACATCTATTCGATACCGCTGTATATGCGAGCCTTGTCTCGAGGCCCTCGGGTCTCCGGGCGGCGATCGCGATCCGGTAATCCGCTTAGGGTGGGTTTCGAGTCGTGACAACATGGTATCAGAGCACTAGGTATTAGGTCTTTTGGGAAAAGACCGAGTTATAAGTGAAGATAGGACTGATTAAGGTTAGTTCTAGGTTGACTTAAGATCAACTTAGTGACAATAGGAGATTCGAAATAGAATTATGAGTTAGGTAAGTCCTAGGCTACCTACATATGTGAAGTATGTAATATGAAGTAAAGGCGGGGTATGGGACCCGCATTATATGAAATAGATATGTGGAGTACGTAATGTGATGTAAAGGCAAGGTATGGGACTCGCAATTCATGAATTAGAGACGTAAGTACGTGATACGTAATGTAATGTAAGGGCAGGGTATGGGACCTGCAATAGAATAAGTAAGTAACTAGAAGTACGAGTTGAGTAAGAAGGCGGGGTATGGGACCCGTGTTTAAGTAAAAGAAATAGGGATAATAAAATGTATCCCACATTGAGAACATGAAGTAAATAAAAGTAAATTTTATGCAATGAACATGTGATAGAAAACTAATGGATGTGTGTTTTCAGCAAAAATGGTAAATACCAGAAGGACTAACGGGCGTTCTGAGGACAGAATGGATAGGATGGAGCATCTTATGGAAGCAATGGCCCGAACATTGGCGGGTATTCAAGCTCAGGGCCAAGTGCCCCAACCAGTGCCCCAACCAATCCAAGCTCCTGAACCTCCGCCAAATCTAGTACGACCTGCTGAGGCAGCCAACACATCTACTTACAAAACATTCCAAGGATTCAAACCGCCTAGGTTTGATGGACTGGATACGACGATTAGTGCAGAATCATGGGTAAGAGAGATGGAGCGCATTTTTACCGTAATGCCTTGCACAACTGAACAGAAAGTCTCCTACGCTGCTTTCATTTTTAAAGATGCAGCACACGAGTGGTGGCTTTTGGAGAGAGATAGGGAACCACCCATGACTTGGGAGAGGTTCTTGGAAGTATTTTATGAAAAGTACTTTCCGAGATCATTGAGAAACCAAAAGATAGCCGACTTTGCAACCCTAACCCAGGGAATGATGACGGTGGCCGAGTACGAGACTAAATTTATGAATCTGGCTCGTTTCGCACCACACATGATTCACACCGAGGATTTGAAAGCTAGAAAGTTCGAATGTGGTCTCAAAGATAACATTAAGTATCGATTGGAACCTTTTGAGCTTCCGACATATAACGCGGTTGTGGACCGTGCCAAAATATTTGAGAAAGCTGGAATAGCCTTGTCCCAGAAAAAGGATAAGAAACAGATGAGCCCCATGCCTCAACAAATGAAAAAGACCAAAACAGGAGGAGGCAGGACTGTTACATCTGTGAATGAGGAAGGCAATGTTAGTCAAAAGACAGTAGAAACTCCCACATGCCCTACCTGCCAAAAGAAACATTTTGCCCCTTGTCGGCAGGGTACCAACGTTTGCTACAAATGTGGACAACCAGGGCATCGTGTCAACAAGTGCCCCAAATGGAGTTCAGCTACCAAGGAACCTACTGCTGTAGCTTCATCGGTTACGCCGCAGGCTCGGACTGCTGAAAAAGGAAAAGGAACTCAAGAACCTACGAGGTACGGGCGAGTTTTCAATATATTTTCTGAAGCTGCTCAAGCCTCTAAGGATAAGTAGGTATATGATCAAATATTTAAATTCTGTCGTATACGCTTATTGATTAGACTTGAACTCTAGATATGTTAATGATGAAATGTTAAACGAGGAATTTCCAAATCTTCAAAGCTGGGAACCAGCGAGTTTTGGGGACAAAACTCTTTTAAGGAGGGAAGAATGTAATACCCCCGACCAGATTGAATAATGAGTAAGTCACGAATTATTAAATTGTGACCTTAAAAGAATAATTAAGAAATTAAACGAGAAATGGATGCCAATTTTAAAATAATTATGAGACTTTAAAAATCAAGGTCGACTCCGAGGGAAGATGAAATACGATTACGATTTGTAAAATTGATGCATAAAAGAGTAAATATTAAATTTACACTCACAAGGAGTTAAAATAAATAAATTAAATAAATGTAATATGGAATGGAATTGGTCGGTAGTGGGCATGATATGTATATGGTGTAATATATATATATATATATATTATATATAAATCAAGTGGAGTGTGCAAGTGGGTGTGTGTGTGTGTTGTATTATATATATATATATATGTATAATTAAATAAAAAGCAGAATGAGGGAATGGGAAAGTAGAAAAAGAAAGAGAATAGTGGGTTGGCAGTAGGTGGTTGTGTGTGTTGAATTATATAGGTGGGGAACAAAGAATAGTGTGTGCAAGTGGGTGTGTGTGTGTGTTGCATTATATATATACACACCCATGACACAAGGAATCAGAAAGTAAGGTGGAGTCTGAAGTTTTAGAGAGAGAGTGAGTTAGAGAGAAAGTGGAGAGAGAGAATCCTAGAGAAAGAGAGTGAGAGATACACAAGGGTGTACATTGGAAATCCATTGGAGGAAGCTAGAGATTGGAACTGAAGGGCTGCACGACGGGGGAGGATCCAATCCAACTTGTTGAAGGTCCTGCTTGAAGCACAAACCAGTGAGGAGACCACTGTTTGAAGGTAAGCCATCCAAAACTTTGAATTTCTCTTGGGGAAATTTCGGTTTCTGTTTTGCTGTTTGGGGATTGTTATTGCATGAAACACGTCTAGACCATGAAATTTGGATCGATTGTGAACATTTGGACCATCAGAACTGCCCCAAAACCACAGAAACAATGAAATCCGCCATTAGAGGACCTTGACTGACTGGGTCTAGCTCAACCTGCTCCAAACTTGTTTTAGTTACTTGGGACTTAAAATAGACCCTTCTAGGATCACAAAAACCCTAGACCGCGACCTCAATGCCTAGGGTTTGACCCTCAAATATACGGTTGCAGGTACGGGTTCAAAAATGTAACTCATAAAAACCTAGATTAAAATGGGATCTTAGGGTAGGAATTGAAACCCCATAACCTGTAGGTCACAACGCAAGAAACCCCAAGTGATTTGGACCAAAAATGGACCATCACGAGTCAGTTGCAGGTTTCGGATTATCGCCTTGAAACAGAGCTATCTAAAGCTCGATTCGACGCCCCAAATCGATGCTAGGATGTTGGTAGGGTTCCCAGAAATCGATTAGGATCGATAACAGTGAGAAAAGATGCATAAAACTCTACGAAATCGAAGAAGAAAAATTCTGCAATTCTAGGGCAACAGTAGCCCTAGATTGTTGAAGACGATGAACAGTTCGAGTCGGGTACGGGTCGGTCTACGGGTCGGTCACGGATCCGGGTATGGGTTCAATTAAACGGTGGCGTTTAGATGTTTAAAGTTTTAAAATTTTAAACCATTAGGGCTGACGTCAGCATTACATGGCAGACCGGCTAAACCGGTTGGTTTGCAACTGAACCAGACCGGTTCACTTGAATTTGGACCGAACCCACTGGTTTTATAATTTAATTTAAAATAAAATAAACCAAGACGTTTGGTTATTACAGATTGACCCCTGGGCTTTAGGAAAATTATACTGAGGCCCAACTGATGAAGATTTTGTGCATTTAAGCCCCTGGAAAAATAATTAAATAATTAAATAATTAATTTAATTATTTAATAAATAAAGTAAAATTTCTATTTTGCCCTTAGGTCATAAATAGAGCAAATGAAGTCCAAATTTAACATATGAATAGTGTATCCTTACTATTTTGGATATTCTGAGACCAATGGTAGGGTCCGTTTTACGAGACGGAGCCCGAAAAATAATACACGTGAAGGGGTAAATGACCAAAATAACCCTTGGCTAAAATTAACAAGTTATTAGTGTATTCTTACTATCTTGGACCGTCTGAGCCCATTGGTGAGGTCCACGTCATGAGATGAGGTCCCGAAAAATTTGAGACACGTAAAGGGGTAAAAAGACCAAAATACTCCTGGTACCCCTAAAGCCAAAACGAAATCAGAGAAGGTCTAAATTGACTTTCTTTGACATCCCGGACTCAATAATGGAGTCCGAATTAAGAAACGACGTACAGAAAAATATGACACGTAAAACGGTAAATGACCATTTTGCCCTTTTACATATAACAGTTCAAATTAAATGTTAGGAAAGCCTAAACCGACTTTCTTCGACTAAATGGTAGAGTCTATTCGACCAACGGAATGTCTAAAAGAAAAAGACATAAATTTTGATAACTAAAATCTGTTAGATGACTATATGAGGATCTAATACGGTTTAAGCATAAGTTGAGAAATATCGAAATGATATTACAATGAATGTGAAATTGATGAGATGTTTATGAATTGTTCTTAGGAACTACAAGGAAAGTGGGAAAGCGCAATATTAGCACTAACCCTAAAGAACCGAGGTGAGTAACCCTGTGTTTGAATTGGAGATTTGACTCCATGGTTTAAAAAGGGTTATAAGTTCAAGATATGAAGTATTTGAAGTTCCAAATTCAGTATTTACATGATTCAGTTTTTAATTATTATGTTTTATAAACTCATGGTGACGTGCTCAGTGATTGGTTTCTGCAACAATTTTTCCTTCAAATACTTTTCAACATGTCTAGTTTAAAATGCGATTATTGTTAAATATTCTGAATTTGCTTATTTCAAGTATACGAATGTTTATCACGAAGTTATAAATGTTATGTTTTTAAGTACTCACGAGAGTTATCTATTTTGATGTACTCACTTGCTAAATATATTTTTAATGCAAGATTAATGGTGCATAAGCACTTAGACAAGATTCTGAGTTTTCAGTTGTCCTGTAAAATAGGCAGGATTTTGGGTTGTACGGAACCCAATTGCCCTGTAAAATTCCAGGTAGCAGGATCTAATCCCCCAGGCATGAGATATCTCTATTGATAAGTGATATGGGTGTCCGGTTCGAAACGAATTCCACTAATGGAAGTGACAAGATGACAAATGGTTTGAAAATGGAAGCAAGTTTTTACTCTCATTTTTAATATGCATATGTTGAGTTTTATATACTCTATTAAAGACATACATAATATGTTATATGTTTTAAAAGTTCACAAGTATAAGTATAGCTTGAATACTTTAAATGTTTCAAGGCTATTGTTTTATGAAATGCTCATGTTTTGAGTTATATACTCTATTTGACAAGTATGAGTTTAGCTTGAATACTTTAAATGTTTCAAAGCTACATGATTTAAGGAATGCATATATTCTGTATTCAAAGTATACGAACAATTGACGGTGATTATTTTACAAACTCTTATGTACTAAACCACTGCTAATTGAAAACCCCATGACGAATACTGGAATTGCTCACAAGCTTATATTAGCTTACCCGGACTTTGTTCGGACCCCCCCTTTCAGGTGATGCAGATCAGGTAATCGAGCACGAACCACTAGACGTCCAGGAAAATCTGAGTTACATAGAGCATCCAGTTCAGATTTTGGATCGTCAAGATCAGGCACTACGGAACAAGACCATTCCATTAGTCAAAGTTCTGTGGAGAAATCACCGGATGGAAGAAGCTTCTTGGGAGCGAGAAGATGATATGCGCGCCAAGTACCCACATTTATTTTCATAGTAGTATGTGCTAAGTTTGAGGACAAACTTAATTTTAAGGAGGTAAGAATGTAATATCCCGACCTGGGATACGTCACGTATACCGAGGTAAGTCGGTTAAACTATGTAGCTTGAACGGTAAGAAATGTATATCATAGTATTTCACGGAAATGAATGACTGGAAATGGAAAATGATTGAAATGTATAACAGGTGTTGGGTAACACCCGAGCACCCCGAGACATTGCATCGTAAAGCGTGCACGCACGTATTTCCATGCATGCCCAGAGTTTAAGTATATACGTGTATGTATGGGCGTATAGGTACGTATAAACATGTATAATTATGGATTATACATGTATATATATATATATATTATATATGTATTATTATAATATATATATATATATATCTATATGTGTATATTATATAAAAAAAAAAAAAGGGGGAAAGAAAGAAAATGGGCAAGTGGGCAAGGGCTGCAAGTGCATGTGAGGTGTGTGTGTGTAGGTTAGGTGTAAAGTGTGTGTTATATATATATAATATGATATATATATATATTATATACATGAGTGCACAATGTCTCCCAACCCATTAATGCAAAAGTTGCATTAGTGGAGGGAGCACAGAACCTAAATCATGGAAAAGGGTCTGGTAGAGAGAGAAAGTGAAGCGGTTGGTGTGTGCTTATATTATATATATCATATACATATGAGGAGTGTTGGAAAGAAAAATAGGAAGGAAAGGAATCAAAGGAGGAAGCCGAGAGTGGAACCAGAGAAGAGAACGGAGAAACCGAAACCTAAGTAAGGTTATTTGTTTCTATTTTTTTTTATGATTTCAAGCATGAAGTTAAATTTCATTGATAGGGTCTTGAAGAGTATAGAAAAAGAAAACAAATGAAAGAAAAATGAAGGAAAACGGTTGAGAAACCATAGAGAAATTTGGAGTTGCAGGTTCGGGAGGATAATCGGGTTCCATGAATTTTATGTTTCAAACTTGTTTTAAAGTTTATGAAAATGATCCTATTACATGCAGAAAACCATTAGGAACAAATTAGATCCAAAACAGTGTTCAAAGAGTCACGAAATAGGAAATTCAAAGTTTTGGATGGCTTACCTTCAAACAGTGGTCTCCTCACTGGTTTGTGCTTCAAGCAGGACCTTCAACAAGTTGGATTGGATCCTCCCCCGTCGTGCAGCCCTTCAGTTCCAATCTCTAGCTTCCTCCAATGGATTTCCAATGTACACCTTTGTGTATCTCTCACTCTTTTTCTCTAGGATTCTCTCTCTCCACTTTCTCTCTAACTCACTCTCTCTCTAAAACTTCAGACTCCACCTTACTTTCTGATTCCTTGTGTCATGGGTGTGTATATATATAATGCAACACACACACACACCCACTTGCACACACTATTCTTTGTTCCCCACCTATATAATTCAACACACACAACCACCTACTGCCAACCCACTATTCTCTTTCTTTTTCTACTTTCCCATTCCCTCATTCTGCTTTTTATTTAATTATACATATATATATATATAATACAACACACACACACACCCACTTGCACACTCCACTTGATTTATATATAATATATATATATATATATATATATATATATTACACCATATACATATCATGCCCACTACCGACCAATTCCATTCCATATTACATTTATTTAATTTATTTATTTTAACTCCTTGTGAGTGTAAATTTAATATTTACTCTTTTATGCATCAATTTTACAAATCGTAATCGTATTTCATCTTCCCTCGGAGTCGACCTTGATTTTTAAGGTCTCATAATTATTTTAAAATTGGCATCCATTTCTCGTTTAATTTCTTAATTATTCTTTTAAGGTCACAATTTAATAATTCGTGACTTACTCATTATTCAATCTGGTCGGGGGTATTACATTCTTCTCTCCTTAAAAGAGTTTTGTCCCCAAAACTCGCTTGTTCCCATCTTTGAAGATTTGGAAATTCCTCGTTTAACATTTCATCATTAACATATCTAGAGTTCAAGTCTAATCAATAAGCGTCTATGACAGAATTTAAATATTTGATCATATACCTACTTATCCTTAGAGGCTTGAGCAGCTTCAGAAAATATATTGAAAACTCACCCGTACCTCGTAGGTTCTTGAGTTCCTTTTCCTTTTTCAGCAGTCCGAGCCTGCGACGTAACCGATGAAGCTACAGCAGTAGGTTCCTTGGTAGCTGAACTCCATTTGGGGCACTCTTTGACACGATGCCCTAGTTGTCCACATTTGTAGCAAACGTTGGTACCCTGCCGACAAGGGGCAAAATGTTTCTTTTGGCAGGTAGGGCATGTGGGAGTTTCTACTGTCTTTTGACTAACATTGCCTTCCTCATTCACAGATGTAACAGTCCTGCCTCCTCCTGTTTTGGTCTTTTTCATTTGTTGAGGCATGGGGCTCATTTGTTTCTTATCCTTTTTTCTGGGACAAGGCTATTCCAGCTTTCTCAAATATTTTGGCATGGTCCACAACCGCGTTATATGTCGGAAGCTCAAAAGGTTCCAATCGATACCAAATGTTATCTTTGAGACCACATTCGAACTTTCTAGCTTTCAAATCCTCGGTGTGGATCATGTGTGGTGCGAAACGAGCCAGATTCATAAATTTAGTCTCGTACTCGACCACCGTCATCATTCCCTGGGTTAGGGTTGCAAAGTCGGCTATCTTTTGGTTTCTCAATGATCTCGGAAAGTAATTTTCATAAAATACTTCCAAGAACCTCTCCCAAGTCATGGGTGGTTCTCTATCTCTCTCCAAAAGCCACCACTCGTGTGCTGCATCTTTAAAAGTGAAAGCAGCGTAGGAGACTTTCTGTTCAGTTGTGCAAGGCATTACGGTAAAAATGCGCTCCATCTCTCTTACCCATGATTCTGCACTAATCGTCGTATCCAGTCCATCAAACCTAGGCGGTTTGAATCCTTGGAATGTTTTGTAAGTAGATGTGTTGGCTGCCTCAGCAGGTCGTACTAGATTTGGCGGAGGTTCAGGAGCTTGGATTGGTTGGGGCACTGGTTGGGGCTGTAACACCCCGACTTTGTGTAATTAATAATTAGTTATTAATTATTAATTAATACTGGCTCATAGAATGATCTAGGGAATTAATCATAATCCCGGCGGTCATGATAGACCGATAAAATAATTAAATATGTCTGGAGGAAAAGGGTAAAATACCCAAACCCAATTACTGATTAATTCGGCGAAATAACACCGCTTTAACACTAACGAAATCCGAATTAGCTAACCCGGAAAATCCCGAATGTTTAATAAATGACACGGAACCTCTGACACTGAAGATAACTGAAATATGAAACTCTCGGAACAAACCATGTCGAAAAAGGAGTTACGGAATGAAAGCTATGAAGGAAATACTGAAACTGAATTTCTGCGCAACCAAACGTGGCCTTAACCGAAAATATGGGAAAAATGGCCAAATGGGAGGCCAAGGGAATTGAACCCTTGACCTTTGAGTGGAAAGAAACCTCATCCAAAAAATAACCAACTAGACTACTATTATCTTTGTGTCCATATATACAACAGAAATGTATATAATATTGAATTATCCTAATCTGCCACCAAAACTGGCCAATGGCCATCCATGCAACACCACACCCTTGCATCACCCCTATGCTCCCTAGCTCATCATCACCCTACTTCAGCCATGATGACCTCTCCTCCAACCAAAATACATGCAGAATTATCATGAGGTTGGGAGATGTATTGCATTACAAGTCTCCATATGTGTATTGGAGGAGGGAGAAATCAGAAATGGGTGCATGAGATCTGCTAAAGAGAGTGAGTGGGGGAGGGCTGCCATGGGAAGGCTGCATGTGTATCCATGGTGTATGTACCTCCATGGGGATGCACCAAAGGACAAAGGAGGAACTGAGGGGCACTACTGGATCTGAACAAACACCACCACCAAGCCTGAACCGAGCCATTGAGGAGGAAGCCACTGTCTAAAAAGGTAAACACTAAAGTTACCAAATTTTCTGTTTTGATTTATTGGCACTGTTCTGATAATTTTTAGACCGTAAAAACTGTATATAGATGTTACTGTGAGGCTTGGGAGGGTTATAGAACCACTGAGAGGGTCGAATAGGCATTAAAAACCTAGAGCCGTGACCCAACCGCCATGGATGGAGCTCCCTATAGCAGGTCTGAAATGACCTCAACCGAACTGAGTTTTGATGGTCTAGAACTGATCTAGACACTGATAGGGTTTCAAATATCACCAACCGCGACCCCAACACTTGGGTATAAGCCCTCAAAACCGAAGCTATTGCTTTCGGCCATGGAACCCAAACTCGAAAATAGGCTCCTAAACTGAAATTTCTAAACGGTATATTGATCCCCATGAATATACGGTCACAGCAAGACAAGAATTGTGCGATTTGGTTGAGAAATAAGGCCCCACGACCGAACTAAAAACCTGCATGATAATCGGTTATACAGAGCTCAATCCTTGGATTCGAAGCTCAAAATTGATGCCAAGTTGTTGCTTTAGCCTCTAGGAACAGTTTGGAACCAAAATCAGTTGAAAACAGCCTTCGAAACTCCACGAAAATGGAGGAAACCGAAGCTGTCAATTAGGGCAACACAGGGGCAGTCGACGGGGAAGATAGAGTTGACTCGCCAACTCATTCAAGTTGGGCCGAGTCCACTCGGACACATGTTGGTCTACGAGCGTGCCACTAATTTAAATAGAACGGCACCGTTTTACGCTTTACTGTTTTGTTATAAATTGAAATCCGACTGTTTGGTTACGGTGATAACAAATTGAATTGGGATTTTGGGCATAACCTAAACGAGGATAGGAAGGAAATTGGGGATAACTGGATTATTATATTCCGGTTTTCTGAAGGGAATTAAACCGGTTGGTTTTCTGAGTTTTGAACCGGTTCAGTCCACTGAACCCTTGAACCCTCTGGTCTGAACCCTAATTTTCTGAATTTATATTTAACCCCCCAAATGTTTCTGAAAATTTCGGATTAACCCCACTAATTTGGGAAATTGTACTGTGGCCCAGAACATTGAGAAATTATTCATTTAAGCCTGGAAAATTAATTAAATAATAAAATAATTATTTTAATTATTTTATTAAATGGGTAAAATTACAATTTTACCCTTAGACATTATATATGTCAAACGGAGTCCAAATAAATTAAATGAATAGTGTATTTTCACTATTTCAAGTATTCTGGATTCAATGGTACAGTCCAAACTGGGAAATTATGTACCGAAAAATACAAACCTGTAAGTGACAAATGACTGTACTGCCCCTGAGGGTACCCAGGCCCAAATAAAAATAAAAGACAGTCTATTTTGACTATGTCGGGCGTTCTGAACTCAACGGTGAGGTCCGTTTAACAAACTAAAGTCCCGAAAAATACAGACACATAAAATGTAAATGACCATACTGCCCCTAATGATTCCCAGGGTCAGTTAAACATTACAGATAGTCCAACTTAATTATGTCGAACGCTCTGGACCCAATGGTGAGGTCCATTTTATGAACTGACGTGCCGAAAAATATGACACGTGAAATTACCAAATTACCCCTGATACTCTACGAAGCCCAAATGAAGTCCGATTGGGACGAAATTGATAGCGATAGAAGCCCAGACACTAGTGAGACTGTATACTTGATTAGATGACGAATCGGGGTCAGAATTACACAAAACGTAAAATGACCAAAATACCCTTGACACTGTAAGTGCAAAGTAGAGGTCGAATAAAGGTCAAACTGATCTGATAAATTATCATAGGGATAAATAAGACTCCGAGACAGTCAACGCGTAAAACGGGAAATGACCGATGTGTCCCGATGACCAAAAACGGATACCAAACGAAGTCCAAAGGACTTAAAAAATTATGTACAAGATATTTGGGACATTCTGAGGACCATGATAAGGTCCGGGATAAGAATGGCAAAATTACCATTTTACCCCTAAGGCTAAATAAGCACCTAACTGATAGCAATTTAAGTCTAAAAGACTTAGAACTTCATATATAGAATATATGGGATATTCCGAGGACCACGACTGGGTCCGGGACAAGAATGGCAAAATTACCATTTTGCCCCTATCGTTAAAATAAGAACCTAACTGATACTGATTGGAGTCTAAAAGACGTATGACTTTATATTTAAGATATAAAGACCATTCTGAGGACCTTGACAGGGGTCCAGGGCAAAAGTGACAAATGACCGTTTTGCCCCTAAGACTGAATAAGTGACTGACTGATAACGATTGAAGTCTAATGACTTAGGTTATAATCCTGATGACTGCTAAGCCTAATTTAAGAATAAAATAGCCCCGGAGGAAACCCGATGAGAGGGCGATAGGCTACTAGGTTATCTTAGGTAATCCGATAGACACCTAAGATGACGAATAAGACCTGAATGGATAAATTCTGATCTGTCTGTAATTGATGATGATTGTTCAGGATATACATGGTGATGCCTGACGTACTTGGAGATTATCAGATTGTTTGTGCAAGGAGATAACCATAACAGTTTGTGAGTAACCTAGAACTTCTGACTTGGTGTATAAGTACACCGTCTAGTTACTGTATTTTAAATATTGTACTGCACTGTTTTATCTGATACACTGATTTCATGCCCTTACTCAAATGCATGATTTTTACTCTGTCTGATTCCTCTATTCTGCACTGAAATAAACCTATCACTATTTTTACTGAAAGAACAACTGATTCTTGGTACCACCTCAGTCTTGAGCACTATATGAGCATACTGCACTGTTTAATCTGTGCATACTGTACTGTTTATTCTGTTATATTGTTCTGCTCTGCTCATTACTGATCTGTTCTGTTACTCTGATGTTTTAACTGATCTGTTCTGTTACTCTGATGTTTTAACTGATCTGTTCTGTTACTCTGATGTTTTAACTGATCTGTTCTGTTACTCTGATGTTTTAACTGATCTGTTATGTCACTCTGATGTTTTAACTGTACTCCTGTTTTTAAATACCGTTTCAAATGAACGTGTTTAACTAACTGTTATGTCTAATCTGTTCTGATCTGTTCTGTTGATCTGTCTGACCCGTTCTGTTTGATCTGTCCTGACCTGTTCTGTTTGATCTGTCTGATCTGTTCCGTCCTGATCCGTCCTGATTTGATCTGTCTGATCTGTTCCGTCCTGATCCGTCCTGATTTGTTATGTCTGATCTGTTCCGTCCTGATTTGTTATGTCTGATCTATTCCGTCCTGATCCGTCCTGATTTGTTATGTCTGATCTGTTCCGTCCTGATCCGTCCTGATTTGTTATGTCTGATCTGTTCCGTCCTGATCCGTCCTGATTTGTTATGTCTGATCTGTTCCGTCCTGATTTGTTATGTCTGATCTGTTCCGTCCTGATCCGTCCTGATTTGATCTGTCTGATCTGTACCGTCCTGATCCGTCCTGATTTGTTATGTCTGATCTGTTCCATCCTGATTTGTTATGTCTGATCTGTTCCGTCCTGATCCGTCCTGATTTGCTATGTCTGATCTGTTTCGTCCTGATCCGTCCTGATTTGTTATGTCTGATCTGTTCTGTCCTGATCCGTCCTGATTGATATTGTACCAGTTTGTTCCGTCCTGTTCAATTCCGATATGTCTTGTTCTGATAGATGTATTGTTTCGTTTTGTTCCGTCATGTTCAGTTCCGATAAACTTGTATCCTTGATTGATATACTGTTTCCACTCAGTTTTGTCTTGTTCCGTTCCGTTGATGATATACATGCATCCTTGATTGATATACTGTTTCCACTCAGTTCTATCTTGTTCCGTTCTGTTGATGATATACATGTATCCTTGATTGATATACTGTTTCCACTCAGTTTTGTCTTGTTCCGTTCCGTTGATGATATACATGCATCCTTGATTGATATACTGTTTCCACTCAGTTTTGTCTTGTTCCATTCCGTTGATGATATACATGTATCCTTGATTGATATACTGTTTCCACTCAGTTTTGTCTTGTTCCGTTCCGTTGATGATATACATGTATCCTTGATTGATATACTGTTTCCACTCAGTTTTGTCTTGTTCCGTTCTATTGATGAGATACCTGTATCTCTGGTTGACATATTGTTTCCGCTCCGTTCTGTTATGTTCTGTTCTATTTTATTCTGATTTGTTATGTTTTATTCCATTCTGTTCGGTTATGATTTGCTATGACCTATTTCGTTCTGTTCGGTTATGACTTGTTATGTTCTGTTCCATTCTGTTCTATTATGTTTTATTGTGATCCGTTCTGACCTGTTCTATTTCGACCCGTTTTATTCTGACCCGTTCCATTCTGACCTGCTCTGTTCTGATTTGTTGTGCTTTGCTTCATCCTGTTCTGATTCGTTATGTCCCGCTCTGCTCGGATCTGCTCCGTTCTAACCTGTTGTGTTCTGTTCTGTACGGTTATACTTGATATAGTCTGTCATGTTCTGTCTGTCCTGATCTGTTGTTTTATTTTGTGCAGTCCTGCTATATTCTACTGAAACTGCATTTAAAGTAGATTTATAAAACTACTATTTCAGAAACAACTGAACTACCCTTGTGCTTTGTAAACAAGAAATGGTTTTGAAACCCTTGACAGGGAACCTGTGTTACTCATTGGGCTTTTCGAAGCTCACCCCATTCCCTAACATTTTTCAGGAATAATATCTATTGGATCTGATGGCACTGATCTGTGGAGACTGGATTATTGAGGATTGATTCTGTTTAATCAGGTGAGTGATGTAATACGACTGACTTGACTGGTATGTACTGAATATAGATATGGCTCATGGATTTAAACGGTACTCTAGAGATTATAGTTCTGCTCTGTTGTTATATGTCAGATTATAGATATGCTCTGAGGTTAAAATTGTTAGTTGTTGGATTATAGACTGGCTCTGTGGTACATAACCTTACGGTGAATACATGAGTTGCATTCCCTTGACAAAAGAAAAAGTTTTAAATTCCGCTGCATCTGACCCTACAGTTGGAGTGCAATTCACTGAAAAGTTCAGAAATTGCCTTCGGTTGGTCGCGTGGCGACTGACTGGCATCACGTCCTCGACATCCGCGTAGGGTGGGGTTCGGGATGTGACAGGGGCACTTGGCCCTGAGCTTGAATACCTGCCAATGTTTGGGCCATTGCTTCCATAAGATGCTCCATCCTATCCATTCTGTCCTCAGAACTCCCCGTAGTCCTTCTGGTATTTACCATTTTTGCTGAAAACACACATCCATTAGTTTTCTATCACATGTTCATTGCATAAAATTTACTTTTATTTACTTCATGTTCTCAATGTGGGATACATTTTATTATCCCTATTTCTTTTACTTAAACACGGGTCCCATACCCCGCCTTCTTACTCAACTCATACTTCTAGTTACTTACTTATTCTATTGCAGGTCCCATACCCTGCCCTTACATTACATTACGTATCACGTACTTACGTCTCTAATTCATGAATTGCGAGTCCCATACCTCGCCTTTACATCACATTACGTACTTCACATATCTATTTCATATAATGCGGGTCCCATACCCCGCCTTTACTTCATATTACATACTTCACATATGTAGGTAGCCTAGGACTTACCTAACTCATAATTCTATTTCGAATCTCCTATTGTCACTAAGTTGATCTTAAGTCAACCTAGAACTAACCTTAATCATTCCTATCTTCACTTATAACTCGGTCTTTTCCCAAAAGACCTAATACCTAGTGCTCTGATACCATGTTGTCACGACCCGAAACCCACCCTAAGCGGATTACCGGATCGCGATCGCCGCCCCGAGACCCGAGGGCCTCGAGACAAGGCTCGCATATACAGCGGTATCGAATAGATGTGCAACATACGTTTTACGGAAGCGTGAAAAACTTTTTTCTTTTCTTTTCTTATTTTTAAATTACGCACATCCGTTCGGTACTGCCGCTACATACATAGCATACATGGTTACACATTCAGAGTATAACTAAAACTTAAAGACTTATATCATGAATACAATACATGTTCAGTTGCCCTGAGGCTTAATACATATTTTTACATTGTCTACTAATACAAAATGTACTACTAGAGTTCATAGGTTTCTCAAGAGAAACTACTTGAACATATCTTCCCAAAATCAGCTAGACTCATCATCAACGTCCTTAAGACCCTGTCTGCTGCATCACCTGAAAGGGGGGTCCGAACAAAGTCCGGGTAAGCTAATCTAAGCTTGTGAGCAATTCCAGTATTCGTCATGGAGTTTTCAATTAGCAGTGGTTTAGTACATAAGAGTTTGTAAAATAATCACCGCCAATTGTTCGTATACTTTGAATACAGAATATATGCATTCCTTAAATCATGTAGCTTTGAAACATTTAAAGTATTCAAGCTAAACTCATACTTTTCAAATAGAGTATATAACTCAAAACATGAGCATTTCATAAAACTATAGCCTTGAAACATTTAAAGTATTCAAGCTATACTTATACTTGTGAACTTTTAAAACATATAACGTATTATGTATGTCTTTAATAGAGTATATAAAACTAAAAATATGCATATTGAAAATGAGAGTAAAAACTTGCTTCCATTTTCAAACCATTTGTCATCTTATCACTTCCATTAGTGGAATCCGTTTCGAACCGGACACCCATATCACTTATCAATAGAGATATCTCATGCCTGGGGGATTAGATCCTGCTACCTGGCATTTTACAGGGCAATTGGGTTCCGTACAACCCAAAATCCTGCCTATTTTACAGGGCAACTGAAAACTCAGAATCCTGTCTAAGTGCTTATGCACCATTAATCTTGCATTAAAAATATATTTAGCATGTGAGTACATCAAAATAGATAACTCTCGTGAGTACTTAAAAACATAACATTTATAACTTCGTGATAAACATTCGTATACTTGAAATAAGCAAATTCAGAATATTTAACAATAATCGCATTTTAAACTAGACATGTTGAAAAGTATTTGAAGGAAAAATTGTTGCAGAAACCAATCACTGAGCATGTCACCATGAGTTTATAAAACATAATAATTAAAAACTGAATCATGTAAATACTGAATTTGGAACTTCAAATACTTCATATCTTGAACTTAAAACCCTTTTTAAACCATGGAGTCAAATCTCCAATTCAAACACAGGGTTACTCACCTCGGTTCTTTAGGGTTAGTGCTAATATTGCGCTTTCCCACTTTCCTTGTAGTTCCTAAGAATAATTCATAAACATCTCATCAATTTCACATTCATTGTAATATCATTTCGATATTCCTCAACTTATGCTTAAACCGTATTAGATCCTCATATAGTCATCTAACAGATTTTAGTTATCAAAATTTATGTCTTTTTCTTTTAGACATTCCGTTGGTCGAATAGACTCTACCATTTAGTCGAAGAAAGTCGGTTTAGGCTTTCCTAACATTTAATTTGGACTGTTATATGTAAAAGGGCAAAATGGTCATTTACCATTTTACGTGTCATATTTTTCTGTACGTTGTTTCGTAATTCGGACTCCATTATTGAGTTCGGGATGTCAAAGCAAGTCAATTTAGACCTTCTCTAATTTCGTTTTGGCTTTAGGGGTACCAGGGGTATTTTGGTCTTTTTACCCCTTTACGTGTCTCAAATTTTTCGGGACCTCATCTCATGACGTGGACCTCACGAATGGGCTCAGACGGTCCAAGATAGTAAGAATACACTAATAACTTGTTAATTTTAGTCAAGGGTTATTTTGGTCATTTACCCCTTCACGTGTATTATTTTTCGGGCTTCGTCTCGTAAAACGGACCCTACCATTGGTCTCAGAATATCCAAAATAGTAAGGATACACTATTCATATGTTAAATTTGGACTTCATTTGCTCTATTTATGACCCAATGGCAAAATAGAAATTTTACTTTATTTATTAAATAATTAAATTAATTATTTAATTATTTAATTATTTTTTCAGGGGCTTAAATGCACAAAATCTTCATCAGTTGGGCCTCAGTATAATTTTCCTAAAGCCCAGGGGTCAATCTGTAATAACCAAAAGTCTTGGTTTATTTTATTTTACATTAAATTATAAAACCAATGGGTTCGGTCCAAATTCAAGTGAACCGGTCTAGTTCAGTTGCAAACCAACCGGTTTAGCCAGTCTGCCACGTAATGCTGACTTCATGATGACGTCAGCCCTAATGGTTTAAAATTTTAAAAATTTAAACATCTAAACGCCACCGTTTAATTGAACCCATACCCGGATCCGTGACCGACCCGTAGACCGACCCGTACCCGACCCGAACTGTTCATCGTCTTCAACAATCTAGGGCTACTGTTGCCCTAGAATTGCAGAATTTTTCTTCTTCGATTTCGTAAAGTTTTATGCATCTTTTCTCACTGTTATCGATCCTAATCAATTTCTGGGAACCCTACCAACATCCTAGCATCGATTTGGGGCGTCGAATCGAGCTTTAGATAGCTCTGTTTCAAGGCGATAATCCGAAACCTGCAACTGACTCGTGATGGTCCATTTTTGGTCCAAATCACTTGGGGTTTCTTGCGTTGTGACCTACAGGTTATGGGGTTTCAGTTCCTACCCTAAGATCCCATTTTAATCTAGGTTTTTATGAGTTACATTTTTGAACCCGTACCTGCAACCGTATATTTGAGGGTCAAACCCTAGGCATTGAGGTCGCGGTCTAGGGTTTTTGTGATCCTAGAAGGGTCTATTTTAAGTCCCAAGTAACTAAAACAAGTTTGGAGCAGGTTGAGCTAGACCCAGTCAGTCAAGGTCCTCTAATGGCGGATTTCATTGTTTCCGTTGTTTTGGGGCAGTTCTGATGGTCCAAATGTTCACAATCGATCCAAATTTCATGGTCTAGACGTGTTTCATGCAATAACAATCCCCAAACAGCAAAACAGAAACCGAAATTTCCCCAAGAGAAATTCAAAGTTTTGGATGGCTTACCTTCAAACAGTGGTCTCCTCACTGGTTTGTGCTTCAAGCAGGACCTTCAACAAGTTGGATTGGATCCTCCCCCGTCGTGCAGCCCTTCAGTTCCAATCTCTAACTTCCTCCAATGGATTTCCAATGTACACCCTTGTGTATCTCTCACTCTCTTTCTCTAGGATTCTCTCTCTCCACTTTCTCTCTAACTCACTCTCTCTCTAAAACTTCAGACTCCACCTTACTTTCTGATTCCTTGTGTCATGGGTGTGTATATATATAATGCAACACACACACACACCCACTTGCACACACTATTCTTTGTTCCCCACCTATATAATTCAACACACACAACCACCTACTGCCAACCCACTATTCTCTTTCTTTTTCTACTTTCCCATTCCCTCATTCTGCTTTTTATTTAATTATACATATATATATATATATAATACAACACACACACACACCCACTTGCACACTCCACTTGATTTATATATATAATATATATATATATATATTACACCATATACATATCATGCCCACTACCGACCAATTCCATTCCATATTACATTTATTTAATTTATTTATTTTAACTCCTTGTGAGTGTAAATTTAATATTTACTCTTTTATGCATCAATTTTACAAATCGTAATCGTATTTCATCTTCCCTCGGAGTCGACCTTGATTTTTAAGGTCTCATAATTATTTTAAAATTGGCATCCATTTCTCGTTTAATTTCTTAATTATTCTTTTAAGGTCACAATTTAATAATTCGTGACGAATGTAATACCCCCGACCAGATTGAATAATGAGTAAGTCACGAATTATTAAATTGTGACCTTAAAAGAATAATTAAGAAATTAAACGAGAAATGGATGCCAATTTTAAAATAATTATGAGACCTTAAAAATCAAGGTCGACTCCGAGGGAAGATGAAATACGATTACGATTTGTAAAATTGGTACATAAAAGAGTAAATATTAAATTTACACTCACAAGGAGTTAAAATAAATAAATTAAATGACCAAAATAACCCTTGACTAAAATTAACAAGTTATTAGTGTATTCTTACTATCTTGGACCGTCTGAGCCCATTGGTGAGGTCCACATCATGAGATGAGGTCCCGAAAAATTTGAGACACATAAAGGGGTAAAAAGACCAAAATACCCCTGGTACCCTTAAAGCCAAAACGAAATCAGAGAAGGTCTAAATTGACTTTCTTTGACATCCCGGACTCAATAATGGAGTCCAAATTATGAAACGACGTATAAAAAAATATGACATGTAAAACGTTAAATGACTATTTTGCCCTTTTACATATAACAGTCCAAATTAAATGTTAGGAAAGCCTAAACCGACTTTCTTCGACTAAATGGTAGAGTCTATTCGACCAACGGAATGTCTAAAAGAAAAATACATAAATTTTGATAACTAAAATCTGTTAGATGACTATATGAGGATCTAATACGGTTTAAGCATAAGTTGAGGAATATCGAAATGATATTACAATGAATGTGAAATTGATGAGATGTTTATGAATTGTTCTTAGGAACTACAAGGAAAGTGGGAAAGCGCAATATTAGCACTAACCCTAAAGAACCGAGGTGAGTAACCCTGTGTTTGAATTGGAGATTTGACTCCATGGTTTAAAAAGGGTTATAAGTTCAAGATATGAAGTATTTGAAGTTCCAAATTCAGTATTTACATGATTCAGTTTTTAATTATTATGTTTTATAAACTCATGGTGACGTGCTCAGTGATTGGTTTCTGCAACAATTTTTCCTTCAAATACTTTTCAACATGTCTAGTTTAAAATGCGATTATTGTTAAATATTCTGAATTTGCTTATTTCAAGTATACGAATATTTATCACGAAGTTATAAATGTTATGTTTTTAAGTACTCACGAGAGTTATCTATTTTGATGTACTCACATGCTAAATATATTTTTAATGCAAGATTAATGGTGCATAAGCACTTAGACAGGATTCTGAGTTTTCAGTTGCCCTGTAAAATAGGCAGGATTTTGGGTTGTACGGAACCCAATTGCCCTGTAAAATGCCAGGTAGCAGGATCTAATCCCCCAGGCATGAGATATCTCTATTGATAAGTGATATGGGTGTCCGGTTCGAAACGGATTCCACTAATGGAAGTGATAAGATGACAAATGGTTTGAAAATGGAAGCAAGTTTTTACTCTCATTTTCAATATGCATATGTTGAGTTTTATATACTCTATTAAAGACATACATAATATGTTATATGTTTTAAAAGTTCACAAGTATAAGTATAGCTTGAATACTTTAAATGTTTCAAGGCTATTGTTTTATGAAATGCTCATGTTTTGAGTTATATACTCTATTTGACAAGTATGAGTTTAGCTTGAATACTTTAAATGTTTCAAAGCTACATGATTTAAGGAATGCATATATTCTGTATTCAAAGTATACGAACAATTGGCGGTGATTATTTTACAAACTCTTATGTACTAAACCACTGCTAATTGAAAACCCCATGACGAATACTGGAATTGCTCACAAGCTTAGATTAGCTTACCCGGACTTTGTTCGGACCCCCCTTTCAGGTGATGCAGCAGACAGGGTCTTAAGGACGTTGATGATGAGTCTAGCTGATTTTGGGAAGATATGTTCAAGTAGTTTCTCTTGAGAAACCTATGAACTCTAGTAGTACATTTTGTATTAGTAGACAATGTAAAAATATGTATTAAGCCTCAGGGCAACTGAACATGTATTGTATTCATGATATAAGTCTTTAAGTTTTAGTTATACTCTGAATGTGTAACCATGTATGCTATGTATGTAGCGGCAGTACCGGACGGATGTGCGTAATTTAAAAATAAGAAAAGAAAAGAAAAAAGTTTTTCACGTACTTGAAATAAGCAAATTCAGAATATTTAACAATAATCGCATTTTAAACTAGACATGCTGAAAAGTATTTGAAGGAAAAACTGTTACAGAAACCAATCACTGAGCACGTCACCATGAGTTTATAAAACATAATAATTAAAAACTGAATCATGTAAATACTGAATTTGGGACTTCAAATACTTCATATCTTGAACTTAAAACCCTTTTTAAACCATGGAGTCAAATCTCCAATTCAAACACAGGGTTACTCACCTCGGTCCTTTAAGGTTAGTGCTAATATTGTGCTTCCCCATTTTCCTTGTAGTTCCTAAGAACAATTCATAACAATCTCATCAACATCACATTCATCACAATATCACTTACTGATGCTTCTTATCTTATGCTTAGTTCGTATTAATCCTAACCGACTTCATAAATTTCTTATGTACTTAATTCAGCTCGTACTTTTAACCTATGACACATTTTAATGTGTTAGGAATTTAATTCATTTCAACCTATACTCTTCTGGTAGCTTCATTAACTTTAATTTAAAGTTATTTACTTCACATGTCAACGCGTCGTGTCTTTTCATGCTTTATTTCTTCGTACTTGCCTTAGTTTAATACTTCGACAATACTTTAGTCATCAGACAGATTCTATTCATCAAATTTTATGTCTTTTTCTTTTAGACATTCCGTTGGTCGAATAGACTTTACCATTTAGTCGAAGAAAGTCGGTTTAGGCTTTCCTAACATTTAATTTGGACTATTATATGTAAAAGGGCAAAATAGTCATTTACCGTTTTACGTGTCATATTTTTTTTTTTTGTACTTCGTTTCGTAATTTGGACTCCATCATTGAGTCCGGGATGTCAAAGAAAGTCAATTTAGACCTTCCTTGGTTTTAATTTGGCTTTTGGTGTACTAGGGGTATTTTGGTCATTTTAACCCCTTGCGTGTCTTTATTTTTCGGGTCCCGTCTCGTAAAACGGACCTCACCGTTGGATTCTGAATGGTCGACACATAAAGAAAACACTAATGGTTTATTTAATTTGGACTTCGGGGCATTTTGTCATATTTAATTTAATTAAACTAATTTAATTAATTTAATTAACCATTATTTTATTACTTGGGGTCAAATTATAATTATTATAACTTTTGGATAAATTTATAATTATCATAATTTCCTATTCCAATTTGGAATAGCCAAACAATGAATAAGCCCAAAACCTTGGATAAGTTATCCTTGTCCCTATTTCAATTTAATTTTAATTTCACTATTCTTGCATCCAAACAGCCCCTAATCACAAATTTTTAAACTTCTAAAAATTTCTCATGACAACACCTATATTGGGTCAACCCGTATTGGGCTTGGGCGGGTCAACCCGACCGGACCCGTGGCCCAAAATCACAAAAAAACACAATACGCATGGTGCAGGATTTTTCCGGCAGCTTGCACCGGTCATCTTCTCCGGCGATGGCCAGCTGTTTTCCGGCGATTTTCCGACATCCGATCACTTGGGTCACCTTCTACTCTTCATGGGCTTTCCAAATCTACCCTCGGAATTCAGTTTGGACCACCGGAAGGCCTCGAAAAGTTGAGTTACAGCCAGCTCCGGCGAGCTATCCCAACTTTCCGGCGAACTGAATTTTTATTTTTTCATGGCTTTTTAGCCATTGTTTTGAGCCCAAATTTTACCTACAAGTTTCTGCACCTATGGGCAACAAGTTCCAATTCATAAAACAAGGTAAAACGATCTAAAACTCAATGACCCGAAAATTTCCTTCAAACTTTAAATTAGTTTTTCTCACTCATTTCTTAACCAAATGAGCTACGGTTTCTTCCTAAATTCACCATTTTTCATACTCTATAAAACCATGTAATTATTTCTAAGCTTTAAGCAATTCTACAAAAAGCCAGCAAATTTGAAACATGAAAATACAGTAAATTTCTAACCTTTTCTTTCGGTTTCTCCTTCTTTCTCTTTCCGTTTCTTTCTCCTTTAGCTTCTGTATTTCTCTCAGAATTTCTTCTCTCTCTTTTTCTCTTTCTCTTTCCGTCCATGTGTCATGGGTGTGTATATATATATACATATAATAAAATACACACACTTACATGTGAAGAAACACACACTTGCCGACACACACACACACAACCACCTACTGCCAACCCACTATTCTCTTTCTTTTTCTACTTTCCCATTCCACCATTCTGCTTTTTATTTAATTATACATATATATATATAATACAACACACACACCCACTTGCACACTCCACTTGATTTATATATATATATAATATATATTATACCATATACATGTCATGCCCACTGCCGACACATTTCCATTTCTTTCCATCTTTTTTTTTTTGTTGGCTGCTTAAACATGAGATAATGTATATATTATATTATAATATATATTAAACACACACACATATATATACACGGCTGCCATGTAGCCTTCCAGCTCTCTACAGGTCACCCTCCACTCATTCTCTCTTTAATTCCATTCCATATTATATTTATTTATTTATTTATTTTATTTTTCTTATCATTCTATTATTATTATTATTTATATTATACAACGTACACTTGTACATATATGAATTTAGATATATCACTAAATTCGCACTCTACTCAGAATTGCATTTTCAACGCTCATTTTGTATTAGATATTTTTATGTCATCAAATATCCATTTCTTAAAACATCGGCAAGTATTGGCATAAATTTGTGGCTCGATATCGTCATTATTTCTCTTACCAATTTTGGTTCCCCTTTTGCTATTTTCTTCGCTTATGCCTTTTTTGACATTTAATTTATTTATTTTAACTCCTTGTGAGTGTAAATTTAATATTTACTCTTTTATGTACCAATTTTACAAATCGTAATCGTATTTCATCTTCCCTCGGAGTCGACCTTGATTTTTAAGGTCTCATAACTATTTTAAAATTGGCATCCATTTCTCGTTTAATTTCTTAATTATTCTTTTAAGGTCACAATTTAATAATTCGTGACTTACTCATTATTCAATCTGGTCGGGGGTATTACAATATCCATCTGATGCTTTCTGTTTGACTGGAGACCTAAGGGTCGAGTTCGTGAATGGACAGGTGGCAGGAATGAATTCCTCGTAGGCTTCCACCGGCAATTTTACTGGCATGTTTACTGGCATTTCCATTGACATTTCACTAGCATTCCATTTGCATTTTTACTGGCATTGTACAGAATAAAAGCATCTCGTATGTGATTGTTTGATTGCAACTGCTGAGCTATGTTATTCCTTATCATTATTTTGTATTGAGAGATATTTCCTTATTGATTCGATTGTGATCGATTTATTGTGGCAGTACCTTCATATTGATATATTGTTGTGGAGAGTTTCATGTTGATGTTATGTCCTTTACTCCTGATTATACATTGTGTCCATCGTTTATTGGCCCTTATGGCAATTGTTCCCATTGGCTATCACAGCATCTCTTTTATCATATTCTTATACCAGTGTCGGAGATCTGTTTTTACTTGCTGAGCTCTCGTAGCTCATTCCACCCTCCTCACCCTCATTTCAGGTACTGACGCCGCGAGACCCCGGTAGGAGTCTGAGAGCGTAGGAGGACATTTTGAAGAACTGTACCAGTCTATGTTTAGTTCTCCCATGTATTCACCACCCACGGGTGCTGGTTACGTCTGGTTCTTATTTTGTATACTGTAGAACCATATTATTGTATTGTAAAGACTTCTGCTGACATTGTGTATTGAAAGACTTCCGTTGATTATAGGCATTGATAAGACTTTCGCTGTTATTGTTTTAATGTGTTAGTACCTTGCATATTAGTACTATGATACAGGAATGGAAAAAGTAGGGACGGCCTTAGGGTCGGCCCCACGAAACGAGATCCGTATAGGGTGGGTTTCGGGTCGTGACAGCTTGGTATCAGAGCTATAGGTGCGATTGTGAGTCATGGGAGATAGGACTAGAAATAGAATGAATAGATATAACTGACCTTCGTTATATAGAGTTCATACGATCCTTGATTTTTCTCTTATTGATTGACTGGACATCTTACGGGTTATCCTTACTAGTTATTTTTATAGACATGGTTATTCCAAGGAATACATCGACAATTATGAATCACATAGATCACTTAGAGTTAGAATCAATAGATAGAATTGAAGTCTCTATGATATAGATTTCATGTGAACATTGATTGTTATTTTGAGCATTGATGGTTATCTTATAGACAAGGTTAACAAAAAGGAATATCTCAATAGATTATATTGACTCGGTTAGACCATAGATGAGTAGACTTTTATGGAAATACTTATTTAACACTTATGGTTTAGAGCAATGGTGTATACTAGGAATATTGGGATAGGGAAGGATCAATTAGACTGAATTGAGCGCCTTATAGAAGAGATTCTCAAATCTCTGCCTCAAGCTCACCCCAACAGACAACTATGTACATCGAAATAGTGGCACCGTTAAGGATCACCCCATAGGGTAAACAAGGAATTGCCCTCGAAAAGCTAAGGCTACGGCCAGTGCCACACCTACCTCACCAGTCTTGTTGGTGTCAAGGAAAGATTAAACTACTACCCAGATAGCCACAGGTACCCTTCCAGTTATTTCTAACCTGTTTAGATCTTAAGAGATCCTTACACACTTGATTTTGTTTCCATGTAATTGCCGAACTGAACTTAGTAACTGAACATTTGGACGATTGATTTACTGATTCTATTACATCTTGAAGGTTATTATTGGAGAATGTTAGACAAAGAAACACGAGAACTTTAATGGTTACCTTGAGGATTATTGTTTAGAAATATTGAGCATAGAACACGAGATACGGAGCAAAATCATGAATATTATCAACAAGTGACCTATACTTGGAAGTTAGTTCTAGTGATGTAGAAGAAATCGAGACTGAAGATTAGGAGTGAATATAAATTATGAAAATGGATAACGGTGACTGTAAACGGTTAAAAGAGAAAATGTGAAAAATTGACAGTCACTGATGTGCTATCAGGACCTCTGTTACCGGTGAGGAACGGCCGCCTTATCATGTAACTAGGGTAACTGAGAAACACACAGTGCTACCTTACCCAATCTGGATACCACGAATCCTTTATGATACTGTTAGAATGACGTATACCCCAGAGGACTTGAGGATTAGAATGCTACAATATCACTACATCTATCCTACCAAACCTAGTGATGCTAGGAAATGATTGGAGTATTAAGTCAAATTCTTAAGCTCAGTGGTATCAAAAAGATTTGGTGTTGAAACAGTTTTGTAATAGTGGTTCATGGGAGATGAGATTGATGCACCGGTATTACTAATGCCAAATAGAGTAAATCCTGACATGATAGATAGACTTGTATGTGAATTCTGACCATTGATCTTTTACAGCGAATTGGGAGATGATTAGGCTACTGTACCAGTAGTCGCAGGTATTATTTATAGTTGTTTGCACATGCTCGATATTATTAAATATTACTCTACATACCGATTATGGTTTCAACATTTACTGCTAGCTGAACATAGAGACAGAACTCTTAGGTTATATGTTACCTGTTCAAGGATGATGATTGATGATAGATGTTATGCATGAAACAAGTAGAGTACGTAACATGGATACGTGAGTGTTAGATCGATATATTATCCACTTGAAAAATAAAAAGACATTGATGAGCCAAGTGATTGCATAAGTAATAAATTTCAGGGAACAATGATAGAATAAATGTAAGATTTATAATCTTTAAAATAAATTATATACTGTTGTAGATAGGAATGATTACTGGATAGACGAGATTGAATAAATGGCGACTCTTGAAAGAGTCATTATTATTAAATACTATACACTGGGGAAATCATTAGAAATGAATCATATACATAGAATATAAGAGGTATAGATCATAAGTCTATAGTTTTTAACTGATCCAAGGAAGAACTTGGTGATTTAAAAACAACTAACTGAATTGTGATTGTCAGAAGAGGGAAATAAGCTAAAGATACTAAAGGAGCTTGGTAGACCCAACTAACTAGTCTTGGAAACGACCACATATTACAATGGAAGTTGGTAGTTAAGCTTGGAAGGAATCATAGTAATATTGGATCTAGAAATCTTTGAGATTGTTTTATCTTATGGAAACATGTACTTGATATTTATTGAGTTATGGTTGATGATTGTTCTGTACTGGGGGAGCCTTAAGAATTAAATTACTATATCTAGTCTACAGACCTGATGTTTATGGTTGGACGGTCGATCTATATTACGAGAGTTATTGAGAATTGAAATTCTATTTACGGATTAAGAACTTGTTGATTTTCTATACAGTGAGAATCTGTGAGAATTAAATTATGTTTCATAATAAACGAGGGAAATGATTAGTGCTCATTGAATGATAGAATGTAATATAGAATTGGAAACATGACGCTTTGAAACGTAGTGAATCTAATAGTAATATCTAAATGACAGGAAAATGCCTTGGAAAGGTAGTAAAATTAATGGTGATATCTAGATAGAGGAATGACACCTTGAAAGGTGATACAGGTGATGAGTAATAGTTAATCAAAATACATTATTGGAAAATGATACTTTTAGGGTTACTTATGATTGGTCTATCTTCTATGTTATGTTACACATTTAATGTGTTCTCATATGTTACTAACTGAATGTAGAAACTGAACGCCTGGACCATTGACTCATTGCTTACGTGACCGTCAAGAGAACTATCATTGAAACGTGTTGGATACAGGACATGTTAAATATAGACTAGGGATACAGGTGCTCTTACATAGCTGACTTGAGGTCAAGAAACGATTAGTAGAATAACAGATTTATTGTAGAGGAAATGACACATAGAAGCCAATGTGAACTCTATGAGTTCCACATAATATCATTTCAAATGATATATACCCCAGATATATTAGTAAACTAAATGGATAGAGTTTCGTCAAGCTACGTTTAGAAATTTTAAAATTTCCTTCATCAAAGATATCTTAAATTACAGAAGCCGAAAAGAACCATATGAAGGAATTGAGTTTCATGGGAAGGTTTCGAAGCATATGTGGACTTATAAAGAGGGTAGTACAGTTACAGATGTGACTGTAAAACTTGATCGGATGTGACGATAAAACTTGATTCTCAATAGAAAAATTTTATATAGTTAAATGAGGACGTCCCATTCAGTTAGGTTGTGTTGTTAGAGTAAGCACGGGAATCACAGGAACCATCGGAATTAGAACTGCTAAGTTTGCGGACAAACTTATTTTTAAGGGGGTAAGAATGTAATACCCCAACCCGAGTTAACCGGTACCTGACTCGGGTTGGATCGAACCATGAAATGTAACCCTGAACTGTAAGCCAATATATAACATAAATAAAATTAGATAGACTGTTATGTTTGATTATGACGCATGAATATGAGAGGCAGGCAGTCACGGGTGTCCGGGTGCCGTTGCACCGGAAGCCGAGTTTACTGGAAAACGTGTAAGTGAATAGGCATATTTATTTAAGTATAATTGATACACATATGTGTGTACAAGTGAATAATTATTATTATAAAAAATATATATATGTATAGGTATATATATATACGGTCGGTTAGATCATATATATATATATATATATGAATATGATTAAATGAAAAAAATCAAATGGGAAAGAGTGGTAGAAGGTTGAAGAACAAAGAGATGAGTGGGAGAGTGGAAGTGGCAGTTGCATGCAGCAGGTGTCACTGTGGATGTGTCATGGCTGTGTGTGTTGTGTACCGTGTATGTGTGCCGACAATGAAGAGGGGGGATTTTATCTCCTTGTCCGTCTGCTGTAATATATATAATATATTGCATATTAAGTATCAAGAGGGTCAACAAAGGAAGCTGAGGAGTGTGGTAAAAAGAAAGGGGCGTATAGGTGGCGGTAGCAGCATTGATATACCTATATATGTGTGTGCATGGTAGTATACATGTGTCAAGTGTATGGCAGTGTGTGTCATGTGGGGGTGTTGAGTGAGCTGCATGCAGCAGCCGTGTGTGTACAGGTGTGTGTGCGTGAGCTCCCATGTAACCAGGTGGCAAAGCCACCGCCCATATACTCGGTCAAGGTATGAAATTAGAGGAGCCGAACACGGATAGAGAATATCAAAGAGAAAAAGCAAAGGAAAGAAAGGAGAATCGGTGCAGCAGGGGATATATGTATGCATATATCTCTGTGTTTGTGTAGCGGTGCGATGGGGTCCGATGATGGTGCAGCAGCAGGTGAAGAATTGGTGGAACATCAGATAGTTTGGGGAACCTGCTGTGACTGAAGGACACGCTGAAGCGTTGGGAGAAATGGTTAGGTCGGTAGAAACAAATATATATCTATATATAACTCAAATTACATTAAACATGAGAACAGAGAAGAGAGAGCACACCGAGAGTAAAGAGAGTTGCAGAAGCAGCCGAAATTAATGATGGGGAGGAGCAGACCCTGATGCAGTGCAAATATGTCTTTAATTGGTTTTATTTTATTAGAAGAACTGAGATGGATCAGAACAGGGGAAATTTGTATAGTGTATATATAGGTGCAATTGGCGGTATAGCAGGTAGTGTGTACAAAGGAAAAGTGTGAGGCAGTCGTGAGGAGTTGGTGTGGCGGCAGTGGCCAACTGAAGCATACCACAGTGAGAAATAAATTAGAACAGCAAGGAAATGTTATATGTATGTATGCTTGTGTAGCAGTTGACCGAGTGAGGAAGGAAGAAAGTAGAGCTGCAGGAACTATTGTTGCAAAATTTGCTGCGGCAGTAAGAATAGCAGCAGCGCTGCAGTAGGGTGTGGGAAAGATTGAGAGAGTCAGACGGTAGCTGCTCGAACGGGCCACCAGACGGAGGGGGACCGTTGATGTTGGTCTCCGAGACGGCAACGCTTGAGCTGAAGGAGCAACGCGCTGACTGGGGAAATATTATGAAGTTTTAGTGCTGCCGTTAGTGTCGGTTTTGACTGATAAGAAGGAATTCAGCAAAGAAGTTGATGGAGTATTGTTCCATTAGAGTACAGCAGATGTAGCGGCTGTACATAGGAAAATACATGACGGCAAACTGGAGGTGTGTTGACCGGTAATTTCTTGTTCTAAGACTCTTACTGTTTCAGTTTTACGTAGCTTTTGACGGATTGAACTGGAACAAAGGAAGATTGTGGTATTGGGTTTCGGTCATAAGATGGTATGGGCGTACAGGAACAGATGGGGGGAAATTGCTACGATAAATTGGAAGAGTTAGACCTCCAGTATATATTATCCAACCAGGAGCAATTATTAAAGAATGATTGCAGTGCCAGTGGAAATATCGACTGCAGCCAAACAAAGGTTAGATTTAATTATTGATTAGCTGATTTAATTCAAAATAGAACTTTGTGAAGTTATAATTATGCTCAGGAATTATGGTTAATTGTGAATTGACCGAAGTAATAATATAATATTTAAATTAAGTAATTATTTAAAGGAGAAATTACCAAAATGCCCTTAAATCAAAACGTGGTCCAACAGACTCCGAATAAATCATTTAAATAGTGAATTCTTATTATTTTGAGCACTCCGGACTCAACTATGGAGTCTGATTTGTGAAAAGAGATCCCGAAAATAAAAGATACATAAAAGTACAAATGGCAGTTTCGCCCTTTTTAATTTAAAGGCCCAAATAGAATTTCGCGAAAGCCTAAATTAACTTTCCTCGGCATTCCGGGCTCAATGGTAAAGTCTAAATTAGTAATAGAAATACTTATCATAGCAAGGCATAAAATTTGATGAGTAGCATTTATTCTGAAACGCATTTACTGATATATAAGGAACGTGTAATATCCCGACCCGGGATACCGGGACATAACACCCGAGCACCCCGGGACATTGCATCGTAAAGTGTGCCCACACGTATTTCCATGCATGCCCAAAGTTTAAGTATATACGTGTATGTATGGGCGTATAGGTACGTATAAATATGTATAATTGTGAATTATACATATAATATAATATATATGTATATATATATAGATATATATCTATGTGTATATTATATAAAAAGTAAAAGAAAGTGGGCAAGTGGGCAAAACAACATCAGCAAATGCATGTGAGGTGTGTGTGTGTAAAGTGTGTGTAATATATATATATATAAGGTGATATATATATATATTATATACATAAGTGCATCTTGTCTCCCATCCATTAATGCAAAAGTTGCATTAGTGGAGGGAGCACAAGCCAAAAGAGGCCATCGGAAGGTGCTGGCAGAGCTGGTAAAGAGAGAAAGTAGAGAGAGAGAGAGAGAGAGAGAGAGAGAGAGAGAAATGAAAAGCTTATATATATGCACGGGTTGGGAGATGAGAGGATAGAAAAGAAAAGGGAGAATCAGGAACTGAAACCTTGCATTTTGTTTATAGAATTGTTGCTATAGGGTGCAGAAAACAATTGGAATGAAAATCGGGTAAAAACTGTGGCTTGGAAGTCACAAAAATGGAAATGAAGTCTTGGCCGGAGATTCGGCCGGAGCTAGTTTTTCTCTATTTCGTGAAGATGGGGAGAGTTTTAGGGCAAGCTGAGGATAGGAATGAAGTCGTGGGGAAGAAAGGAAAAGAATGGCATTCAAATGGGGGGAGAAAACCATCGGAAATTGGTTGCCGTCACCGGAGAAGGTGACGGAACCCTAATACAGACTCACCGGAGTCTTGAGGGAGATGATCGGAAAATCGGGATGACGACCGAGTCGACTCGTGAACCGTTTTAAACGGTGGGTGGACTCGGGACAGGTGGCAGCCTCTGGGCTTGCCACCGATTAAATGGGACGACGTCGTTTGGGCCTTAGTTACGTATATATATATATATATATATATATATATATATATAACTGTTAAGTTTGAAAAGAAAATGAAGGAAATGAGGTCGGTGGGGTTCGAACCCCTGACCCCCACGCGCCCACGCACAACCTTTCCACTTGGCCACACGTATGCGTGTGTCCATTTACGGATATGATACATATATATATATATATATTACAATGAATTAAATCCAAAAATTAAAAAGGTGCAACCGCACCTGGTGAGACTCGAACGTGCGTGTTATGGAGAGGGAGATGGCACGCTGGCCAGCGTGCCATCCTATTCAACCTATTCTAATTATGTAAAAAATAATATATGTATTATGTTTAATTAAGTAATTAATTTAATTAAATGAAATTAATTAAATTAAATACTTCGAAATGGCCCGTTGTCCAAATAAGACAAGTTATATATGTATTCCTACTATCTCATACCTCCTGAGTCCATCGGTGAGGTCGTCGACACGAGATGAGGTCCCAAAAAATTTGAGACCCTTGAATATGTCAAAAATGACCAAATTGCCCTTTCCCCTAAACAAGTCAAACGAAGTCCAAATTAAACAAATGAATAGTGTATCCTCACTATTTTGGATATTTCGAGACTACTGGTAGGGTCCGTTTTATGAGACGGGACCCGAAAAATAAAGACACGCAAGGGGTTAAAATGACCAAAATACCCCTGGTACCCCTAAAGCCAAAACGAAATCAGAGAAGGTCTAAATTGATTTTCTTTGACATCCCAGACTCAATAATGGAGTCCGAATTACGAAACGAAGTACAGAAAAATATGACACGTAAAACGGTAAATGACTATTTTGCCCTTTTACATATAACAGTTCAAATTAAAAGTTAGGAAAGCCTAAACCGACTTTCTTCTACACACCGGACTCAATGGTAGAGTCTATTCGACCAACGGAATGTCTAAAAGAAAAAGACATAAATTTTGATAACTAAAATCTGTTAGATGACTATATGAGGATCTAATACGAACTAAGCATAAGATAAGAAGCATCAGTAGGTGATATTGTGATGAATGTGAAATTGATGAGAGATGTTTATGAATTGTTCTTAGGAACTACAAGGAAAGTGGGAAAGCGCAATATTAGCACTAACCCTAAAGAACCGAGGTGAGTAACCCTGTGTTTGAATTGGAGATTTAACTCCATGGATTTGAAAAGGTTTTAAGTTCATAATATGAAGTATTTGAAGTTTCAAATTCAGTATTTACATGTTTCAGCTTTTAATAGTACTGTTTTATAACTCTATATGACATGCTCAGTGATTGGTATTTATCATAGTTTTCTTAAAACATATTTCAGCATGTCTAAAGTTTTAAATGCCAAATTATGTTAAATATCCTGAATTTGGTAGTTACAAGTATTTGAAGTTCTATTGTAGAAATTATACATTTCATGTTTTAAATACTCATGAAAGTATCTATTGAAGAAGTTATGTGATAAATGTTTTACAAGATAAACGGTACTAAGTACCACCCCATGTGACGTTGAAATCCTTTGGGATTCAACAGTAAATGCCCGGTAGCAGGATCTAATCCCCCAGCCAAATGAGATCGACAGTATTGGCAGTAAATAAAATGGGAGTCTGGTTCGAAACAGATTCCACCTAATTAAAGAGAAAAGATGACAAAGTGATTTTTGGAAATGAAGCAGGTTCCACCCTCATTTTCAAATACATATTTATGTGATTTAAAGTTATATACTTTATCTAATGAAGTACGAGTTTCGCTTGAATACTTTAATTGTTCCAAGCTATTTGAAATGCATATGTTTTGAGTTATATACTCTATTTGACGAAGTACGAGTTTAGCTTGAATAATTAAAATGTTTCAAAGCTATCTGTTTTAAGAATGCATATACTCTGTATTTTAATTTGTATAAGCAATTGGCAGTGAATGTTTTACAACTCTTATATACTAAAAACCACTGCTAATTGAAAACCCCATGACGAACACTTGAATTGCTCACAAGCTTAGATTAGCTTACCCGGACTTTGTTCGGACCCCCCTTTCAGGTGATGCATCAGACAGGGTTTTAAGGACAACAACGATGAGTCTAGCTGTTTTTGGAAGGATATGTTTAAGTAGTTTCTCTTGAAGAATCTATGAACATTAGTAGTACGTTTGACAAGTAAGAATATGTAATAAGCCCTCAGGGCGACAGAATATGTATTGTATCGATGTATGAAGTCTTTAAGTTTTCTTTATACTCTGAATGTGTAACCATGTATGCTATGTATGGAACAGCAGTATCGGACGGATGTGCATAATTTAAAAATGAGAAAAGAAAAGAAAAAGTTTTTCACGCTTCCGCAACCATGTGTAGCACATCTATTCGATACCGCTGCAGATGCGAGCCTTGTCTCGGGGCCTTCGGGTCTCGGGGCGGCAGTCGCGATCCGGTAATCCGCAGAGGGTGGGTTTCGGGTCGTGACAGAACGCAACAGGAAAGAGGCAAACCCGCAGGGGACTGATTTAGGAAAGCATGTTTAGAGGTAAGTAAATTCACCTTCTCTTCCATATGGTGTGTCCAAGCCAAGTTTATTCTCGTACTGCCAAACTTGTACTCTTGAAAGTACCTGACGTTATTGTTTCCACAATGTGATATTGTTCTATCTTGTGGGCTTTGATTGACTACTGTATCATTAGTATCATGTTGAACCATGCTTTGAAAAGCCTCTTGTTATGTTCCATTGTATATAGGATATTCCATTTTATACTTCTATGGAATTACTTATGATCATGATATGTTTATACAGACCGGATTTGTGCTCAGTCACAATATCCATCCGATGCTTTCTGTTTGACTGGAGACCTAGGGGTCGAGTCCGTGAACGGACAGGTGGCAGGAATGAATTCCTCGTAGGCTTCCACCGGCAATTTTACTGGCATGTTTACTGGCATTTCCATTGACATTTCACTAGCATTCCATTTGCATTTTTACTGGCATTGTACAGAATAAAAGCATCTCGTATGTGATTGTTTGATTGCAACTGCTGAGCTATGCTATTCCTTATCATTATTTTGTATTGAGAGATATTTCCTTATTGATTCGATTGTGATCGGTTTATTGTGGCAGTACCTTCATATTGATATATTGTTGTGGAGAGTTTCATGTTGATGTTATGTCCCTTACTCCTGATTATACATTGTGTCCATCGTTTATTAGCCCTTATGGCAACTGTTCCCATTGGCTATCACAGCATCTCTTTTATCATATTCTTATACCAGTGTCGGAGATCTGTTTTTACTTGCTGAGCTCTCGTAGCTCATTCCACCCTCCTCACCCTCATTTCAGGTACTGACGCCGCGAGACCCCGGTAGGAGTCTGAGAACGTAGGAGGACATTTTGAAGAACTGTACCAGTCTATGTTTAGTTCTCCCATGTATTCACCACCCACGGGTGCTGGTTACGTCTGGTTCTTATTTTGTATAATGTAGAACCATATTATTGTATTGTAAAGACTTCTGCTAACATTGTGTATTGAAAGACTTCCGCTGATTATAGGCATTGATAAGACTTCCGCTGTTATTGTTTTAATGTGTTAGTACCTTGCATATTAGTACTATGATACAGGAATGGAAAAAGTAGGGACGGCCTTAGGGTCGACCCCGCGACACGAGATCCATATAGGGTGGGTTTCGGGTTGTGACATGAGTGTTGAAAATTAAACTTGATTGTGCACGAAGGATAACTATACCTTGAGAGATCTAGGCGGTAGGGCTGCTGAAAATGTTGAAAAATCTGGTCAAAGTAGTTTGTCAAAAATAAATTGATTTTATGGGATGTGTTTGTAGGCTTTCTTGCAGCTATTTGTAGGCTATATTGAAGCTGAAATCTATGACTTTGAGAGCCACAAAATTTGACTTACGGAGCCTAAGAGCTCTATATATATGTATGTCTTATGTGTATCAAGTGTGTGGGAGAAAAAGCCTTTTGAATTGTATTACCAGAGAGAGATTATGAGGCTTGTAATAACATAAAAGAAATTTTTATAAGCAAAAAATAAATTTTATTGATTAAAGATAAGATGTGCAAGACCAACATATTGAAAATATCAATAGAAAACCCCAAGAAAACTAAAAGCATCATGCCCCAAACTTCATCCCAACTAAGTTGGCACCAAGCAGGGAGCAAATCACTTGCCAATATAATCCTCAAAAGAAAAAACAACAAGAAACCTTACAAAAAGTGGCATCCAGATCTGAAACAAACACACCTGAGAAATAACATACAAAGTTATCACCCACATTACCAGAATCCCCTAAACCCACTAAGTTCAAAAAGTATCTACCAGAGATTCTTCCCATTCTATCAACTATAAATGCAAAATTATTCCCAATTTCTGCCCAATACAAAAGGTATCAAATATGGCATACAAAACATACCATCTCAACTTTTTATAACCAAAATTGATGCTGCACTTTTTGACTCGCAATAAATGTGGGCTCCGTGACCTGTAGAACACTCAGGAAGATGATCAGAGGACCACCGGATTGGCTCCGGCGGTAGCCGCTCCGATGCTTAAGTAAGTAAAAGGAATTGAAAGACTATATTGAAAGCCAAAGAATGAGCATGAAAATAAAGCGTACATTTAGGGTTTAATTTATAGACCGTGGCCTTCTTAAGTTGATTAGGATTCGGAGCCATGAATGTAGGGATTTGATCATCGGAGATTGCAGTTACCTTGTGGAATATTGCATTAAGATAACCATAGATGGTAGTTCCCTTGTTGAAGACTGTCTCCGTGTTAAGGATTGCTTCCTTATTCCCTACTCGGCATCCGCTAAGGCGGTGACGAGGTCTGGAGTATTAGTCTGGATCCTGTATTTAACTCTGAGATCCTTATTCGGATATATGTGCTATGAAGGCATATGCTCGGTCGCTTCCGACCTTTTGTGCTGATCTGGATGCTTGAGCTCTTAGTCATTGGCTGAGCAAGAGCTGAGTTAGCCGAGCATGAGTTGGATTCATGATCATACGTGTCAAGTGCTGATTGGCCTGCTCTTTTATGGTATATCAGTTACTCCCCCCCCCCCCCCCAAGTCCTAGTTTGATGCTAACAAGTAACTAGGGCTAAGCCTTTTTTGGAGAGTCATGTGTCCTGTCTGTTCGCCTTCCCAGGCAACTGCTGGGGCGTCATTCATTGCGCAGCCGGAGATTAGGTCTTTTCAAGGTCATTATTGTACTGGGCCGATAGTTGGGTTTCTCGAATTCATCATTGTTCCGAACCGTCATGGCGTTTGGGCTTGGTGGGTCCCTTCTGATACTGTGCTTATAAATACGGGGTGAGATTTTGAAATGACCTTTTCCCCATCATTTTCACTGTGCTAAAAGATCTCATCCGCCATTGTTGGTTTGTGCGACCTTGAAGAACACCGGTTTCCTGAGTTAGAACAGGTTCGACCGATCTTTTCTCTTCTCTTGCTTCTTTCTTCTTAAATTCGGGAGTAATGTCTGCTCCTCTTGAATCCTCAAATGTAAGTGAGGGGGTAGGAAATCCCTCTGAGATGGCTGTGTCGTCTCCTATGGAAAATGTAGGTAACCTTGCCCCCGAAGTTATTGGGGAGAGGCCTGTTGAACCTCCCCCTAGTCCTGAGGTTAGGATAGTTGATGCCTTTGAAGAGCCCCGAGACAGGGCTGGGGAGACCTTTGGTAGGTCTTCCCATAGAGAAGAGGGTGAGAATGCTGTTACTCAGAGCCTTTTGGACGAGTGGAGGGTAAAATATAATTTTCTCCCAAATGTGACCTTCAGAGTACCAGGCCCCATAGATCGTCCCCAAAATGTTGAAGCCGGGGAGATATGTGTTTATCTTGCCTGGTTCGAAATGGGTTTGAGACTCCCATTGCTGGATTTAGTCAGGCAATTCTTTTGTTGGTATAAGCTCTTCCCTGCCGACCTAAATCTCAATAGTTGGCGGCAACTTCTAGGGTTTGTAGTGTTGGGACATCAGAACGAGGTAGATGTGTCCATGGATCTGATCCGTAGTAATATGGATCTGAAGTTCAAGAAGGCAGAATGCCTTTTTTACATGTCCTTTGAGAAGGGGTTCCGACCCCTATCCTCCGTTCCCACTTCTAATAAAATGTGAAAGAAGTGGTACTTCTTTGTTGGAGGAGGATGGGAGCATGAAGACTTCTAGATGGTGAGGCCTCGCTATTCCCCCGTGCTACGGGTCATAAGGGTGAGGCTTACTCCCTTAGGTTTGTTTTAATTTCGTTGTATCTTCTGAACTGATAATCTGATACGCCATTTCTTGTTTATGTGCAGTCAAAAGAGCTTGGAGGAGATCTGAGTTCACCGACGTACTACGAGATCAGTACCGTGTGCTGCTTTCGACTCCCAACCGAGCTCACACCGCCATTATTACTTTGGAGAATTTGATGGCTGCTCATACTACTGAGCTCAGGAAAAGGCTGACCTCGAGATGGACAGAGGCAGAAGCCCAAGCGGTAGGGGAGACTTCCTCCCGAGTTGAGTCTGATCCTCCTCTTGAAGTAAAAAAGAGGAAGTTGGTTTCTGGCTCTCCCGAACCAGCTCTTGCCGAGGCTGAGAGGGAGGCCGAACTTGCCGTTCCCGTTTCGGCTGTCCCTCCTGCCCTTCTGTTCCGAGCAAAAAGGCTCGGAGAGGGAAGGCGCCTGCTGCACCGTCCGAGCCGTTTGATGAGCCGGACTATTAAATTGCCAAGAAGGCTTTTGACCAAATATGGGCTCAGGGCCCTCATCGGTATAGGGGGGACAACCCCTCAAAGCTGATGAATGAGATAATAAATCTCCAGATGAGGGTAACTTCTGAAGCTTTTCTTGTTTTTTCTGTTTGTTTGTTCGTTCAATCTAACCTGGCTGTCTTGCATCGTACAGAGCATGAACAGTTTAGCTGCTCTGATGGTGACTCCCATGAGCCTCGAGGAGGCTGAAAAACTGAAGGCTGAAATGGACGAAATGAGGCTGGAGCTTGGGATAGCTCAATCCAAGGTTCAGACTGATAAGGAGGGTCTGAAGGAAGCTAGCACCAATCTTGCCGTGGCAGAGTCTGAGAGGGACATATATGCTCGACAAGTTGCAGGGCTTCAAGCGGAGCTGGTCGAGCTCCGAAATTCCTTTAATCGGAAGGTTCAAGAGGCAGTTGATCATGCCAAGACTGAGACTGAGACGGAATTGAGAGAGGAAATTGAACAGATGGGTGATGACCTGATCCGGTTTGGTTTTGAAAGCTTCCGAACGAGATTCTTGGCTAAGTTCCCAGATTTTGACGTATCGCCAATCGTTCCTCCTGAACCTACCTCGTCTAGTCCTGACCCGTACAAGACGGCTGGAGCTACCGCCCTGAATTTGGAGGAGGATCCAGGCCCTTCGGACAAGGCTTGAGGCTTTATAAGTTTTTTTTTTTTTGTCAGTCCTTTTGATGTAATGAAATGCCCCTTTGAGCAGTAAAATTGACTTTTTCTTCAAGTTCTTCTTGTGTTGTTCCCTTTTGTGAAATTTGCTGTGAATATGGTTGTTCTGAGCCCTTTGCATGTTGGATCAACTGTCCGTTTAGTTGATAGCTGCCTTCTGAGCTTTAGTACTTGTAATTGAATAGTGAATGTAGATTAACTTCAACTGTCTCATCATAGTAAGATAAGAAAGCAAACATAATCAGATAAACAGAACCCAATCTTGATTTTGTATCACACAGAGTGGGAGTAAATTTTGCAGAGTTCTGAAGTAGACCGTTTTGAGCCAAAGATTTGTGAAAATAACTAGGCAGTTTGTGCCCATCATTATGATAACCGACATTGATGTTTCCGAGCCTTTAGGATCAGGATATATCAGAGCTGTGGGCCTTTGTCGTATGAATGGCCTATCATAAAATAGATAAGACTGGAGGGTCTGTATACCGGATAGGAGGTTTGTACATTTAGACTTTGCCTCCCTCTTCTTTGCTAATTCAAGATCTTTAGTGCCGGGCTGTAGTTTTTTGTTCAAAGAGCTCTGTACCCTGTCTCTTGGTATATCGAAGAGGCACATTTAATGCATCGTTCATTTATTCAATTGTCGTTTGGGATTTCGAGGCCAATCTCTTCTTAACCGTTGCGACGGTTCAGTTGGGTGGCTTTTGGACTTCAAGGGTCTATATATATGGAAACGAGGGCATACGGTTGCGCCCAACCCTGTTGCTCCCAAATTGTTCCCTTGTAAGAGAGACTCTAGATGTTGCCGAAAATTTTTCACTTGCTTAGAGATGATGGATGATTCTTCGTCTGAGTTAGGAATGATTGAATTGTGGCCGAGAGTTGACCTTCCCTTTGATTCAGTCTCCAAGGAAGGATTAAAGGAGGCACAAGTCCTCTTGTCCACCTTGGCCTCCGATCGAAATTCTTTCGACTGGTGGGGGACTCTCCTTGATTCAACCAATGCCTGGAGCATTGTTGGTGAAGACGAAGGTGGGACCCCTCCTCTTCTTCGTGTCTTGGTAGAGACCCTTGCTCAAATCGGCTGGGGTGTGACAACTGCTTTGAAGGAGATGAATGGAGGCCCCCTAAGACCCAGAGCCCTCATCAACCGTTGGTCATAAGATCAATGATAGTGATGATGAAATGGCCTGGGTGCTCCTTGCTGCAGATTGGGGTTCAGGATTCCTTCTTTTCAAATGGAGCCGGCGGCAGCTATAGAAGTTTTGGATCCTGTGCCCCTTTATCATCCGAGGCAGAAAGCCATGATGTTGCAGATCGTAGTGATGTAGTAGCTTCTGTAGTAGCCTATGTAATGATGTCTTTATTGTAGCCTCTGTTTTATTTTCAGTCTCTTTGTACTAATGTAAATCTTCTGAATCATCAATAAAATTGAGTTCCTTCTTCTCAGATCTGATGTTCTTTGTATTTGAATGTGCTCTTCTGGAGTTTAATCACCCTTCTGTGCACTTCTGATAGATAACTCTTCTATATGTCTCAAGAATAATAAAAAAAAAACTTTTTACAAACTTGAAGTTTTGAAACAATATTCTTTAAATCTGTTCGGCACTTGTACTATTTGTTGCTCGTTGGCAGATAAGCAAAATAAGCTAAGTGTCAGCCTTGAGGAGTTCAGATCTAGGAGACTTGTGTGAATTTTGGTCGAAGATGCTTAAAACTTCTGCCTTTGGATGGACTAGATCACAGAGTCTGCTAATTGAAGATGGACCAGGCTCGGAAGGCCTGTGCAGTAGGGTGGACCAGGCTCTGGAGGCCTGTGCATTAGGAGATGGACCAAGTACTTAAGACCTGTACATTATGGACCAGGCTTTGGAGGCCTATGCATTATGGATGAACCAAGTACTGAGACTTGTACATTATGGACCAGGCTCTAGAGGCCTGTGCATTATGGATGGACCAAGTACTGAGATTTGTACATTATGGACCAGGCTCTGGAGGCCTGTGCATTTATAGATGGACCAAGTACTGAGACTTGTACATTATGGACCAGGCTCTAGAGGCCTGTGCATTTATAGATGGACCAAGTTCAAGGACTTGTACATTATGGACCAGGCTCTGGAGGCCTGTGCATTTATAGATGGACCAAGTGCAAGGACTTGTACATTATGGACCAGGCTCTAGAGGCTTATGCATTTATAGAAGGACCAAGTACTGAGACTTGTACATTATGGACCAGGCTCTGGAGGCCTGTGCATTTATAGATGGACCAAGTACTGAGACTTGTACATTATGGACCAGGCTCTAGAGGCCTGTGCATTTATAGATGGACCAAGTGCAAGGACTTGTACATTATGGACCAGGCTCTGGAGGCCTGTGCATTTATAGATAAACATTCCATGAAAGTAAAAGAAGCATCTCTATTGATAATACTTTCGTAAGTGTTCCACGTTCCATGGCCTAGGAACAGGCTTCCCAGTCATGTCTTCAAGCCAGTAGGTGGTAGGCCGAACAACCTTTGTTACTTTGTAGGGGCCTTCCCAGTTTGGTGACAATTTTCCCATAGTGGGATCCTTGGTGTTTTGAAAGACTCTTCTTAAGACGAGGTCTCCAACTTGAAAGTTGACCGTTTTGAGTCCTACCTTGGATTTGTCGACCATTCTCTGTTGATAGGCCTCCATCCTGATGCTGGCTTGATCCCTTCTTTCTTCAAGCAAATCCAAGTTTTCCATCAGCTGCTGATCATTGGGTTCTTGCTCAAAGGCTTCAGTCCTCAAAGTTGGCATACCGATCTCAACCGGAATTACTGCTTCTGTTCCATAGGCCAATGAGAAGGGAGTTTCAGATGTGGGCGTTCTTCTGGTTGTTCTGTAGGACCAAAGAACTCCAGGGAGTTCTTCTGCCCACTTTTCTTTGGCTTGTTCTAACCTTTTCTTTAACCCGTCAAGAATCGTTCGGTTGGTGACCTCTGCTTGCCCATTTGCTTGTGGATGGCCTGGAGAGGCAAAGTGTTGCCTAATATTGAGATTTTCACAGAATTTCTTAAAGCCTTTACCCGTGAACTGTGTCCCATTGTTAGAGATAATCACACATGGTATGCCGAACCTGCAAACAATATTTTTCCAAGTAAAGCTCTCAACTTCCTTTTCTGTGATATGTGTTAGAGCTTCAGCTTCAGCCCACTTAGAGAAGTAGTCAATGGCTACCAGGAGGTACTTCCTGTTCGGTGGTGCCTTTGGTAATGGACCCACGATGTCCATTCCCCACTGAGCAAAGGGCCACGGGCTTGGAATCGGGATGAGCTCATGATGAGGTTGGTGTTGATATGGGGCAAACCTTTGGCATTTGTCGCACTTCTGGACATACTCTTTAGCCTGCCTTAGCATGCTAGGCCTGTAATAGCCCTGAGATAGAGCTCGGTGAGCTATAGTTCTGCCCCCATTATGATTCCCGCAAATTCCCTCATGTATTTCAGCCAAGACATATTGTGATTCTTCTGGAGTTAAGCATTTTAACAGAGATTAAGAATACGACCTTCTGTACAGCTTGTTGTTCAAGATTAGGTACCGAGCCGCTCTGATTCGGATTCTCCTGGCTTTGTTTTTGTCTTCGGGGAGGAGTCCGGAATTCAAGTACTAGAGGATTGGAGTCATCCAGCTCTGGGGCTCTTCAGTAATTTGAGCAACTTGGGCTTCCTCTATGCTAGGTCCTGGCTGATAAGAGATTTTTACTGTGGAGTTTGCTTCAGACTTTAAGCGGGACGCCATGTTAGCCAAAGCATCTGCTCTGCAGTTCTGGCTTCTTTTAATTTTCTGGATAGTAAATGTCTGGAAGGAATGCCTCAAGTGGTTCACCAGTTCGAAGTACTGGAGCATCCTATCATCTTTAATGGCAAATTCTCCCAAGACTTGGCTTACCACCAGTTAAGAGTCTCAGAAGACATTGAGGTTCTGAGCCTCACATTCCAAGGCAAGCTTCATGCCTAAGATTAGGGCTTCGTATTCTGCTTCATTGTTAGAAGCTTTGAATCCCAGGCTGACTGCTTTTTCTAACATGAGTCCATCAGGGGACTGTAGTACCAGGCCTACTCCCGAACCTTGATCGGTTGACGATCCATTGATGTATGGCAGCTAGGTTCCCGAGGTTTCGGTGAGTTGTGCCTTGTTTTGAAGTGCCAGGGTGAACTTGGCAACAAAATCAGCCAAGGCCTGCCCTTTGATGGAGTTTCGGGGTACATATGATATATCGAATTCGCCTAGCTCCACAGACCACTTCACCAATCTTCCCGATACCTCAGGTTTCCTCAGTATTGACTTCAGAGGATAGGCAGTTGGGATCTCGATTGGATGGGCTTGGAAATAAGGTCGAAGCTTCCGAGCTGATATGACCAAGGCATAGGCCAGCTTTTCTACTTCTGGATATCTCTTTTCCGTGTCAAGTAGTGCCCTACTGACGTAGAATATTGGCCTCTGTACTCCCTTGTCCTGTCTGATTAATGCGGAGCTAACCGCGTTTTCAGAAACTGCAAGGTACAAGAGTAGCTTTTCTCCTTGTACTGGTTTTGACAGAAGATCTGGAGAGGCCAGATACTCCTTTAGTTCTTGAAAGGATCTCTCGCATTCTTCCGTCCACTACAAAGCTTTGCTGCCCTTTAGAGCTTTGAAGAAAGGTAGGCAGCGATCAGTGGATTTGGAGATAAATCTGCTTAGTGCTGCAATTCTGCCATTCAGTGCCTGAATTTCCTTCCTGGTTCTTGATGACTTCAGTCCAATCAGAGCTTGGATCTGAGTGGGGTCTGCTTCGATACCCCTCTAAGAGACAATGTATCCCAAGAATTTTCCCTTCGTAACCCCGAAGGTACATTTCGAGGGGTTGAGCTTCATCCTGTGCTGTCTGAGGATATCGAAGGTCTGGGCTAAGTGCTGGAGGTGACTACCTTTCTGCAAACTCTTCACCAGCATGTCGTCGATGTATACCTCCATGGTACTGCCGAGTAATGGGCTGAACATCTTGTTCACCAACCACTGATAAGTGGCTCCAGCGTTCTTCAAACCGAAAGGCATTACTCTGTAACAGTAAAGCCCTCGTTCAGTTATGAAAGCTGTCTTCTCTTGGTCTGGAGGGTACATCTGGATCTGGTTGTACCCAAAGTAGGCATCCATGAAGCTCATAAGCTCATGCCCCGCAGTGGCGTCAACCAGTTGGTCTATCCTTGGCAGTGGAAAGCTGTCCTTGGGGCACGCCTTGTTGAGGTCTGTATAATCAACGCAGACTCTCCACTTGCCATTTTTCTTCTTGACAAGCACGGTGTTGGCTAGCCACTCAAGATAGAACACTTCTCGTATCATCTTGGCTTCAAGCAGCCTCTGGACTTCTTCATTTATAATTCGATGCCGTTCAGGAGCAATCGGTCTTCTCTTCTGTCTGACTGGTGGATGATCTGGATCGACCATCAGCTTGTGAGTTATGAGGCTAGAGTCTATACCCTCCATGTCCCTGGTTTCCCAAGCAAATATAGAGAGGTTGTTTTTCAGAAACCTGACTATATTTTCCTGCTCGGCGTGCGTCAGATCTGGGCCGATGTACAAATAACGCCCCTCTGCTTCTGAACTGACCAATACTTTGATGGGCTCGCCAACAGGTTTGGCTCGGCTGTCGCGTCCCCTTGGGTTCAGGGGTTCTTCGATGCTGGATGGGCAAACTTCCACCTCGGGAGTGTGGGTGAGAACTGGATCTGCACAGTCCCGAGTGTACTGTAATTGCTATTTAGGAGCCTTCTCCTTGAGGGCAATAGCATAGCACTCCCGGGAGGTTGGCTGACACCCTCTGACAGAGTGAACGTTCTGGTTGTGGATGTACATCAGACACTAATAGAGGGTCGAGGTGACTGCCTCTATATGGTGCAACCAAGGTCTCCCGATTATGACGTTGTAGGAAAATTTCATGTTCAACACCATGTACTCCGAGATGGTGGTCTTCTACCCTTTACCCTCTCCTACAGTGGTAGGAAGGTCGACTCTCCCCAATGGGGTACTGAGATTGCCATCAAAAGCTGCCATCACGGCAGTAGTGGGCTTGACGTTGTCATGATCCATCCCCATCTGTTTAAGTGGCTCATGGAACAGTATGTTGATGGAGCTGCCAGTATCGACCAAGACTCTCCTGATCTCGAAGTTGGCGATTTTGAGGGTGATAACAAGGGCATCACTGTGAGGGCAGTATACCCCTGCTAGATCTTGTTCAGTGAATTGAATCTCCGGTGCTAGCTTGAGCCTCTTTTCTACGTTGGAGATCTGTAATACATTCGGGGCAGCTCTGGCCTCCCGAGCATATCTCTTTCTTGCCCTGTTGGACATTCCTATGATAGGGGAGTCAGTATAGAGGATGTAGATGACATGGTTGTTCTGCCTCTGAGGCTCGTTTCGTCCTTCCCTCTGCTCCTACCTCTGCTCGGGCCTCTGGTCTGACCGTTGTTAAGGCTTGTCTTCTTGGGGGTTCTGCCTTCCGTCTAGCTTAACGAACTCCCGAAGACGTCCCTTCTTTATGAGCTGCTCTATCTCATATCGGAGGGTCTTGCATGTGTTAGTTGTATGTCCATGATCTTAATGGAAATTACAATACTTGTTTTGGTCCCGAAGGCTGGGATCTCCTTTGATCGTTTCCGGCCACCTCAGGTTCTCCCGATCTCGGATCTGCCGGAGTACCTGGTTCGGTGTGGTGTTAAAATGAGTGAAGTTGGTGAACTCCCTTGGTCCGGAATTGTACACAGCTCTGGGTGCTGTTCTCTTCTCTGGGCTCCTGGCCATCTTTTTGTTGGAGTCTCTTCTGTGGTCCTCCTTCTTCTGATCCTCCCTCTTTGGATTATCCCTCTGGGTCTGGTCTTTGCCCTTCTGGGATGTGCGGTTGGCTTCTTCCAGGTTGATGTACTTTCTGGCCCGATCCATTAATGATGCCATGTCGGCTGGGGGGCTCTTTGTTAAGGAGTCTCTGAAACCACCTTGGGCAAGCCCAGTAGTTAGGGCTGCTACAAGGAACTTTGGGCTGCAGTCAGTGATCTCCATGAGTTCGACATTGAAGCGCGCAATGTAGGCTATGAGGGACTCCTCCTTAGTCTGCTTGACATTTAACAAGAACTCTGGTCCCCTTCTGAGCCTTCTGCTGGTCATGAACCTGTCCAAGAATTGTCTACCGAGCTCATAGAAGCTGGTAATTGAGTTCGGAGGGAGGTTGTGGAACCACTTCAAAGCAGTTCCCTTCAAGCTGGTGATGAAAGTTCAGCACATAAAAGCATCAGAGGCCCCGCGGAGGGCCATAGTATGCTGGTAGTGCGAGAGATGATCTCCTAGATCTCCAGACCAGTCGTACAAGGTGAACTTTGGCACCATGAACTTTCTGGGCCTTTCTTCTGACATAATGGCGTGAGTGAATGGGGTGGACAGTCTTCTAAGCAGCCTGGCCAACTCGTCTTGCTCTAGAGGGTTCTGAGGTCCTCTCAAGGCAATTGTTCGGTCCATAGATTCAAAAATTTCCTCTACCCTCCGCGGGTCTCTGAGTCTGACATCTTGCGAACCTTGCCTGACTGCCTCGGCTTCAAGGTAGTAGGGTTGAGTACGCCCTTCGAACAGAGGAGGGTTCCGAACCAGAGGGATTGGTGCTGCATGGGGATGAGGCTCCTGTGGTGCCGGATGTGCTCCCGAGGCCCTTGAAGTTGGGGCTCAAGTAGTGCTTCGGTAATGGACGTCAAGAACGAAGGCTGATGTTCCCCAACCTGGAGCTGCTGACGGTTGTGGATCTCTGCCAACGCGGGCAACACCCTGGGGGTGCCCGGGCTGGTTATTTGGGGCCTGCTCATGAAGTTCTTCATTCTCCGTGGCAACAGGAGGTTGAGTTCCCGCAACAATGTCGACCGGTGGGTTAGGAGGGTTCATCCCTTGATTCTGTGTGAGCGTTGCCAGCATTCTAGTGATGGCAAGCAACTGTTCCTGCACCAGTTCATTGTGTCGTTTGATTGATTCGATCTCTTGTCGCATGGGATTAACAGTTGGCCCCCTTGCTCGTGGAGCAGGCAGCTGACGCTGAGAGCTTTGCAGAACCTGAGTATTCTGTCGTGGTCGGAGATTTGGGGCCATAGTTTTCCGGTGAGGAAAGGGATGAGTTTATGAATAGAGCACTTGGAGATTAGTCGTTCCCACAAACGGCGCCAAACTGATGTTGTACTTTTCGACTCGCAATAAGTGTGGGCTCCGTGACCTGTAGAACTCAGGAAAATGATCAGAGGACCACCGGATTGGCTCCGGCGGTAGCCGCTCCGATACTTAAGTAAGTAAAAGGAATTGAAAGACTGTATTAAAAGCCAAAGAATGAGCATGAATATAAAGCGTACCTTTAGGGTTTAATTTATAGACCGTGGCCTTCCTAAGTTAATTAGGATTCGAGCCATGAATGTAGGGATTTGATCATCGGAGATTGCAGTTACCTTGTGGAATATTGCATAGAGATAACCATAGATGGTAGTTCCCTTGTTGAAGACTGTTTCCTTGTTTGAAGACTGTTTCCTTGTTGAAGACTGTCTCCGTGTTGAGGATTGCTTCCTTATTCCCTGCTCGGCATCCGCTAAGGCGGTGATGAGGTCTGGAGTGTTGGTCTGGATCCTGTATTTAACTCTGAGATCCTTATCCAGATATATGTGCTCTGAAGGCATATGCTCGGTCGCTTCCGACTTTTTGTGCTGATCTGGATGCTCGAGCTCTTAGTCATTGGCTGAGCGAGAGCTGAGTTAGCCGAGCATGAGTTAGATTCATGATTATACATGTCAAGTGATGATTGGCCTGCTCTTTTATGGTATATCAAAAATCATGAGCTCTTGAAAATCCATCAATACCAGCCGTCTCCGGCATCTCTTTTCATAACCCAAATGACTACTCGAAATGCTCTGAAGATAGAATAAAGATAACTTACCCATTATACTAACCAATACAAACCCAGGCTTTGTTGAATATTAAACTTCACTTTTGGAGTCTTGTCTTTTAAGTTTTCTAGAAGTTTTTTATTATTATCATGTTCATGCATTCACAGTATTAAGCATGTATATGTCTATTCATATTTTGGGTTCATGTATGTATTTATGGGTGATACATGTATGGTACTTGCATATGGATGATGTATTAATTATAGGCTCATGTATTCTAGCCTATATAAACCTTGTACACATGTCATTTTGGATATGGGAGTAAGATTGGAGTCTAAGTATCTTTGAGAGTGTTCAGTGAATTAATCCTTTTTCATTTTTCATATCGCCTAGAGCTCTTGTGTATGATTTAATTCCAACAAAGTGGTATCAGAGCCATTATAATTGTGGTGATGGCAACTAGTATGACAGGATTCCAGTTCCCTTGGCTTACCAAAGACAATTAGGATAATTGGGAAATTCGTATGAAGGCCTTGCTTGGCTCATAAGAAGCTTAGGATATTGTTGAAGAAGGCTATGAAAAGGCACAAGATGAGGCAACTTTAACTCCTAATCAGAAGGATGCCTTGCAAAAATCTAAGAAGAAAGATAGGCAGGCTCTTACTCTCATCCATCAATGTTTGGATGATTCATTGTTTGACAAAGTGGCCAATGCAACCACCGGAAAAGAAGCATGGGAGATTCTTCAAAATTGTTACAAAGGTGCTGACAAGGTAAAAAAAATTCATCTTCAAACACTTAGAGAAGAGTTTGAAGGTCTTCGAATGAAGGAATTTGAATCTGTCTCAGATTATTTCTCAAGAATTTTGGTCTTAGTAAATCACATGAAAAGATATAGTGAAGTAATTCCGAATGTTCGTGTGGTGGAGAAAATTCTTCGCCTATTGCAACCAAATTTTGAGCATATTGTAGTGAAAATTGAAGAATCAAAAGACTTGGAGTCCATGACCATTGACCAGCTCTCAGGATCTCTACAAGCACATGAAGAAAGGCTAAAGAAGAATACAAATGAGGTTGGAACATGTTTTGCAGTCAAAATTCTCTTTGAGAGGTCAAGGAGAAGGACAACAAAAAGGTGGAAAAACTCAAAAAGGCCGAGGACGAGGCAATGGCCATGGACAAGGAAAAGGTGGTCGTGGACCATCAAACAATGAGTCTGAAGAAAGAAATCATTTTTCATCATCAAGGTCACGTGGACGTGGAAGCGGTAGAGGAAGTGGAAACCATACAAAGCCAGATAGAAGAAGGTATAAATAAGTCTCAAGTTGAATGTTACAATTGTCATAAATTAGGACATTTTTCCTAGGAATGTCAAAATAATTCTAGTGAGCTAGAAGAGAAAGCTCATCGTGTTGAACAAATTGAGGAGGAAGCCGATCGAACCAGCTTTGATGCTAGTAGTTAAAGAAAATGAAGAAGTGAAGGAAAATTTATGGTACCTTGATAATGGTGCTAGCAATCACATGTGTGGTGACAAAAGCAAATTTGTGGAGCTTGATGAATCTTGGAGAGGCCATGTCACTTTTGGAGACTCCTCGAAAGTTCCAATCATGGGAAAAGGTACAATCTTAATTCTTTTAAAAAATGGAGATCATAGAATTGTGTTAGAAGTATACTTTGTGCCAAAAATGAAAAATAATATTTTAAGTTTTGGACAATTATTAGAGAAAGGTTATGAAATTCTCATAAAAGATTGTAGTCATGTTCTAAGAGATGAAAACGGTAATTAGTTTCTAAAGTTTCAATGACCAAAAATAGAATATTCTTATTGAATCTTCAAACTAATGTGGCTAAATGTTTGAAAGAAAGTGTGAAAGATATGACATGGAAATGGCACATAAGGTTTGGACACTTGAATTTTGGAGGACTACAATTGATGGCCAAAACAAAGATGGTACACGGGATGCCTTCTATAAATCATCCGGATCAATTATGTGAAGGTTGTTTATTTGGCAAACAATTCCAAAAGACTTTTCCAAAAGAAGCCACTACAAGAGCTACAAAGCCACTAGAACTTGTGCATACGGATGTTTGTGGTCCGATCAAGTCATCATCATTTGGTAAGAACAATTACTTCTTGTTTTTCATTGATGATTTTAGTAAAAAAAAACTTGGGTGTATTTTCTGAAGGTAAAGTCTGAAGCTTTTGCGGCTTTCAAGAAATTTAAAGCATTAGTTGAGAATCAAAGTGATTACACCATTAAAGCCTTGAGATCCGATAGGGGAGGCAAATTCACCTCAAATGAACTTAAAACATTTTGTGAAGTTAATGGAATTCATCGCTCCTTAACAGTTCCAAGATCACCGCAACAAAATGGAGTCACCGAGAGGAAGAATAGATCAATTCTTAACATGGCTTGGAGCATGTTAAAGAGTAAAAAACTACGAAAAGAGTTTTAGGCAGAAGATGTTAATTGTGCAGTTTATTTATCGAATCGTTGTCCTACAAAGAGTGTAGCAAACATGACACCACAAGAAGCTTGGAGTGAAAAGAAGCCCAGTGTCTCATATTTGCCTATATTTGGGAGTATTGCATATGTGCATGTTCTAGATCAAGAAAGGTCAAAGCTAGATTATAAGAGTGAAAAATATATTTTCATTGATTATAATGCAAGCTCCAAAGGTTATAAGCTCTACAATCTTATCACTGGGAAGACAATTGTCAGTCGAGATATGGAATTTAATGAAGAAGACATGTGGGAAGGGAATACTTAAGAAAGGAAAACCTATAATTTCTTTCCTATTTTTGAAGAAAAGCAATCAATGGTTGAGGCACCACAAAAACTTATTGAAGCATCACAAGAGCCGACTATAGCTCCATCACAAACATCATCTTCTCATCATAAATCATCATCATCATCATCAGAAGAGAGCTCAAGTGAGAGAAGGGCCCGTTTTCGAAGCCTCATAGATATTTATGAGGTAACTAAACCACTGGACTTATTTTGTTTCTTCGCTGATTTTGAACTTATGAATTTTGAAGAAGCTCAGTAAAAAGAGAAATGGGGAAAAGCTAAGCTATGGATGAAGAGATCAAATCCATTGAAAAGAATGAAACATGGGAGCTAACAACTTTACCCAAAGGACAAAAGGCTATTGCAATAAAATGGGTGTATAAAGTGAAGAAGAATGCTAAAGGAGATATGGAAAGATATAAAGCAAGACTAGTTGCTAAAAGTTATAGTCAACGTGCTGGAATTGACTATGAATAGGTATTTGCTCCTGTTATTCTTCTAGAAACTATACGATTGAAACTTTCTCTTGCAGCACAAAATAATTGGAAGGTTTATCAAATGGACGTCAAATCCATTTTTTTGAACGGATTTCTTGAAGAAGAAGTGTATATTGAACAGCCCATGGGGTATTCGATTAAAGGCCGTGAAGATAAAGTTCTTAAGCTGAGAAAAGCCCTGTATGGCTTAAAGCAGGCACCAAAAGCATGGAACAGCAGAATTGACAAATACTTTATTGAACCTAGTTTTTCTAGATGTCCTCATGATCATGCTCTTTATGCTAAGGTACATAAAAATGGAGATATTTTGGTGATTTGTCTGTCTGTGGATGATTTAATTTTTTCAGACAATAATCCAAATATGTTTGAAGAATTTAAGAAAACCATGATACAAGAATTTGATATGACTTATATTGGAATGATGGCTTATTACCTTGGCATTGAAGTGAAGCAAATGGAGGAATGTATATTTATTTCTCAAGAGAATTATGTAAAAGAAATTCTCAAGAGATTTAAAATGAGTGACTGCAAGTCTGTAAACACCCCCGTGGAATATGGAGTTAAACTGTCAAAGCATAAAGATGGTGAAAATGTTGATGCAATAGTTTTCAAAAGCCTAGTTGGAAGTCTGCGATACTTAACATATACAAGGCCATATATTCTATTTGGTGTTGCTTTAATCAGTCGATTTATGGAAACACCTACCATAACTCATCTCAAGGTCGCCAAAAGAATACTTCGGTACATTAAGGGCTCACTTGAGTTTGGCCTATTCTACTCATTTTTTGATGAGTTTAAACTTGCTGGATATTGTGATAGTGACTGGGTTGGAAGTTTGGATGATCGAAAAAGCACTACGGGCTTTGTTTTCTACTTGGGAAATAATGCTTTTACATAGAGTTCAAAGAAGCAACCAATAGTGGCACTATTAACTTGTGAAGCCGAGTATGTTGTTGCTACGTCATGCACATGCCATGCAATTTGGCTTAGAAATTTGATGAAGAAGCTCTGATTGGAACAAAAGGAAGCAATAAAACTTTTTATTGACCACAAATTGGCAATAGCATTAGCCAAAAATCTGGTGTTTCATGATCGAAGTAAGCATATTGATACTAGGTATCATTTCCTCAGAGAATGTATTACAATGAAGGAAGTATGGCTTGAGTTTGTGAAATCCCAAGATCAAATTACTGACATACTCATAAAGCCACTTAAGTATGATATTTTTCACAAGCTTCGGACATTGCTTGGAGTTATCAAGAAAGATCAAGTTTAAGGGGGGTGTTGAATATTAAATTTGACTTTTGGAGTCTTGTCTTTTAACTTTTCTAAAAGTGTTTTATTATTATCATGTTCATGCATTCATACTATTAAGCATGTATGTTTCTATTCATATTTTGGGTTCATGTATGTATTTATGGGTGATACATGTATGGTACATTGCATATGGATGATGTATTAATTATAGGCTCATGTACTCTAGCCTATATAAACCTTGTACACATGCCATTTTGGATATGAGAGTAAGATTGGAATCCAAGTATCTTTGAAAGTGTTCAGTGAATCCCTCTTCCATTTTTCATATCTCATAGAGCTCTTGTGTATGATTTAATTCCAACAAGCTTGCCATAAATATTAACATAAAAATGTAATTTCTTTCAATCTGATGCTTGATTCCACTAAATAGAAAAAGATTTAAAACCAACGAAAGAACCTCTTAACCTCCAGCCTATATCAAGGATGCAAAGATAAGAAAAGAAAGGAAAACAGGAATAGATTCTAAAGAAAAAATATCCAATTAACATGCTCATAGGCTTTCTCTATATCAAATTTGGATACCAACATTGTTTTCTTCCTATTCTTTCTTAAGTTAATGCATTCATTGGCTTGAATAAATTATGTGTTGGACTGCTTTGTTCAATCTTCTTTGATGATTATTTTTTAAGTGTTTTGTGTATGTGTTTGATCCTACATTTTATCCCAAAAAATCTGGTATCAGGGCTAGTTACAACTTGGTAGAAGAAGTAGCAACAAAACAGAAGCTACAACAAATTTTTTTCTATTGTCAAAAATTTTAGCCAACTTTTTGGTGAAACTTTAATTAAAGGAGTTCTAGCTCGCCAATCACACACCATTCGAAAGATATCTGTGTCTACTTTCAAACAGAAAAAATGGTGCATGATTTCGACATCTGTGCAAGGAGATATCACCGATTTACCACAGAGTGGTGTGGCTGCCTACAATTGCTTGCAATTAGCAAATTTTCCACCACTTTACAGTGAAACCTAGTTTCACTCTAAAGGTTTCAGGATGTGTGCCATACATAGTTGGAAAGTTTTACAAGTCTACTTTCTATCAAAAAATGAGGCTCACGATTTGGACTCCTATGGAAGGAGATATTTTCATTTTACAAAAACTTGTTTGGGATGTCTGGAATAACAGAATGATGGCTGCCACCAATAACTTCTTTCAATCCCAATTTCCAAGGAACAACAACTATGAGACCAAGAGTATACAAATGAAAGTATTATTGGCCTCCCAAGACTCGTGGGACATGGTTGAGAAAGGGTATCAAGAACCTACCACACAAGACGAAAAAGATAAGTTATTCGAGAATCAAGAAAATGCACTCAAGGATACATGAAAGAGAGATAAGAAAGCCTTGTACCTAATTTATCAAGGCATTGATGAAACAATTTTTGAGAATATCTCCTCCACCGCTATCTCTAAAGAAGTATGAGAAATCCTTCCAAATGAACATCGAGGGATTGACAAAACGATGAGAGTTCGCCTTCAAGTTTTAAGAGGTGATTTTGAAACATTACATATGAATGACAATAAGTCCATTTCAGAGTACTTCACAACAACATTAGCTATTTCCAATCAAATTAGAAGACATGACAAAAATCTCAAAGATGTACGAGTAACTAATGGAGAAGATTTTGAGATCTCTAAGTTCGAGGTTTCAGCATGTAGTTGTAGTTGTTGAAGAATTGAAGGATCTTAACACTATGACTATAGATCAATTGATGGCCACACTCGAAATCCACAAGTAGAGAACTAAAAAGAAGACTTCAAGTTCAATCGAGTAAGCTCTTTAATCTAAGCTATCCTTCAAAGAAAAAGAGGAGCAATGAGGAATACATTAAAAAGGAAGAGGAAGAGGAAGAGGCTATGGGAACCATTGTAGAGGTTCTGGAGGACATGGAACTAGAGGTAGATGTGGAAAGAGCTCAAGTGGTAATGGAAGAAATCAACTTTCATATGCTCCAAAATGAAGAGAACGATGATAATGACGAGGAAGATGAGGTGGCACCAATAACCATTGAAAAGGATTCAATAAGAGAAATGTTGAATGCTCTCATTGCCACAACATTTGGCACTACAGTGAGTGCAGAGAAAAGTCTAACAACGAAGTAGGTAAGCAAGTAAATTATGTTGAGAAAGAAGGGGAATGAAGTGGGATCTACTATGTTGTTTTCTCACTATGGAGCTAAAAGAGACCAAAGCAATGTATGGTTTCTTGATACTGGAGAGAACAAACACCTGCATGTGTGGCAAGAAACACATGCTTGTAGAGCTTGACGAGATGGTGCATGGCTATGTCACGTTTGGTGATTCTCTTAAAATTTTGATGAAAGGAAAAGGTCAAGTCCTCATCAAACTCAAGAATGGAGACAATGATTTTATTTGCAATGTTTAATATATGCCAAATATAAAGTTCAATATTTTGATTTTTGGGCAACTCATGGAGAAGGGATATGATGTCAACATGAGAAATTTTTTTTCTCACCATTAAAGACCCTTGTTGTGACATCCTGGCCTAATTACTAGATAATTAAAGTTGCTTGGTAAGCTTTAAGAGAACATTAGTGTATAACTATGACATGAAAATAATATAGCAATAATAAGTCTTAAATGAAATAAGATAGAAGAGGTTGATATAAAAGACAATAACGTAATTAAGGATTAATTATTAAAGCAATGCATAAATATTAAGCCTAAATGTTTAGGCTATCATTCTAACTAATCATGTCTAATTAATTTGACTACATGAAAAGAAAAATCTTCATGAACATAAAATATTCATCAAGTAATTATGAAATTTACAAATTAAGTATATTCAATGAATAAAATATTAGTAAAAGTATATAATTCTCTATCAACATAATAAAAAAGAGGAAAAAGAGAAAAAGGGACTTGCCAAGTCCCCAAGTGAAAGCTGGCAAAAATTTTACCATTGAACTACCAATAGTTTTGTGCTCTAATGTCAACTCAAAATGTATATAACCCATAATATGCATGTGTGAGACATGCATGAAAAGCTGAGGTGTTAACCTTAGAAAGAGACAATGATGTGATGTTCAAATCCCATTGGACCAAAAATTGTCACATCATCGAAACCCACCCTATGCGGATTATGAGATGCGAGGGTGCTTAACCAAAATCCATACAAATACACTTCACAACAAAATTAAATATTGCAGCAAAAGTAATCACACATGTTACATTCATCCTTCAAGCATCTAAATTGGCTAGAAAATGTTTTTTGAAACATTACATTCATCAATATTACATTACTTATATCAAGTTTGAATATTGCATAACATTGGTCCTTGATGGTTCTTGATCACATCAATTGTGTCTCCCATACCCCACGTTCACATCTCGTACACATCTGAACTTCATGTTTGTGCTAATTGTAAGTTACATACCTCACATTCACAACTGAACTGCATACTTACGCTAACTGTGAATCCCATACCTCGCGTTCACATTGATCTGAACATCATACTTCTGCTAATTGTGAGTCTCATACCTCACGTTCACATCTGAACTTCATACTTATGCTAACTGTAAGTCCCATACCTCACGTTTGAACTTAAATTCATTACACTTCACTATAGTTGTGGGTCATATACCCCACTTTTTATTACAACTTCATACTTTCACTTCTTTACTTGAAATATCATGGGTAATATTCATATGAGCTTTATGAAAAACTCGTGAGTAATTCCAGTTCCTTATCATAGGGTTTTCAACTGATAGCATTTTGAAGTAGAAAGCATTTCATGATAAAAATATGCTATCGACTGATTACATTTTGATGTAGAACATAAAAGCTTGAATCATAAATCATTTAAGCACATGAATTTTGAAATAGTAACTTAAAATAGAAGCATTTCAAGATGATTCAAGTAAGGCACATCATTTCATAAACACATAGTAGAATTTCCATTAGTGGCACAAAACGTAGGCATTTAGTTCCTTCACATAAAATAGAATAAATAAATCCTTTATCGAATCAGAAGTGTAAAATACTTTACTTATAAATAGGAGGATTACAAATCATTTTCGTTAGACAGGAGGGTAAAACCCTATGTCATAAATCAGGCGGATAAAATATCATTTTCATAAAAATGGGGGTTTGAAAACCTTCTTCTATCTCATAACTTATCATATTTTCACTTTACACTAGAATCTGTATCGATACGGGCTTTAAGCTTAAGAAAAGGTTAGTATAATTTTCATTAATACATGACCTAAACAACAAAGATCTCTAGCCTTCTTGCGGGCATTACAGGAATGAGTCCCTATAGCACCCCAACCCAATTAATGGAAATTAAGTCACTAATTAAATATTAAAGACCTTATAAAGTAAACAATAATTAAGAAAACTATACCAAAAAAAAATAAAAGCTACAAAAAATAATAGGACCTTAATTATTGAGGTCGACATACAAAAAAAATAATCAAAATCATAATACTTCGATTCATGAAATCGATGCGTGGAAGAAGTGAATAAAAAATGCAAGTACACAAGAAGGAAAATAAAAATAAACCAAAAAGGGGGAAATGGGGTAAAATATGTAAAATGCCAAACAAGGTATAAGAGGAAAAAAGGGAGAAAAGAAGGCCCAAAATGTTGGCCAAAAGGATTGAACCTTAGACCAAAAATTGAGAAAAGTTCTAAACCTAAAAAATAAACCACTTGGAATGCAAGCACTTTTACGCTATATAACTCATAAGATATATATACATACTCTACAAAAGCCCATCCCACCACCCATCATAACCAATGAGGATACATGCAACACATCAGTACTAATTTAAATATATAAATATATGTATATATATATGTATACTATGTGTACAAGGAAGAAATAGAATAGCAAAGTTTGTGTACATGTGTGTGTGGAGTTAGAGAGAGAGAGAGAGAGAGAGAGAGAGAAACAAGAAGAAAAAGAAGAATAAAAAGAGAGGGAAAAGAAGAGAGAAGTTGTGCATGTAGCCTTGATTAAGCCCAAGAAGCTCAGAATTGAGCCAGAGGGAAGAGGGAGAAGCCACTCACGAAGGTAAAACCCTAACCAACCTAAGTTTCTCCCTCTAAGAAAAACATTGTAGTTGCATGTTGATTAACAAGTTTAGGGTGCATGCATAGATTAGGGTTAATATACCTTGTTAGGAATTTTAGAAAACTAATCTAAGAAGCCCAAAATAGTTTCCCCCACATGAAATCCGCCATGGATGACCAGCTAAAGGTGGGTCTAAATTAACCTAAAGAGAATCAGTTTCCATAATTTAGGGCTTGAACTAGACCTCATGGGGTTACAAAACCCTAGTTTGCGACCTAAAAACCTAGGAGAAGACTCCTAAACCTCGAGTTGAAGTCATGGGTATGGAGACCAACTCCTTCAAAATGAACCCAAAACCTTGTTTTGTGATCGCAAGATGATCCCCTATGGTAAGACAAACCCAACGAGCCTAAACCCATCAGTCTTGGTCAAGAAATGACCATGGATGAACCCTATGACCGAAGAGGTATCAAAATCCCAAAGGAGCTTTTGAGCTCAATTCGAGCTCCCAAACTAACGTCAAAACCTCACTCGGAGTCCTAATAATCCATAGGAATTGAAAGTAGAAGAAATGGATTTCTGAAACTACACAAAATAGGATTTTTCTAAAACCTACAACTAGGGCAACAGTAAAGAGAATGATGGGGAAGATGATGAACAGTAGGCGGGTTAGTTTCAAGTCGAAACCCGCCCAAGTGCACATATGGGTAAGTAACACGGCGTCGTTTAGAGGTTTTGGGTTTTAAATTAAAACAATATAGGCTGTTTGGCTACAAGGATAGGGCCCTGATTTAATAACCCATGCGAGCCTGGGATATCCTATCCTAGTTTTGTCCTTCTTTCCGTTGTTTGGCCAAAGAATTATCAAAAAAATAAAGGGGAGCCGCAGCTCCCTAGATTCGACCCTTGCACCTCTTGCATAGTGAACGCTAAAACCAAGCACATGACAGTTGTGCCACCATGGCACATGTGATATAATATTAATAAAATAAATATATAATATGAAATTAAATAATTTAATTAATTTAATTATACTAAATTGTTCCGTTACCCAAATAAAAAGCAAAGGGAATGTATTTTAATTATTTCTGACATTCTAGACCCAATGGCGGGATCCATTTGATGAGAAAGAATCCCAAAAAATCAAGACACGTAAAATGAAAATTTATCGTTTTACCTTTAGTGATGCCCGAAGCTAAATGTAAGTCTAAGAGGATCTAAATTGACTTTCTTCAATGTTCTGGATCCAATGATGAGGTCCATATTATCAAATTAGGTACTGGAAAATAAGGCACATGAAAATGTAACTTTATTAAATTATGCCTAATAGTCCGAATTAACGGAAATAAGGCCTATTCTAAGAAATTAGGATTCACCGGGTCTAAAAATAAACTAAGAACACCAAATAGGTGATAATTTAAATTAACTATGGAATTAATTAAATTATTTATAAATTATTCTTAGGAACTACAAGGGAAAAGGGAAGGCACACTAGTAGCGCCAACCCCGAAGACAAAGGTGAGTCATCTTGTACTTTAAAGTGGAGGTTTTAACTCCATGTATTCTGAAGTATTTTAAGTTCAAAATTCTTGTATTTATATAACTCATGTTTCAAATGTATTATTACTTCCATCTTGACATGCAAGTTAGCTTGTTTACATTGCTGACTTTCTGTAAGTTTGTATTATAACATGTCTATGTTAAATTTTAAATTTTATTAAATGCCTCTCTAAAAGTAAATGTTCTTCATTCTAGATATATTTTAAATATTCTTGTACATTATGGTTAAATACTCTAAAACTTATGTCTTAAATGTTTTGAAATTGTATACTCCAAGTATTCTAAATACTCTATTAAAATATTCATGAATTTTAAATGCTTTTGAAAAACATCTATTTAAAGAAGTCATATTTTAAATGCTCTTGAAAAGCATCTATTTGAAGAAGTTATGTTTTAAATGCATTTGAAAAGTAACTACTGGGAGGTCATATTAAAATGCTTTTAAATAGTATTTATTTGTAAAGAAATGTTTTTAAATGCCTCATGTTTGCGAATTGGTAATGCAAGATAATGGTGCATAAGCACCATGAGCTCGTGAGGCCCTTCGAGACTCACATATGAGAAAAATTCTAGGTAGAATGTTTATCCCCCTGGCATGAGATATCTCCACGAGAAGTAAAACTAAAGTCCAGTTCGAAATGGATTCTTTTGTTAAAAAGTGAAAAGATGTTACATTAGAAGTGGCAGAAGGTTTATCCCCTATTTTTCTAAACGTGATTACAATTTCTGATTTCATGAACAAAAGATTCATGTTTTCATAAGTAATGGTAGAAGGTTTTCGAACCCCCATTTACATGAGTAAGGTTTTTCAGGAATTAGCCTGGCTTTTAAAATAAGAAAAGGTCATGCCCTCCTATTTATGAGAAAAGGATTTTATTCATCTTGTTAACAAGTAAATGATTTAAACTTTTTTGGTCACCAATTGGCCACCCTGTACATGTTTACAAGTTTTCCATTGCATATTAAATGCCTCACTAGAATGCCTTAAATGCTTTGTGTTACATATTTTTGTAGATTCTTGTATTTATGTATGTGAAATAATTGTTTTACTCGAATGCTTAAAATGCTTCGTGTTATGTGTTTTTGAAGTTTCCTATATCCTGTATTTGAAGAAATATATGCCTAGCCTGAATGATTTAAATGCTTCATGCTATCTATTTTTTAGAATCATGTATTTTGAATCTGAAGTGTACGAGCAATTGGTAGTGAATGTCTTTATGAACTCTCTTAACTAACCGACTTCTAGTTGAAAACCCATGACGAGGTACTGTAATTACTCACGAGATTTTCATAAAGCTCACATGGATTTGTTACCCATGACTCTTTCAGGTGAAGAAGATGGTTGGGAGCCTTGCCCATGCTAAGGAAGGGCGTTGGGAGCTCCACACATGACTTAGCAAAGTTTTGAGAATGTTAGGACCCATAGTTGGTCAACTTTTGTAGAAATGTAATTTTAGACAATTGTGTAATTAAGTCCTTAGGGACAATGAACGTGTAATATGTATAGTTTATAAATATTTAGTAAGTTCTGTATATATGTGTATTGTATCATTCTGAAGAGTGGCAGTCCTGGGCGAATGTGCGGAGAAAAGAAAAAAAATTTCACGCTTCTGTAACTGCAATCCTGGCTGCACCGGCATCCAGTACTACCGTTTCTAGCCTACCTACCGGGCTCAAGAGTGGCGGTCGCATCCCTGTAATCTACACAGGCCAGGTCGCGGGTCGTGATAGAGTTACTATTAGAGCTTTACGTTAACTTAAAAGAATCAGGTGACACTAACAAGGTTAGTAACAAAACTATAAGTTTAGGTAGGTCCTAGGCTACCTAAGAGATTAAAATTAGCAAAAGACCTATTCAAGGTAATCTAAGTGAAGTATACATCCTAATGTGAATGCGGGGTATGGGACCTACATTAAAATGAAGTAAATGTCCTAAAATACATGATCTAATATGAAGGCAGGGTATAGGACCCGCATTAAAATGAAGGAAATGTTCTGAAGTACATGATTTGATATGAAGGCGGGGTATGGGACCTGCAATAAAATGAAGTAAATGTTCTAAAGTACATGATCTGATATGAAGGTGGAGTTTGGGACCCGCATTAGTGTAAAGTACGTGTTCTAATATGAAGGTAGGGATGGGATCCGTGGTTGAGTAAAAGTAATAAAATTCGAAGATTAGAAATAAACGTGGGCTATAGAACCCACCGCTAGAACCAGAAAATGATTAATGAAAATTTTAAATCTTACATTATAAGGTAAATAAATATAACCTTATGTGTTATAGCATGTAAAGATAAACTAACAAAATGTTTGTTTTTCAGAATAGTGACAATGGTGAATACACGAAGAAACACAAGTAATCCCGACGAACGGTAGACAGGGTCGAGTAGATCCTAGAGACAATAGCCCAGACTATGAGTAGTGTCCAAGCCCAGAGGAGAGCACGACAACAGGTGCAAAATCCCCGACTGCCTCACGACCAAGGACAACTTACAGAAGTAAGGAAACTGCAACGCATAAGATGTTCCAGAGTTTCAACTGCCATGGTTTGATGGTCTTGCATCTACGATCAATGCTGAGGCGTGGGTCTTAGAGATGGAGCATATATTTATAGTCTTATCCTATACCGAGGAGCAGAAGGTCTCATTTGCTGCCTTCACTTTTAAGGATGCAGCATACCGATGGTGGCTCTTGGAGAAAGAAAGAGAACCTCTAATGACCTGGGCGTAATTCTTAGAGGTATTCTATGAAAAATATTTCCCACGGTCAAGTAAGAACCAGAAAATAGCAAAGTTTGCAACCCTCGCCCAGGGAATGAAGAATACGAGGCCAAGTTCATTGAGCTGGCTCGCTTCTTGCCTCGTACTATTGCCACGGAGGACCTAAAAGGTAGGAAATTTAAAAATGGCCTTAGGGACAACATCAAGTACAGGAATAAGCCCTTCGAGCTTCCAACGAATGACGCAGTGGTAAACTGTGCTAAGATCTTTGAGAGAGCTGAAAATGCTCTAGCCCAAAAGAAAGATAAAAAGAAGACTAACACCGCTCCTCAATTGATTAAGAGCACTAAGACTAGGGCCAAGAGTGCAACCTCTTGAATGTGGGGGGGTAACACCAGCCAAAAGACTTCAGAGACCCCACTGTGCCCTACTTGTCAAAAAGTCACTTTGCACCCTACCGACAACTCACTAGGGCCTGCTACAATTGTGGGCAAACCGGGCATCTCATAAAAGATTGCCTAAAATGGAACCAAACTGCCAAGGAACCCACTTAGTAGCTTCTTTAGCTGTATCGCAATCTTAAGCCCGACAGTCGAGAAACCAGGAGGAAACAAAAAAACCATGAGGTACGATCGAGTATTAAATCTCTTATTTGAGGCTATACGGACCCCTATTGGTCAGCTAGGTACCTTGTCCAATACTTAATTACCTTCTGATTTATATGTCTTCATCATTTAACTTGACTTTTAAGACCACTATGATCCGGAGTAACAACCAAACATATTAAGACATGACTAAGAGAAAACAAGCAAGACGTAATCACGATAATAAGACGTAATTACGGTAATTACAATTAAAACATCGAGATAAGTCATGAGTAAGACACACAAACATTTTAGATACTAATAACGAGGAAGAAAAAAGGGCAGAGTCTTATAACGATCGAGAACCCTTCAGTTTTGAGGACAAAACTCTTTTAAGGAGGAGAGAATATAACACCTCGACTTAATTAATGAAAATTAAGTCACTAATTAAATATTAGAGACCTTATAAAGTAAAACAGTAATTAAGAAAATGAAACCAAAAACAATAAAAGCTATAAAAAATAATAGGACCTTAATTATCGAGGTCGACGTACGAAGAAAATAATCAAAATCATAAGACTTCAACTCATGAAATCGATGTATGGGTGAAGTGAATAAAAATGCAAGTACACAAGAAGGAAAATAAAAATAAAACAAAAAAGGAAAAAAATGGGGTAAAATATATAAAATGCCAAACAAAGCATATGAGGGAAAAAGGGAGAAAATAAGGCCCAAAATGTTGGCCAAAAGGTTTAAACCTTAGACCAAAATTTGAGAAGAGTTCTAAACCCAAAAAAAAAACCACTTGGGTTGCAACCACTTTTGTGCTATATATCTCATAAGATATATATCTCACCACCCATCACAACCAATGAGGATACATGCAACACATCAATACTAATTTAAATATATAAATACATGTATATATATATATGTATACTATATGTACTAGGAAGAAATAGAATAGCAAAGTGTGTGCATGTGTGCATGCCGTTAGAGAAATAGAGAGAGATAAAATAAGAAGAAGAATAAGAAGAAAGGAGGAAGAAGAAAGAAGCTGTGCATGCAACCTTGATCAAGCCCAACAAGCTCAGAATTAAGCCAAGAGGAAAAGGGAGAATCCACTCACGAAGGTAAAACCCTAACCAACCTAAGTTTCTCCCTCTAAGAAAAACATTGTAGTTACATGTTGATTAACAAGTTTGGGGTGCATGCATGGCTTAAGGTTAATATACCTTATTAGGAATGTAAGAAAATTGATCTAAGAAGCCCAAAACAGTAGCCCCCACAAGAAATCCGCCATGGATACCCATAATAAAGGTGGGTCTGAATCAACCCAAAGAGAATCAGTTTCCATGACCTAAAAACCTAGGAGAAGACCCCTAAACCAAGAGTTATAGTCATGAGAATGGAGACCAACTCCTTCAAAATGAACCAAAAACCCTATTTTGTGATCGCAAGATGAACCCCCATGGTGAGACAAACACAATGAGCCCAACCCTATCAATTTTGGTCAAAAAATGACTATGTATGAACCTTATGACCGAAGAGGTATCAAAATCCCAAGAGATCTTTTGATCTCAGTTCGAGATCCCAAACTAACGTCAAAACCTCACTTAGAGTCTTAGGAATCAATAGGAATTAAAAGTAGAAGAAATGGATTTTTGAAACTACACAAAATAGGACTTTTCTAAAACCTGCAACTAGGGCAACAGTAGTGAGAATGATGGGGAAGATAATGAATAATAGCAAGTCGGTTTTGGGTCATATCGGGTTCGGGTCGGATCAAGTTCGGGCGCACATATGGGTAAGTAACACTGCATCGTTTAGAGGTCATTTATCTGCTGAAGGGAGCAAAATCGTAGTGGAGGAATAAAAGAGGACGCTAAAAGTCAAGCTGGGTTGGTACGGCAGCTAGAGAGAGCTATGCGCAAGGTGCCAAAGCAAAACTAAAGCAAGGCCAAAAGAAAAAAGTGGGGCTTGCGGCTTGGGCTGAATCAGGGGCATGTGGCGCGAGCTGAAGAGTGAGGCGTTGAACAGTGGGGCGTGCTATTTAGTGGGGCCTATGGTGTTGGAGTTACCAGGCGCAAGCCAAAAGTAAAAAAAGAAAAGGAGAGAAAAGTAGGGCTGAGACGCTATACCAACAAGGGCTTAAGGGTTTTGTGTGTTTTAATAAAAAAAGAGGGTGCAAGGCTGGATTAAGGAGGGGTCCGATGGCAGAAAATAAAAGAGGGAAGCTGCGGCGTAGGGTCCTGGTGTGGCGTAAAAACAGAAGAGAGGACAGAGGCGCTGTACGGTTATGGCTGATTATTTTTTCGTTGAAATTTATGTTGTCCGTCGTGTTTATGGGTAACTAAATTCTCAAGTAGGGCTAGGGATGAACTTGCACACTAGATAGTATTTTTAATTTATTTTTGATTCACATATTGAATTTTTATTTATTAAAATTCTTTAGTTTTATCATTCACAATTTTGTGTTGGTATTTTTTTTCCTCCGAATAATTACAGAGTTTATTCCGTTTATAGATTCAGTCAGGCTTTTTCTATTGAATGGATTAATTCTTTGATTATGTTTGGATCAATTAATTATTTATATTGATTTAATTCTTTGCTACAATATTGCTCTCTGGGTATATTGTCGTTATTGGGTTTTCTTAATGTGGATAACAATTTGTGGGATTTAAGAGTGATGAATGATTTTTCAAAGGGTTACATTTGGTTTAATTTTGGTTCATAATTTTATACCTTTCGATTGGGATTTTTGGAATTAAATTCTCAATTGAGTTATCAGTGAATTAAAAATAATTAAAATACCGGATATGTGCAAGGGATTCTTGACGCTCTATTGTTCATTAATTTAAGTATTTTCTTCCGTTAATCACTTGGTTTAATTTTATTTTGCATTTTAAATTACTTTTTATATTTTTATTTTCTTGTTAATCATTTAATATTTTCTTTAGCTTCTTTATTCTATCCGTTATTCTTTTAATTTTGTCTCCGTATGGAATCGACACCCCAAAGCTACACTACAACTACCGCGTTATTCTTTGGGCGTAATCAATTTCAAAGGTCAAGATTTGACTTTTAGCTTACCGATGTTTTAAGATTAATCTTTCCAAATTCCTGCATCAACATTTTAATGTTTATTCCTTTAGTCTTCGAAAATGCATCCATGGATCTATTATGATTTCGGTTCTCACTCGGAGTCATCTCTTACAGTTATTTGACTATTCCCCACTGTTACCAGTGTTTCGACTAGTCCTACGTCTAGTTGTCCTGTAAATTTCCATTTGACACTAAGTTATAATTTCATTATGGTTCAGGGTTTTCCCAACTTCTGGGGGTGTCATATGGCACAACATGTGCCAGATAAATGCATTTAGTTCTTTGATCTTTTCTTTTCTATTGGTTATCTTAGTTGTCACGACCCGAAACCCACTCTATGCGGATCTCATGTCGCGGGGCTGACCTTAAGGCCGTCCCTACGTTTTCCATTCCTGTATCATAGTACTAATATGCAATGTACTAAAACTTTAAAACAATGATCAGCAGAAGTCTTTTTAATACAGTAATCAACGGAAGTCTTTACAATACATAATATGGTTCTACAACAAACAAAATAAGAACCAGACGTAACCAGCACCTGTGGGTGGTGAATACATAGGAGTACTAAACATAAATTGGTACGTTCCTCAAAAATGTCCTCCTACGCTCTCAGATTCCTATTGGGCTCTTGCAGCATCACTACCTGAAATGTGGTAAATAAGATGGAATGAGCTACTTAATATCACAATAACAGCCAATGAACAATAGGTCACAATGTGCAATCAGGAGTAATGGATATAACATCAGCATGGAACTCTCAATGATAATATAACAACAAGAATGTATTGCCACAATAAACCGATCACAATCAAATCAATAAGGAAATGTCTCTCAATACCAGATAATCATAAGGGATAGTGTAACTCAACATTCTTAGTCAAAAAAATCAAATAAGAGATGCATTTATTCTGTGTCAGGGCTTGGCACACCCTCGGCCTTTTGGGGCCCAGCATATCCCCCAGTGAATTCCAATGTATTGCCATATGTCCGTTCGTAGACTTGACCCGTAGGTCTCCAGTGTATCAAAAAGCATCAAATTGATATTTTGGGTTTTAAATTAAAATCATATAAGTTGTTTGGCTACAAGGATAGGGCCTTGATTTAATAACCCATGCGAGGTTGGGATATCCTATCCTATTTTGTCCCTCTATCCGCTGTTTGGCCAAAGAATTATCAAAAAATAAAGGGGAGTCGCAGCTCCCAAATTCGACCCTTGCACCTCTCGCATAGTGAACCCTAAAACCAAGCACATGACCACTGTGCCATCATGGCACATGTGATATAATATTAACAAAATAAATATATAATATGAAATTAAATAATTTAATTAATTTAATTATAGTAAATTGTTCTGTTACCCAAATAAAATGCAAGGGGAGTGTATTTTAATTATTTTTGACATTTTGGACCCAATGGCGAGGTCTATTTTATGAGACAGAATCCTAAAAAATCAAGACAAATAAAATGAAAAATTATCGTTTTATCTTTAGTGATGCCCGAAGCCAAATAGAAGTCCGAGAGGGTCTAAATTGACTTTCTTCGACATTCTTGACCCAACGGTGAGGTCCATATTATCAAATTAGGTACTCAAAACTATGGTATATGAAAATACAACTTTATTAAATTATGCCTAATAGTCCAAATTAACAAAAATAAGACCTATTCTAGGAAATTAGGATTCACCGGGTCTAAAAATAAACTAAGAACACCAAATAGGTGGTAATTTAAATTAAGTGTGGAATTAATTAAATTCTTTATAAATTTTTCTTAGGAATTACAAGGGAAAAGGAAAAGCACACCTGTAGTGCCAACCCCGAAGACAAAGGTAAGTAATCTTGTACTTTGAAGTGGAGGTTTTAACTCTATGAATTCTGAAGTATTTTAAGTTCAAAATTCCTGTATTTATATAACTCATGTTTCAAATGTATTATTACTTCCATCTTGACAAGCAAGTTAGCTTGTTTATATTGCTAACTTTCTATAAGTTTGTATTACAACATGTTTATGTTAAATTCTAAATTTTACTAAATGCCTCTTTAAAAGTAAATGTTCTTTATTCTAGCTATGTTTTAAATATTCCTGTACATCGTGGTTAAATAATCTGAAGCTTATATCTTAAATGTACTGAAATTGTATACTCCAAGTATTCTAAAGACTGTGTTAACATATTCAAGAATTTTAAATGCTTTTGAAAAGCAATTATTTGAATAAGTCATATTTTAAGGGCTCTTGAAAAGCATATATTTGAATAAGTTATGTTTTAAATGCTATTAAAAAGAAACTACTGGGAGGTCATATTAAAATACTTTTAAATAGCATCTATTTGTAAAGAAATATTTTTAAATGCCTCATGTTTGCGAACTGGTAATGCAAGATAATTGTGCATAAACATCACGAGCTCGTGAGGCCCTTCGGGACTCACATCTGAGAAAAATGCCTGGTAGAAGGTTTATCCCCCAAGTACAAGATATCTCCACGATAAGTAAAATTAGAGTCCAGTTCGAAACAAATTCTTTTGTTAAAAAGTGAAAAGATGTTATGTTCAGAATTGGCAAAAGGTTTATCTCCTATTTTTCTAAACGTGATTACATGTTCTGATTTCATGAACAAAAGATTCATGTTTTCATAAGTTATCGTAGAAGGTTTTCGAACCCCTATTTACATGAGAAGGGTTTTTAAAGAATTGGCCTGGCTTCTAAAATAACAAAGGGTCATGCCCTCCTATTTATGAGAAAAGGATTTTATTCATCCTGTTAACAAGTAAATGATTTAAACTCTTTCGATCAGCAATTGGTCACCCCGTATATGTTTACAAGTTTTCCACTGCATATTAAATGCCTCACTCGAATGCCTTAAACACTTCATGTTACGTATTTTTGAAGATTCTTGTACTTATATATGTGAAATAACTATTTTACTCGAATGCTTAAAATGCTTTGTGTTTCATATTTTTGAAGTTTCCTATATCCTGTATTTGAAGAAATACGTGTCTAGCCTGAATGCTTCGTGCTATCTGTTTTTAAGAATCATATATTCTGTATCTGAAATGTACGAGCAATTGGTAGTGAATGTCTTTATCAACTCTCTTAACTAACCTACTACCAGTTGAAAACCCATGACGAGGTACTGGAATTACTCACGAGTTTTTTATAAAACTTGCATGGATTTGTTACCCATGACTCTTTCAAGTGAACAAGATGATTGGGAGCCTTACCCGTACTGAGGAAGGGCATTGGGAGCTCCACACATGACTTAGAAAATTTTTGGGAATGTTAGGACCCATAGTTGGTCAACTTTTATAGAAATGTAATTTTGGACAATTGTGTAATTAAGTCCTTAGGGACAATGGACATGTAATATATATAATTTGTAAAAATTTAGTAAGTTCTGTATGTATGTTTATTATACTATTCTGAAGAGTGGCAGTCCCGGGCAGATGTACGGAGAAAAGAAAAATTTTTTCATGCTTTTGCAATTGTAATCCTAGTCGCATCGCCATCCAGCACCGCCGCTTTTGGCCCACCCGCCGACCCCCGGGTCGAAGGGTGGCGGTCATGTCCACGTAATCTGCACAGGCCGAGTCGCGGAGTGTGACAATCCCGAAGGAAATACTAAACAAAAGTGCTTACACTCTAATTATCTTGCATTACCGGTTCAGAAACAAAAGCATTTAAAACATTGCTTTTCAATTAGATGCTTTTCAAGAGCAGTTAAACATAGCTTGACTGAAAAATATGCATTTTCAAAAGAAGATATTTATCACAACATTTGCAAACAGAGATAAGCATGCTTGAAATAAAAGTAGTATCAACAACTTGGCATTTAAATAAGCACAATTTGCAATTCACAATAGCACTTTCAAAATTGAATAGAAGCATACTTAAAATAAGAGTCATGTAAATAACAGGACTTTGAATCAAAATATTTCATAAATCATGGAGTTAAATTCTCCACTTCAAAGTCCAGGATTGCTTATCTATTGTCCAAAGTCCATAGTCACTTGCTTACTTGACTTGCTTTAGCACTCTTCTTATCCTTAGTCCCTTGTTGGTGATCCTAAATCATGGTTCAGATTACATTGATACTATATAAGTACACATCTTAGCATAATCACTTGTTTACATAGTATTCTTAACCTCTTTTGGACTTAATTTTACTATTTATGATTCCCCTACAGCCTTTAATTAGGGTCTCTAACACATCATATTGCATCATGTGGTTTACTTTAGCCCTTATGGGCTTTTTGGTCATTTTCCTTTTTCATCTTATACTGCTCGGTTCATCATTTGCCTAATCAGACTTCATTTTTGAGTCCAAACGACCATTAAAATATTAATTTAGGTATTTTGATTTCATCTATACTCTTCTGGTAGCTTCATTAAGTCTTAAGAACGTATCTGTCATTTTTTAATTTGTTACCATGTCTTATTTTTCTCAAAAGGACATCATCATTAGGTCTGGAGTGTCAAAGATAATAATTCTAAGTTTTTCCATATCTTAATTTGCTTATCTGTAGCTTACATTAACTCTAGGTGCATTTTTATAATTTTACACTTTCGTGCGTCATATGTTTTGGTATTTCGTTTGCTAAAATGGACTCCACCGTTGAGTCCACGATTTCAAGAAAAAGTCAGAGTAGGCCTTTTCTACCATTTAACTAGCTTTGGTGTCACTAAGGGCATAATGGTAATTATTATATTTTATGTATCTAAATTTTTGGGAGTTTATTTCCTAAAATGGACCCCGTGATTGGGTCCAGAATGTCAAACAATTGCTAAAATAGGTATTTTCACAATCATTGGGGTTCCATTCATAGCTTAATTATGCATACATACATGTACACATATAGGCCATGAAATATTAGTGTACATATACGTAATTAAAAGCTAATATATATGTATACATATGAGTATATATGTAAGTATGAGATATGTATATATATATATACATACAAGTATTAAAATGGTGAGTATATGATACAAGATATATATATATATAAGTATATAATTATATAATTATATACACACATGCAGCATGCAAGAAGCATGCTTGTGTGAAGGTCGGTTGGTGTGAATGTGTGTGTGTAATATAATATGTATAGATACATACAAATATCATGTACACATTTAAAGCTAAACAGAAAAGCAAAAAAAGAAATCAGAAATAAAGTCAAAGAAGAGGGCTTTAGAAGGGGGAAGAACCGAGGATGAGACTGGATTAGGGCGGTGGAGCTGTGGTGATGTGTGTGTGTGTATATATATATATATATGTATATGCGTGAGAAAGAAAATCAGAAAGAAAAGAGAGATTGAAAGGCTGTGAACATTGTCAAGAAGTTGAGAAAACTATTGGGAGTCCAAAAGTTGAAACAGAAGAGAAGAATGAGGAAAAGGAAGGGAACTACAAGAGAAAATCAGAAAATATAGGTGAGTCCGTATAGTTCTGTTTTTAAAGTTTAAAGCATGATAATTAGATCTAATGGTATAGTCTTATAAAGCATAAAAAATGGTCTTATTTGCAATTTGAATCAATGGAAATGGTGTAGAATTGTAGAAGAAATCAATAGTTACAGGTTTTAGGAAAATCATCGGGTTCCTTATATTTTATGTATTAAAATTAAAATAGATAATGAGAAATATTTGATGTGAGGTGCAGGAATTTATTTAAAACTAGATTAGATTAAAACCGTATAAAAAGGGCTTCGAAAATGGAAATATTCAGTTGGCTGGAGCCACAGTTCTTGGTCATTTCGTGAAGATCTAGTAGATAAAAATGAAAACTAAGGTTGGAAATGGAATCTACGTGAAAAATGGCAAAAATTTGCATTTAAAAGGGTGTTGAAATCAGTCAGAAAACAGTCGCCGGAGATGGCGACGGAAACCTAGGTAACCCTACCGGAAAGTCAGGGAGACGATGAACAATGTCTCCCCCGAAGCGGCGTCGTTTGATACTCAAATGAACCCAAGCTGCGTCGTTTAGGTCTAAAAAATTTTAAATTTAAAAGCAAATTGGGTCTGTTTGGTTTATAGATTAAGAAATTAAAATCGCTTATACGAAATAGGGATAGGATAGCCTATCCCCGATTTCGGGCCTTGTCCATAGTTTGGGCCCAACAGTTTAAAAAAAAAAAAAAGGGAAAGGGAGAAAAGGGGGAAACTGCAGCTCCCGTGTTTCAAACGAGGGACCAAGAGGAGGAAGGTGCAACTCAATTTACTAGGACAGGCAAGCCCATGGTTACTTAAACGCATAAATATATATATATATATAATATAATATTCAATGAAAAAAATAATAATAAAAGGGGCACAGCCCATAAGATTTAAACCTGAGACCCATTAGGAAGAAACCCAAGACCGAACCAATTGGACAGGCAAGACCGTGCTACCTGTTGCGCCACAATATATATATATATATATATATATTAATTATAATATTAAATTAATTAAATTAAATTAATTAATTTAAATATAGAAAAATAGCCCGGGGTCCAAATTAGACAAGTTATTAGTGTATTTTGACTATCTTAGACTTTCTAAGACCAATGGTGAGGTCCATGTTATTAGACGGGGTCCCAAAAATTAAAAGACACATAAAAGTGCAAAACGACCATTTTGCCCTTTTTAGCACAGATGTCCAAATTGAATTCTGCAAAAGCCTAAACTGACTTTCTTCGACATTTCAGATTTAATAGTAAAGTTTATTTTAGTAAAAGAGAAACTTATAGCATAGAGACATAAAATTTGATGAATAGCATAATTCATGTAGCGATAGACTGAGACGTGTTTCATGAATTTTAGGAACACAGAAGGGCAAAGAAAAGGCAGTCTAGATCCTTCTACTTTATAGACAGTAAGAGGTAAGTAAAATCCAATCTCTGCATGTGTTACTTTCCAAGCCATGTCATTAGTTCCTTGTACATATTGCTATTTGTATTCTATACATACTAGTATTTATTTAGCCACATTCATATTGCCCTATCATATGGGAACCAGTTATTGATTTCTATATATATCTTTATCATGATTTTACACTTGTGCACAGATTCTTTTTTGTACACTTGTACCTAAGGCCACAAGGGCCAGACAGTTTTATTCTAAATAGTCTAGTAACCATAGCCTCGAAAACTATTGTTACATCAGATTGCCTAGAATCAGTTATGATTCCACTATACTCTTCGTGGAAGATAGCATGATCCCGATATATTATTAGTACCGAAATTGTGCTTAGTCACATTTTCATTCTGATGCTATTTATGACCTTCGGGTCCAGGTTCAGAGTGGAACATCTACTACATCGCTATATGAGGCATGGGACGTAGAGTTATAGTGTACACAAAGCAGTATTCATACAACCCGAGCGGATCTGAATACTAGCTTAGGGGGATTTCGAATCCCACTAGTGCATCTCAGTTTTAGTTGACATCACTATCCTTATTGTTGATATTCATAGCTTGATCATGTTATATTGTTATTGAATGATGATGAGATTTTATAGCTTTCAGTTGCGTGCTTTCAATTCATACTTGATATAGCTCATGACTGTAACAATATGACATGTTAGCATCGCAGATTCATTTCCTTATCATTTGACTTCTATCATCTGATATTGAGTATATATATTCATTGACTAGCTAGTACTTTTTTATACCCTTGTACACATGGCAAAGTAAATGACTACTTACTGAATTTTCATAGCTCAGAACAGATACTACTTTTTGACTATTTTAGGCACGGATCTCAAGAACAGACCATAGAGCCTGACAGCTAGGAGGTAGACATTTCTTTTGAAGTTGTAGTGTAATATTTAGTACAAACAGTCTTATAGCTCTCCCATGTTATCCACGTCTTGGGGATGAACAGTTGTATTAAGAAATTTTGTATTCCACATTTTGAGAACATTATAAATATATATATATATATATCACATGTAGCTTTTATTTATTTAATTGTTTAAGTTTCCCACTATTTAGTTGTTGCATGTTAGTAGCACTGATTGTGCAGCAAGTTGAGATTAGGTCCCAGTTTGGCACCCAGAGTTGGGCCGGGGCACTCGCGATTCGAGATCCGCATAGGGTGGGTCTCGGTTAGTGATAAGGACTCTTACCGATAGAGTCTCATTCCCAGATCTAGTCCAAGTAAGACTCTTCTCGATAAAGTCCCACTCCCATTAGGGCTCCTCATGATAGAATCCTAGTCCAAGTAGGACCCTTTCCGATAGAGTCTCACTCCCATTAGGACTCCTCTTAACAGAATCCTAGTCCAAGTAGAACTCTTTCTGACAGAAACCTAGTCCAAGTAGGAATCTTCCCGATAGAGTCCCACTCCTATTAGGACTCCTCCTAACAGAGTTTTAGTCTAATTAGGACTCTTTTTAATAGAGTACTAGTCCAAATAGGACTCTTCCTTACAGAGTCTCATTCGTATTAGGACTCATTCTGATAGAGTCCTAGTTCAAATAGGACTTTTTCCCAACAGAGTCCCACTCTCATTAGGACTTTTTTGACACAGTCTCCGTCTAAATATGACTCTTTCTATTAGAATCCCACCTTGGTTAGGACTCTTCTGTCCATTGAAGGGCATTTTGAACATTTTGGCACTTTTTTTCCCATAAAGGGAATTTTGGTAATTTTGGTACAATCATACCCTTAGTAGGACTTCCTAGTCCATTGAGGGGCTTTTTTCATAATTTCTATATAATTTTACCCATATGGGGGTATTTTGGTTATCACAACCCGGCACCCCACCCTACGCGGATGCCAAGGATGTGATGCCAATTGGCCACCTTGCCAGATTTTTCACTGACAATGCGACCAACCAAAGGCAACTTCTAAACTTTACAATGAATTGCATTCTAAATGTAGGGTCAAGGTAACGAAAATTAAAACCTTTTTAAATTAAAAATGCAACTCACCCAAACACATCAGAGCACGTCTAGAATCAGTCACCAAATATCTCTAGAGTATCAATATACATGCTCCAATGCAACCATTCTATATCGATGAATTTAGTTATAGCGGAAGTTACATTAATACAATTCAGCTAATCAACAACTCATCCCTAATGATCAATAATCAGAATCTCCAAATACAATTTAATCTTAGTGATCCAACATACTAGGCTAACCTCATCACTAATGATGTAACATTATAATACAAATTATGAGCTTAACCTTACAGAGTATGTAGTCAACTTTGGATTAGAGTTCATATCGTCAGTGTAAATCATTTGTGCTTCACTAGTTCCACTTGTTATCTCACTTCATATCATTCGTCATAGACTACCTGAAAAATGTTAGATAAATAGAATGAGCTTAAACAAGTTCAGTAAGTAAATTCTGAGCTTTGCCATGGGTCTGGGTTAGTCCACAAGAATATAGAAGAAAGAGATAACAAATAGCCAATACCCAATCACCAAGATGTACAACAATGACCCGAGGGTCCAAAAGGCTTATCCCAAAATAAGATACAAGAAGATAGTAATAATGAATCCAACAACCGGGATCTAGCCAATCATGATAATCTGCTGCCACAACAAATACGATAGCCAATCAAAAGTATAACATGCTTGCATAGAATATAATCATCCAACGAGTACCAAAGATATATCATCATCGAGTAAAGTATAACATGATTACAATAATATGATCATTCACAGGGCATAGAATATGATCGTTCAACGAATACCAAAGATATATCATCATCGAATACTAACGACCCTAGAATGCGTGAATCACCCGAGGCCCAGTATACCCCACTGTAACGCACATTCAGATTTGTCTCATTATCCCGAGCTTATTGAATAGCGCTAAAGCTCTTTCACTACAGGTCCCGTAGGACACAACAGACCCCAAAGGGTCTTTCCCCCATGCAATTCTGTGAATAGATGGGCCGTTGTGACTGAGCACAACCTTAGGCACATATAAAATATCATGATCATGCTACTCTCCACAAGAACAAGGATGTGGATCATAACTAGTTAGTTCAAGGTAACATAATATAACTATAGCTATCCACAACTATGTTACCGGGCTACCGAGAACAACCATATCTCAATCAACGATGCATAAGTGTATGGGACAAAAAATATTTCCAATAACAAATATATTACAAGATCATGACATGGTATACATGATGGTATAAATATGTTGAAGCATCAACAAGTCAAGATCACAAAATGATATAGGCAAGTAGGCCGAATCCGAAGGACAAGCATGAACAAATAATCACAAGTCGATTGGCATCAATCAAAAAATCAGGTTCATCAGGTAGGCAATGAAATACAAGTTTGGCAGCATATGAAAATAAATGTGACTGGCTAGAAAGACTACATAACAAAGTTTGGGTTTACTTACCTCGATTTCGTAGTATCACATTCTCCATTTATAAATACTCTGATAATCTCCAGATATGTCAGACATATCATTGCATATCCTGAATAATCATCATTAATCACAGAAGTATAAGGATTCATCCAATCATGTCTTATTCATCATCTTAGGAATCTATCTGATCTCCTAATTAGGTCCATTGGCCTATTACCTACTCATTGGATTTCAAATTATGTTATTAAATTCCTTATATAGACTTAGTAGCTGTTAGGATTGTAATCTAAGTCATTTAGGCTCCAGTCGTTATCAATTAAGCACTTATTTAACCTTAGGGGCAAAATGGTAATTTTCTCATTCTTGCCCCAGACCCCATCGTGATCCTTTGAATATTTCATATATCTCATATATAAATTTCTAAGTCTTTTGGACTTCATTTGGTATCTGCTTTTGATCATCAGGACACATCAATCATTTTTTATTTTACACTCGAGTTGTTTCAAAGTCTTATTCAGCCCTATAGTCATGCTTTATATCATATTGGCTTTCTTTTCTAATTTATTCGGCCTTTACTTTGTATTTTTCATGCTTAAGGATATTTTGGTCAATTCACATTTTATGATATTCTGACCCCGAATTATTTTTTAGTCATTCATACAAGTCTACAATTATTTGGGCCTTCATTGGTATCAATTTCATCCAATTTGGACTTTATTCAGGCTTCGTATTGTATTAGGGGCATTTTGGTAATTTTTTATTTTCACGCATCACCTTTTCGGCATTTCGTTTGCTAGTACGGACTCCACCGTTGAGTCCAGAATGCCCGACATAATTAAAATGGGCTATCTTTTATTTTTAATTAGCCCTAGGTATCATTAGGGGTAATACAGTCATTTACCATTTGTGTGTCTATATTTTTTGAGACTTAATTTCACAATTTGGTCTCCACCGTTGAGTCTAGAATACCTGAAATACTAAAAATATATTATTTATTTATTTTATTTGTGCTTCGTTTGACATATTTTGTGTCCAAGGGTAGAATAGTCATTTTACCCAATTACTAAAATAATTAAATAAATTATTTTATTATTTATTTAATTTTTCAAGGGCTTATTTGAATTAATTCTTTAAATTTCTAGGCCATAACAGAGTTTTGGGAAGTGTTGGGGTCAAAGTGAAATTCCAAAATTTCCTAGGGGTCCAAATGAAATTCTTTAAAACATTTAAAATAAACTAGAGGGTTTATTTTATTTTAGGTGAACCGGTCTAGGGTTTCACCGGACCAACCGGTTTGGTCGGTTCAACGTGTAATGCTGAAATCATGATAATGTCAGCCCTAATTTTAAATTCAAAATTCTCTTAATTAAAACGTCGTAGTTTTGAGTAAGCCAAATTCCTAATTAAGACATCGGGTCAGGACCCGACCCGAGGTCCGACCCATGACCCATCACTACTCATCGTCCCTACCAATTAGGGTTCATTGTGCTTCTCCTACACAGTCGTCTTCTCTGGCGACGGTAGGGAAATTCTGATGGCTTTCTGGGTTCAATCCAACAGGCTTTGAAGGGAAATTTCGTAAGGATTGTAGATCTGCTTTTGGATTTTTGGTTGGATTGCGTCTTGGTCGTCGAACAGCCAGTTGCAACGGCTGCTACCCAGTTTCCGACGAGGGTGGATTTTTATGTTTTTGACATGTTTTGGTCATGGTTTCGGGCCCATTTTTTTCGTGAAGGTTCCTGAACCTTCATGAAACAGTTTCCTCGCCTCAAAACCCTATGAAAACCCCTCAAACTTGCGCATTTCTCTCTCTCTCTCTCTCTCTAAGCTATTTTTCATTGCAGCTTAATGTTCTCTCGGCCCTTGTTTGCGTTCTAACTTGCTGTACACCCCTCTTTCATCCAATTAACTTAATAACTCATTGCATGCAAGATAAATGAATAGCTGAATACAAAACCAAAAACAAAACCAAAATCCTTTAAAGAAAGAATAATTTTTACCTTTCTCTCTCTCTCTCTCTTCGGTTTCTTTCTCTCCTTCTAGCTTTGCTCCTCAAGCTCTCTAGCAATTGTCCTGCTCCTTAAGCTTCTGTATTCTCCCTTCTTGTTCCCTCAACATCTCTCTCTCTCTCTCTAACTCACCTCTCTCTCTCTCTCTCTCTCTCTCTCTCTCTAGCAATACGCTGCACACATACACATCTCCACTCTCCACTCACATACACTTCTTAATTTTGATCTTGCAATCCCACATACGCAAACTCAATTATATATATCATATATTTTGTTTTACATGTAATTGATTTGACTTGCATGAAACCTAGTTGGTGGGTGTAGTGGTCAAATGAGGGGCTACCACCTCATTTTTAATATTCAAAATTTAGGACATTATATATATATATATATATATATATATCTTATGTATAATAAAACACAAAAGTGCTTGTGGGCCAAGTGGTAAATTTTTGGGACTTTAAAACCTTGCCTCGCTTGGTCAAGGGTTCAACACCCCTTGACCTCACTTTTGCCATTTTTCCTCCCATTTGATGCTTATGCCTTGTTTGGCATGCTCAATTTATCGTTTTGGATTTTTCTTTTATATTTTCTTTTCTATTGCTTTTTTTTTTACGAAACAGCTTCTTTTGGTCGTTTCCTATTTTGGTTAGATTTGCTGTCCAAAGTCTCGTGTCGGTTATTATTTCTTTGGGGTCGTCATAGCTTGCTAATTCGAGTTTTTATAATGCTAAAATGAGGCTAAAATGGCTAAATCAACGCATTAGATTCCAAAATGACTTAATTTCATAAATTAATCAGTAATTAGGTTCAGGGTATTGCATCCCTCCCCTTTTGACGTATTTAATTATTTTATTGGCCTATTGCAACTAACGAGAAATTCCTGACTAATTTTCTTAATCATTCTTCATGTTGTTTCTAATTAATAATTAGCGAACTAATTATTAATTAATTAGGTCGGGGTGTTACATTGGTAATTTCAATCATTTGATGACGAAGTAGAGGTAATTTGGTCATTTCACATGTCTTGTGGCAATCTAGAGATTCTCCACCGAATTGGGAGAACTTTAGTAATCTTGAGTGATAGTTGTCTATTTAGGCTTCATTAGGACTTTCCACTTTTAGAGTTTCCATAAATCTGGTTGCTTAATATTTCCTTAAATAAAGAGATACATCGAACCTATACATTTTCATTTTAGAGCTTATTTTCTAATTAAATTCTATTTCTCTTTTATCTCATTGGCTCTTGTATGTAGACACCATTTATATTTGTTCATACATTGTTATAATTATTTATTAATTCATTTAGTTAGGATAATCGTTTCTTAGAATAATTATTTAGTTTTCTATTCATTTAATTAGATAATTATAACTCAAGATATGATCCTAGCCCTCTATTCTAGGGTTTCATCTTAGGCCCTTAGATCGAATCTCTATATTTTGCCTATAAATAGAGCCCCCTAACCATCAGTTTTAGGGACACGAAAGACACAATTTTCATAACTCTACGCTGTTAGTTTAATTCTACAATCTCTTTATAAAAACTCTCCCTCTCTCAAGGCCGAAGCCCTACTAAAGTGACAACCTTCCTTTAAGAAGCAAGCTAAAGTGATGCTTTCCAAATTGAAGAACAAGTCGGAGATCTGCTCAACTGAAGCCTCCAATCTAGAATTTCCTAGTCGAAGTGTTGCCCGACTCCCACGACTGAATAAGGTACGCTCTCAAACCCTTAACAATTTTCTTTAAATTTGGTTGATCTCGCTTCTTTTATCACTTTTCATAAAAGATGGTAAGCCGAAGAACTACGTGACTCTGATTCTATTTTTTAAACATATACGTAGGAAGCCTTCAGGCCCGAGTTAGATCCTCTTTCTGTCTTTTTTGTTTTATTTTATTTCTTTATGTCAGATTCTTTATTATTTATATCTTTCAGACTTACATGTCTCTTTTCTATTTTCTCATGACAAAATAGTCTTTCAAGTGAATATTCCCATTCCGTACATTAGCCCCTGCGCCTATTTCATTGGTGTTTTCACTTTATTTCAGTGCTTTATTCTTCTTTTGATCCATGTCAAGGGATCTTTTAATATATTTTTAGGATTAAATGTGATGTAATTTTCATTTCATTCCTTTCAGTTTTCCTTAATATGTATTGTTTAACTTGTAACAGGTTTGCTTGTTTCTTGCCAAAAAATAAGCTGGCGACTATAACAACCTGACCCCGATTAATTTATAATTAGTTCGCTAATTATTAATTTGAAACAACATAAAGAATAATTAAAAAAAATTGGGAATTTTTCGATAGTTACAATAGACCAATAAAATAATTAAATACGTCAAGAGAGGAAGGATGTAATATCTCGAACCTAGTTTACCGATTAATTAATGTAATGATTTTTTTTGGAATTTAATGCGATAATTTAGTCAGTCTTAGCTTGATTTTAACACTACAAAAATTTGAATTAGCAAGCCACGAAAACCATAAGGAAATGATAAATTATGTAACGGCTTTGAACCTCGAAGCCAACCCAAGTAGGAAACGACCGGAAGAAACCGTTTCATAAAAAGAGGAACAGAAAAGAAAATAGATGGGAAAAAGCCAAATGATAAACTGCGCGTTCCAAACAAGGCCTAAGGGAAAAATCACAAAAAGGAAGCCAAAAGTGCAATAAAGGGAATTGAACCCTTGACCCAATAATTAAAAGAAAACTTGACCCAAAAAGAAAGCCACTTGGGTAGCCCACACTTTGTGCTGAATAATGCAACTTATATGTATATATGTACAAAATAACCCCTCTACCTCCCAAATTGGCCAATGGCCATTCATGCAATACCTCACCATTACTTTAAAAATATATAATATATGTGTATATATATATATATATATATGTATGTGTGTGTTGCATATGGAGTGTGTGCAATTCAGAATCAGAAGTGAGGTGAGTGTGTGTTGTAGTGTATATACAAGAGCATGTGAGTCTATTATGTGTGTATGAGTGTGTGTGTGTGTGTGTGTGTGTGTTATGGTGTGTACGTATGGTTGAAAGGGAGAGAAGAAGAGAAGAGGGAAGAGAATAAGAAGAAGGGAAGCAAGGAAAAGGGAGGAGGAGACAACCATGGAAGGTAAATCCCAAAAATCCACTTTCTCTCTCTAGATTTTTTTTTTTAGCTAGAAAACACACTGTTAAGCCCTGAAATTTGCATGCAAGTAGGTCGCATGGAAATAGGATGAAAATAGGGAGAAAATAGTTAAAAGTTAAATTGAGTAAACCTAAAGAACTAGAGAACCTGAATGTGGGAAAAAAAATGAATGAATTTCTGTGAGAACTGTCTAAGCTTAAAACAAAGTAAAGGGACCCAAAACTAGAAAGGATAGGGATCACAATGCACAAAAATTTGCTAAGAATGGCACTGTTTGGGGTTAAAAACAGTGAGTGATAGTTTCAGAGAGAGAGCGTTATGCGCAAGTTTGGGGGGTTTTTATTGGATTTTAGGAATGGTAATTTGTCCCATGTGGTTTCAGAAACCTTTGGGAGAAAAATGAGCTCAAAACAGCAACTGTAGCCCCTCGAAATAAAAATAAACAGTGGTCACCAGAAAGTCGAGCTCACCAGAGCTGGGACTGCAACTTATTGTTTGACGACCTGAACCTAAACTAAATCAAAACCTGATTTTGGATATGGAATCCTCATTAGAAAATGAATTGGACCCCATCGGAAAAATGTTGAAAAACTGACTGGCGACAATTGCCGGCACTAGGAGAAGCTCACTGGAGCATCGCTAGAGAGTTGGGGACGATGAATGTTCATGGGTCGGGTCATGGACCGGGTTTCGGGTTGGGTCCTAACCCAATTGCGATATGGTTTAAAAACCCTTTAGTGAAACTACGTCGTTTTGTGTAAAAGAATAAAAAATGTATTATATATTAGGGCTGATGTTAGCATGACATCAGCGTGATGCAGTAGACCGGCTGAACCGATTGGTTTAGCACAATTAGGGCCGGTTCACTTAAAAATAAAATAAAGCCTCTGGTTTATTTTAAATGTTCATAAACATTACATTTGGACCCTTGGAAATTCTAAAATTTAAAATTAGCCCCTAGAACTTTTAGTTATTCACGAAATGACCCCAATAGTTTAATAAATTATAAAATTACTCAGAAATTAAATAAATATTTAATTTAAATCCCTTTTAATTAAACAAAAAATTACTAAAATGCCCCTAGGCCAAAAATATATCAAACAAAGTCAAATTAAAATAAATGAATAGTGTATTTTGATTATTTCGAGCATTCCGGACTCAAAAGTAGAGTCCGATTTATGAAATTAAGTACCAAAAAATTTAGACACGTAAATTATAAATAACTATATTGCTCCTAATAATGCCTAGGGCCAATTAAACATAAAAGATAGTCTATTTTAATTATGTCAGACATTCTAGACTCAATGGTGAGGTCCGTGAAGCCTAGATAAATCCCGAAAAATACAAACAGAATAACTGGGATAATTCTAAATACGCCCTGATGATCAGCTACGTGATCAAATGGACTCCGATGACTATAAAATTATGTACCTTAACATTTTGGGACATTCCGAACCTAATGGCGGGATCCGTTTTATGAAACGAAGTCCTGAAATAATAGACACGTGAAACATCAAAATGACAATTTTACCCTTAGTATTCCAAAAGCCAGATAAATTTCAATGGGGACATAGTCTGGCTATTTTGGGCACTCTAGACTCAACGGTGGAGTCCGTATTAGCAAATGAAGTACCGAAAAACATGACGCGTGAATGTATGAAATTACAAAAATACCTTAAACTTAATGTGAGTCACAAATAAACTAATTAAGATCTGAAAAAGCCTAAATTTATTATAATTAATATTTTGGACTTAATGATGACATTCTTTTAAGGAAAATAAGACCTGGTAACAAATGAAAAAATGACAAATACGTCCTTAAAACACAACAAAGTTACTAGGAGAGTAATAATGAGATAAATAAGTCCACAAAAAAATTACAAGGACCAATAGACTCAAAACGGAGTCAGAATATGTAAACCATGAACGGAAAAAAATGGGACATTAAAAAGTATAAATTATCGAATGGCCCTTAAAGGGCCAAATATGCTGTAAGGCTATAAGGAACCCTGAAATGGGAAATTAAAAACACTTAACTAAATAGACTAAGTTCAAAGGAACTTAAAACATTACATAACAATGTTTGGGATTAAAGTGGGTACTAACTCGTTGTACAATATTTTTGAATCCATGATTATAAGATCACCTAAGCAATGGAAATGAAAAGAAGTTGTGCCTAACAATAATGGTACTCGTATGAGAATGCGATACTAAGAAACTGAGGTAAGTAACTCATATGCTTTAATATGGGTTATTCCTAGCCAAGTCACATTTATTTTCAAATGCTACCAAAATTTGTACTCTATTTCCTACCTATGAACTTGATTTCTCTAACGCCAATCGACTTGTGATTATTTGTTATACTTGTACTTCAGATTTGATTTGCTTGCTTATATGATTTTGAGAACTTGATTACAAATACTTGAGAATAACTGTGCCTTCATACCATGTCATGATCTTGTGATATATCTTATGGATGGAGATCTTGTTGTTCCACACACTTTATGTCTTATTGATTGAGATTTTAACTGTTTCATACGATTGTACATCCCATGTGAAATTTTGATGATCATGATATTTTGTAAGTGCCTAGAGTTGATCTCACTCACAACGGTCCATCTATTCACAGATTGCGTTGTGGACCCTTTGGGGTCATTTGTGCCCTTCGGGGACTTGAGGTGAAAGAGCTCTCACGCTATTCAGTAAGCCTAAGAGAAGGGGCAAACCTGAATGTATGTTGTAGGGGCATGCTGGGGCCCATTTTGCTTACGCATCTATTGTGTTAGAACTCAATAATAACTTTTTTTTTACATTCGTTGGATGATCATTGATATACCACAAACCGACACACCAATCATCTTGAGACACATATGCTTACGGAACTGATAAACTCAGTCATACAAAGCAGGCGCGACCTCTAGGGCACTCTCATACACATATCCTCTAGAACTGATGCTCTGAACAATATTCACTCAGTATTCCGTATAGTTCCGACCTCGTTGTTTCCTTAACATCCGCCGAGCAAAGAATAAGGAAACAGCCTTTTACAAGAAAACTACCATACATGGTTATCTCTATCAATGTCCAACAAGGTAACTGCAATCTCCAATGATCAAATCCTTATTTTCATGGCTCCAAAGCCTAATCAACTTAGGAAGGCCGCAGCCTATAAATTAAACCCTACAAGTATGCTTTATTTTCATGCTCATTCTTTGGCTTTCATTATAGTCTTTTCAATTCAGTTTACTTACTTAAGCATCAGAGCGGCTACCGCCGGAGCCAATCTGGTGGCCCTCTGATTCCTTCTTTTTGAGTGTTCTTCAGGTCGCGGGGCCCAGATTTCTTACGAGCCAAAAAGTGCAGCATCAGTTTGGCACCGTCTGTGGGAAACGACTAATCTCCAAGTGCTCTATTCGCAAACTTATTCTCCTTCTCACTAGAGAACCATGGCCCCCAATCTCCGACCAAGGCAAAACGCTCAAAATCCTCAAAACGCTCAACGTCGGCCATTTGTCGCACGAGAAAGAGGGCCGACGGTTGATTCCATGTGACAAAAGATTGAGCCAATCAAATGATACAACAAACTAGTGCAAGAATAGCTACTAGCTATATCTAAAACTCTAGCAATGCTTACACAAAATCAAGGAACGAGTCCTCTAAATTCGCCGGTCAATGTTGCTGAGAGAATACAACCCCCTATTATCACTGAGAATGAAAAACCCCATGAAGAGGCTCCAAATAACCGGCCTGGGCACCCCCAAGGTGTTGCTCATGTCGGCAGAGATCCATAGCCATCAGCAGCCCTAGGTTGGGGGACACCAGCCTTTGTCCCTGACGTCGATTACCAAAGCACTACTAGAGCCCCAACTCCAAGAGCTTCGGGATCACATCCGGCACCACAGGAGCCTCAGCCCTAAGTGGCACCAATCCCTCTAGCTCGGAACCTTCGGAACCCTCCTCCATCCGTGGGACATGTTCAACCCAACTATTCTGAAACCGAGGCTGTAAAGCAAGGTTCACAAGAAGTCTGGCCTAGAGACCCACGAAGGGTCAAAGAAGTTGCAGAATCTATGGACTGAACCGTAGCTGTGAGAGGTGTCCAGAACCCTCCAGAGTAGGATGAGTTGGCCAGGCTGCTCGGAAGACTGGCCACCCCATTCACTCTTGCCATCATGTCAGCAGAAAGACCGAGAAAGTTCGTTGTGCCAAAATTCACCCTATATGATGGGACTGGCAACCTAGGAGATCATCTATTGCACTACCAGCATACAATAGCCCTTCACGGGGCCTCTGATGCCTTTATGTGCCGAACTTTCATTACCAGCTTAAAAGGTACCGCCCTAAAATGGTTCCATCACCTCCCACCGAACTCAGTTACCGGCTTCTATGAGCTCGGTAGGCAATTCCTGGACAGATTCATGACAAGCAGAATGCACAGAAGGGGACCAGAGTTCTTGCTAAATGTCAAACAAACTAAAGAAGAGTCCCTTAGAGCATACATTGCACGCTTTAATACCGAACTCACGGAGATTACTGACTACAGCCCAGGTTTCCTCGTAGCTGCTTTAACGTCTGGTCTGGCTTACAGTGGCTTTAGAGATTCTTTGACAAAGAGCCCTCCTGCCAACATGGCAGCATTAATGGACCGGGCCAAGAAGTATATCAACTTGGAGGAAGCTAACCGCACATCCCAAAAGGGCAAAGAGCAGACCCAAAGGGACAATCCGAAAAGGGAAGATCATAAGAAGGACGACCACAAAAGGGACCCTAGCAAGAAGAGGGCCAGGAGTCCTAGAAAAGAGAACAGCACCCAGGGCTGTTTATAATTCCGGACCAAGGAAGTTTACTAACTTTACCCCTTTGAACACTACACTGGCTGAAGTACTTCGACAGATCCGAGATCGGGAGAACTTAAGATGGCCAGAACCGATTAAAGGAGATCCCAGCCTTCAGGACCAAGGTAAATATTGCAATTTCCACAAAGATCATGGGCATACAACTAACTCATACAGGTCCCTTAGATATGAGGTTGAGCAGCTTATAAAGAAAGGACGTCTTCAGGGAGTTCATTAAACAAGACGGGAGGCAGAACCCCCATGAAGACAAGCCTCAACAAGGGACAAACCAGAGGCCGGAGCAAAGACAAGAGCAGAGGGAAAGATGGAATGAGCCTCAAAGGTAGAACAACCAATGTCATTTACGTCCTTCATGCAGACTCCCCTATTATAGGAATGTCAAACAAAGCCAAGAAGAGGTATGCTCAGGAGGCCAAGGCTGTCCCAAATGTATTGCAGATCACCAACGTTGAAAAAAGGCTCAAACCAGAACCGGAGATTCAATTCACAGAATGGGATCTAGCCGGGGTACACTTGCCCTCACAGTGATGCCCTCGTCATCACTCTTAAGATTGCCTAACTTCAAGATCAGAAGAGTTCTGGTTGACACCGGCAGTTCCATTTACATACTGTTCTATGAGCCACTCAAACAGATGAAGATTGATCACAACAGCCTCAAGCCAACCACCGCCGTAATGGCGGGATTTGATGGTAATCTCAGTACCCCATTAGGAAGGATCGACCTGCCTACTACTGTAGGGGAAGGAGAAGGACAGAAAACCACCATCTCAAAATACATAGTGTTGAATATTAAATCTCCCTACAATGTCATAATTGGGATACCATGGCTACACCAGATAGGGGCTGTTACCTCGACCCTCTACCAATGTTTGAAGTATGTCCACAATCAGAATGTTTATTCTGTCATAGGGTGCCAGCTGACTTCCTGCGAATGCCATGCCATTGCACTCAAGGAGAAGACTACCAAATAGCAATTACAGTATGCTCGGGACTGTGTGGATCCAATTCTCACCCACAATCCCGAGGGGGAAGGTTGCCCTTCCTAGAATTGAGGAACCCATAAGTCCAAGAGGATAGGACAGCAGGGCCAAACCCATTGGAGAGCCCATCAAAGTATTAGTCAACTCAGAATCAGAGGGGCGCTATTTGTACATTGGTCCAGACCTGACACATGCCGAGCAAGAGAAGATAATCAGGTTTCTGAAAGAAAACCTCTCTATATTTGCGTGGGAAGACCAAAGATATGGAGGGTATAGATCCAAACCTTATAACTCACAAACTGATGGTAGATCCAAACCACCCTACCAGTGAGACAAAAAAGAAGGCTACTAGCTCCAGAGCGGCATCAGATCATAAACGAGGAGGTCCAGAGGCTGCTCGAAGCCAAGATGATACGTGAAGTATTCTACCCAGACTGGCTGGCCAATACCGTTCTGGTCAAGAAGAAAAATGGCAAGTAGAGGGTCTGCGTTGACTATACAGACCTCAATAAAGCTTGCCCCAAAGACAACTTTCCACTACCAAGGATAGACCAGCTGGTTGACGCTACTGTAGGGCACGAACTCATGAGTTTTATGAACGCCTATTCTGGGTATAACCAAATCCAGATGTACCCTCTAGACCAGGAAAAGACAGCCTTCATAACCGAACGAGGTCTCCTATTGCTACAGAGTAATGCCGTTCGATTTGAAGAATGTTGGGGCCACATACCAGCGATTGGTCAACAAGATGTTCAGCTCACTCCTCGGCAATACCATGGAGGTGTACATTGATGACATGCTGGTCAAAAGTTTACAGAAAGGTAGTCACCTCCAACACTTATCCCAGACCTTTGATATCCTAAGACAGCACAAGATGAAGCTCAATCCCTCGAAATGTACCTTCGGGGTGACGAAGGGAAAATTCCTAGGATAGATTGTCTCTCAGAGGGGTATCGAGGCAGACCCTACCCAGATCTGAGCTCTAATTGGACTGAAGTCGCCAAAAACCAAGAAAGACATTCAGACACTAAATGGCAGAATCGCAGCACTGAGCAGGTTTATCTCCAAGTCCACTGATCGCTGCCTACCCTTTTTCAGAGCTTTAAAAGGTAACAAAGCTTTACAATGGATGGAACAATGTGAGAAAGCTTTCCAAGGATTGAAGGAATACCTTGCCTCTCCAGAGCTTCTGTCAAAACCAGTCCAAGGGGAAAAGCTACTCCTCTATCTCGCAATCTCTGAGAACGCGGTCAACTCCGCACTAGTCAGACAGGATAGGGGAGTACAGAGGCCCATATTCTACGCCAGTAGGGCATTGCTCGACACAGAAAAGAGATACCCAGAGATTGAGAAATTGGTCTTCGCTTTGGTAATATCAGCTCGGAAACTCCGACCTTATTTCCAAGCCCATCCAATTGAAATCCCAACCGCCTATCCCTTGAGGTCGATATTGAGGAAGCCTAAAGTTTCAGGAAGATTAGTAAAGTGGTCTGTGGAGTTAGGAGAATTTGACATATCATATGTACCACGGAACTCCATCAAGGGACAAGCCTTGGTAGATTTCGTTGCTAAGTTCACCCCGGCACTTCAGGACAAGGCACAGCTCTTCGAAACTTCAGGGACATGGCAGCTCTATATTGATGGGTCATCCACCGATCAGGGTTCTAGAGTGGGCCTGGTATTGCAGTCCCCTAACGGGCTCTTATCAGAAAAAGTAGTTAGCCTAGAATTCAGAGCTTCCAACAATGAAGCAGAATACGAAGCCCTAGTCCTAGGCATGAAGTTGGCTCTGGAATGCGAGGTTCAAAACATTGTGGTCTTTTCAGATTCCCAGTTGGTAGGTAAGCCAAGTCCTGGGAGAATTCTCCATTAAAGACGACAGGATGCTTCGGTATTCCGAGCTAGTGAACTCCTTGAAGCACTCCTTTCGAACATTCTCTATCCAGAAAATAGAAAGAAGCCAGAACTATAGAGCAGATGCTTTGGAAAACATGGCATCCCGCCTAAAGCCGGAGGGAAATTCAGCAGTAAAAATCACTTGCCAACCAAAACCCAGCATAGAAGAAGCCCAAGTTGCCCAAATTACTGAACAGCCCCAGAACTGGATGACCCCAATCCTCTAGTTCCTGGAATCAGGGCTCCTCCCAGAAGATAAAAACAAAGCAAGGAGAATCCGAATCAGATCAGCTCGGTATCTGATCCTAAACAATAAGTTTTACAGAAGATCTTACTCTCAGCCCATGCTTGAAATGCTTAGCTCCAGAAAAATCTCAATATGTCTTGGCTGAAATACGCGAAGGAATTTGCGGGAACCATAATGGGGGCAGAACAATAGCTAACCGAGCTCTAACATAAGGCCTATGACTGGCCTAGTATGCTGAAGCAGGCTAAGAAGTACGTCCAAAAGTACGACAAGTGCCAAAGGTTTGCTCCATATCAACACCAACCTCATCACGAGCTCATCCCAATTGCTAGTCCTTAGCCCTTTGCTTAATAGGGGATGGACATTGTGGGCCCATTACCCAAAGCCCCACCAAACAGGAAATATCTTCTGGTAGCCATTGACTACTTCTCTAAATGGGCTGAAGCTGAACCTCTAACACATATCACTGAGAAGGAAGTTGAAAACTTCACCTGGAAGAACACTATCTGCAGGTTCAGGATACCGCGCGTAATCATCTCTGATAATGGGACACAGTTCACTGGTAAAGTCTTCAAAAAATTTTGTGAAAATCTAAACATCAGACAACACTTTTCCTCTCCAGGCCATTCACAAGCAAATGGGCAAGCAAAGGTCACCAACCGAACGATCCTTAAGGCATTAAAGAAAAGGCTGGAGCAGGCCAAAAGAAAGTGGGCGGAGGAACTTCCTGGGGTTCTTTGGGCCTACAGAACAACCAGAAGAACTCCCACCTCTGAAACTCCCTTCTCACTGGCCTATGGTACAGAAGCAGTAATCCCGGTGGAAATCGGTATGCCAACTTTAAGGACTGAAGCCTTCGAACAAGAGTCCAATGAACAGTAGCTGGCAGAAAATTTGGATTTGCTTAAAGAAAAAAGGGATCAAGCCAGAATCAGGATGGAAGCCTATCAGCAGAAAATGGTCAATAATTCCAAAGTGGGGCTCCGAACGGTCAGCTTTCAAGTTGGAGACCTAGTCTTAAGAAGAGCTTTTCCAAACACCAAGGATCCCACTATGGGAAAGTTGTCACCCAACTACGAAGGCCCCTACAGAGTGACAAAGGTTGTTAGGCCTACCACTTACTGGCTAGAGGACATGGCTGGGAAACCTATTCCTAGACCTTGGAATGTAGAACATTTACGGAAGTATTATCAATAAAGGTTTTTCTTTCTTTTTAATACCTCTATAAAATGTTCATCTCTAATGCACAGACCTTCAGAGTCTGGTCCATCTCTTAATGCACAGACCTTCAGAGTCTGGTCCATCTCTAATGCACAGACCTTCAAAGTCTGGTCCATCTCTTAAATGCACAGACCTTTAAAGTCTGGTCCATCTCTAATGCACAGACCTTCAGATTCTAGTCCATCTCTTAATGTACAGACCTTGAGAGTTGGTCTATCTCTAATGCATAAACCTTTAGAGTCTGGTCCATCTCTTAATGCACAGACCTTCAGAGTCTGGTCCATCTCTAATGCACAGACCTTCAGAGTCTGGTCCATCTCTAATGCACAGACCTTCAGAGTCTGGTCCATCTCTTAATGCACAAACCTTCAGAGTCTGGTCCATCTCTAATGCACAGACCTTCAGAGTCTGGTCCATCTCTTAATGTACAGACCTTCAGAGTCTAGTCCATCTCTAATGCACAGACCTTCAAAGTCTGGTCCATCTCTTAATGCACAGACCTTCAGAGTCTGGTCCATCTCTAATGCACAGACCTTCAGAGTCTGGTCCATCTCTTAATGCACAGACCTTCAGAGTCTGGTCCATCTCTTAATGCACAGACCTTCAAAGTATGGTCCATCTCTTAAATGCACAGACCTTCAAAGTCTGGTCCATCTCTAATGCACAGACCTTCAGAGTCTGGTCCATCTCCAATGCACAGACCTTCAGAGTCTCGTCCATCTCTAAATGAATAAACCTTCGGAGTCTGGTCCATCTCTTAAAAAGTACAGACCTCATAATCTAGGTCCAGCAAGTATTCAGACCTGACGATTCAATCCGTTTGAAGGCATCAAGTTCCGATATCTACAACTACTTTCCAACTATTATTTACACAAGTTTCCTAGATCGGCAGATCCTCGGGGCTGATTCTTAGATTACTTGGTTTGAGTACTACCGAGCAACAGCACTACATTGCCTTAGCATCTGCAGCAGCTCAGAGTACTTCAATTCAAACCACAAGTGTTATGTTTCTTTGGTCTACTCCTAGAGCATACAAACAGAACTATTGATGAAAAATAGTTAGCAGCAGTGTTCGGAAAGGTGTTTTAACTCCAAAAAGAACACATCCAATCAAAAAGTACATCAGATTTCAAGCAAAAGGATCTAATTTTATTGATAGATCATAAAGGTCACATCGGTACAAGAAGACTAGAAAGAAAAATACAAAAGCTACAACAATTTTAGACAAAGTCATGACTCTCTTCCCCGAATCTTCCGGGATCAGGGGGAAGGGGTCAGAGTTCCATACCACCATTACCGCTTGTCACCGGCTTCCATTTGAAAGGAAGGAACCCTGAACCCCAATATGCATCATACCTAGGCCATTTCATCATCACTGTCACTAGTATCAATACCAACGAAGGATGAGGGCTCTGGGTCTCAGGAAACCACCATTCTCCACCTTTGTTTTCCTCAAATTTGGCACGACACCCAGGCCGGCTTAAGCAAGGGTCTCTGCCAAGACACAAAGGAGAGGAGGCATCTCACATTCGTCTTCATCACCAATGCTCCAAGCCTCGGTTGAATCAAGGAGGGTCCACCTCCAATCGAAGAAATCTCGATCGGATGCTAAGACGGACAAGAAGATCTTCACCTCCTCTAATCCTTCCTTGGAGACTGAATCAAAGGGAAAGATCATTTTCGGCCACAGTTTAATCATTCCCAACTCGGACTGAAAATCGTCAATAATCTCCGAACGAACAGCATCTTCTAAGGACATTTGATTCCCTCCAACAGGAAAACAATTTGGAAGCAACAAGCAAAGGGGTTAGGGCGCAACAACATGCCCCTCTCTTATATATATAGACCCTTGAAGTCCAAAAGCCATCCAACTGGACCTGTCACAACGGTTAAAGGAAAGGTTGGCCTCGAAAACCCAAAAGACAGTTGTATAAATGAACTATGCACAAAATCGTCCTCTCAGGATACCCAAAAGATGGGATGCAAGATTTCCCCAAACATACAGCCTTAGTCAAGCAAGTAGAGTCTGGTCCATCTTAATACGAAGGCCCTCTATCCAGCATACAGACCTTTCAGTCTTGGCCATTCCGTTGACCCCTGACAGGCCATATGTATGACAAAAGACCATCAGTTCTAAAGTATCTTAGTCCTAGTCTTGGTGACTTAGAGGCAGAAGTTTCAATCATCAAAGTGATGGTCACAAGACACCAAGTTACTACTATAAATCTTTGGTTCAGAACAATCTGCCTCAGAATTCTTCAGGATTTACTTCCAATATATGTGATGCAAGATCAATATCAGATCCCTGCTCGTCTGATTAAAATTGCCTTCCTATCTTATTCTAAAATGATGAGGCAATCAGAATTAGTCTACAATCACTATTCTATTGCAATGCAACTCGGAAGACAACTATCGACGGTAAAAGAACTAGGTCTGAAGAGCTCTAGAGCAGCCTTGCAACAATTTTCACATCAACCATAAATTGGAAGGACTGATATACTACAGAGCAATACAACTCAAGGCTACATGGGTCAACCAGGAATCCATACGAAAAAAGGGATGAAGACATTTAAAAAAACCTGTTTCATTCAACAATAATAGTCTATTACATTGGAGGTTCAAAAGTAGCAAAATATACATATTCTAAGCCTGATCAGCAGGAACAGGCTCAACGGCTGAGGAAGGATTAGCAGGAGCGACATCAACCACTCTATTTCGGAATGGCAACTTTGGAAGGATCTGCAGGAGGAACATCAATCCCCTCACTTGGAACGGCAACTACGGGAGGGTTAAACCCAGAAAAGCACAATCGAAGATATGTCGAAATCAAGAAATTTGGCGAGGAACCTAGATCAGAAGTTGTTGAGGCCAAACATGATTAGGCTATTGGCCATCCCTTCAAGTTTCATCTTCATTTCCGTCTTATTCTCTAGCTTGGCCTGCTCAACTGCATCCTCGAGCTTTTGGTGATAGAGGTACCGCATGCCGTCCATCTCCCCTGGAGTCTTGCCACCTCTTGAACATGAAGATTCTTCTCTGACTCCATGACAGCCAGAGAATTTTGGGACTCCTTCAGCCTCTCCATAGCTTCGTGAGCCTCAGACTTGGCAGTACCGAGCTGAAGCCTCACCTCGTCCAGCTCAGCTTGAAGCTTGTCGACTTCCTCTGAAGCTGGAGAAACCTCCGTCAGAGCAGAGAAGGTATGCAAGATCTGCGGTATACAGAGCAAGCAGTTTAGTATCCAGCTAAAAACACTTGGAAAAAGGGAAAAGAAATAGAGACCCGAAGAACTTACTTTAACTTGAAGAGAAGCCAAGTCAGCTAGACACTTCTCTGGCTTCTGTGGCTTAAGTTTGAGGGAGCCTTTGGCCCAAAAGTCCCTCAGAACCTTCTTGGCCGCCTGGTTAACAGCACCAGGGGCCACTAAAGCTGATGCCCCCTTGCCCGTTTGTTTGGATGGGGCTGGGGGGGACCACGGAGATAAGAGAAGGTTCCTCCCTCTCTCCCAAGGCAGGTTCAAAAGAGTTCGAGAGTAACCTCCTCCTTTTTGTTTGGAGGGGAGGGTCTACTAGGGAAGGAGCCTCTCCCACTGTTGTAGATGAAGATGGCTTGGTCTCCCACCTAGCCATCAGACCTCTCGCCAGCTCCTCTACACGGCCCTTAGCAGCCATTAAGTTCTCAGGGTTGACGATGATAGAATGGTCTCGGTTGCTGGTTCATAAGAGCTTTTTATATTGTTTTTGGAGCACGGGAGTGAAGCTCGGCCTCTTCCACACACTTCTATCTGCATAAAAGACACAAAGGTAATCAGCTCGGTAATTGATGCACGAAACAGAATCAAAGTAGCCACAGGAAAAATTGGGTCTCACCCTTTGGCCCAATGGCTCGAGGAAATGTTGTGAAATGGTCTTGGAAGTCCTCATATTCCCATCCTCCTTTTATGAAGAAATACCACTTCTTCTAGGTCTTGTTAGAGGAGGGCATGGAAGAAAGGGGTCTGAACCCCACTATCAAAAGACATGTAATAAAGGCCTTCTGACCTTATGTATTTTAGATCCATATTACTACGGATCAAGTCGAGAGACACCTCAACATCATTCAGATGCCCTAACACTATGAAGCTCAACAAATGTCTCCAACTATTGAGATTGAGGTCTGCAGGGCAAAGATTAAACCAACAAAAGAATTGTTTTACAAGGTCGGGAAGAGGGAGTGTCAGTCCCATTTCAAACCGAGCTAAATAGACACAAATTTCTCCCGCTCTAACATCGCGTGGGCGATCCAGAGCATTCGGGACCCTAAAAGTAACATTCGAAGGAAGATTGAACTTCCCCCATAACTCTTCTAACATACTCTCAGTGATTTCACTCTCATCTTCTCCCTACGGGCGGGTCGACCAGAAGGCTCTCCGACCCTATTTGGGGACTCCTTAAAAGAATCAACTATCCTAACCTCCGGACTGGAGGGGGTTCTAGCAACCTATCTTCGGCATTATCAGTAGAAGGAATGGTCGCAGGTTGAAATTGAGTAATTTTCCTAGAAGAGCTGCTTGAACCAGAAGGTGACCCAGGGCCAGACATGGCGAATAAAAGAAAAATAATGAAGCAAAGGAGAGGGAACAGTAAAAGGGGTTAAAAATCGAACCTGAAATCAAGGAAAGGGAAGCTACGAGCACTAGATATGCTTCGACCTTCAAAATACATCAATCAGCGATAGCAGAGTTTCTGATACTATAGAGGCAAGTGCAGAAGAAAGGCATAAAAGGTCTTTTCCCCCTCTTTATATACATATTCGAAATATGAGCCCCCCAAGCCGATTTGACATGACAGTTGAGGGTAATGATGGCTTCTCAAGTATCGGCTGCGCAATAAATGACCCATCAAACCGACGTCTTGGAAAGTGGAGAGACAAAACGTGTGACTCTTCATAAAGCCCATAGCCCTAGTTACGCCCTAGGCCCTAACTAAGGTTCGGAGGGGGAGTAGCTGATATACCACAAACCGACACACTAATCATCTTGAGACACATGTACTTATGGAACTTATAAACTCAGTTATACAGAGCAGGCACGACCTCTAGGGCACTCTCATACACATATCCTCCAGAACTAATGCTCTGGACAATATTCACTCAGTATTCCGTATAGTTCCGACCTCGTCGTTTCCTTAACGTCCGCCGAACAAAGAATAAGGAAACAGTCTTTTACAAGGAAACCGCCATACATGGTTATCTCTATCAATGTCCAACAAGGTAACTGCAATCTTCGATGATCAAATCCTTATTTTCATGGCTCCAAATCCTAATCAACTTAGGAAAGCCGCAGCCTATAAATTAAACCCTTACAGGTACACTTTATTTTTATGCTCATTCTTTGGCTTTCATTATAGTCTTTTCAATTCAGTTTACTTACTTAAGCATCAGGAGCGGCTATCGTCGAAGGCCAATCTAGTGGCCCTCTGATTCCTTCTTTTTGAGTGTTCTTCAAGTCAGCGGGGCCCAGATTTCTTGCGAGTCCAAAAAGTGCAGCATCAATCATATTCTATGCCCTGTGAATAATCATAATATTTGCAAGCATGATACACTTTTGATTGGCTAATGTATTATTTATGGCAGCGAATCATCATGATAGGCTAGACCCCATTTTAGATGATTGTGTTATCACTTTCTTGCATCATATTGTGGGTTAAGCCTTTTTTAACCCTCAGGTCATTATTGTTATCTTGGTGACTGGCTATATGTTATCTTTTTCTTCTATTTCCTTGTAAGCTAACCCTGACCCATGGCAAAGCTAGGATCTTACTTACTGAGCTTTGCTAGCTCACTCTAGTTTCCTATACCTCACGCACACTTCTAAACTTTGTACTTCACTATAGTTGTGGGTCCCAAACCCTACCATTGTATATGTACTTCATGGTTCACTTTAGCTATAGGTCTCATACCCCACCTTCATATCACCTATACATATCATGGATAAATCCATGTGAGCTTTATGAAAAAGCTCGTGAGTAATTCTGATACCCTGTCATAGGTTTTTCACCCGATAGAATTTTGAAGCAGAAAATATTTCACGATATAAAATATGTTATTGACTGATCACACTTTGATACAGAACATGGAATACTTCAATCATAAAGCATTTAAGCACATAACCTGAAATGGTAATTTAAAATAAAAACATTTCAAGATGATTCAAGTAAGGCATATCATTTTTTCAACATCTATCAGGATTGCCATTTGTGGCACAAAGTGTTAACTTTTAGATCTTCACATAAATTAGGATGGATAAATCATTTTATTGGATCAGGAATGTAAAACACTTTTACTTATAAAGTATGAGGATTATAAATCTTTTTCAATAAGAAAGAGGGTAAAACCTTATATCACAAATCAAGAGGATAAAATATCCTTTTCATAAAATTGGGGATTCAAAAACATTCTTCCATTTCATAACTTTTCATCTTTTCACTTTACACGAGAATCCGTATCGATCCAAACTCTAAGCTTAACAAGAGGTCAGTATAATTTACATTAATACATAACCTAAACATGAGATCTCTTGCCTTCCAGTGGAAAGTACGGGAGTGAGTCCCAAGGGAAACACTAAACAGAAAGGCTTATGCACTAATTATCTTGCGTTACCGGTTCGCAAAAATGAAGCATTTAAAACATTACTTTTCAAATAGATGCTTTTCAAGAGCATTTAAACAAAGCTTGACTGAGAAACATTCTTTTACAAAGAAGACATTTATCATAACTTGGTGTCAAGGATAGGCATGTTAAAGTAAGAATCTAATAAAACAATTGGCATTTAAAACCAGTATATTTGCAGTTCTTGATAACAATTTGAAAATAGATCAAGTAGCATGTTTTAAACACGAGTCATGTAAATACAAGAATTTGAATTTAAAACACTTCAGAATGATGGAGTTAAAACTTCCATTTCAAAGTCCAAGATTACTTACCTGTGATCCAGAGTCCACAATCTTTCCATTACTTGCTTACTTTACTTGCCTTGACACTCGTCTTATCCTTACCCCCTTGCTGGTGATCCTAGATCACATATTAAACTTAACTTAATATCTGAATAAACATATAATTTTATTTAATCATCATCTCTTTGATGTTATTAGCCTTGACCCGTATTTGACCCGACCCATGACCAAAGTCACTGTTCATCATCTTCCCTATGCAATTGGTACTATAGCCCTAAAACCTTAAAACCTTTTTTTATATTTTGTAACATTTTAGGCATCCAATCGATCTGTTTTCGATCCCAATTGACTTCCCTAAGCCCCTTCTTTTCTTTGGCATTGATTTCATGTGCCAAAACAGTCTAGAAGCATGGTTCAAGCTCTATAATAGTGACTGTAAATCGCCAACTACATGTTTATTTCTTCACTGTTTCATGTGTGGTTTGGCCTGTTGTGTTCTTTTTGTCAAGGGGTTTCATTCCCCATTCTAAAAATTAGGTTTTAAGGTTGATTCATGAGGTTCGATTTCAAAACCGAAACCTACAACTCATATTTCTAGGCTCATCTTTGAGCTTCATGGTTGCGGTCTAGTGGATTCATGGCCCTTATGAGGTATAGTTTAAGAACCCATCAACAAATTTCTATTTTGTTTAGCTGGAATCAAACCTAGTTTCTTAAAGGTCATTAATTGCGACTTCCTAAGTTCTATTGTTTGGGCATGCCTTTCTTAGCTTAAACAAACCTATTATGTAATAGAAAGTTAATCAAAGTGAAAGAACGCAAAACTAACATGTTTTGAGTGAGAATATATTTGTTTCAAATTTTCCCTCTCTAACAGTTTCTCCCTTTCCTTCAGTTGCCCTTCTCTTTGTTTCTTCTCTTTAGGTTTTGTCACAACCCGAAACCCACCCTACGCGAATCTCGTATCGCGACCGCCGCCCTTCAGCCCGAAGGCCTTAGGGCAAGGCTCACATAAGCAGCAGTATCGGATGGCGGTGCGGCCTTGGTTTGCGGAAGCGTGAGAAACTTTTTCTTTTCTTTTCTTATTTAAAACTTTCGCACATCCGTCCGGTACTGTCGCTCTTCATAGCGGTACACATGAACATAACATCAGAGCATAATAAACATTCTAAAGTTTTATATATATTACATAGTCAGTCACCTCTTGGCTTAAGTACATATTACCCAAAATCTATTCCATCAAAATCTATCCAACTACATGTTCTAATACTTCCAAAAGTCCATGATTATAACAGAGCTACTGATCGTCATCCCAAAATGGAGCTAGGCTTCCATTCATCGTCGGTACCTAAAAAATGTTAGGGAATGGGGTGAGCTTCGAAAAACCCAATGAGTAATTCCTGTATTTTTAATGGGTTTCAATTGGCAGCGGTTTCGCATGTGAGAGTTTATAAAATACTCACTACCAATTGCTCGTATACTTTGAACGTAGAGTACATGCACTTTTCATCAAGATAGCTTTGAAACATTTAAAGTATTCAAGCTAAACATACGTTTCTTCAAATAGAGTATATGCACTTCAAAAGCATATAAACATGCATAATAAAAATAAGGGTAAAAACTTATTTCCATTTCAAAAGCGTTACTTCAAAACATATAAACTTGCGTACTGAAAACAGGGGTAAAACCTGCTTCCATTTTCAAAAGCGTTTGACATTTTTTCTCTTTAATTAGGTGGAATCTGTTTCGAACCAGACTCCCGCTTTACTTTACGTGGAGATATCTCATTGCCTGGGAGATTAGATCCTGCTACCGGGCATTTATTCATAGAAATCCATAAAATCCATGGTGCTTATGCACAGTTTATCTTTGCATTTAAATACATTTATCACGTAACTTTTCATAATACTTTTCATAAGTATTTAAAACATGATGTTCATGACTTCATGATAGAATCTTCAAATCCTTAGAATAAGCAAATTTCAGAACATGTGGACATGTTAAATACTTTTAAGGAAGACCTGTAATAGAAATCAATCATTTAGCATGTCATAACAGGATTTATAAGAACGGAATATTTTAAAACAGGAATCATGAAATATTTAACACTCAATGCTTCAGATGTTTTAAAATTTAAAACATCTTCAAATTTGTGAAATTAAATCTCCACTTCAAATGCAAGGTTATTGATGAGTGCGCAAAAGTGCATTCTAAATACCCGATTATTTGATTAAAATACTAGAAAGTGAATAGAAATGTTGGGATATAATTGATATTATTTTATTTTATTTCTATTTACAATGAGATATATTTGAGCATTAATTTATAAGATTTTATATCTCAAATATTGCATTATTTGTTGGCGAAAGATAGTTTGCAATTGCGCTTTACACTTAATATTTTTGGAACTATTTTTGGCTTTTTTGGCAGATTCGACCATTGAGTTTCAATTGAGATTTGGATGGGGTTCGAATTTCAGAATGAGAAAACGGTCTTCATGAAGTTTTTAGAGGACGTCTTGGAATTTTCATAAAGGTTTGGTTTGCAAAAATCGGAGTTCGTTTGGGCCTCCAAACATTGTTTCGAAATCAGGTCTGGGAAGCTGCTCCAAATTCTGTCCGTCCAGCCAACTTGAAGGAGCCATAACTTGAGTTTCCGAAACCCAAATCAGGTGATTCTTGAGCCTAAAATTATCTACTCATCCGGGGTTACAACTTTCAGTGAAGAACCCGATTCAAGATTCAGTAGTTATCTCATAGAAAATAGAGCGTGAAGATGGGCGCTGCTGGCTGTAGGCGGCTGGAAACACATCATTTCAAGAATTAAAAAATCATCAACGGAAAATAAAAAAAGAAAAAGAAAAAGAAAAGCTTGTTGCATGCTTGGAGATTTCACCAAAAGAAAAGCAATGAAAATAAAGTCAAAGGAGCATTTGGCTTGTGCAGTGGGGCCATGTGCTAGTGGCTAGGCGCAACCAAGAAAGGAATTCAGCAAGGGAAAATCGTGCAGCTACTGGGCTTAATGGCGGCTGATGCAAGGCCATAGACAAGGCATGGTGCGGCTGGCTTTAAAGTGGGCCCATGCACAAGCCCAGTACGAAGGCATTAGGGCGCAAAGTCAAGTGAAATTAGGGGGAGAGAGAACGGAAGTTGACGGCGGCAATGTGAAGGGGAATGAGAACACAGGTGCGGCTAGCGTGGCTGCTGGCAGATCACAACAAAAAATTTCATGGCTCAGTATTTCTCCGTGAGGTTTACGTTATCCATTCTGTACATGGGTAACTAAATTTTTAAGTGAGGTTAGGGATGAACTTGCACCATAGATGATTGTTTTAATTTATTTTTGATTCCTGGACGTGATTTTTCACTTGTTAAATTCTTTGATGATCATTCACAATTAATTGTTAGATTTTATTATCCGAATAATTAAAGGGTTTAGTCGGTTTATAGATTCAGTCATGTTTTTTCTATCGAATGGATTAATGTTTTGATTATTTTTGGAACAATTAAATATTTATATTGATTCAATTCTCTGCTACAATATTGCTTGTTGGGTATATTGTCGTCGTTGGGTTTTTTCAATGTGAATAATAACTTGTGTGATTTAAAAGTGTTGAATGATTTTTCAAAGGGTTATTTTCAGTCTAATTGTGGTTCATAATTGTATATCTTCCAATTGAGATTTTTGGGATTTAATTTCTCAATTGAGTTATTAGCGAATTAAAAATAATTAAAATACCAGATATGTGCAAGGGATTCCCGACACTCCACTGTTCGTTAAATTTGAGTATTTTCTTCCATTAATCAAATTGTTTAATTTTTAATTTGCATTCAAAAATCACTATTTATATTTTTATTTTCTCGTGAATCATTTACTATTTTTCTTTAGTTTCAGAAATTCTGTTTATTATTCTTTTAATTTTGTCTCCCTGTGGAATCGACACCCCAAAGCTACACTACAACTACCGCGTTATTCTTTGGGCGTAATCAGTTACTCACCTTAGTCTTTAGGGTTGGTGCTAATAATGCGCCGCCTTTCCTCTCCCCTTTGTAGTTCCTAGAACAATTTATAAATAATCTATTAACTTCATATGTACTTCAAAATATCCCCTATTGATGATCTTATTTTCTGCTTAGATCATATTAAATCCTAACTTTATCTTAAGTGCTATTTTCTTAACGTATACTCTTCTGATAGCTTCCTTAAATTATGAGGTTTGATTTTATTCGTTACAAATTTACGTGTCATATTTTTTTCATATCTCATTTCATAACACATACCTCACTATTAAGTCCGGAACGTCGAAGAAAGTCAATTTTGACCCTCTCGACTTTTTATTTGGCTTCGAGCTTATGCAGGGGCAAAATGGTAATTTATTATTCTCGTCCCGGGACCCTATCATGGTCCTCAAAATATTCCACATATCTTATATGTAAATTTTTAAGTCTTTTGAACTTCATTTGGTATCTGCTTTTGATCGTAGGAACACATCGATCATTTCTTATTTATACGTTAACTGTCCCGGAGTTTTATTTAGCTTCTAAATTTTCATAATTACGCTTATGATAGTGAATTTTTGGCCTTTTCTTGTATTTCTCGTACTTAGGGGTATTTTGGTCATTTTACGTTTCGTGAAATTCTGACCCCAATTCGTTATTTAGTCATGTGTACAGTTTCACGAGTGTCTGGGCTTCTATCGGTATTAATTTCGCCCCATTTGGACCTCATTTGGGCTTCGTATAGCATCAGGGGCATTCTGGTAATTTCACATGTTGTATAGCTAAATTTTTCGAGACCTCGGTTCATAAAATGGATCTCACCATTGGGTCCAGAGTGTCTAATACAATTAAAATAGACTATCTTTTATGTTTATTTGGCCCTGGGTATCGTTAGGGGTAATACAGTCATTTATCATTTGTGTCTTTATTTTTCGGGACTCAATTTCCCAAATCGGACTCCACCATTGAGTCCGGAATGCTTGAAATAGTAAAAATACACTATTTACTTATTTAATTTGGACTTCTTTGACCTATTTAATGTCTAAGGGTAAAATAGTAATTTTACTCAATTAATAAAATAATTAAATAAATTATTTTATTATTTTTTCGGAGGCTTATATGCATAAATTTTTCACAAGCTAGGCCTAGAATATAAATACTCAGAATTGTTGGGGTCAAAACATAATTTATAAAAGTTCTGGTTTTTCTTATTTAACTTAAACAGTGAGCTAGTGGGTTCAACCACTTAAACCCTAGGCTGGACCAGAACCCCTATGAACCAACCGGTTCAGTTAGGTCAGAGAACCGAAATACAATAACCTTACAATACCCCTCATCCATGGTTTGGCCGAATCCCAATCCAGTTTTTAATTTATTATCCATGCGCCCAAATAGACTGATTCCAGTTTTAATTTAAAAACTTTTAAACCGAAACGGTGCCGTCTTACTAAAACCGTTTGTGTGACAGTTCGGGTTCCGACCCAAACCCAGATCTGACCCGAAGTCCGACCCGTACTGTTCATCTTCTTCCCTTCTTCTTCCCTAGTTTTGCCCTAATTCCCGATTTCTTTTCTTTTTGATTTCGTGGAGTTTCAAGTACGGATTCTCTCTGCTTTTGGTTCCAAATTATTTCTAGGAGTCAGGCCAACATCTTGGCATTCCTTTAGTGGCTCGAATCAAGCTCAAACGTTCGGTCCAATGGTGGATAACCGAACCTGTAACTAGCTAGTAAATCCTCAATTCATCACCAAAACTTGCATGGTTTGGCTCAAACTGATCCTCATGACATGGAGATTCAATCCCCATTCCAAAAATGTGGTTTAGGAGTCTAAAACAAGGGTTGGGTTTCATGGCCGAAACCTGCAACTCAGGTTTTTGGGCTCTCCTTAGTGTTTCTAGGTCGCGGATTGGGGCTTATCAAACCCTCATGAGGTCTAGATCAGGTCTTGACCAACCAAACTTGGTTTGGTCTCGATTGTTTCAAACCTGCTCTAATAGAGGTCATCAATGGCGGTTGTACACGATTTGGTGTGTTCCGAGCTTCCTAGGCTCTCCTAAACAGTTTAAATCCGTCCCTCATTATTAGATTACTCATGCATGCAGTTCATATGGTTTAAATAACACCAAATAGTACTGAAATTCAGAGAAAAATCAGAAACGATGTTAATGTTTTATACCTTCAATCAGATCCTCCCTCTTTTAGGCTCGGTGTGAGGTTGTTGGTTGTGCCTCAGTTCAGTCGTGCCTCTCAATCCCTTTTCTTTGGTGCACCTCCAATGGAAACACCATGCACACACCATCACTTGCATATACACACTTCCACTCACGCATGCAAGCTTTCTCTCTCTAACCCACTCTCTCTGTCTACCCGAGCACACACCCACACCATTCTGATTTTACACCTAATCTTGGTCTACACCCACAACACATATTTGAGGTGTTTTAAAAGTCAAGCTTACACAAATGAGTGTGCACTATACATATACATATACATGATTATACATGTAGGGCTGATGTAGGAGCTGAGGTGGGGTGATGTGGGGTGGCTCAGGTAATGATGAAGGGTTTGCATGTATAACCATTTGCCAATTTGGGAGGCAAACTTGGGTAATTTAGTATTATATACAATTCTGTTGTACATATAGGCACAAAGATGCTGGCAGCCCACTTGATAAAATTTTTAGATGCTTAAAATCTTGCCCCACTTGGTCAAGGGTTCAAATACCCTTGGCCTCACTTTTGGACATTTTTCCACATTTTGGGCTTAGGCCCTGTTTGGTTGGCACAGAATTCTGTTTTAGCTATTTTCTTAATATTTTGTTTTCCATTGCTCCTTTTTCGATGCGGTTTCTTCTGAGGGTTTCGTATTTTGGTTAGCCTCATTATCAAAGGCCTCGTGTCAGTTATTGTTTATTTGTGGCCATCATAGTTCACTAATTCAAGTTTTCATAGTGTTAAAATAACATCTTTTCACCTAATTAATTGGTAATTAGGTTCGGGTATTACACCCTTCTCTCTTGACGCATTCAATTATTTTATTGGTCTATTGTGACCATCGAGAGATTCTCGACTAACTTCTTAATTATTCTTTATGTCAGTTCTAATTAATAATTAGCAAACTAATTATTAATTAATCAAGGTCAGGGTGTTACAGGTTTAGCTTCTAGGTCTCATTTTTCCTCAAACGATAAGGCATGCAACCCCTTCTCCCTTTTTCTTCACCTTTTTCTTATTTATTCTTCTTCTTTCTCTCTTTCTCTCTTTCTAGCCAAATCCACACTGGTTTTTTAATGCACACACACAATGTCTGAGTCTATTTTTGGGGGCATGTGCTATATTATGAGCTGACATGCATCATGAGATTTGGTGTGCATGAAATCTAATTGGACAAGAGGTTGGTGCAATGAGGTGATGACACATCATATTTTCAAAACTTTTCCCTTTTTGTTACACTTTATGTATATATCTTTTAGCCATCATAGCACACAAGTACTGATAGTCTAATGGGTTTAAACCTTAGATATGTCTCTCTATGGTTCAAGTTGTTCGGTTCAATTCCTTGGGCCAACATTTTTTGCCTTGTTTTTCTTCTTTCCTTTTACTTCTCATGCATTAAGTTTCCTTTGTTATTTATTTATTAATTTTTATGTTGCTAGCTAACATTATTTTTGTCTCTAATACTAGTCTTCTTGACTTTGTCATCTTAACATAACTTGTGTCATTTATTGAAATTTTAGGAAGTATTGTTTCCTAATACTTAACACAGTGTAACTATACGTTAATGCTACTAACATCCTTAAGTTGATACTAATTACTTGTTAACTGGATGAAGGGTATTACAGTTTGGCTACAAGGATAGGTCCTGAGTTGATATCCCCACATAGAACAAGGATACCTTATCTTTGTTTTGATCCATTATCCACTGTTTGGCTTTCAAAAATTTTGAAAAATGGAGAGCACAGTCCCCCATTTTCATACCCAAGACCAGTTAAGTAAGAAAAACTATCGGCTCAATTGACTCCCAATATACCACTAATCACCTTGTGTATTTTTCTCAAATAATATATATGTATATATATATATATATTATTTGTAATTAAATTTATTAAATTAAATGCTAAGTACATCTGAATAAAATAAAATAGGTGTTTACCCTAACATTTTTTAATGTTTCGGATCCAATGGCGGGGTCTATTTTTCGAAATGAAGTCCCAAAAATTAAGATACATAAAATACCATAATTACTATTCTGCCCTTAGTGACGCCAAAGCCAGTTAAGTGTCAAAGAAGGCATATTCTGACTTTCTTTGACATTCTAGACTCAACGGTGAGGTTCATACACATGAAAATATAAAATTATGAAAATGTCCCTAAACTTAATGTAAGCCACATATAGGCAAATTAAAATTCAAAAAAACCTAAACCGATTAGGTTCGATATTTCGAACTTAATGATGACATCCTTTTAAGGAAAATAATACTAGATAACAAATTAAAAAATGATCAATACGTCCTTGAGACTTAATAAAGCTACCAGAAGAGTATAGATGCAATAAAAAGGGCTTTAAGTATATGTTTAAATTACGTAACACTTTAAACAAGTATTTAATAAGATCTTGAATTGTGTTATAGGAACCTTCAACTAAGAAAATGACTTTTGTAACACTTCAACCCAATTAAGTGAAGCAATTAAGGATAACGACGATTATTATAAGATAATATACTTATTAATCATGGACAATTCTACTTAAGACTAGTAGTCTGTAAATATAGAAGCGAATGTGTAAATGAGAACAACTAGTTCTAAATTGGAGGCAATCAATTTAAGAATGCAAATTTAATGGCAAAGGTCATAACTTGATAACAAGTTACGATTAGTGTTAATCGGGGATTAACATATAAGTAGTTATGAAAAATTAATGCACAAAGTGCACTTAAGCAAAACTAGTGTGATATATGAATAAAGTATGTTTAATCAAGATTATTCCAAAAATTATAATAGACTTTTGGAATAATTAAAGTACAATAAAAAACACCAAGGCAAGACTAATAATACATAGCTGAAGTATGCTAAATAAAGAAGTCTTGCGGGAATTCCAATAGACTTTTATGAGATTTAAAAAACAAAGTTTGAGAGTTTATAAAATATACTAAATATGCAATATAATGCATAAAAAGAGAAACGATAAAGAACAAGACCCAAAAGTGCTCCCACCAAGTCTTGAACCTTGCACCCTGTGCAAGAAAATGTTAATTCTCTAAAAAGAAACCCAACTAGGCTACAAAAATTTTGTGCTATTATACCCACATAAAATGCATATATCTAATAGGATACATGTGGGAGATTTGCATGAAAAATAAGATGTCAAGCCCTTATGAAGTCAAAGTTGTGATGTCCAAATTTGATTGGGCTAACCCCCCATCTAATCAGAATTCATGCAACGACACAATCATGTATATGAATTATGTGTGTATTATGTGTGGGGGAAAAATCAAACACTCCATCTTGGAGTTCGGCTAAAGGGAAATGTAAAGAGAGAGAGAGAGAAATGTAGAGAAAGAGAGTGAAAGGTAGAAGGCTTGCAACCATTGCATGTTACATGCAAGGTCTGGAGCAAGAAGAACAAGGACCAGAGGAGGGTCTCAGGTCCGTTTGGGATACAAGGCAAAGATCAAACGAGAGGATCAAGCTACCATTGATGTAAGTGGTACTTTCTTTCTCCTCAAATATTTTTCCTTTAAACCTCAGTTTTTGTGAGTCATGCATGTATTTAGAATAGAGAATAGGATAAAATGGGAAAAAAATGGGAAGTTTAAGCTAAGAAAAACCCTAAGAAACCCCACGCCCGAAATATTAGAAAATTGAGTTTTTATCTTAACTTGAGTAAAACTTAAAACCAATTACATGGCTCAAAAGAGCATCAATATTAGAATACACTGCAACTTAAATCATTAAAAATGGTTAAGAAACAATTGAGAAACAACAAGTTACAGTTGGGGGAAGAAAAATTGAAAACTTAAATTTGAGCTCGTTTTAGTTGGTTTTAGAAACGAGAAAACGTTCCCTAAGCTTCCAAAAATCCAAGGGAACAAAAACTAGGTCGAAACAGTAGATAAAATGTGACGAAATAAAAAAAAAAAAGAAACCTTCGCTAGAAAAGTGTGGCTGGCCAGAGCAGCTACTACAACGGCCTATTTCGACGGCCAAGCTTAGGTAAAACTGAATTTTGATGATAGATTTGGAATCCTCATGAAAAAAGGATTCGAACCTCGTTGGTTTGGTCGCCGGAGATCGCCGGTGCCGGAGAGGGTGACTAAAACCCTCGCCAAAAAAATGAAGAACAAGAACATTGTGCGAGTCGGATCTTGGGTCGGGTCCTGACCAAACATTTAAATAGGTTTGGACTTTATTGAAACAACATCGTTTTGACCTTAAGAATAAAAAATAAATAAATAAATAGAGTTAACACCATGCTGACATCAACATGACCTCACAAACCGGATAGAACCGGTTAGTTCACCTCTGTATTGGACCGGTTCATTTAGATAGGGACCAGACCAAATGGTTTAGGGTTTTAAAATTTCTAAAATTATTAATTGACCCCTAGACTTTGTTGAAATTTCATTTTAACACCCCAATAGTTTCGGTTAATTACAAATTAACCTTAGAACTTTCTATTAATTACGAAATGGCCTAGGAAATTAATTAAATATTAATTTTAAATTCTTTTAATTATAAGAAAAATTACCAAAATAACCTTGAGTCAAAAATAGGACAAATGAAGGCCAATTAAAATAAAAGAAGAGTCTAACCTAATGTTTTTGGGCATTTTGGACTCAACGACGGAGTTCGATTTATGAAATTAAATCCCAAAAAATATGAACGGGAAAACTAGAATAATTACAATTATATCCTAATGATCAATTAAGTTATTAATTAAACTCTGATGACTATGAAAATACATACTTTAGCATTTTGAGACATTCTGGACCCAATGACAGGATCCATTTTGTGAAACGAAATCACAAAAATAGACACGTGAAATGTCATAATTACCATTTTGCCCTTAGTAGTCTAAAAGCTAGTTAATTGTCAAAAATAGCATATTCTGACTTTCTTTGACATTCCAAACTCAACGATGGAAGTCCATTTTAGCAAACAAAGTATTGAAAGATATGACACGCGAAAGTGTAAAATTATAAAAATGCCCCTAGGCTTAATGTAAACCACAAATAAGCTAATCAAGATCCGAAAAAGGCTAAATTAATTATATTCGATATTTCAGACTTAACAGTGATGTCCTTTTCAGAAAAATGAGACCCGACAATAAACTAAAAAATGACGAATACATCCTTAAGACTTAATGAAGTTACCAGAAATGTATAAATGAAATTAAAAGGGTCCATGTAAATATTATAAGGACCAACTAGACTAAAAAATGAAGTCTGAATACGTAAATTGTGTATGGAGAAATATGGGATGTTAAAAGTATAAATTACCATTATGCCCTTGAAGGGCCCAATAAGCTATAAAGTATCAAGGACCTTAAATTGAGAATTTAAAGACCTCTTAATCAATTAGACTAAGTTCAAAAGAACTTAAAATGCTAAATAAAAATGTTTGAAATTAGAATGAATACTAATTTAATGTGCAACGTATTTTTTATCCATGATTATAAGATCACCCAAATGATGAAAAAATGGAACAAGGCTATGGGATAGCTACTATGGTACCAGTATGGGAATGAAATGCTAAGAACCCAATGTGAGTAATCTGGTATCTTGAATCAGTGGATTTTACATCCTTCTTCCAAATGTCTACCTTATGAATTTTTATCTCCTGTTTGAAAAATACTTAATCTTTCTTGTGAGTAATCCGACACCTTGAATCAATGATGTTTTAACTCCTATTTGAGAAAATGCTTAAGTGTTTTATCTCGTGTTTGAAAAATGCTTAATCTATTTTGTGAGTAATCCGGTATCTTAAAGCAGTGGATTTTACATCCTGCTTCCAAATGTCTACCTTATAAATTTTTATATCCTGTTAAAAAATGCTTAATCTTTTTGTGAGTAATCTGATATCTTGAATCAATGGTTTTTTATCTTCTATTTGAAAAATACTTAAGTGTTTTATCTCATGTTTGAAAAATGCTTAATCTATTTTTATAAGTAATCTTGTACTTTGAATTAGTGAATTTCTATATTTGCTCAAAATGTCTATTCTGCACTTTATGAAATATCTAAGAACTATGGTCTTCATGACTATGTCTTGAATAACATTCTTATGTACTAATTTGAAAGATGTTGTGTGCTTTGAGTCCTGACTAAATTATTTAGCAAAAGTTTCTCTAAACCATGGCACCATTTTTAATGAGAAAAATGATTTGTGTAAACCAATTTTGACTATGTAACCCGAATCATACTTGTTTTGATCCGATCATGTGTCTGTCCAAGGCCTACCCATGTGGCGCTCCGACTATTGATGAGACTTACCCACATGGCACTCTTACTCGATTCTTGTGTCTACACGAGGTTTACCCATGTAGCGCTCCGACTCTTGATGAGACTTACCCATGTAGTGTTCTGACTCAATATGTGATTCTTCGATGTGTGTAATATATGTCTGTTATTCGTCTCATGTTATTCATTATTTGTAATTAGATTTCAGGAATACCCCCTCATGTGCATTGTTATTCGATGTTATGTTATCCATCCCGCATTAATTATCTAAACCATGTTTTAAGAAATGCATATGCTATTATAAGTTTTGTAAACAACTCTTCATCATCTGTTTTGTGTTTTGATATTCGAACTGTGTTATTGAAAATGACATGCTTTAGAAATGCATGTATTATATCTACTTGAACCTTTAGTATGTTTTATACATGATCTATTTTGAAAACATGTTTAAAATATTCTTGTGTATATGTTATCTGTTTAAAGAAACTTGGTGCCCATGGTATTTTACGCAAAACCCTGCCTTTGCAAAACTTGTGACAGGATGCAAGAATTACTCACAAGCTTAGTGAAGCTCACATGGATTATCCAAATATATTTCAAGTAACGTAATATGGAAGGAATGCAGTGATTATGACTGATGGAGCTAGTGATGTGTTGTGAGCAACGTTGATGATGTACGGCTCCAAGACTTAATTCGAAATAATCATGTAAGGATGATTACTAATATAAACATTGTGACATAGTAATACTGAAAGATACTATTAGGCATGAATGGTGATTAATGGTGATGGAAATTTGTACTTAGGAGACAATCTTATTGATGATTGTTAAAGTTGATTTGTTATCAGACGAGTTGCATATGTATAGTTTCTACTCTTGATAAAATAAAATAAAAGAAAAATTTACCATCTCGTGCAATTTATTTGATTTTGTACAACCTGTCCGAGTGACAGTGTCAATCACCGACCCCTAATTCGTATAGGGTGGGTTTCCAGTCGTGACAACTTTGATTTAAGCTTTTGGATTTCAGGTGATTATTTTATGCCATGTTTAAGGTGGTTTTTATTTTATATATATATATATATATATATATATATATATTGAATTCCTCTATGACTTTTGATAATAGATACATTATACTCAATAAGGTTTTAAATGATTTATCGATATATTATTCCTTCCCTTATAAATTTTGATAATAGATACACCGTACTCAAATAATGTTTTGAGTGATTCATTGATATATTATTTTCTTTATATTTCAAGAAAATGTTTCGTGAGATACTCAAGATATTATGCAATTTCTTACTCATTATTGATTGGTTTCGACTAAATACTAGATATAGAAATCTTATTTTGATACTTGGGCTTATGATTGATGATTATTGATTTTGGATGTGATTTTAATGTTTTGAATGGACCAACCTTTTATGTATAGTTATTATCAAATAGATTATGACTTTATCGAACCCTAACCATGAGGTATATTGGTGGCGAGTCGCACAGAACGGCGATTCAAACTAGTTCTCTGAATATTGATCTCAGTTAGTGAGATTCTAATTTGCTTACCATGGAAGAAGGACTCATGAACTTAATCCCTTATGATATTAAATATTGAACTATGAATATTATTGGAACTGAGAATCATTGAACTAAGGACATTGAATATAGAACTATGATTATGTTTTGTGATAAGATTTATTGAATTGTGATACCAATTTGACATAAGAACTGTAACATCTCGACCCAATTAAGTGAAACAATTAACGATAACGACGATTATCAGAAGTTAATTTGCTTATTACGAAAGACTAGTAGTCCGTAAATATGAAAGCAAAAGTATAAATGAGAACAACTAGTTCTAAATTGGAGACGACCAATTTTAAGTAGGTGATTTAATGCCGAAGGTCATAACTTGGTAGCAAGTTACGATTAGCGTTCTTCAATGATTAACACATGAATAGTTATGAAAAATTAGTGCACAAAGTGCACTTAAGCAAGCCTAGCATGAGTGTTTAATCAAGATTATCCCAAAAGTTATAATAGACTTTGGGGAATAATTAAAGTGCAATAAAATACACAAATGCAAGACTAGTAATGCATAGACGAAGTATGCTAAATCAAGAAGTTCTGCGGGAATTCCAAGACATTTTTATGAGATTTAAAATACAAAGCTTGGGAGTTTATGAAATACACTAAAAATGCAATATAATGCATAAAAAGAACCCAAAAGTGCTCCCACCAAGTCTTGAACCTTGTACCTTGTGCAAGAAAATAATAAGTCTCTAAAAAGAATGTCAACTAGGCTGCAGCACTTTTGTACTATACAAGCCACATGATATGTATATCTCTCATAAATTACATATATGTCTGCATGCAAAATGCTGAGTGTCATCACCCTATTGGACCACCATCCCAGCCAATTGTAATACATGCAGCATTCAACTCACATATATATATATATATATACATATCTAAACATAGACCTATTGTGCTGTATATAAAGTTGAAATAGAAAAAACAAAAAAAAAAAAAAAAAAAAAGAAAAAAAGGGGGAGAGATTTTGGATAGATTCCCAAAGCCAATTGTCAAAGCCGCGTTGGACCAAACCCTCACCCAATCAAAAATCACACAACAAAACAACAATATATGTGTGTGTGTGTGTATGTGTGGATTAGACTTGTGTATGCATGTGGGCATGTTGTGTCGGCTAGAGAGAGAGAGGAAATCTAGAGAGAGAAATGAGAGAAACTAGAGAGAGAAAGAGATCAAGAAGAAAAATAATAATAATGAGGGGGACGCATTGTTGCATGCAGCTTCTGAAAGACTAGAACGGAAGCAAAAATAGAAGAAACAAGGAAAGAAGAAGCTGGAATGAGGGAGACCAAAGAAGGAGAAGTTCTAGAGAGAAAATCTGGGCCATTGACTAAATAGGTATGAAACCTTTTCTCAAAGATTTAATTCATTATTTTTATTGAAAACTAGAAGTTTAATGAAGAAATAAGAGAAAAATAGTGAGGAAAACCCTAAGAAAACCTAAGCTGCTTTTAATGATAGCTTGAGACTAGGTCAAGCTTTCGACTTGAACCAAATGATGTTTTGTGATCGGGGACCAAACCTAGACCAAAAATGGATCACAAAAAAGCAAAAACCACATGTTTTGGCTCAAAAATGAACATTTAATAAAAAGTTACAGGTTCAAGGAATAATCGGCCAACTCAGAAAATAAACGCAAAGCTTCTTTTTGAAGCCATAGAGTTGTAGCCCTTGAGCTATGGAATACAATGGTTCAAAAATGAGCCATTTTGGTAGAGAAATGGTGAAATTTTTGTGGTGGCCGGAAAAGCGTGAATCGGAAAAAATCGTCTGATCACTGCAATCTAAAGGGCCTAGTTTATCCCTAATGGTCTCAATATTGATGGGGACTTGTTTAAGATCAAAAAATAGCCTTAAACAGTAGGAAAAATAAGTTAAAAATTTAAAAATTTCGCAAATTCTAGTCATCGGAGCCGAAAAGGGCGACCGAAACCCTCGCTAGGAAAATGAAGAATGAGACAGTATATGGGTCAGGTCTCGGGTTGTAATACCCCGGTCCAAAATACCAAACCTAATGACATGTTTTATGAGGAATCAACAATAGTCCCGAAATTATTACGAGAAAGGACCGAGAGTTAAAAAATATAAAAAAATAAATGTATTACAATATATGATGACGTAATTATAAGTGTATATGAACACATGTTTAATACACACATTAAGTGTGTATTGTGTGTGTATATAGCCAAAAATATATAAATAAATATAAGTACATAAATATATATATGTATATGTAAACACATGAATTAATACAATTGTATTTAAATATATGAGTATATATATGTATATATCTATATATACATACGGCTGCTATATGTATATTAATACATATATATATATATAAGTAAACTAAAGAAAGAAAAAATGAAAAGGAAATGAAGTAGGAAGAGAGCAGTAGAAGCAAGTAGAAAGCTATAGAAGGATTGAGGAACTTGGAGTGTGGGACGGTGGACTATATGCTGCCATGTAGCTATTCTCCACACATATATATAAAAAAAAAAAAAGAATGAAAATGAAAAAAAAGATGAGAAACTAACATGTGGCATTGCCACCGACTGTGAGGTCGGTTAAGAAAGAAAGAAAAAAGGGGAAAGAGAAAGAATGTGAGAGAAAGAGAGATGACTGATACGAAGGAGGAAGAGAAATAAGAAAAAAGAGGTAAAACCATATTTTTGTCTCTCTAAAAATTTATGCATGTATACACACTGTTTAAGTTATATTCATGCATATATGATGTTTAGAATGTGTAAACTTGAACAAAGCATGAAAATTGGACCCTAAAAACATCCAGAACCCCAAGCCGTACACCAAACTGCCATGGATGGACCTTGTTAGAGCAGGTCTGAATCAATGGCAACCAAACCAAGTTTGGCCTATTGGAACCTAAACTAGACCACCTCAATGTCTTAAAAACACTAAACCGTGACCTAAAACCTAAAGGGAAGACCTCCAAAACTTGAGTTACAGGTTTCGGCCATAAAACTCAGCCCTTGTTTTAGACTCTTAAACCCACTTTTGAGAATAAGGATTAAACCCCCATGTCATGAAGGTCATGTTAAGCCAAACCCCATTAGAAATGGTGATGAAATGAGGGTTTATTAAGGAGTTGCATGTACGGCCACGGTGAGGTAAAACCAAACTGTTGAGCTCGATTTGAGCTCTCCAATGGATGCTAAAGTGTTGCTCAATCATCTAGTGACACATACCATCCAATAACAGAGAGAAAAAAGTCCAAAAATTTCACGAAATTGAAAAGTTAGAAATCCAGAAATTAGGGCAACACAATGGAGAAGAGCGGAAGAAGATGAACAGTGAGTGGGTCGGTCTTGGGCCGGATCTGGGTATGGGTCGGGACCCGACCCGTCGCACAAATGGTTAAGTAAGACGACGTCGTGTGAGGGTTGTGTTATGATTTTAAAATTAAAGTTGGAGTGATTCGTTACAAGGATAAGAAATTGAAATCAAAACTAAGGTTAAACCAAACCATGGATAAAACAAGGGGTTGGCTATCTTATTCCAGTTTGCTAAAATAAACTGAACCGGTTGGTCTAGTGACTCAACAAGCCAGTTTAGGGTTTTGTTTAAAAAGCCCACTAGTTCAGACCGAACGTTAGGGAAATTATATTTTGACCTTAGAACTTGTGAAAAATCACACTGAGGCCCAACAGTAATTTATTTAATATTAAATTAATAATATTTAAGTAGGAAAAAATTTCTAAAATACCCTCAAGTCAAAATGGGTCAAACGAAGTCCAAATAAAATAAATAAATAGTGTATTTTGACTATTTTGGGCATTCTGAACCCAATGGTGGGGTTCATTTCTCGAGATGAGATTCCAAAAAATTAAGACACATTAAAGTATAAAATGACCAAATTACCCCTAGTGCCCCTAAAGCCAAATGGAAGTCCGAGAGGGTCTAAATTGACTTTCTTCGACGTTCCAGACTCAATGGTGAGGTCCATATTACAAAATGAAGTACGAAAAAATATGACAAGTAAAAATGTGAAGTAATAGAATTAAACCTTATGATTTAATGAAGCTACCAGAAGAATATATTTAAAAAGTATACGCCTAAGATATAAATTAGAATTTGAGCATGAGTTAAGAACATCAGTAAGTGGTATCGTAGTGAATATGAAGTTAATAAGACTATGTATGAATTGTTCTTAGCAACTACGGAGGAAGTGGGAAAGCGCACTGACTTTAAGGAATGAGGTGAGTAACCCTGTATTTGAAGTGAAGATTTAACTCCATGGATTTGAAGAAGTTTTAAGTTCAAAATATGTGAAGTGTTTGAATAGCAAATTCAATATTTACATGATTCTTGTTTTAAAGTACTTCCGTTCTTACAAATCCTATTGTGACATGCTCAGTGAATGATTTTCGTTATAGCTTCTTTTCAAAATATATTTCATCATGTCTAAGTTTTAAATGCCGAATGTGGTTAGACATTCTGAATTTGCATATTCCAAGTATTTGAAGTTTTTGAAGCCAAGAACATTATGTTTTGAATGCTCATGAAAAGCATCTATTGGAAGAAGTCATATTTTAAATGCTCATGAAAAACATCTATTTGAAGAAGCCATATATGAAATGTATTTGAAGCGACTATAGGGAGGCCATGTGTTAATGATTTCATAGCATCTATTTGAAAATGCTTATATACCTCCTATAGCTACTAGTAATGCAAGATAAGTTGTGCATAAGCACTACATGCAACGTTGAAATCCTTCGGGATTCAACTATGACACGAATACGACGTTGAAATTCTTCGGAATTCAACTATGACACGAAGAAATGCCAGGTAGCAGGATTTATCCCCCGGGCATGAGATTCTCCATTGTAGAAGTAAAACTGCAATCTAGTTCGAAACGGATTCTACTAATGAAAGTGATAAGATGATATGTTTTAAAAATGGAAACAGGTTTTACCCTCATTTTACTATGCATATTTACATGTTTTAAAGTTCATATACTCGATGTGAAAAAGTACATGTTTAGCTTGAATACTTTAAATGTTTCAAAGCTATCTGTTTGAAAGAATGCATATACTTTGTGTTCAAAGTATACGAGCAATTGGTAGTGAGTATTTTATAAATTCTCATGTGTTAAACCACTACCAATTGAAACCCTATGACAAATACTAGAATTACTCACAAGCTTAGATTAGGTTACCCGAATTTTTATCTGACCCCCCTTTTCAGGTGATAGAAGTGATCATGACCCTATTTTGTGGTGAAGATAGTGAAGCGTTGCCCATTTTGAGGAAGGGAATGGGAAGTTCCTTACAGGGTAGCATGGAGATAGTAAGACCATATATGGTCACTTTTGTGTTGGTAGGTTATGTGATGTAATATGGATTGTAGTTATCACTTTTGTTATAGTAAATGTTAGGGTGTTATGTAATTCAGTCCTGAGGGACAAGTGGATATGTATTATGTATAAAACTTTAGAACTTTTATTATGCTCTGAATGTATAATTAGGTGTACCGCTATGAAGAGCGGTAGTACCGGACGGATGTGCGAAAGATTTAAATAAGAAAAGAAAAAAAAATTTCACACTTCCGCAACCACAGGCTGCACCGCCATCCGATACTGTCGCTTATGTGAGCCTTGCCTTAAAGCCTCGGTCGAAAGGTGACGATCACGATACGAGATCCTCACAGGGTGAATTTCGGGTCGTGACATGAGTCGGGTCCTGACCGAATAGTTAAATGGATATGGGTTTATTGAAACAGCATCGTTTTGACCTAAAGAATAAAAAAAAAAATTAAAAAAAAAAAAAGGGACGACATCATGCTGAGATAGCATAACATCACAAACCAGGCAGAACTGGTTTATTCACCTTTATATAGGACCGGTTCACTTAGGTAGAGACTAAACCAAATGGTTTAGGATTTTAAAGTTTTTGAAATTATGAATTGACCCTTAAACTTTGCTAAAATTGTAGTTTGACCCCCAATAATTTCGGTTAATTACAAATTGACCCTAGAACTTTTTGTTAATTATGAAATGGCCCAGGAAATTAATTAAATATTAATTTTAAATCTTTTTAATTATAAGAGAAATTACAAAAATATCATTGAGTCAAAAATAGGCCAAATGAAGGCTAATAATTAAAAAAAAAAGCGTCTAGCCCAATATTTTTTGGCATTCCGGACTCAACGGCGGAGTCCAATTTGTGAAATTAAATCCCGAAAAATATAAACAGGCAGGCAAACTGGAATAATTGTAATTATGTCCTAATGATCAATTAAGCTATCAATTAGACTTCAATAACTATGAAAATACATATCTTAGCATTTTGGGACATTCTGGCCCCAATGGCGAGATCCATTTTGTGAAAAAAAAGTCCCAAAAATATAGACACATGAAATGTCATAATTACCATTTTGCACTTAGTGGTCCAAAAGCCTATTAAATGTCAGAGATAGCATATTCTGACTTTCTTTAACGCTCCAGACTCAACAATGGAGTCCATTTTAGCAGACAAAGTACTGAAAAATGTGACACGTGAAAGTGTAAAATTACGAAAATTCCTTAGGCTTAATGTAAAACACAAATAAGCTAATTAAGATCTGGAAAAGCCTAAATTAATTATATTCAACACTCCAGACTTGATGGTGACGTCCTTTTGAGAAAAATAAGGCTCGGTGACAAACTGAAAAATAATGAATACGTCCTTGAGACTTAGTGGAGTTACCAAAAGTGTATAGATGAAATTGACAGGTCCACATAAATGTTACAATGGCTGACTAGACTCAAAAATGAAGTTTGAATAAACAAAATCATGTACGAGAAAACATAGGATATTAAAAATATAAATTACCATTATGCCCTTGGAGGGCCAAGTAAGCTATAAAGTGTAAGAAAACCCCAAATTGGAAATTTAAGAATCTCTTAATCAATTAGACTAAGTTCAAAAGAACTTAAAACGCTAAATAAAGATGCTTGGAATTAGAATGAATACTAATTCAATATACAATATATTTTTGATCCATGATTATAGGATCACCTAAATTATGAAAAAATGGAACAAGGCTATGGGATAGCTACTATGGTACCAGTATGAGAATGCAATGCTAAGAACCCAATGTAAGTAAATCCAAACTCTAATATGTGAATTTCTACTCTACTAACGTTGCCTGCTTGCATAACTACTAATCTTTGTTTCTTGAAATTGTGTATCTGTAATTGCTTCAAGTCCACAAACCATTGATTACTGTGTTTTCCATTATGTGGAAACTTATGATTCATTGATATCCTATTTGTTGTGAACATTTATGAGTCCTTTGACTCCTTGACTATACATTATCTTTCTGATCATTGTGATTCCTTTTGTTGTGGACATTTGTAACCTATGTATATGTTCATACCATATGAAATCCTTTGGTAATGACATTATTATGAGTACTCATGAATTGTGTCTGTCACAACTCCCATCTTGATTCTTTAGATGTTGAGGACCTATGGGTTGGTGCTTGAGAATGATACCTAACACTTAGTCCTAATAAGGGCATGGTTATTTGATGAGAGCTCTTAATGCCATTCAGTGAAACCTAGAGATAAGGGGTGAGCCCGAATGAGTGCTGTTTGGGGGTAGCCAGGCCCTATTCGTTGATAGTATCTATTAGACTCAATCTATATATGTTAGATTCCACACCATTTGTTTATTTCATGATATTATCTTTGAATGTGAAATACGCCCTTGAGGCCTATCCTTGTATTCAATTTGAATTTTTTGATTTGAGCAGCTAAACATCATATGTTGATAAATTGTGCTTGTTGACTTGCTTAGTCATTCTTATCGCATTGTGAACCCCTTATGAACTGTGTTAATCTGGCCTGATGGGCAATCCATTTGAACTTGAAATCCTATTATTATTTTCTTATTATACACCCTTGTGTTACCCATAGCAAAGTGAAGGATTTACTTACTGAGCTACGTTAGTTCACCCCAGAATAATAACAATTTTTCAGGTAACACAATATGGAAGGAAGTGCAATAATGGCGACTAGTGGAGCTAGTGATATGCTTGTGAAAAACTTGAACAGTGTATAGTTCCGAGCCTTAATTTGTATATATATACTGTAAGGTTAATGTTAAAATTAGATATTGTGATATAGTGATACTAGAAATGATATTATAATTGAATGGTGATTTATGATGATGAAAATTGTACTTGGAGGTAATCTTATTTATGATTGTTAAAGTTCGATTGTTATCAGATAAGTTGCATATGTGTAGCTTTTGCACTTGCTTAAAAAGAAAAACAAATCATCACCCTTTGGTACAATTCATTTGATTTTGTATGGCCTATCTACGTGACAGTGTTGGTCACCTGTCCCTAATCCGCATAGGGTGGATTCCGAGTAGTGACAAGCGTGGTATTAGGGCAAAGGTTAATGATTCTTTGGGAAAGATCATACCAGCATTGGACTTGATAACTACTAGATGACTTAGATGATTAAATGATCGGTGAATTTGAAATGCAACACTGTGTTTAGGTGCTAAGGTAATGATCTTTTGGAAAAACCATGCTATGACAAAATTCGATGATTTTTAGGCGATTGAGATGATCAAATGAATAGTAACTTTTTAAAGATAGTACTATGCTTATGAGCAAAGGTTAAGAATTCTTAGAAAGAATCATACCAGTATTGAGGTTGATGACTTTTTGATAATTGAATTGTGAATTGATCAATAAATTATAGAAAAATATAGCCTGAATGAGGGCAACGGTTAATGCTCTTTTGGACGATATAGAATGACACAAAGTTGGAATTGTGAAATTTTGGAAAGTCGGTGGATCTGACAACAAAGCTATAAAAGAGATATTTTATTGAAGACTTAAAGGATAATAACATGAGGAGTTTGAGACGCCAAATGAATTGATGATATATAAAAAATGAGAGGATTCTTAAGTGAGTCATGGATAGACCCTAAAAGGGTGAAGACAAACAAAGCCTTGAGAGGCAATCACTGTTGAGCAAGACTGTTGATGTTAACATTATGAAATATGATGGTTCTAAAAGAAGACTAACACATGACTAATGATCATTGGGGAATTCTTAGACTTCAATGACTATGAAAATACATACCTTAGCATTTTAGGACATTCTGGACCCAATGACGAGATCCATTTTGTGAAACAAAGTCCCGAAAATATGGACATGTGAAATGTCATAATTACTATTTTTCCCTTAGTGGTACAAAAGCCAATTAAATGTTAAAGATAGCATAATCTGACTTTCTTTGACATTCCAGACTCAACAATGGAGTCCATTTTAACAAACAAAGTATCGAAAAATACAATACGTGAAAGTGTAAAATTATAAAAATTCTCCTAGGCTTAATGTAAGCCACAAATAAACTAACTAAGATTTGAAAAAGGCTAAATTAATTATATTCGATACTCTAGATTTGACGTTGACATCCTTTTGAGAAAAATAAGACCTGGTAATAAATTAAAAAATGACGAATACATCCTTGAGACTTAGTGGAGTTACCATAAGTGTATAAATGAAATTAAAGGTCTACGTAAATGTTACAATGGCTGACTAGACTCAAAAATGAAGTCTGAATACATAAAATCATGTACAGAAAAATACGGGATATTAAAAGTGTAATACCCCGACCCAAAAATACCGGGTCATAGGGCACGCATTTCGAGGTTATGAAAATAAGTGTAAAGATGTCTACACTTAAGGAAAACAATTAATTAATTTAAAATAATTAATTAATTAAGTTTATGGAATTGATTATTAATTAAAATAAATACAAAATACACACATAAAAGTGTATTATGTGACCAAGCATGTGTAAGTATTCATATGTGTATAATTAGATATATATAATTATACATGTAATATTTGGATATAGAATAAAATAAAATAAAATAAATATAATATATATATATATTGTGTCCATAGTATATAATACATGTATATAGATATATATATATATATATATACATGGAGACATGGAGGTAAGGGGATGATGTACTAAATAGGTATATTATATATCCAAGTAGGTGTAGAGGAATGGGAGAAGGTATGGCCAAAATCAGAAAAGTAAGGGAGGTATGGGCTGATTGTGATGGGGTATGGAAGTGAGAGAAATATACATATACACTTAAACACATTTTTGATACATACCTCATTTGCAACACCATTCGTCCAAGCAAAAGGAAAGGAAAGAGAGAGAGGAAGGAACTGAAGAGAATAGAGAGAGAAATCAGAACAAGAAGAAGGACTAAACAGTGGAAAAAGGGTAAGAAAATGCAAAAACTATCATTTTCTCTCTCTAGAATTTTGATGTATTAGGCACTGTTTTTGAATTATACATGCACATATGAAGATAGATATATGTTTATGAGTTTGTCAAGCATGATTTTAAGCTTCAAAAATGACCAAAAAACAGTGAATCCATGAAAACCGCCATTGATGACCTTGCTAAAACAGGTCTGATTTTCATCACAACCAAACTAAGTCTGGCTTATCCAAACTTCAAGTAGATCTCACCAGCATCCCAAAGACATACGTACAAGATCAAAAATCCCAAAGAAAGCCTTCCAAAAACCCACTTACAGGTTCGGGTTCCCAAAGTAAATCTCAAAAACATGGCATTAAACCTGCCCTTGGTAATGAAATACGAAACCCAATGAAAATGGGATTAAAACGAGCCAAACCTCATAGGAAATGATCAAGAAATAAGCAAGAATGAGCTAGTTACAGGTTCGGCTTATCAAACCCAAAGTCGAACTCATGAAGCAGTTTTGAACCCCAAAAAGATTGCCAAACTCTTCTACAATGTTCTAGGAGTGGATCGGGTTGAAAACAGTAAGAAAACCGTGAATAAAAATCCACGAAATTGAAGAGAAAGAAACTGGAAAAAATTAGGGTTTCGTATGAACAGTGTCGGCTTCGATGGGGAAGACGACACTGTTCGGGTCGGGTTGGTCTACGGGTCGGTTACGGGTTCGGGTCAAATCCGGTTATGGGTTTATCTAAACGGTGACGTTTGGAGATTTAAAATTTTAAACTTTAAAATAGTTAGGGCTGACGTCATCATGACGTCAGCATTACGTTTCAAACCAACCAAACCGGATTGGTTCAATTAAAACCGGACCGGTTCACTTTAAATATGACTGAACCCACTGGTTTTCTTATTTAATTAAAACCAAATAAACCAAACCTTTTCTTAATTACGGTTTGACCCCAGAAATTCTACGGATTTACATTGTGGCCCAATTTTTGGAAAAATTATGCAATTAAGCCCTGGAAAAATAATTAAATAATTAATTTAATTATTTAATAAATAAAAGAAATTTTCTATTATGCCCTTGGGTCATTAATAGGGCAAATAAAGTCCAAATCAGACGTATGAATAGTGAATTTTTACTATTTCAAATATTCTGAGACTAATGGTAGGGTCCGTTTTACGAGACGGGGCCCGAAAAAATAAAGACACGTAAAGAGGTAAATGACTAAAATACCCCTTGACCAAAATCAACAAGTTATTAGTATATTCTTACTATCTCGGACCTTCTGAGTCCATTGGTGAGGTCCTCGACATGAGATGGAGTCCCAAAAAAAAAAAAAAAAATTTGAGACCCTTAATTATGTCAAAAAATGACCAAAATGCCCTTCTCCCTAAACAAGTCAAACGAAGTCCAAATTTAATAAATAAATAGTGAAATTTTACTATTTCAAACATTCTAAGACTGATGGTAGGGTCCATTTTTCGAGACTGGGTCCCGAAAAATGAAGACGCATGAAAGGGTAAATGACCAAAATACCCTTTGCCCAGAATTAACAAATTGTTAATGTACTTTTACTATCTCGGACCCTCTGAGTCCAATGGCGAGGTCCACGACATGAGATGAGGTCCCGAAAAATTGGAGACCTGCAAAGGGGTAAAATGACCAAATTACCCCTGGTACCCTTAAAGCCAAAATGAAATCGGAGAAGGTCTAAACTGACTTTCTTTGACACCCCGGACCCAATAATGGAGTCCAAAATTACGAAACGAAGTACGAAAAATGTGACACGTAAAACGGTAAATGACCATTCTGCCCTTTTACATATAAAAGTCCGAATTAAATTCTAAGAAAGCCTAAACTGACTTTCTTCGACGCTCCGGATTCAATGGTAAAGTCCATTCGGCCAAAAGAAGTGTCTAAATAAAAAGACGAAAAATTTGATGAATAGCATCTGTCAGATGACTATAAACTGAGATATTGCCGAAGTATTAAACTAAGGCAAGTACGGGAAATAAAGTACGAGAAGACACGACGCGTTAACTTGACAAGTAAATAAATTTAATTTAAAGTTAATGGAACTACCAGAAGAGTATAAGTTGAAATAAATTAAGTTTCTAACACATTAAATTGTGTCGTAGGTTAAAAGTACAAGTTGAATTAAGTACGTGCGAAGTTTATAGAATGTTAGAAAATCGGTTAGGATAAAATACGATCGAAGCATAAGTTAAGAAGCATCGATAAGTGATATTGCAGTAAATGTGAAGTTGATGAGATTGTTTATGAATTGTTCTTAGGAATTACGGAGGAAGTGGGAAAGCGCACTTTAGCACTAACCCTAAAGGACCGAGGTGAGTAACCCTGTATTTGAACTGGAGATTTAACTCCATATATTTGAAGAAGTTTTAAGCACAAGTCATTGCAGCCTTTGAATATCAAATTCAGTCTATATATGATTCCGTTCTTTTAAAATATTCTGTTACGGCATGCTTATTAAATGTTTTAAATTCAGCTCTTTTCTTGAAAATACATCAGCATGTCTAAATCAATTGCAAACCTCTTTAATATTCTGAATTTGATTATCACATGTATTCGAAGCTTTATTGTAGAATTTATACATTTCATGCTTTAAATGTTCATGAAAAATATCTATTGAAGAAGTCATGTGACAAATGTTTTATAAGATAAACGGTACTAAGTACCACCCTATATGATGGTTGAAATCCTTCGGGATTCAACAGTACATGCCCGGTAGAAGGATCTAATCCCCCAGGCAAATGAGATATCTCCATCGACAGTATTGGCAGTAAAATGGGAGTCTGGTTCGAAACAGATTCCGCCTAATAAAAGAGAAAAGATGACAAGTGATTTTGAAAATAGAAGTAGGTATTATCCCTATTCTATTTCACGTGTTTATATGCTTTTAAATTGCATATACTCTATTTGAAGAAAATGTGTATTTAGCTTGAATACTTAAATTGTTCAAAGCTATTGTTTTAAGAATGCATATATTCTGTGTTCTAAAATGTACGAGCAATTGGTAGTGAGTATTTCAAAAACCCTCATGTGCTAAAACCACTACCAGTTGAAAACCCAATGACGAATGCAGGAATTACTCACAAGCTTTGATTAGCTTACCCGGATTTTATCCGCCCCCCTTTCAAGTGACTAAGGGCAGATCGATTTTTGAAGACTATAAGGATGAACCTAGCTTTTGGGAAGATTTACTTGAGGAGTTCTTATGGGGAAAAATCACATGAACTCTGATTAATATGTTTTGTATTAGCTGACATTTTAAGGATGTGTATTAAGCCCCACGGGGCAGTTGAATTAAGATTTTAATTATGAAGTCTTTTAATTTTTTAGTTATGCTCTGAATGTATGATTATAATACATGTATACCGAAATGTGAAGAGCGGCAGTATTGGACGGATGTGCAAAATTTAAATAAGAAAGAAAAGAAAAAGTTTTTCGCGCTTCCGCAACCACATGAAACACATCTATCCGATACCGCTGCATATGCGAGCCTTCGCCCAAGGGTCCTCGGGCCTGAGGGTGGCGGTCGCGATGCGAAATCCGCAGAGGGTGGGTTTCAGGTCGTGACAAAAAGTATAAATTACCATTATGCCCTTGGAGGGCCAAGTAAGCTATAAAGTGTAAGGAAACCCCAAATTGGGAATTTGAGAATCTCTTAATTAATTAGACTAAGTTCAAAAGAACTTAAAACGCTGAATAAAGATGCTTGGAATTAGATTGAATACCAATACAATATACAATGTATTTTTTATCCATGATTATGAGATCACCCAAATGATGAAAAAATGGAAAAAGGCTATGGAATAGCTACTATAGTATTAGTATGGGAATGCAATGCTAAGAACCCAATATAAGTAAACCCAAACTCTAATATATGAATTTCTACTCTGCTAACGTGGCCTACTTGTATAGCTACCAATCTTTATTTCTTGAAATTGTGTATCTGTAATTACTTCAATTCCACAAACCATTGATTACTGTGTTTTTCATTATGTGAAAACTTGTGATTCATTGATATCTTATTTGTTGTGAACATTTATGAGTCCTTTGACTCCTTAACTATATGCTATCTTTCTGATCTTTATAATTCTTTTTGTTATGGACGTTTGTAACTTATGTATATGTTCATACTTTGTGGAATCCTTTGCTAATGACATTACTGTGAGTACCCGGGAGTTGTGTCTATCACAATGCCTATCTTGATTCTTTTAAGTGTTGATGACCTGCAGGTTGGTGCTTGGGAATGATACTCAACACTTAGTCTTAATAAAGACATGGTTATTTGATGAGAGCTCTTGGTGCCATTTAGGGAAACCCAGAGATGAAGGGTGAACTCGAATAAGTGTTGTTTGGGGGTTGTCGGACCTTATTTGTTGATAGCATCTATTAGACTCAATCTGTATATGTTAGATTCCACAACATTTGTTTATTTGATGATATCATCCTTGAATGTGAAATACGCCCTTGAGGCCTATCCTTGTATTTGATTTGAATTTCTTGATTTGGGGAGCTAAACATCATATGTTGATAAATTGTGTTTGTTGACTTACTTAGTCATTTTTATCGCATTGTGAACCCCTTATGAACTGTGTTATTCTGGCCTAATTGCCAATTCCTTTGAACTTGAAATCCTATGATTATTCTCTTGTTATACACCCTTGTGTAACCCATGGTAAAGTGAAAGATTTACTTACTAAGCTAAGTTATCTCATCCCAAAATTATAACAATTTTTCAGGTAACACAATATGGAAGGAAATATGATAATGGCGACTAGTGGAGCTAGTGATATGCTTGTGGGAAACTTTTACAATGTATAGCTCTGAGCTTTAATTTGTATATATATTCCATAAGGTTAATGTTAAAATTAGATATTGTGACATAGTGACACTAGAAATGATATTAGACTTGAATGGTGATTTATGGTGGTGAAAATTATACCTGGAGATAATCTTATTGATGATTGTTAAAGTTCAATTATTATCAGATGAGTTGCATATGTGTAACTTCCGCACTTACTTAAAAAGAAAAAATAATTATCACTTTTTGGTGTAATTCATTTAATTTTGTACAGCCTGTGTGAGTGACAGTGTCGGTCACCGGCCCTTAAGCCGCATAGGATGGATTCCGGATTGTGACAAGAACTATTAGACCAAGATATAAGGATTTGAACTAAAGTTTTAGGATGGTGATATTGTTTATTGAACTATGATCATTGACTTGAGATATTTGACTTAAATTCTTCTTTAGGACTTTCGACTTGCTTTGAAAATGAATTTGATATCATTCATTGAACTCTTGTACGTTGATTCAATTATTTACTTGGATATGATGCATTTTATCTCTTAATGAATATACATGTTTTAGTATAGAACTGCATAGTACTTTTCAAACCTTTGGCATGTTATGGAATTCTCATGGAGTTATCAAGCTCATTATAGATGATTACCATGTTTTCAAATAAAGGTTAAACAGGTTTCACTACAAAAAAAAATTATATTTTTTGCGATGCACCTTATTTGCAATGCCCAGTAAACATTGCAAAAAGACACTATTCGCAACGTACACCATATGCGTCGTTAAAAAACAACAAAAAGGGCTTTCCAGCGTAAAAAAATAGGCGTAAATATTTTGGCAACATACAAGACTTTATTAGCGACGCACGCTTGCATCACCAAAAGTTAGTGATACATATGTGAGCATCACCAATTGTTTGATTAGTAAAACGACGTCGTGTTATGGCTTTTTACGATGCACAAGGACTTTTTAGCGACGCGCACTATGCGTCGCTAAAAAGTCCCCCATTTATAACGTAGACGCGACCCGTGGTTTCCTCTTTTTCTCTCTGTTTCGATCCCTTATTTTTTACTCCCTCTCAATCTATCACTCTCACTCCCCAAGCATGGTTCCGACGGTGGCGGACGGCATATTCGGCGACGGACATCCCAATCGGCGATGATGACTTTTCTAGTAAGACGGTAACTCCTGAAACCCCATTAATAATTTTATCCCTCTCTTTCTATTATTGTTAGTTGATGATGTTTTTAAATAAATTTAATTGTTATTTATCATCCATTCTTACAAGTAGATTCCTCTTTGTGTGTGTGTGTATGTATATGTATTTTCACTTGTAAATAACTGCACCAAGTAAATTCAAGATTCCAAAAGGGCTAGTATTCATAAATGTAAAAAATATTAGGGATTTTAGTTATTAAAGGGTACTAAAATGTGTAGTCAGTTTTCCTTAAAATCTTTCTACTAGTAAGGAAGGAAAAAACAAATAAAAAAAACCCAAAAAAAGAGTTGGATTTGTGAAGTAGCTGAGTTGGGTATTTTCAATTTCTGAATTAGCTTTTCCTTTTGTCAATGTTTTTTGGTTTATGGGAAATTGTATTCTTTACAGTGTCTATTCTCTCTTTGAAGGGAATGTTGTCATGACTATATTTCCATAAATACATTCTCTTCAATCCATGTTTTGCTAAAACCATATTATATTTGGCCACCAACCCTCCCCAAAAAATGAAAAAGGTCCAATGGTAGGAAAACTCGGTGATAATGCAAATCAAATTTTGACATGACTGACATTCTTACCACATTTTTAAAATTGATTTGCCTATCATTGACTATTTTTATGTTATTTTACTACTATATATATTTTTTTCCCCAAAAAATGGTTGGTTATCCCAAGTTTTAGGTAATACTGGTTATAGTATTGTATTCAAGATGGTTACCTTGAGTTTATTATGGCCTAGGTCACTTGAATTCATCAATTAAGTTCTAGTTAGATTTCAAAATGCATTAATCTGTCGTTTGACCACCACTCATTCAAAACATAGTCTTAATATCATGATCTATCTAGTGTGACACACATTTATAAGTTTATAGTTGAAATCACACACACACACTAGGTGGCCGACCAACTATCTAGTATGTCACACGTTTTATTCAAGAAAAAAAAAAAAGAGAAAGAGTGAAACATGCTAAAGAGAGAGAGCTCTTAGTCGGTGAGGAGGAAAATCAAGTAAAAGAGATTTAAAGGTATGGAAACCTTATAAAATTTTGAGATTGAAAGTTAGACTTAATAAAAATAGATATTGAGATCTATTTATATACCTTAGTGAATTTGTTTAATATTTCGTGATTCATGCTTTTGGAATACAAATAGAAGTTAAGAGTTACCATTAAGAAAGGGTGCCATAAACAGCATTTGCAAGAAAATCCATCTCAAGTAGGGCCTCTAAAAACAAGTAAACTGGAGCTTCTATTTTGATTTTTAACACTTCTTTGTGAAAATTTTTCTAATTCTTTCATCAAGCAATATATAGATATATAAACAAAAAAAAAAATTCGCTCTCGAATTAAGGCTGTGTAGATCTAATCCTCCCCAGACTCCAGTAGCAGAAATTGCTGCAATGGGACCACCCTTTATAAATAAATTTTTCTTTTAGTTTGCTACAAGGAAAATGTTTGATTCAATTATCTACTTTATTTTCCTTATATTGAAAACGTGCATTTGTGGAGAATAAGCTAGGTTTAGCTATCATTTCTATAGTTGATCAATACAATAACAAAAACTGTCACAAAGTAGCTACGACTCTGTGAAAAACTTTCCCATTTTATTTGAATTTTTTTTTAAGGGATTAGTCCATGAAAAAAAAAAATTGGGACTAGTTTTGTAAGTTAGGGATTGCATTCATGTAAGCCTAGCCCCATTCGGGAGTCAATTTCATCACATGTGAATCTTGTCATGAAATTTATTCATGATTGGGCTCGTATGTATGAAAATCGATTCTTGAATTGTCCACAGTAGGACAATTTGAGAATGCATAAATCTGCATTGCAATCAATAACTCATGCTTGAATATTCCATTACGAGAAAATTTCAACACGGCCTTCTATTATTCTCTGGATATATATTTAGGCATGGTAACTTCTATCTCGTATACTTGGAGAACCATGGGGAGATGCTGTCGAAATTTTTTTCAAGTGGAATCAAGCATTTGATTTGCTGCTAATTGTAATGTAGATTGTGCATTCATGAATGGGATAGGACTATCTTACCCTTTAGAGAGAAGTTAGAGGTGCTAGGATTCATGTTTCCTATTTATAATGAGCAACATTTTTTACTTATATTTGGTAGATGAAAATGGATAAGAGTTGGATGGACTTGAGAGGCAGGCATTTGCCAGAGTATGTGAAGGGGATCAAAGATTTTATTGAGTTTTCTCGTGCATCTGCAGATGGGAGAAATAGGATAAGATGTCCATGGAGGAGGTGCAATAATAGGTATTATATGCACATAGATGAGGCCAAAGAGCACCTACTCCTATACGGGATAGACAAGAGGTATACGTGTTGGGAATTTCATGGGGAACACCGTGACGTACGAGTGGTATTTGAGGATGAAGAAGAAGATGATGATGATGAATTAGGTGATAATGTTAGGGTTGGTTATGAAGGCTTGCCACAAATGCTGGCAGACTTTCAGGGAGCTACAACTAGGGCTCATAGTCACAGGAATGACATAGGACAATCGGAAGCATTTGATTCTTTATTGAAGGATCTGGGTTGTGATAAGTTTTCAAAACTGGATTTTTTTGTGAAACTCCTTCATATTAAGACCATCAACCGATGGAGTAACAAATCATTTAATATGGTCATTGAATTAATTAAAGCAGCACTTTTTACTGAGGAGACCCTTCCGAAATCATATTACGAGGTGAAAAGAATATTCATAGATTTGGGCCTTATGTATATTCCCATACATGCTTGCAAATGAGCCGCGTAATGTATGACTTGGGCTGGCTGGCGACGATTTCAATCTGTTCGGTGACATGAGCAATACCTACAGCATGTGGCCGGTGTTGCTTATGCCGTATGTCACGACCCGAAACCCACCCTAAGCGGATTGCCGGATCGCGATCGCCGCCCCGAGACCTGAGGGCCCCGAGACAAGGCTCGCATATGCAGCGGTATCGAATAGATGTGCAACATACGTTTTGCGGAAGCGTGAAAAACTTTTTCTTTTCTTTTATCATTTTTAAATTATGCACCTCCGTTCGATACTGCCGCTCCATACATAGCATACATGGTTACACATTCAGAGTATAACTAAAAACTTAAAGACTTATAACATTAATACAATACATGTTTAGTTGCCCTGAGGGCTTAATACATATTCTTACATTGTCTACTAATACAAAATGTACTACTAGAGTTCATAGGTTTCTGAAGAGAAACTACTTAAACATATCTTCCCAAAATCAGCAGATTCATCATCAACGTCCTCAAGTCAAGACTGCTGCTAATTACCTGAAAGGGGGGGTCCGAACAAAGTCCGGGTAAGCTAATCTAAGCTTGTGAGCAATTCCAGCATTCGTCATGGGGTTTTCAATTAGCAGTGGTTTAGTACATAAGAGTTTGTAAAATAATCACCGCCAATTGTTCGTATACTTTGAATACAGAATATATGTATTCCTTAAATCATGTAGCTTTGAAACATTAAAAGTATTCAAGCTAAACTCATACTTTGTCAATAGAGTATATAACTCAAAACATATTACATTTCGTAAAACAATAGCTTTGAAACATTTTAAGTATTCAAGCTATACTTATACTTCGTCAAATAGAGTATGTAACTCAAAACATATTTCATATCATGTATTTCTTAAATAGAGTATATAAAACTCAACATATGCATATTGAAAATGAGAGTAAAAACTTGCTTCCATTTTCAAACCATTTATCATCTTATCACTTCCATTAGTGGAATCCGTTTCGAACCGGAGTCCCATATTACTTATCTATGGAGATATCTCATTTGCCTGGGGGATTAGATCCTGCTACCGGGCATTTCACATGACAGGTCAATGAGTTACAATAAGAACCCAAAATACTGACTATGTGGGTTTTTGACAGGTCAATGGGATCCGAAGAAACCCAAAATACTGCCTGTGTGCTTATGCACCATTATCTTATAAAACATTTTTCATGTGACTTGTCTCATAGATACTTTTCATAAATTCGTAAATAACATTCGTATACTTGAAATAAGCAAATTCAGAATATTTAACAATAATTGCATTTTAACTAGACATGCTAAAAAGTATTTGAAGGAAAAACTGTTGCAGAAACCAATCACTAAGCATGTCACAATGAATTTCTAAAATAGAACAATTAAAAACTGAATCATGTAAATACTGAATTTGAAACTTCAAATACTTCATATCTTATACTTAAAACCCTTTTTAAATCATGGAGTCAAATTTCCAATTCAAACACAGGGTTACTCACCTTGGTTCTTTAGGGTTAGTGCTAAAAATGCGCTTTCCCACTTTCCTGGTAGTTCCTAAGAACAATTCATAAACATCTCATCAACTTCACATTCATTGTAATATCATCATGATATTCCTTAACTTATGCTTAAATCGTATTAGATCCTAAAACGATTTCGTAATTTCGTATGTACTTAATGTAACTTGTATTCTTAACCTATGACACAATTTAATGTGTTAGAAATTGAATCTATTTCAATTTATACTCTTCTGGGAGTTCCATTAACTTTAATTTAAAGTTATTTATTTGACGTGTTTACGTGTCGTGTCTTTTCGTATTTCGTTTCTTGTACTTGCCTTAGTATTAGTACTTTGGCATCATTTCAATTCATAGTCATCTAACAGATGCTATTCATCAAATTTTATGTCTTTTTATTTTAGACATTTCTTTAGGTCGAATAGACTCTACCATTGAGTCCGGAGTGTCCAAGAAAGTCGGTTTAGGCTTTCGTAACATTTAATTCGGATTGTTATATGTAAAAGGGCAAAATAGTCATTTACCGTTTTACGCGTCATATTTTTCTGTACTTCGTTTCGTAATTTGGACTCCATTTTTGAGTCCGGGATGTCAAAGAAAGTTAATTTAGACCTTCTCTGATTTCATTTTAGCTTTAGGGGTACCAGGGGTATTTTGGTCATTTTACCCCTTTACGTGTCTTTATTTTTCGGGACCCCGTCTCGTGTCGTGGACCTCACCATTGGACTTAGAAGGTCCAAAATAGTAAGAATACACTAATAACTTGTTAATTTTTGGTCAAGGGGTATTTTGGTCATTTATCCCTTACGTGTATTTATTTTTCGGGCTCCGTCTCGTAAAACGGACCCTACCATTGATCTCAGAATGTCCAAAATAGTAAAGATACACTATTCATATGCTTAATTTGGACTTCGTTTACTCTATTTATGACCCAAGGGCAAAATAGTCATTTTACTTTATTTATTAAATAATTAAATTAATTATTTAATTATTTAATTATTTTTCCAGGGGTCTAAATGCATAAAACTTCCATAAATTGGGCAACAGTAGGATTGTCCAGAAGTTCTGGGGTCAATCCGCAATTAAGGAAACTATTGGTTTATTTTATTTTTACTTAATTAAATAAACCAAAGGGTTCGGTCCAATTTTAAATGAACCAGTCCGGTTCAGTTGGAAACCAACCGGTTTAGCCGGTCTGCTTACATGTGGCTGACGTCATCATGACGTCAGCCCTATATCTCTTTTTATCTTAACCGACACCCTAAACGGCGTCGTCTCATTTATGCGGTGGCAAGCTCAGAGGCTGCCACCCGTCCCGAGTCCACCCACCGTTTTAAACGGTTCGCGAGTCGACTCGGTCGTCTTCCCCAATTCGACCGACCTGTAACCCTAGTTACAGTTTTCATATTTTTCCTATTTCGTAAATTTTTACTCCACCAAGCTCGACTGTTTTTGTCCTAAATTATCACTAAGACATAACCAATTGATTTGGCATTCATTTGGAGGATTAAAAATGGTTCGTGTGCTCGGTTTTTGACATGATAACCCGAACTGCCATCTCGGTCGTATAGGTTCATTTCTCAATGGTTTTTCATGCTTTTTGGCTTGTTGTGATCCCCTCTTCATGGGGATCAAGTTTTCATTCAAACAATTGGATTTAAATGAAAGTTCATGGGGTTGGGGTTTTGAACCCGTACCTGCAACTCCATTTTTGGAAGGCTTTCCCTTTGATTTTTGATCGCGTACTTAGGTTTTTATAACCCTTAAGACTTTATCTTGAGGTCTTGGTAGGTTAGAACCCATTTAGTTTCACCCATTTCAGACCTGTTATTTTGAAGGTCATCCATGGCAGCCGACCTTGGTTTCATGTTTTTAGGTGCTCTAATACTAGATTTTCATGCTTGGTTCAACTTTAAACGTATATTGAACATCATATAATGAAAACAAACTCTAAAACAGTTCATATCCATTCTATATTTTTAGAGAGAGAAAATACCTATTTTTGATATTCTGTATCCTTCTCTCTCTCTGATTCTCTACTTCTTCTTCCTTTAGCTTCTGATTCTTCCTCTATTCTCTTCTCTGCTTCCTTAAGGTTCAAACATACAAGATATGTATTGGCTTTTCTTTTAAAAAGAAGAAACCGACCTCTCTCTCTCCTCACTTTCTCTCTCTATCTCTACACGTTTGTAGCCCTCATTCTTGATCTTATCATCCCATCTTACACTCCATAATTTCTACTTTTTCATCTTTGGCAACTTACATTAAATGGCCCCTTGATATTTTGTATATTGTATATTATATATATATATATATATATCACACACACACCAACACATGGAAACACACACACACACAGCTCAACCGACACACACACACCTTGTGCACTGTTCATACTTTACACATGTATATCTATATATATATATGTATATAAATATATATGAACAATTAATTATATATAAATACATATATAATGTATTTATGTACATACATGCATACATAATTATACATATACATGCCTTCATGAATTGTATATAAAATAATTATTTTAACTATTTATATATACATACTTATACATGGACATGTGTATATATATATTTTTATACACTTTATATCATACACACAATACACCATAAAGTGTGTGTTTGTGTATTCAAAATTTATTTAATCATAATTAGCGTTAATAATTTCATATTAATAAATAATTAATTATTTAATTAATTATTTCCTTTGGTGTAAATATTTTTACACAAATTTCCTTTAATCTCGAAATACGTGCCATATGACCCGGTATCCCGGGTCGGGATATTACATTCTTCCCTACTTAAAAGAGTTTTGTCCTCAAAACTCAACTACTCATATATCTTAACAATGTTTACGTGTATCATTACTTACTTCCAACTTACTAACATAAAATTTTCAATATCTCGAGTCACGTTTTGGATTCATATCTTTTTAGGGTTTAAGGGTTTCCTTGATCAAGTTGGATAAAGGCAATACTGTGCGTTTTTCAGTTCCCTTAGTTACATGATAAGGTGGCCATTCCTCACCAGTAACAAAAGTCCTGACAGCACACCAGTAACTGTCAAAATCCTCCTTTTCATAATTTTAGTTATCCATCTTCTTCGTTCATGTTTTACTTCTAATCTTTAGACTTTAGACTTTATTTCTTCTTACTTTACTACGAGTCCCATACCCCGCTCTTATTTCATATCATATACTTACATCTCTATTTCATGTCATATACTTATATCTCTATTTCATATACTGCAGGTCCCATACCCTGCCTTCCTATCGTACACGTACTTCTAATAACTTGACTTACTCTAGTGCAGGTCCCATACCCTGCCCTTACATTACATTACGTATCACGTACTTACATATCTAATTCATGAACTGCGAGTCCCATACCTCGCCTTTACATTACATAACGTACTTCGCGTATCTATTTCATATAATGCGGGTCCCATACCCCGCCTTCATATCATAACATATACTTCACATAATCATTTCATATATCGCGGGTCCCATACCCCGCCCTTACTTCATATTACGTACTTCACATATTTAGGTAGCCTAGGACTTACCTAACTCATAATTCTATTTCGAATCTTCTATCGTTACTAAGTTGATCTTAGTCAACCTAGAACTAATCTTAATCATTCTTATCTTAAATTTCAGTCTTTTCCCAAAAGACCTAATACCTAGTGCTCTGATACCATGTTGTCACGACCCGAAACCCACCCTAAGCGGATTGCCGGATCGCGATCGCCGCCCCGAGACCTGAGGGCCCCGAGACAAGGCTCGCATATGCAGCGGTATCGAATAGATGTGCAACATACGTTTTGCGGAAGCGTGAAAAACTTTTTCTTTTCTTTTATCATTTTTAAATTATGCACCTCCGTTCGATACTGCCGCTCCATACATAGCATACATGGTTACACATTCAGAGTATAACTAAAAACTTAAAGACTTATAACATTAATACAATACATGTTTAGTTGCCCTGAGGGCTTAATACATATTCTTACATTGTCTACTAATACAAAATGTACTACTAGAGTTCATAGGTTTCTGAAGAGAAACTACTTAAACATATCTTCCCAAAATCAGCAGATTCATCATCAACGTCCTCAAGTCAAGACTGCTGCTAATTACCTGAAAGGGGGGGTCCGAACAAAGTCCGGGTAAGCTAATCTAAGCTTGTGAGCAATTCCAGCATTCGTCATGGGGTTTTCAATTAGCAGTGGTTTAGTACATAAGAGTTTGTAAAATAATCACCGCCAATTGTTCGTATACTTTGAATACAGAATATATGTATTCCTTAAATCATGTAGCTTTGAAACATTAAAAGTATTCAAGCTAAACTCATACTTTGTCAATAGAGTATATAACTCAAAACATATTACATTTCGTAAAACAATAGCTTTGAAACATTTTAAGTATTCAAGCTATACTTATACTTCGTCAAATAGAGTATGTAACTCAAAACATATTTCATATCATGTATTTCTTAAATAGAGTATATAAAACTCAACATATGCATATTGAAAATGAGAGTAAAAACTTGCTTCCATTTTCAAACCATTTATCATCTTATCACTTCCATTAGTGGAATCCGTTTCGAACCGGAGTCCCATATTACTTATCTATGGAGATATCTCATTTGCCTGGGGGATTAGATCCTGCTACCGGGCATTTCACATGACAGGTCAATGAGTTACAATAAGAACCCAAAATACTGACTATGTGGGTTTTTGACAGGTCAATGGGATCCGAAGAAACCCAAAATACTGCCTGTGTGCTTATGCACCATTATCTTATAAAACATTTTTCATGTGACTTGTCTCATAGATACTTTTCATAAATTCGTAAATAACATTCGTATACTTGAAATAAGCAAATTCAGAATATTTAACAATAATTGCATTTTAACTAGACATGCTAAAAAGTATTTGAAGGAAAAACTGTTGCAGAAACCAATCACTAAGCATGTCACAATGAATTTCTAAAATAGAACAATTAAAAACTGAATCATGTAAATACTGAATTTGAAACTTCAAATACTTCATATCTTATACTTAAAACCCTTTTTAAATCATGGAGTCAAATTTCCAATTCAAACACAGGGTTACTCACCTTGGTTCTTTAGGGTTAGTGCTAAAAATGCGCTTTCCCACTTTCCTGGTAGTTCCTAAGAACAATTCATAAACATCTCATCAACTTCACATTCATTGTAATATCATCATGATATTCCTTAACTTATGCTTAAATCGTATTAGATCCTAAAACGATTTCGTAATTTCGTATGTACTTAATGTAACTTGTATTCTTAACCTATGACACAATTTAATGTGTTAGAAATTGAATCTATTTCAATTTATACTCTTCTGGGAGTTCCATTAACTTTAATTTAAAGTTATTTATTTGACGTGTTTACGTGTCGTGTCTTTTCGTATTTCGTTTCTTGTACTTGCCTTAGTATTAGTACTTTGGCATCATTTCAATTCATAGTCATCTAACAGATGCTATTCATCAAATTTTATGTCTTTTTATTTTAGACATTTCTTTAGGTCGAATAGACTCTACCATTGAGTCCGGAGTGTCCAAGAAAGTCGGTTTAGGCTTTCGTAACATTTAATTCGGATTGTTATATGTAAAAGGGCAAAATAGTCATTTACCGTTTTACGCGTCATATTTTTCTGTACTTCGTTTCGTAATTTGGACTCCATTTTTGAGTCCGGGATGTCAAAGAAAGTTAATTTAGACCTTCTCTGATTTCATTTTAGCTTTAGGGGTACCAGGGGTATTTTGGTCATTTTACCCCTTTACGTGTCTTTATTTTTCGGGACCCCGTCTCGTGTCGTGGACCTCACCATTGGACTTAGAAGGTCCAAAATAGTAAGAATACACTAATAACTTGTTAATTTTTGGTCAAGGGGTATTTTGGTCATTTATCCCTTACGTGTATTTATTTTTCGGGCTCCGTCTCGTAAAACGGACCCTACCATTGATCTCAGAATGTCCAAAATAGTAAAGATACACTATTCATATGCTTAATTTGGACTTCGTTTACTCTATTTATGACCCAAGGGCAAAATAGTCATTTTACTTTATTTATTAAATAATTAAATTAATTATTTAATTATTTAATTATTTTTCCAGGGGTCTAAATGCATAAAACTTCCATAAATTGGGCAACAGTAGGATTGTCCAGAAGTTCTGGGGTCAATCCGCAATTAAGGAAACTATTGGTTTATTTTATTTTTACTTAATTAAATAAACCAAAGGGTTCGGTCCAATTTTAAATGAACCAGTCCGGTTCAGTTGGAAACCAACCGGTTTAGCCGGTCTGCTTACATGTGGCTGACGTCATCATGACGTCAGCCCTATATCTCTTTTTATCTTAACCGACACCCTAAACGGCGTCGTCTCATTTATGCGGTGGCAAGCTCAGAGGCTGCCACCCGTCCCGAGTCCACCCACCGTTTTAAACGGTTCGCGAGTCGACTCGGTCGTCTTCCCCAATTCGACCGACCTGTAACCCTAGTTACAGTTTTCATATTTTTCCTATTTCGTAAATTTTTACTCCACCAAGCTCGACTGTTTTTGTCCTAAATTATCACTAAGACATAACCAATTGATTTGGCATTCATTTGGAGGATTAAAAATGGTTCGTGTGCTCGGTTTTTGACATGATAACCCGAACTGCCATCTCGGTCGTATAGGTTCATTTCTCAATGGTTTTTCATGCTTTTTGGCTTGTTGTGATCCCCTCTTCATGGGGATCAAGTTTTCATTCAAACAATTGGATTTAAATGAAAGTTCATGGGGTTGGGGTTTTGAACCCGTACCTGCAACTCCATTTTTGGAAGGCTTTCCCTTTGATTTTTGATCGCGTACTTAGGTTTTTATAACCCTTAAGACTTTATCTTGAGGTCTTGGTAGGTTAGAACCCATTTAGTTTCACCCATTTCAGACCTGTTATTTTGAAGGTCATCCATGGCAGCCGACCTTGGTTTCATGTTTTTAGGTGCTCTAATACTAGATTTTCATGCTTGGTTCAACTTTAAACGTATATTGAACATCATATAATGAAAACAAACTCTAAAACAGTTCATATCCATTCTATATTTTTAGAGAGAGAAAATACCTATTTTTGATATTCTGTATCCTTCTCTCTCTCTGATTCTCTACTTCTTCTTCCTTTAGCTTCTGATTCTTCCTCTATTCTCTTCTCTGCTTCCTTAAGGTTCAAACATACAAGATATGTATTGGCTTTTCTTTTAAAAAGAAGAAACCGACCTCTCTCTCTCTTCACTTTCTCTCTCTATCTCTACACGTTTGTAGCCCTCATTCTTGATCTTATCATCCCATCTTACACTCCATAATTTCTACTTTTTCATCTTTGGCAACTTACATTAAATGGCCCCTTGATATTTTGTATATTGTATATTATATATATATATATATATCACACACACACCAACACATGGAAACACACACACACACAGCTCAACCGACACACACACACCTTGTGCACTGTTCATACTTTACACATGTATATCTATATATATATGTATATAAATATATATGAACAATTAATTATATATAAATACATATATAATGTATTTATGTACATACATGCATACATAATTATACATATACATGCCTTCATGAATTGTATATAAAATAATTATTTTAACTATTTATATATACATACTTATACATGGACATGTGTATATATATATTTTTATACACTTTATATCATACACACAATACACCATAAAGTGTGTGTTTGTGTATTCAAAATTTATTTAATCATAATTAGCGTTAATAATTTCATATTAATAAATAATTAATTATTTAATTAATTATTTCCTTTGGTGTAAATATTTTTACACAAATTTCCTTTAATCTCGAAATACGTGCCATATGACCCGGTATCCCGGGTCGGGATATTACACCGTATAACTTGCCACCGTGAAAATGTATGAAAGAACCATTTATTTTCATGTCATTACTTATTCCAAGGCCGACTCCTGGTAATGAAATTGATGTGTTCTTACGTCCTTTAGTGGACGAGTTGAAGGAATTGTAGGAGGTTGGAGTAGAGGCATACGATGTCTCTAAGAATAAGACATTTCAATTGCATACAGCGTTACTGTGGACCATAAATGACTTTCCAGCATACACGAACTTGTCTGAGTGGAGCACTAAGGGGTATCTGGCATGTCCAGTTTGCAATAAGGATGCATGCTCCCTATATTTGTCCAATGGAAAGAAGATATGCTACATGTGCCATCGTCATTTTCTACCGTTATCACATGGCTGGTGAAATCGGCAGAAGCATCTGTTTGATGGAAAAATTAAGCGCAGATTGTCACCTCTATTATTATTTGGGAAAGACGTGTTAGCGCAATTGGCATTCATCCAACCAGTGAGGTTTGGGAAGATACCGAGTACTAAGAAGAGGAAGCGTACAAACGTGGAGTTAAATTGGATGAAGAATAGCATATTTTCTGATTTGCTATACTGGGAGACCCTTAAGTTGAGGCACAATTTGGATGTTATGCATATCGAGAAGAACATCTGTGATAATGTGCTAAAAACTTTAATGAACATTAAAGGGAAGACGAAGGATACTATTAAAGCTCGGTTGGACTTGTAGGAGCTGAGAATACGGAAAGAGTTGCACCTAAGACGTAACGATGATAAATCTATCGTGCCTCCTACATGTTATATGTTATCATCCGATGAGCGAATGAAGATTTACGAGTGGTTTAAATTAATGAAATTCTCAAATGGATATGCATCGAATATATCTCTATGTGTAACTGTTAAAGATGGAAAAAATATCCAGATTGAAAAGCCATGACTGCCATGTCCTTTTACAATGACTTCTTCTTATTGTAATATATGGATATCTCACCGATGACATATCAATGACATTGATTGAGTTGGACTACTTCTTTAGAGAATTAAGTGCGAAGACATTGAAGTTGGAAGTACTAGAAAAGCTCGAAAGGGACATTGTCGTGATCTTCTGCAAGTTGAAAAAGATTTTTCCTCCAGCTTTCTTTGATGTAATGGTCCACTTAGCTATGCATTTGCTGCATGAGGCAAAAATTAGCGAACCAATCCAATACCGTTGGATGTATCCAATAGAAAGGTACATTAAATTTTAAGAATTGTCTTATCTATCCATCCTAACTATTTTAATTTATAACTGATTAATTATTAAAATAGATATTTGCACACATTGAAGCAATATATGGGTAACAAAACATGACCGGAATGGTCAATTGCTGAGGCTTGCATTGATGCTAAATGTCTCATGTTCTGCTCTATGCATCTTAAAGATATTGAGACAAGGTTTAATCGTGAAGATCGAAATTCTGATAAATGTCCAAGGTAGCAATGAACTAGCTTTGTGGTGTTTAATCAGAATGTGCGGCCAATAGGTGCCCGTATCTATGAATGGTATCATCCTGAAGACTTTGAAAAAGCTCACTATACAGTGCTCAACAATTGTGATGAGACATTACCATATTTTAAGTGAGTTTATCGAAATCATTGCAATACTACGTTGGTACATAAATGTAAGTTACATATAACATATCTGATCTTGTGCAATGAGCATACGACTGAGCTTCAGAGAGAATATGTTACTGATACTGATTAGAGCAAAGACAACAAGATTTATTTCCAAAGTGGTTCGGAGAACGTGTAAGAATAGGTTTCAATTAATTATAATTGAATTAGTTAATTCATTTGTATTCAATTAATTTTATACTTGTATTGAATTAATAGATGAAGCTATTAAACCACCAACAATTTCTTGAGGCGTACGATCAATTATGTTCCTTGGCATGTGGCCCTAATCAAAGGATATCCCACTACACCGGTTTAATTGTTGATGGTGTTCGATTTCACATGAGGGAACATAAGGTCAGCCGGTGAACACAGAATAGCAGTGTCCTTATTTATGGAAATTATGAAGTAAGACAAATTATAGAGTACTGTGGTGTTTTATAAGATATCATACAGTTACATTATTACTTCGTTCATTTTGTGTATTTATTTAAATGTGATTGGTGGGATGTAAGTAACAAGAAGACTGGAATGCAGATCTTTAAGCACTTCATAAGTGTTAATACATCACGTACGGCATTTAAAGATGATCTGCATATATTGGCATCTCAAGCAAAATAAGTTTTCTATTTGAAGGACACAAAAATCATAGGTGATTGGTATGTTGTCTAAGAAATAAAGTCTAAAAATGTTTATGATGTACTAGAAGTTGAAGATGGAGATGAAGATTTGGAGAGGATTGAGGAGGTACTATCAGAAGAGTCTCAATATGCCTACGATGGTATTGTCCGCCATGATCAAGAAGATGTTACTTCGTATCGGTTGAATAGAACTGATGTAGAACTAGATCATGTCATAGCTTCCGATGTCACTAATACCACACAGTTAGATCCAAGGGATGTAACTTTCATTAATGATGATGATGACAAGGAAAGTGATTTTGATGATGATACATTGTTAGAGTGAATGAAGAAGTTTTAAAACAGATGATGATACAGACTTAGATTAATAATTATAATAGGTGTTACATGTATTAGGATCAAGTGTAATGGATTTTCAATTTTATGATGTAATGGATATTCAATTTTATGTTGTAATGGGTATTCATTTTTATGATGTAATGGATTTTCATTTTTATGATGTAATGAAATTTTATTTTTAAACTTTCTTTTTAGATATGGTTGGACCATCATCATGCAGACGCATAGCCTAGACAGACCCATCGACCCCTTATCCTTTATCTACAGGGTCGCCCGATCCTGCCGTCAATGGTATGCATAGTTTCCCTTTTTATTAATGATTATATAAATATGGTACTAATTGTTTCTATTTTATTTCTTCCAAAGCTTCGGCCACCACCTCTAGACTAGGGCACGATAGGTCGAAGAACCGTAGATTGCATGTTCAGATGGAGGCAGCAGGGGGCGCGACTTCGAATTGAGATACCTCTGAGCTTGCTAAAGCCCGTCGGTGGGTGGGCACAGCAGTTCACCACTGAGGTTGGCATCATTTGTCGACTATGCGCCCTACTTCATATTAGTGACTGGAGTCTCATCACTAACGAGGAGCGATGGGATATTCATGCGCATATCCTAGTATGTCTTTTATTATTGTATTCAACTAAATTTTAACATATCTAACGAAGTAATGTTTTGACAATGAAATGCTTTACATGAGAAGTTTGACATCGATCTCCACCTGCCTCATGTCGTAAAGGTAATGGACCATTACTTGGGAGTCCGTTTCAGGGATTATCGACACAAGCTCCACATACATTACAAGGCAGAGGTGGCAGCCAGTAGAGAGCCTCGCGACAGACCCTATAGATAGGTAACGATGGAGGATTGGATGTTACTATTCGACTAGTTCGCTAGTAATGCATTCCAGGTAAAAATTGTCAAAATTAATTTTGTTGTATAATAAATCATTGTCATTTATACTAACCTTCTTTGTTTTGGCCAAGTATAGGAACTTAGCAACAAAAATAGCGAGATCAGAAGCAAGCAAAAGGTGACCCACTGTAGTGGATCACGATCTTTTGTTAGATATAGGCATGAGATGGTAAGTTAATAAATGTATCAAGTTCTTATTGTATAATCTTTTTATGAAATCAATCTTCACAAGCTATTGTTTATTTGCTGCAGTGAGACCAAGAGACCGGTGCACCACCCAACCCTATTGATTTGTGGCACAGGACGCACTACAGCCCCGAGAAGGATTATACTGGGCCTGAAGCTCAACAGCTTTATGTAAGTTATTTATGTATATATAGCAGTATTACTAATTTAATACTAATCTAAAGTTATAAAAGTAGTAACATATATTTATGTTTTCATAGAAGGAAATGGTCCGACTACATGCTTAGCCGACCCTTGAAGGTAAGCATCAACCGACCGATGACCAGATACAGGAGACTGTTCTGGGCAGGAAGTGTGGATATGTGCATGGCTTAGGGAGTGGAATGCAGCCGACAGCATCGTCCACTATCGTCGAGAGCGATGCTAGGTTTCACGAAGCCACCTAGAAAGCTAAGGCAGTTGAGAGATGGAATGCACAACTAGAGCAGATGATGACAAAGCTCCAAGCTCACACAATGCAACCAGAGACTCTTATATAGACAGTCCTCAGCCAACGGGGAGGCTCTATTCAGCCTTGGTAAGTTTTTAAAATTAATTACTTTGGTGGATTTATTATTTATAGAAAATGTTACGTAAAAACAAAAAAAATCAAATTTCATCCTAACAGCCTAGAAACTGCATGACACACTTCAAATATGAAAATAGTGTCACGACCCGAAACCCAGCCTGTGCCGATCTCGCATCCCGACCGCCACCCTCAGGCCTAGGGACCTTAGGGCGAAGACTCGCATAAGCAGTGGTATCGGATAGATGTGCGACATGTGATTGCGGAAGCGTGAAAAACTTTTTTCTTTTCTTTTCTTATTTTTAATTTACGTACATCCATCCGGTACTGCCGCTCTTTACATAACATACATGATTTAACATTCAGAGTATAATTAAAAACTTAAAGACTTTATAATAATACATGTTTAATTGCCCCGTGGGGCTTATACATAACAGGGTACCACTTTACTAATACAAATTTCACACTTAAAGTTCGTAGTGTTAGACAAGAGAACTACTTAAACATAACTTCCAAAAACAGCAGATTCATCATCATCGTCCTCTAATCAAGACTGCTGCTAATCACCTGAAAGGGGGATCCGAACAAAGTTCAGGTAAGCTAATCTAAGCTTGTGAGTAATTCCAGTATTCGTCATGGGGTTTCAATTAGTAGTGGTTTTTAGTATATAAGAGTTCGTAAAACATTCACTGCCAATTGCTTGTATACTTGAACATAAAACATATGCATTTCTTAAAACAGATAGCTTTGAAACATTTAAAGTATTCAAGCTAAACTCGTACTTCGTCAAATAGAATATATAACTTGAAACATATGCATTTCATAAAACAGATAGCTTTGAAACATTTAAAGTATTCAAGCTATACTCGTACTTTGTCAAATAGAATATATAACTCGAAACATATGCATTTCATAAAACAGATAGCTTTGAAACATTTAAAGTATTCAAGCTATACTTATACATATGAACTTCAAAACATATAGCATAACATGTATTTCTTAAATAGAGTATATAAAAACTCAAACATATGCATAGTGAAAATAGGGGTAAAAACCTGCTTCCATTTTCAAATCATTTGTCATCTTATCACTTTCATTAATGGAATCCGTTTCGAACCAGACTCCCATTTTACGTATAAATGAAGATATCTTATGCTTGGGGGATTAGATCCTGCTCCCTGGCATTTTACAGGGCAATTGAATTCCGGAGAACCCAAAATCCTACCTATTTTATAGGACAGCTGAAAACTCAGAATCCTGTCTAAGTGCTTATGCACCATTTATCTTGCATTTAAAATACATTTAACATATGAGTATGTCAAATAGATATTTCTCGTGAACACTTTAAAATATAACATTCATAACTTCGTGATAAACATTCGTATACTTAAATATGCAAACTCAGAATATTTAACAAGATTTGTATTTTAACTCAGACATGCTGAAAACACATTTTTGAGAAAACTGTAAAGAAAACATTTACTAAACATGTCACAATAGGGTTTATAAGAACAGAAATAATTTAAAACTGAAATCATGTAATATACTGAATTTGGAATTCAAATATTTCGTATCTTTTGAACTTAAAACATTTTCAAATCCATGGAGTTAAATCTCCACTTCAAATACAGGGTTACTCTCCTTGGTCCTTTAGGGTTAGTGCTAATAATGCGCTTTCCTACTTTCCTTGTAGTTCTGAAGAATAATTCATAAACATCTCATCAACTTCACATTCATTGTAATATCATCTCGATATTCCTTCACTTATGCTTAAATCGTATTAGATCCTAAAACGATTTCATAATTTCATATGTACTTAACTTAACTCGTACTCTTAACTTATGACACAATTTAATGTGTTAGGAATTGAATTCATTTCAATTTATACTCTTCTAGTAGCTCCATTAACTTTAATTTAAATTTATTTACTTCACATATTTACGTGTCATGTCTTTTCGTAATTCATTTCCTCGTATATGCCTTATATTAGTATTTTGGCATTACTTTAATTTATAGTCATCTGACAGATACTATTCATCAAATTTTATGTCTTTTTATTTTTGACATCTCTTTTGGCCGAATAGACTCTACCATTGAGTCTGGAGCGTCGAAGAAAGTCAGTTTAGGCTTTCCTAAAATTTAATTTGGACTTTTGTATGTAAAAGGGCAAAATGGTCATTTATCTATTTACGTGTCATATTTTTCTGTACTTCGTTTCGTAATTTGGACCTCACCATTGGACTCAGAAGGTCCGAGATAGTAAGAATACACTAATAACTTGTTAATTTTGGATAAGGGGTATGTTGGTCATTGACCCCTTTACGTGTCTTTATTTTTCGGGCCCTGTCTCGTGAAACGGACCCTACCATTGGCTTCAGAATATCCTAAATAGTAAAAATTTACTATTTATATGTCTGATTTGGACTTTATTTGCTTCATATATGACCTAGGGGCAAAATAGTAATTTTGCTTTATTTATTAAATAATTAAATTAATTATTTAATTATTTTTCTAGGGGTGTAATTGCATAAAATTCTTATCAGTTGGGCCATAGTGGAAATTCCAAAAGTTCTGGGGTCAATCCGCAAATAGGAAAAGTTTTGGTTCATTAGATTTAATTTAAAACAGAAAACTAGTGGGTTCGGTTGAAGTTTAAGTGAACCGGTCCAGTCCGTTCGTAAGCCAACCGGTTTAGCCGATTTTATATGTAATGCTGACATCAGGATGACGTCAGCCCTAAAGTTTTAAATTTAAAATTAAAACATTGCCGTTTCAAATAACCCGTAACTCATTTGGATCCTAATATTACCCAGACCCGAAGTCCGACCCGAACAGTGTCATCTTCCCCACGAAGGTCGACACTGTTCATCATAAACCCTAATTTTTACAGTCGATATTTTGTGGCATATCTCAACCCTATTTCTTCTGTTTTCTTTTCCAAATGTCTTTTAGGACTCTAAGGTATGTTTTTACATCGCTTTAGAGCTTCGAGTTTATCTCAGAGGCTCGGTTTAGGTCGCGATAACCAGACCTGTAATACCCACAGTTCATGCTCATTTCTTGATCATTTTCAATGAGGTTAGGCTTGTTTCGTTCCTTAGTTAAAGGGGTTTCATATTTCATTCATAAAGGTAGGTTTAATCTCATGTTTTTGAGATTTGTTTTGAAAACCCGAAACTGAAATTTGATTTCTGAAGGGCTTCCTTTAGGATTCTTGATCGCGGGTAAGTGTTTTTGGAATGCTTATAAGGTCCACATGAACTCTCTATACACCAAACACAGTTTGGTGATGAGGAAATCAAACCTACTGTAAGCAAGGTCTTCAATGGCGGTTTTCATAGGTTTGCACTTTTTGATTTGTTTAAAGCTCTAATTTCATGCTCACTCTTGATAAAACATGTTATAAACATCATATTTACACTAACAATGCTTAAATAGTTCATACGTAGGGAAATTTTCTAGAGAGAAAAAAAAAACATGAAGAGTTTGAATTTACCTGTTTCAGTGGTCTCTCTCTCTCTTTCCTTTCTACTTCCGATTCTTCTTCTTAGCTTCTTAGTTTCTCCTTCCTTGTTTTCTTTTGAAATAATTAAGCATGAAATGCATGCACCCTTCTTATAAAATTTCCACTGCCATCTCTCTCTCTCTCTCTCTCTCTCTCTCTCTCTCTCTCTCTCTCTCTCTCTACCTCATAACCCTACTCCATAGCCCTCATCAATCCTTCTTACAACTTTAAATTCTGCTTTTTGAATCCTTCCCCTTTACATTTAATTCTTGTAAGATATTTTTGTATATAATATATATATATATTACTACACACACTCACATATGAAGACACACACATATTGCCGACACACACACACACACACACCACTGTTTACATATATACATATATATTTTTATTTCATTTATGCATATATACATGCATGCATACTTGGTTACATATACATATACACACTACACCTTCCATGTAGTGTAATGTGTGTTTAATTTATTTAATTACAATTAAAACTAATTATTTCATATAATTATTTATTTATTTATTTAATTAATTAATTATTCTCTTTGAGTGTAAATATTTTTACACTAATTTCTTTAATCTCGTAATACGTGTCATATGATCCAGTATTTTTGGGTCGGGGTATTACAAATAGACTTGCATGAACTTACTTAATTTCATCGGTTCTAATGACCATTTAAAACTTATGTAACTTTCCGCTCCAACAAGGCCCATTTTAGGCTTTTGATGGATCAAAATGCCATATATTGGCCTACCAACCTCGAAACCCCATCACACACCTCACAACTGATAAAATAGACTTGTATGACCTTACGGCACTCGGATCGGATGCCCGGTTTGAAACTTATACAAGTTTATGCTCCAAAAAGGTCCAATTGGGGGTTTTGACAGACCAAAATTCTGGATATCAGCATACCGACCCCGAAACCCCATCACACACCACAAAAATGATAAAATAGACTTGCACAAACTTACGACACTCGATTCGAATGCTTGGTTTGAAACTTATACAAGTTTATGCTCCAAAAAGGTCCAATTTGGGGTTTTGACTGACTAAAATTTTGGATATCGGCCTACCAACTCTGAAACCCCATCACATACCTCACAAATGATAAAATAGGCTTTTACAAACTTACAGCACTCGGTTCGAATGCCCAGTTTGAAACTTATGCAAGTTTATGCTCCAAAAAGGTCTAATTTGGGGTTTTGACGGACCAAAATGTTGGATATCGGCCTATTGACCCCAAAATCCCATCACACACCTCAAAAATGATAAAATAGACTTGCACAAACTTACGGCACTTGGTTCAGATGCCCAGTTTAAAACCTTTACAAGTTTTTGCTCTAAAAGAGCCCATTTTACAATTTTAACGGACCAAAATTCCAAATATCAGCCTACTGACCCTGAAACTCCATCACACACCTCACAAATGATAAAATAGACTTACACGAACTTACATCACTCGATTCAAATCACTGGTTTCAAACTTATGTAATTTTTCACTCCAAAAAGCCTTATTTGGGGGTTTTAACAGACCAAAACATCGGATATCAGCCTAACTACCTCGAAACCCTATCCCATACCTCACAAATGATAAAATAGACTTTCACAAACTTACGGCACTCCGTTCAGTTGCCCGGTTTGAAACTTATGTAAGTTTCTGCTCCAAAAAGGCCCAATTTGGGTTTTGACGGACCAAAATGCCGAATATCAGCCTACCGGACCCCAAAACCCCATCACACACCTCAAAAATGATAAAATAGACTTGCACAAACTTACGGCACTTGGTTCAAGTCAGCGGTTTGAAACTTATGCAAGTTTCTGCTCCAAAATGGCTCAATTTAGGGTTTTGACAAACCAAAATTTCAGATATCAACTACACAAAAACCCTTATCACACAACTCAAGAATGATAAATAGACTTACACAAACTTACGGCACTCAGGTCGGGTCACCAGTTTGAAACTTATGCAAGTTTCTACTCCAAAAAGCCCCAATTTGGGGTTTTGACGGACCAAAATGTCGAATATCGGCCTAACTACCCCCGAAACCCCATCACACACCACAAAAATGATAAAAATACACTTTCACAAACTTACGACACTTAGTTCGGATCACCGATTTCAAACTTATGTAACTTTTCGCTCCAAAAAGCCCCATTTTGGTGTTTTAACGGACCAAAACACCGGATATCGGCCTAACTACTCCTAAACCCCATCACACACCTCACAAATGATAAAATAGACTTGCACAAACTTACAGCACTTGGTACAGGTCACTAGTTTGAAACTTATGCAAGTTTCTGCCCCAAAAAGGCTCAATTTGGAGTTTTGACGGACCAAAATGTCAAATATCGGCCTAACTACCCCCGAAACCCTATCACACACCTCAAAAATGATAAAAATACACTTTCTCAAACTTACGGCACTCAGTTCGGATCACCGATTTCAAACTTATGTAACTTTCCGCTCCAAAAAGCCCTATTTTGGTGTTTTGACGGACCAAAACACCGGATATTGGCCTTACTACTCCTAAACCCCATCACACACCTCACAAATGATAAAATAGACTTGCACAAACTTACGGCACTCGGTTCGGATCACCCGTTTCAAACTTATGCAACTTTTCGCTCTAAATAGCCCCATTTTGGGGTTTTAACTAACCAAAACACTGGATATCGGTGTAACTACCCCAAAAACCCATCCCATACCTCAAAATGATAAAATATACATGAAAAAACTTATGGCACTCAGTTCAAATCACCGGTTTGAAACTTATGCAAGTTTTTGCTCTAAGAAGGCCCATTATGGGGTTTTGACGAACCAAAATCCTGGATGTCGGCCTACCGACTCCCAAAACCCATCACACACCTTACAAATGATACAATAGACTTGCACGAACTTACGGCACTCGGTTCGGATCACCGGTTTCAAACTTATGCAACTTTTTACTCCAAAAAGCCTATTTTGGGGTTTTGACGAACCAAAATGTCGGATATCAGGCTACAGACCCTGAAACCCCATCACACACCTCAAAAATGATAAAATAGACTTTCATGAAGTTACGTCACTCGGTTCGGATCACCGGTTTGAAACTTCTGCTCCAAAAAGGCCCATTTTGGGGTTTTGACGGACCAAAATATTGGATATCAACATAACGAGCCCAAAACCCCATCACACACCTCAAAAATGATAAAATAGGCTTGCACAAACTTATGACACTCGGTTTGGGTCACCGGTTTGAAACTTACGCTAGTTTCTGCTGCCAAAAAAACCTAATTTGAGGTTTTGACGGACCAAAATGTCGGATATCAACCTAACTACCCTAAAACCCCATCACACACCTCAAAAATGATAAAATAAACTCACATGAACTTACGACACTCGGTTCGGATCACCAGTTTGAAACTTATGCAAGTTTATTCTCTGAAAAGGCCCATTTTGGGGTTTTGACGAACCAAAATGCCGGATATTGGTATAACTATCCTAAAACCCCATCACACACCTCACAAATAACAAAATAGACTACCACAAACTTAAGGCACTCAGTTTGGATCACTGATTTGTAACTTATGCTACTTTATGCCGATCTTACTATTTATGCATGCAAAAAAACATATATTCATCTCCTATGTTCATATATATTTAATAAGTGTTTTAATATATATCATTTGATCTTTATTTCAGATTGGTCAGGATTATTGTGCCGCTTGTCTTTCTGTTCTACATTGGGATTTACTATTCTCATTTGTTTTTTTTTCTTTTCATGGACATCTGTAATTACATTTTCTGAGACAATCTTTTATTTTTGTATTTATTGATAAATTCTACTTTTACAATTGTAAGTAATTAGTATAATATATATATATATGAATGTATTTTTCTTTTAATATATTTATTTCAGAATGTTTGGATTTTATTGTATATCAAGATAATTGATACAGGTTTTAAACATAAATAAAACAAAAAAAAAAAAACAAATAATTCAGGTCAAAATATGCCCAAAAAAAAAACTTTTAGCGACGCACAGAAAGGCGTCGCTAAAAGACTCAAAAATTAGTTTTTAGTGACGCTTCACAATAATCGCTATCAATATACTATTAGCAACGTATTGAGAGCGTCGCTAAATAATTCTAAAAATATACTATTAGCGACGCAGCCCTAGTCATCGCTAAAAAATGCCAATAAACTATTTGCGACGCCCGAGGAGCGTCGCTAGAGGTCCAAATTAGCGACTCCCATTGCGTCCTATGTATAGCATTCGCGACTCCCCCACCTGATTATTCGCTACACCTTTTGAACGTCACTAATAGTTACCTTTACCGACGCATACAAGTGTGCATGTCACTAATAGTATTAGTGACACAAATATTCGCAATGCCTCTAGCGACGCCTACGTGGGGGTCGCGAAATGGTTTTAGCGTCACATATTTCTATTATTAGCAACGCTTGTGAGCGTCGCTAAAAGTGGCTTTTCCTGTAGTGCTCGTTTCAAGCAATGCAGATTAAGTGCTTAAAGGATGAAGCGAATCGTTTTGCTAGACAGGTTTTTTACTAAAGATGGATTATCAAACTTTTGCAATGTAAATTTAGACGTATTATTAGTCAACTAGTTCAGTTGTATAAGCTAAACATACTCATTAACACCTTTTTTTAATGGAAACTAGATTATTCTGAGACAATGGTTTAACTGACTAATCAGATTTAGTGGTTTACTTTATGAAAAAAAAAATTACTGCATTTGATCAATGGTAATTAGAAGATGATTTGATCATGGAAAGGCCTTAGTGGTCGATCACAGACCCCTAATCCACACAAGGTGAGTTTTGGGTTGTGATACTTGTGGTAACTTAATTGCTCGTGTGAAAATGTCCAAGAATATGATGTTTTCTTTGAATATCCAAAATGATGCATTAAAATGTTTGAGTGTTGTTGTGAAAGACAAGGCTTGGTTATGGCACTTGAGGTTTAAACATCTTAATTTTGGTGGTTTGAAGCTTTTGTCAAGCAAGAACATAGTAAGAGGCTTGCCCCATATTTATAATCTAAATGAAGTTTGTGAAATTTGTATTCTCGACAAGCATCTAGATCAAGCTTTGCTAAAGAAGGAAAATAAAGAGCATCAAAGTCGCTAAAGCTTGTGCACACTGGTCTGTGTGGTCCATTGAAACCTATGTCCAATGGGAAGACTAGATACTTCCTCGCATTTATTGATGACTACAGTCGAAAGACATGGGTGTATTTTCTCAAAAGGAAGTTCGAGGTGTTCAATGTCTTCAAGGAATTCAAAGCTCTTATTGCCAAGTGGTTACTACATCAAGACACTACTATCTTATCAAGGTGGTGAATATATATCTGATGCCTTCGAAAACTACTTCAAAGAGCATGGGATCAAGCATCAAGTGACGCCATTCTATAAGCCACAATTGAATGGTGTTGGTGAAAGAAATAATTATTATCTTGGATATGGCGAGGAGCATGTTGAAAGGAAAGAGTTTGCCTAAAGAATTTTAGGCAGAAGCTGTCGCTTATGTTATTTATCTGTTGAATCGATGTCTAACCAAAAGTCTTCCCACTTAAAGCGAGTCAACCCGCTTATTGACCAAGTGAACTTGAGTCTGGTTCAAATTAATTGGGCGAGTCTACTTAGTAAAGTTGTCATCTTCCATCGCCATTGTTACTATTCAAGAAAATCCTAATTTTTTTTTATCTCTATTTTGTGTAATTTCTCCTTACTATTCTGCCTCTTCTTGATTCCAATCGACTTCTAAGACATCAAAAGGCCTTTTGGTAATGGTTTGGAGGCTCTAATTAAGCTTATAAGCTTGGTTCGACTTCCATGGTCGAGACTTGCAAGTGAGCTTTTCTTGCTCGATTGTTGATCATTTTTCTTTGTTTTTGTTATGTTGGTAACCATTTTTCATTTTCATCAATCCTAGCTCAAAAATTCTCAATTGGTGTTCGATTTAAAGCTTTTAGGTTTTTGGATTGTAACTTGCAATTTGGTTTTTCAAGCTCATCTTTGAGCCTCGTACCTTGGTTTTTATGGCATTGTTTTCAATTTTACTTCTAGCTAATGAGCCAGCCTTAGTTCTAAGTTTAGTTAAGGTCGAACCAAACTCACTTGGTCATGGTCCATCCATGGTGTTTTAACTATGCATGCATGTTTTTGGGGTCTCTCAGAACCCATTTACATGTCTAGATAGCTTAAAAGTAATACAAAAACTAAAAGACATGGAAAGAATGAGGATTCTAACATGTTTGAAGCTTTGTTCGCTGATTGTTTCTGTTTCTTTCTACTTTCTCTCTCTAGGCTGCTTCTTTTTCTCTTTTTCACCCACGGTTTCACACACACACACTCTCTCTCTCTCTCTCTGTATTCTTGTGTTGATCTAGAAAGGGCTAAGCTACTAAGGCTGGAAGCTATATACAGAGGATTTTGATGCTAAAAATAGGGTGTCAACTATTAGGAGGAAATTTTCATGACCAATCTCTTTCAAGATGAAGCATAGATTGAGAATGACTATTTTCAGTCTTTTAGTAGTGGAGAACTCGAACCTTTTTCTGATTTCATGCAGGAATTTCTCCCATTATATATTGATATACCATAAAAGAGCAGGCCAATCAGCACTTGACACGTATGATCATAAATCCAACTCATGCTCGGCTAACTCAGCTCTCGCTCAGCCAATGACTAAGAGCTCGAGCATCCAGATCAGCACAAAAGGTCGGAAGTGACCGAACATATGCCTTCAAAGCACATATATCCGGACAAGGATCTCAGATTTGATTACAGGATCCAGACCAACACTCCAGACCTCGTCACCGCCTTAGCGGATGCCGAGCAGGGAATAAGGAAGCAATCCTCAACAAGGAAACAGTCTTTAACAAGGGAACTACCATCTAGGGTTATCTCTATGCAATATTCCACAAGGTAACTGCAATCTCCGATGATCAAATCCCTACATTCATGGCTCCGAATCCTAATCAACTTAGGAAGGCCACGGTCTATAAATTAAACTCTAAAGGTACGCTTTATTTTCATGCTCATTCTTTTGGCTTTCAATACAGTCTTTCAATTCCTTTTACTTACTTAAGCATCGGAGCGGCTACCGCCGGAGCCAATCCGGTGGTCCTCTGATCGTCTTTCTGAGTGTTCTACATGTCACGGAGCCCATACTTATTGCGAGTCGAAAAGTGCAGCATCATATATATATATATATATATATATATATATATATATATATTCTAGTATGTCTATATTTATATGAATGGAGAGTCTCTCCAAATGGAGGAGCTCCGTTTGTGAGAGAGGGACATAAAAAGTGATTTTGAAAACTGTATTTTTTATTTTTAAAAAAAATGAAATTGTTTTAAAACTGCTTTTTTTTATTATTATTATTTGTGAGACAAATGAAGGTGTCACTATTTTTTATGAAATGAAAACATACCCAACCCTATATATATGCATCATATAGTATACATAGTCCCAAACATAATTTTTATGTCATGTGTGTTATGCAAAGATACATACATACATACACATACTTTATTTGTATTTTACACATTTTAACTTTTATATTTTATTTGAGTATGTTTAATAATGTCATGATACTATTTTTCTTATGACCATTTTTATCTCCAATTCATTATTACAATTTAAAAGTATGTTAATTATTAATTAATTATACTCACAATAATATAATCAAATTTGTTTTGGTCTGTAATTATAAGATTTTAAATTAATTAATAGGATTTTAAATTAGTTAGGATTCAAGGTATTACAACGGTAGTTTAAACGAGCGAAACACACACGTGTCACTCAATGAATTATTAATCTTAGACATATCACAAGTCACATAAAAGTGAATAAGAGTCAAACTATAGGATGGCCTCGGAAAGAATGATCCAAATTGAGTTGGGTTGCTTGAGTTAAATCAATCATTCCCCAACCATTTTGAAATAACTTAACCGCTTAAAGCTTTACATGATAATACCTTATGTGTTGTGAAACAAGGTCTGACACCCATTGAGGAAAATTAAGAAAAATGGTTCAAGTCTAAATTGTAATTATTTTTAATTTTGGCATCCATATTATATTATGATTTCTCATGACCATTCGTACTTGTTACATTAATTTAATGGGATGGTATTCATGGGCTCAAATGTATCAACTTAAGTCTCCTTAGAATTTTTAATCTTAAAAAATTAAATTAAATTAATGGCAGCTTGCCCGTCAGATGATAGTTGTTGTAACCATTTAATTTCACATCCGAAAAGAGTCAGAACTGGTGTCGCTTATAAGTCTCAGGCTACTCTCTCCCTTGCATCAGGCCTTCTCCCGGGTCAAGGCCCAGCGAGGAACAAATCCATGTGCCTAACAGGCCAAGGCTGAATATGGGCAAAGTAGACAATATGGTATTGTTGAGTTAAGATGGTACATTTCTCACCTATCAGGCTTTTTTTCCCAAGGGAGAAGAACAAAGCCGTGAACCATAAGACTCACGGGCAGACAAAGCAGACAATATGGTGCATAATGAGCCTACGGTATGCGAAACGAAAATGGGCAGCATCGATAGTTTTCACAAATTCATGATGAATTCGATCTTATTCATTATTATTGGACAAGCAAGAAAAAAGATTGAGAATAGAGAACGGGGTTAGGGGTTGGGGGGTTCTCATGGAATAAGTTGGGGAGGAGGATAAGGAGAGCACAGTTGTTCGCACTGCTCTTTTGGTCTGCAACATGAGTCAGTCTGGCCCAGTTTCATACAACACCAACATCGACTCACTTGTTTGCATTTGAATTCCTTGCAAAAATCCAGTTTCAGCTTCTCACCCATTAATATTGGATCTGGATCTGCTTCTACCTTTGAATTATCTAACAATGTGCTCGTCTCCACCTTTGTTGCTGCTGAAGCTGTTGTCATTACATTACCCGTTAGTAAATGAAGCCAAGAATCGGAAATACAATAATATTTAATAAAAAATTAATAAAGTCAAAGTTGGATGTAGCCTTCCCATGCATTTTATATATATATATATATATATATATATATATATATATAATTTATAACTTTTATAAAAATTATAGGTAAAATATCAAATATTTACAACTTTGGGGGACCATATACATCCCTAGCTAAGGGTGTAACCAAGGCAGATTCGGGATTGGAACGAGATATGTACAATTTCAATCTGATCAATCTAAATTCGAACTCAACTCGAATTAAAACTTATTAATATCAAGTTCAACCTCAATCTGGTCATTAATTTTAATTTTTAGATTTTATTTACAATTTTTTATTAAATTATTGTATTTTTTCTATTTTTATTATAGACTAAAAATTTTAATAATTTTTCTCAATTTATCATTCTAAAAGAAACCACAAACCTTTAAAAAAATGTTAAAAGTTAACAAATTTTTGAAATTATAAAAATATAAATAATAATACTTATAAAGAATTGTTACTAATCTAATAGTAAATAAGTAAAATATAAAAAAATATAATATATAAAATATTGAATTTGGACTTGAATTTCTAAAGTCTCAACTCAAATCAAACCCTAATTTAGACCAGACATGAAATTTTTTATCCAAACTTATCTCAAATTATAAAAAATAAATTTCAAACCCTAAAAAATTTTAACCGAACTAAGAGTATACTCATATTGACATGCCTAAATTACACCCTTATCTGGTGGTCCTCCTTATATTCCACCTCTAGATGTAGCCTTCCAATGCATTATATATATATATATATATATATATATATATATATATATTTTAAATACAATTATAGTAATCAAGGAGGTCTCAGGCGTACTCGCATTAGCAAATAGAGTAGGGAAAACAAGGAAGAGAACCAAATGCATGCAACTAGTAGTCGGCTTATAATGGAGAAATAAGTATTTCACTAAGCAATGACTTGGATTACAACCAGCCGTTCATGGGTTTATATATAGAGGAAGGAGATAAGTACTTTAATTGGCAATTATAGTGATAAATAAACTCAAATTTAATTGATATTTTAATATGGTATTTGTCTTTTGTGGATTCTGGCAATTAGAGTTCCTTTTCAACCTCAGCACAAGAGTAATAATATACAAAGATGTCTTACCTTCTTTAAAATAAAAAATAAAAAAATTCGGGTGATAAAGAGAATATAAAAAAATTTCATGATCATTTAAATCAATTTGTGATATATAATTTATATTTTAAATTTGAATATTAGCATAGCATCATTTATTCAATTTGTCTGAAATTGATTTGAATAATTATAAAAAAAATTTCATATTGTCTTAGAGAAAAAAAAAATTTCCACTTTCTAGTAGTTCATTTTTGCCCCCACCTCTGTCTAATTTTTTTCACATTAATGGAATTCAGGTCCACTACTTATGAGTTCACAAGGGAATTCCATTAATGTGAAAAAGATGAGACAATATGATTTATGATAGATGGGACAAAGATGAGACAAAATAATTTATGATAGGTGGGATCACTTATCATAAGTAGTGGACCTGGATCTCATTAATTGGTGTCATTGATTTTCACTTACTTGGTAGATAGGTTAGAATCTGTATTGGAGTTCTCTTCAAAAGATTAGAAACTTACAAATTACAGGAGTCAAAACTCAAGCACCCCAAACCCCAAATTAATAATAATATTAATATTAATAATAAATAAATAAATGATGGAGAATTAATGATTCTTGAAGGGAATCAAATTACATGAAGAGTAAAAAATGTGTTATTTATTTCTTTGTAGGTTTTGGTTTGTTTTTGTTTTTAATGATTATGATATATTTCCCTTTTTAAAATTTTTTCTAATGGACAAGTATTTCCTTGGATTGGTTGCATATAATCCATGAAATAAATTTCCTTGCATTATTAAGACATCTTAATAATGATAGTTAGGTGGGACAAAAGTGTAGATATAAAAATTTTAGGAATATCAATTAGGATAAACTCATCCATAATGAAATTACAGTATTTTGATGGAATAATTTTTCCCACGTTGATCTTTTAAAGTTTTTAATATTATATTAAATTTTTGTTTGAGGTTTCTGAAATTTTTGTAATAACAATAATTTTTTATATTTTTTTTTGACAAACTACAATTAATTTTTTCTAATTAATTTTTTTTTTTTTAAAACGACAAAAATTGTCTTTTGATTTTTTTTATATATATTTTTTCAATTTTGAAATTTATTTTATTTTTAAATAAATATTGATTATAATTTAAATTTTTTTTATATAAAATGAAAATAAGTTATTTATTTTAAACTTATTTTATATATAAAATAACTCTTTTTAAAACAAATTTAAAAAATTGATCAAAATTAAAAAAAAAAAAAAAACATGAAAAGATAATTTGGTTATTTTAAAGAAAAAAATTAGGATACTGTAATTTGTCAAAAAATAAAAATAAAAAAATTTAATATAATTTTAAAAATCTTAAATATGAATATAATTGTCATAATCTTAAAAAAAATTCTTGTAATTTACTTATTAAAATTATATTTTAAATAATATAACATTAATATAATATCAAATTACTAACAATGTCACATAATTTGATATAAAAGTTTAGAATACAAATTTACTATTTCCATTTGCCTTCTCAATATTGATATAGCATTATGTGATGTTTTTGGGTCCCACATAATATGAATCCTAAAAATATCACATAAAATTACATCATATTAGGAAAATAAATAAAGATACAAATTATAGATATCCATAAGTTCTTAGGGAAATAAATGAAGATACAAATTATAGATATCCATAAGTTCTTGGATAATTTATGACAATTTCAACATGTTTTGAACATTAATGTGCATACTTTTAATATATAGCATATGGTTATAAAGAAAAATACAACATGGGTTTTAAATACTCCTATCTTTTTTTATTACAACGTACAAAAATATCAAAGTGGGGGCATGGTCTTGTCAAAAATTTTGATATTATATTTTTTACTATTAATTTTGTTAAAATATTTTAATAAAATAGAACTTGCCTCCCTTTTTCTAATATTTTTTTTTTATATATTTACATGAATTCTTATAAATTTTAATACGTTTAATTTGGTCCTAGTTAAAATTTCTGAATTCGTCACTAACTAACACAAAAGCTACTTTAATATAAGTTATGGATCAGATAAGTTCAACTCAATCCCATAAGTAGGAGAAATAAACTAATCTAACATCTCCATTAAGAGGAATTATACTTGAGCCAATGGGACTAGCCCAATCGGTTGGTTTCAAGTCTTTATACTAGTACAATTTAATAATGGTTAAACTTTAGTGATTTTTTTTTAGATTTTAATAATTACACTAATTTTTTTTTTAGGTTTTCAAAATTATATTAATTTTTGTTCTTTTATATGACAAATTATAAATACATTCCCTCAATCAATTTTTTTTATTCAAAATGACAAAACTGTCGCTCTCATATTTATTTTATCAACATTTTTTTCAATTTTGAATTATTTTTTCATTTGCAAATAAAAATATTGATTAAAGTCTTAAATTTATTTTTTATATAGAATAAAAATAAGTTATTTATCTTAAATTTATTTTCATATAAAATAAAAAAAATCTTTAAAAAATGTTAGAGAAAATAAGTCAAAATTTAAAAAATGTCAAAAAAAAAAAAACACATGAAGGACAGTTTTGTTATTTTGAACAAAAAAAATTGACTAGATGAAGGGTATTTGTCTCAAATTCTGGTTGCCCTTCATGTTTTTTTGCATTCCAAATGATGTAATATTATTTTATTGGTTATAGTTTAGATGCATTATAAATATTTTGCTGATAATATATTGACAAGTCTTTTGGAATGCAAGTTTTAATATAAAAATTTTGGATATCTTACATAACTTATTTAAAATCGGAATCTTTGATTGATAATATTTTTTTATGATAACTATATTCATTAACATAAGATAAGTTACAAATTAGACAAAAAACTTAATCAAAGAAAAAAAAAACTTTAAGCTACAAAAAAAAAAAAAAAATCTATTGAGTACCATTGAGGGGTCAAAATAAAAATAAAATAACGGGAAAGTGCAAATAATTTTATATTTAGGGGGTAAAAATAAAAAATAAATATATATATAAATCTTTTAAAAAAATATATAAAAAATTTCAAATAAAAAAAAAGTTGAGGGGCAGTTGCCCCTAAGCCCATGCTAGTCTCGTCTATGAATATAAATATCTAATTTTTTTTTTATGAATTATCGATATCTAATTCAATTAAAGATATTTAAAAATAAAATAAAATAACATTTATTATATCTAATTTTTTTATCAGACCGTCCAAGCAGAACCAAAGCATATATAAAATATTTCACAGTATATAAACTCGCCCGTTATAATCCCTAAAGAAGGATGTGATATAAAATTATCAATACGGGGACTATTACAATTTAATTAGGGTTACTCATTTCGGAGAGAGGGACAGAGGAGGCGAGGAAGCTGATTCAATGGCATCGAGGGTTACACTGAAGGCGAAAGGCAAGACCACGAAGGGCTCAAAGCCATCGGAGGAACGATCAACAGAGAAGTACTTGAAGGAGTGGAGCACCTGGGTCATGAAGAAAGCCAAAGTCGTCACCCACTATGGTTTCATCCCACTCGTGATCATCATCGGCATGAACTCCGAGCCCAAACCATCTCTATCTCAGCTCCTCAGCCCTGTCTGATCTGATTCTTCATCTTCGTGGCAATTCCTATAATTGGTCGTTGACTATTCGTCGAAATCATATTAAAGCTGAGTTAGGGTTTTCGTTTTCTGAAACGGTTCTGGTTATTTGGCCATGGACAGATGGCTTTAATGTGTCCTTTCAGATTAGCTTTAGTAATATTTTATGGGTTTTGAATTATCTGATACTCTGCTTCACCAGTATGATAGATATATAGATGTTTGTGTAATTTGTACTTTGTGACAGACTTGGATTTCTTATGCTTGTTGAATAAATCCCCAATCTAATTGAGGTAGTATAGAGCTATAATTTCATTGGTATTTTAGTTGAGCTTTAATGGGAAAACATTTGTTTCATATGTTACTGGTTTTATGATCAATTAGCATCGTTACTCTATTCCCTCCCTTTCCCTTCAGTTTCCTTGTAGTTGATGCAACTTCACTTCAACCATATACTATGGGTTTTGAATTATCTGATACTCTGCTTCTCTATTATGATGGAATATAGAAATATAGATATACAGATGTTTGTGTGATTAATAAAACTTTTTGTCACTACTTTGAGAATGATTGATTCCTTGTGCTTGTTGAATAGAACCCCAATGTAATTTGAGATAGTGTAGAGCTATAGTATTTCTATTTTCTTTGTTCTTGAGGTTGATTTCACTGGAAGTTTAGTGGAGATTTAATGGGAAAACATATGTTTCGTGTGTTGTTGATTTTATGGTGAATTATTATCATAACTCTGTTCTCTCCATTTTCCACTCGGTTTCCTTGTAGTTGATGCAACTTCACTTCAACCATATGTATGGGATTACTCTATTTTACTTGAACCTATAGTTTGATTTGTTGTCCTCCTTTATCAAAGAGTGACATCCATTAGATTTGTTTTGGTTTTGCTAACTTCTATTTGAGGATTGAAAAGTGTTACTTTGACAATTTACTAATGCAGCTCTTCTCAGTATTATAACCCCTAGCTAAGATTTCAATTTTCGAGTACTCTAAACTCTTTTATGAGTTTGAACTTTGAACTATCTTGGGGCTTGTTTATTGAAGTAAAAGTTGCCAGGGTCAGCCTTTCAAATATAGCTCTGTAGAATTATTTGCTAAAGAGTCTATTTAGGAAATGAGTTTTGCCATGTTGGCTCTTTTCAAGTGATGTAGTAGACCTCACTTCAATTGTTTTTCACTTGCTGCCTAATTGGATTTTACATTCTCACATGAGATCATTCTTGCCCTTATTTTCCTTCTGCTGCACAATTGGACGAAACAACGACTGTTCTGTTGATTTAAATCTTTGCTGCAATTTTGAGGTTTCTTAGTCGATTCTAGCTTTTGGCTTAATTGGGGATAAAAGATAATCAAATCAAATAGGAAGTTACCGAAGCAGTATATTGGTCTAATCAGCGTGGTGGGTAAAATATTTATGTTGTTTTGGGGGCTTGGTGAAATAAATCTATGTGCTAAAAGCATGCTTCTTATATTGTACAATTATATGCTATGCTATTAAAAGTTTGTAAATAAATTGTAATCCCTTTTTTGCCATCCTCTGTTTCCTGTGACACATTATCTGCACTCAAACTAGTTTTATCTTTGCCTGGTTAACATACTTTTTTTCTGTAAACTGAAGTGATATCCTTGGAATTGTTAAGGTGATTGTCATTGAGTATTCATAAATGTTGATGAAATGCATTTTGTCATCTAGTACTGCCAATATGGTTTTCTCTTTATCTATTTATTTATTTATTTTTTTACATAAGTATGAGTTTGAGCATAATTTGTTACTAGTGATACATTTTTGTGACCTTTTTCAGTGGTAAAGCATTATTTGCAATGTCATTTCTTTGTTCCTACTCATTAACTTAATTTTGTGTTTGTACATAAAGATTATAACTTTGGATCTTATAAACTAGCTCTTGCATTTGAGACACTTAAGACACTTATAATTAATACTCAATAAATTAATAATTTTTAATAACTAATAAATTTTTAAGGAATCAATTTAGTTTTACAGTGAATAATTGATAATTCTAATCTAAAAGAAGCACGGACACAAGGATGTGACATTTTTTAAAAAAAAAGACACATACGTTAGAAAGACGTTGATTATATATTTATATATTTATTTTTTATATATCTCTTTCTTTCTCTCCCTATGTGTGTGTGTGTGTATCTAAAAAAACTTAGGAGAAGAGGAGAAAGAGGAAAAAAATGTATAAAAAAAAAAAAACGTGTACTAACATGTATTAACTTGTACATAACGTGTTTAATACGTGTTTGAAATTTAAAAGAAAATAAAAAACTTGGACACTTTTTTGGCATGTCGAACACATGTCCTGAAGGTATCTGATACGGACATATGAGTTAAAATAGAGTACCCGTGTTTCGAAGCATCTCCAATTATGATTCAAAATTTTATTCAAATTTAAGTCAGAATTTAAGTAAAAGCTAAATTTGAGTCTCATGGTCTCTAATGGTAACTTAAATTTAAGTAAAATTTTATTTGAGATTGGGTTTGAGTAATCAATGGAGAACATTGTTATAAATTTTGACTTAATTTTAAATTTGAGTCAGGGTTTGAGTCACCACCAAAAACGCTCTCATAGGTTCTAATACTTAATAATTAATACTTTTAAAAAAATTATAATATTAATTATTAGAAAGAGAAAATAGTATATTAATTATTAGAAAGAAAAAATAATTATATATGTATATATATATATCGCATTTATGATATGTCTTGTCAATGATATTTGTCAAAGATATTTTAGCAAATGAAAAATATGTAGGTCTTGTTTGGTTACGAACTTCAAATGAACTTCAAAATTTTTTTTTTCAAAAACTTGTTTGGTTACATAGGATTTTTGAGTTAAAATACATCTCTGAAATTTTCAACTTTTTGAAATGTATATCTGAAAAACTCACAAATCATCCATGAATCATCCTGTCATTCAGATCTCTCTCTCTCACCTACCGACACTCTCTCCTCCAAGCCCTTACATCGCGCTCTCTCTATCACCCACGAACACATTTCAAAAGCCCTTACATCTCTTTCTCTCAGTTTCACCAATTTGAAAATCTCATTCCAAGATCTCATCTGCTTCTATCTTTACCTCTCTGATGGAATGATCTATAGGCAGCCCCCATTCTGATCTCTCTCTCTCTCACCCACCAACACTCTCTCCGCCAAGCCCTTATATCGCGCTGTCTCAACCACCGTTCTGCTGCTAATGCCGCTGCCGCTGCTCTTGCTGCTACTGCTGCTGCTGCTCCTATTCTTCCACTTTCTTTTATTCTTTTCTTCCTTTTCCTCTTTCCTCTTCTTTACTTCTCTTTTCCTACTCTCTCTTCTCACGTTCTCTCTCTCACTTTCACACTTTCTCTTCTTTTCTTTTTCCCAGCTTCTACACTCATCTACTCTCTTCCAATTACTTCTGCTTTCTTTTCTCTTTTTTTTTTTGGTTTTGTTTTGTTTTCCTTTTATTTACTGAGTTGGATATATATATATATATATATATATATTTGTTCATATATGTACTTTGTCTGTATATAATTATATGCCTTAGCATATTTGCATTTTAAATATATATATCTTTATTTATTTTTTTTATTCATTATTTATTTATTATTTTTTTTTTATGTCATGGCCCAGTCCAACCCGATCGGACACTGTCTAACTCGGGTCGAGGTATTACACTGTAATGTCTTGGAGAGAAAAGTATAGACGAACAATCTTAAATCTCCTAGGTTAGATCTTGTGCCAAGGTGAAATAATGGACAATCTTACTCTCTTATATAATATTAAATTATTTATTTATTTATTAAATTAAATTAATAAATTTTAAAATATGTTCGATCTTAATAAATTATAAGTTAGAGATTGGATAGAGGTAAATAATAAATTAATTTTTTAGTGTATATAAATTCAAATATTATTATATCCAAATACATTTTCACAATTTTTAACTCAGAAACTGAATTCTGATTAGCATGACCAAACGCATTTTCGCAGTTTTCAAAAAATCAATTACAAAATTTTGAAACACATTTCAAAAATATTTTTAAAAAAATCATATCTGAATCACTATCCAAACGCAGCCGTATTCTTCTTTCTAAGAGGTCATTATTTATTGTTACAGTTTACAAGTAAATAAAAAAACTATGTCAAATTAATTCTTACAATCAATCAATCTAATGCCTAAATTAAGTTACAGGTTAAGTCAAAAATTTTAACACTCTCCCTTAAGCTGGAAAGTATATATCTATAACTCAGCTTACTACAAATAGAATCGATGGCAGTCTTTGACAAAGCTTTGATGAAGATGTACTTGCCTTGTTGCAGGCATTACACAAGCAAGTCCAGAAAGATCCACTAATCATGAGTGCTTATATACTACTTATCTTGTGTTACCAATTTGCAAACATGAGGTATTTAAAAACTTTATTTTTCAACATAAATGCTTTTTAGAGTACTTAAACATCTTTCAAGAGTACTTAACACATGACCTGGAATGAAAATATTCACTTTCGAATAATGTATTTAACACTACTTGAAATTAAGATAGATATGCTGAAGTATGAATTTTATAAACAATTTAGCATTTAAAACAAGCACATTTGCATATCATGGTAGCATTTTGAAAATTGAACAAGTAGCATGTTTGAAACACAAGTCATGTAAATACAGGAATTTGAATTTAAAACACTTCAAAAATCATGGAGTTAAAACCTCCACTTCAAAGTCTAGAATTACTTACCTTAGGTTCTGGGTTTGGTGCTATGGTGGGCCTTTCCTTTTCCTTTGTAGCTCCTAAAAATATAAATTCGTGAAAAGCTTTTTAATTTCACATTTAACTTAAGTCACTTCCTTGTTGGTGCTCTTAATCTTGGACTTGATGAGTGCTAATTTCTTAGAATAAGTCGTGTTTCTTTTAATCGGGTCCATTCGTAGTTAAGTCTGACTCTTAGGGTAGTTTAGTAAACTTACATTTTCATGTGTCTTTTTCAATACCTAATTTGGCAATATGAATCTCGTCGTTGGGTTTGAAATGTCGAAGAAAGTCAAGATAGACCCTTTCGGACTTTTAATTATCTTCGGGTGTCATTAAGGGTAAAATAATAATTATTTCATTTTACGCGTCCTAATTTTTAGAATTTCATTTTGTAAAACGAACCCCGTCATTGGCTCTAGAATGTCGAAGAAAGTCATAATACACTCTTCTTTTATTTTATTTGGGTACTAAAATATTTATTTTAATTAAATTAAATTAAATTAATATAATTCTTTATTTAATATTATATATATTCTGTTAATAATTAACACGTTTGGAGGTGACATAGTGGCACACGTGTTAGGGTTTAAGTTCCCATGTGTGGGAGGTTTGTGATTCGAAACTGGGGAGCTACGGCTCCTTTTATTTCTCTAAATTTCAATATGCCAAACAGCGAATAAAGAAGGGAAACAGGGATAGGATATCCCAAATCCGAACAAGTTTATTAAATTAAGTCTCCAACTTTGTTGCCAAACAGGCCATTTCTCATTTAAAACATTTTAAAATAAGGCTCAAAAAGATGTAGTTTTAATTAACCATCATGGTGCCTGGGCGAGTTCCGACTCGAACTCAAAACTAACTCGACCCAACCCGAGTGACCCATTACTATTCATCGTCTTCCTCAGACGATGAACAATAACCCTAGAACGTATGAAATTTTCAACTTCTATTTCATGTAATTTCAAGCAAGCTTCCGATCTATTTTCGATCCCTAAGGATTTCTGGAACTCCAAGCAAGGTTTTAACGTTCATTTAAAGGATTGAATCAAGTGGAAAAGCTCAGTATAGCTTTCATGGTTGATTTGGATAATCCAATGGTACATGCTTGTTTCTCCACCATTTTCAACAAAAGTTGGCTTGTTGCGATCCTAAGGTCAAGGGAATTTAGTTTCTGATCAAAACATCAAGCTTGAAGCTCATTTGCAAGGGTTCGATCCTGAAAGTCGCGACGTGCAACTCCATTTCATTCCCTCACCCTTGGTCTATTTAAGATAATTTGTGTGGGTTTGTACTCCTAGTAGTCTATAGTTTAAATCCCAACCTACCAAACTTAGTTTAGCTTCAGTTGGTTTAGACCCAAATCGAAACTCTTCATCAATGGCAGATTTCTAGTTTGGTTTGTTGTTTCTCTACTATTTGGGCTCTGCTAGGTCCCATTTTTACTCCTACCATGGTACATCATCAATAAGGGTCATCTATACATCCTAATTCCATTAAACTACAAGTTGAGAGAAAATATTTTTAGAGAGAGAATGTAACACCCCGACTCGATTAAATGATGATAAAGTCACTAATTATTAATTAGTGACCTTAAAAAGAATAATTAAGAAATTTAAACGGGAAATAGATGACGATTTCAAAATAATTTCGAGACCTTAAAAATCAAGGTCGACTCGGGGGAAAATAAAATACAATTACGATTTATAAAATCGGTACATGAAAGAGTAAATATTAAATTTGAAATCACAAGTGAAAAATAATTAAATTAAATGCCAAACAAGGCACAAAGGAAAAAATAAGAAAAATGAACCAAAAAGTGAGGCCAAGGGGTTTTGAACCCTTGACCCAAAGTAGGCAAAGTTTTAAAGCCCAAAAAGAATACCACTTGGGTTGCCCACTTTTTGTGTTTCATATTACAAGTTATATGTATATATATACACATGATAACAAAGCCACCTCCCGAATTGGCCAATGGCCTTTCATGCAACCAAAAGAATTACTTTTAAAATAAAACAATAAAATAATAAGTGATATTAGATATCTGTATTGTGTGTGTGCAATTGAAAACCAGAAAATCAAAAGTGTGATTGTAGATTTGATGTAGAGAGAGAGAGAGAGAGAGAGAGAGACTAGAGAGAGAAAGTGAGTTAGATAGAGAGGAAGAAGAAGGAGGAGGTTGTCATTGCATGCAACACTGAGCTGCACTAAGGATCTAATTCAAGTAAAGAAGAAGGAAGGGAGGGTCATTAAAAGGTATAAACACAAAACCCACACTATTCTCTCACTAAAAATTTCCTATATTACAACCTGTTTTTAGTATTTTCTATTGCATATATGTTACCTAGAGTATCTGATTAGGATTAAGGAGTGGTATTTTGGACCCTAGAACAGCCCAGAGACATGGCCGTACATAAACCACCATGGTTGAAGCTTGAAGAAACTCACTTGAAAATCTGACTCACACGAAAAATCATTTTTGAGTCTTAAAACGTGAAACACATAAGAAATAAGTAAAGAAAATAAAAAAAAATAGAGGAAATGGCTCACTGTTGAGCACTATTTAAGTGAGAGGCCGAGAGGTCAACAATGGCAAGTTCATGTAGGAACGATTAAGCTTGCATGCATGGTCACGAATAGATTCCCCATGACTCTAGGAGCCCAACGCAACAAGCCACATAGAAAACATGCAATTCAATTATTTGTCACTGTATTCTAAAAACTATCATCTAGTTAAAACATTTGATGTAACATCATAAAACTGTAAAGATACTGCATTTAGTATCGTAAAACTGTAAAAACTGTATTCAATGAAAAATCTCTATTTTAGGGTTCAAGGTTACTCACATGTGGTCCATAGTCCACAGTAACTTGCTTATCGGTTTGCCTTAACATTCATCTTATCTCAATTTCTTTGCTGGTGATTCTAAAGCATATATCAGAATACATCGGTACTATATCAGTATAGATACTTGGCTTAATCTTTGCTTAATTAATGTTCTTAGTATCTTTTGGACTTAGTCTTACTGTTTAGGATTCCCTTATGATATTTAATTGGGGTTCATAATACTTCTTAGTTCATCGTGTGACTTACTTTAACTTTTAGGGGCATTTTGGTCATTTTTTCTTTTTGTATTGTACTGATCGGTACTTCATTTACCTTATCAGACTTCATCTTTGAGTCTAGGGGGTCTTTCAATCATAAGATAGGTCCCTCTTTTACTTCTTGGGTTTATCTAATTACTTAATTAAGTTTTAGGGGTAGTTTGGTTTATGTCATGCTTTCGGTACCCAATTATTTTAAATGGAGTTCATTTTCGGACTTAAAAGCTTTTATAAACATTGGTATGAGTTCCTTTTCACGTTTTATACTCTTATGGTAGCTTAATTAAGTCTTGGGGAGGTGTTCATCATTTTTTAGTTTATTTCGGTGTTTTATTTTTCCCAAACAAGCATTATTTTTAGGTCCAGAATGTCGAAGATACTAAATTTAGCCTTTTTTGAATCTTAATTAGCCTTTTTGTAGCTTACTTTAGGTCTATGGGCATTTTTATAATTTTGTATTTTCATGCGGGACCCCTTTCGGGTACCCAGATACTCAATTAGACCTTACAATTAGGTTCAGAGCGTCCAACAATGATAAGTTTTGCCCTTTTCTAATTTTTCTTAGTCAGATTGGTAGCTTGTATATCATTAAGGGTATTTTGGAAATTACACATTTTCATGTGTCCATATTTTAGGTACATCGTTTGATAAAGCGAACTTTACTGTTAAGTCCGGAACGTCGAAAAACTTTTGAGTAAGTACCTTCGTAGTCATTAGTGTTCATTTGACAGATTAATTAACACATTATGACACACTTGAAATTAGTCTAATTTGTCCATTCATATATTTTAGGATCCAATTTCTCAAATCGAACTCCATCATTGAGTCTGAAATGCCCAAAAATGTTAGGCTAAGCACTTCTTGTATTTCAATTGGCCTTTATTATATTATATTCAGGCCTAGCAGTAAAATAGTAAATTTACCTAATTAATTAAGGACTTAAAGATAATTCTTAATTATCTTTTTGGGCCCTAATATAATTTATATAAAATTTTGGGGTCTCTATGTAATTACGCAAAGTTTCGATTCGATTAGTTTTTAATGTCCCTATGAATTTCTAATGGAAAACCAACCGATCTACTAGGGTTTTAAATGAACCGGCTTTAGAAAGTCAAGAACCGACCGGTTCAGTTGGTTTAAGATGTCATCATTGCGTTATTGCATTGTCATAAAAATGATAATGTTTAGGAAGCTCTTAGATCTATCAAATACAAAGCTCTCGCAAGTATGAACTCTCTCTTACTTTGTTCTTTTTTCTCTGTTCATAAAACTGAATTTTTGTCAATTTATATGAATGAGATCAGATCTTAAAAGAAGCTTGAAAATAATTTTTTATTTTTTATTTTTTACGTAGTATTCGTTCGAACGAAGGATGCTCGTTTGAACGAAAAACTAGTTCATTTGAACGAGTATGGAACGAACATCAAACGGGCAAGGTTCAAAGGTTGCAATCCTTCGTTTGATTCAGTCCTATCAAACAAATCAGAACGAGAAAAATCGAGCTTCTGTTGTTCGTTTGAACAAGTCATTTGGTTCATTCAAACTAGCAATAGAAAGTTCATCATTCTTATCTTGTCTTGTGAAGTCAATTTTCTTAAGTGTTTTGAGATATGCATGTTTGGAAAAATTATTTCACAATCACAAGACCACTACACATGATGATATAAAGTTTACTATATGTTATGTATGTAGTGTGTGAGATCCAAATCACAACAAAAGTTTAAATTACTATATTATGCTTCAAGAACCAATGTTTTTGGTGTAGAACGGGTATTGAGATACTCTAAGCCTAGGACTAATGTAGTGATTACATTGAAAGCACGTTTTGTCAAAAACCGGATTAGCAAATTACAACAAATAAACCCTATGGTCCTAACAAGCTTAAATGTCTATTTTGTTCAATGTTCTTTTTTTCATGTGTCTTGATTTTTCAAAGCTTAGTTTCTAATATTGTTATGTTTTTAAAAAATCATATTGTTGCTTGATTTTAGTTGATCACTTAAATACTTTAAGTATTATGTTTTGATCAATCAATCATATATCACTCAGATATCCAACATAAAAATAAAAGATTTTACTTAATACTTTGGGTATGAGTGCTTTCTTGAATTTGACTTAATATTAATCTTGTGAGTATGTTTCATGATATTGATCATTTTCATCTTTAGTCAAGCCTTGGTCAATCATCCTTTGAGTTTGTTGACCTATTTGCTTTGGCACTTAAAGTAAATCATTAGTCCACATTATCAATGTCTTATTATCATCAAAATTATAAGAATGCCTTTGATTGAAAACCTTTAGGGCCAACACAATTTATCCTGCCTTGTTGGGACCCGCCTTTAATGAGACTGGTATGAGGAGAAAATAAACGAGCATGAGACGGAGATGAGAAAGATACTAAAATCTGACCCAAGTTCGGGGTAGGGATAGGGAAAGATACCCCTGCTCAACCAGGATTATATATTTAAATTATATAAATACTCTTCACTATTTTCATAATATATTAAATACTCTCACATATATAAATCTAAATATGTATATATATATATATGCATATATATTATTTATAAATCATTTGTGTATATATGTATGTGTAAATATGAATTTGTAATTTTAATAATAGGAGAAAATACTAAAAAGTCTCTAAAATAAAATTTTCATTCCAAAAAGTCTATGATACATTTGTTCTATTTAAAAGAGTTTTAAAAAAAACTTTTAATACAAAAGTGTTTAATTGTTAACTTCATCTTAACACAAATAAAAAATATTAACAATTAAACTAAAATAATATTCACGATACATTTTAGACAAAAAAAATACTAAAAAATAATATCTTCAATCGAAAAGAATTATAACATTTTATGAAACAAAAATTTTCATTTTAAGATAAATAAAAAATATTATATTTTTTTGATTAAAGAATTTATTTTATCAACTATTTCATAATTTTTAAAATATATTTTGAAAGTTATTTTAATCTAATCAGCAATATTTTTTAACACTGTAAAGATGGAAGTTAACCATTATGTTTTTTTATATTAAAAGTTTTTTTTAATTTTTTAGATAGAAAAAATATATCATGAACTTTTTGAATTAAAAAATTTATTTTAAGGACTTTGTAATATTTTTATCTTAATAACATTAGTTAATTAGTTTTAATTTTTAAAAATTTTCAAAAATAAATTTTTAGATAGAAATGGGACCAGTCTTGGGAGGATGGGACGAAAAAGTCATATTTTAAGGTAACGGGAAAGAGAAAGGAGGCTTTGTCCTAAAACTGATTCGTTGTCATTCTTACAAATATATATATATATATATATATAATTTAATTGATCATAATTCAGCTAAATATGAGTTAAGTATTCGAACTTTCGTTAAATTCAAATAAAACACAATTACAATATTTTAACTTATTCTAAATTTTCTATCAAGTCTCCTCGGATAGAATGTCCTAATTTACGGATAAAGTGTATTGAATATAATCTCATTTAAAAAAATTAAATTAACACAAAATTGATCAAGGTGGCTAAAGTCTTTGCAAAATAATCGCGAGATGCAAAAGCTTCAAAACGCTCCTCTATGGCCAATGTTTTTAGATCTAGCCCGTTTATTGAACCAAAAAAATATCCGAGTTACGGGTTATCGGTTCAATCGTCGGATTAACCGGAATCAAACCGTGATATCATAATTATGTAATTAATAAATTTAATAATACATATTATTAATATTTTAAATTTAAAAAATTATACAAAAACTGCTAAAAATTATATAATTTTTTTTACAAAATATGAATTTTCTTAATATGTAAAACTTCAAGGAAAAAATTTAAAAAGTATAGTCAACATACCTTATTATAATATTGAAAGTTGAAACTTCATTGCCATTCTTCCTTACTCGCAAGGACCATAAGAAAAATCATTTTAACATCCAATCCAAGTATAATCTAATAATTTAGTCTTCAACTACATGAGAAAAAAAAGATACAAACACTAATAATCATGCATAAAACAAAATAAAATACCACATGATACAAATATATAATACTAGAGTTTCAAACTTCAAGGGTTTAAAATTTTAAATACAATCTAAAATAAATTCAGCCAAAAACTAACCCAACTCAGCCAAAATTCAGCCAAAAAATTGTATGAAATTTGAGATTTTGAATATACCAAAAAAAAAAAAATTTGCAACCAAGAACCAATTGACCCAGTACTGGGTCAACCAGTTCAACGGTTGGACCGTTCGGTTTTACCTGGTTTTCTATTCTAGAACGGTTTTGAACTTAAAACGAGTTTATGAGTTAAATCGGATTGTTTTATAGGACCGATTGATTGTCCAACCGGTTGAACCGGCCGATCTAATCCGAGTTTTAAAACATTGTCTATGGCCAACACATGACGTCAACTTCCGTTATAACGGTGAAACTGAAATGATAAAATAATTTATCGACCAATAAAAATTTAATATTCATATTTTAGAATAGATCCGATGTTTTATGATTTTATTGGCTTTTTTCTCTCTCTCTCTTACCGAGGAGAACGAAGCCACTGACAAAGTCTGATAAAAACATTATATATAAACGTATTTGTGTATAGCTCATACGACCTTCTTCCTTATCTGCCATCTGATTGGCGATGCTGCTAATGATCAGAGGCTTGGATCTTTGATCCTCATATCTGTAATTTCTCTGCCCTCGCTTTGCTCTTGCACATGTTTTCTGCACACAAATGTGTATATTTATGTGGATTTTTGGATTGGATCTACTGTAGTGTTTTGGTGAAATTATTTTGTGGTAGTTGTGATATCTGATCGATTTGTTGCGTGAATGGTAATATATTCAATCATTTGAAAAGTTAATGTGTTTTGATCTGCATGTGTAAGTTTTTGGTTTTTTTTTTTTTCTCGCTTTTGTTGTTTGATTGTGTCGTTATTGGTGCAGATTTACGGATTCTAATTGTCATTTTTCCAGTTTTGATAATTTTTTTTTAATTATTTCAGCTCGATAAAGAAAATGGCTTTGATTTCATTTTTTTTTTTTTATATTTTTTGTTTTGGGGTAATCTGTGTTCTTTTACAAGTAGAGTGATCTGCGTGTTTATTTTTCTGGATGTTTGTCGTTTTGACAAGTTAGATTTTTTTTTTGCATTTGCAGCAAGGAACGAGGGACTCATCGTTACTGGAATCCCAATTAACTCGCATGGTAGTCAAATCATTTGAGTGAAGATAAAATCTATTTAGCCTTTTATTCAACTGAAAAAAGTCAGGTATTATTTGGCATTCAAAAACATGTGTATGCTGGTAGTTTGTTGAGATTTGTCTGACGAAAAATGTTTTGGTTATATGTATAGGTGTAGCTTCTATATAGAGTTCCTTATAAGTTCTTATATATTTAGGAATGATAACTCGTCTATTTGTTGGTAGTTTTCGTGTGGTAAGATTTTGGTTAGTTTTTTTTTTTATTTCCCTTTTATAACCAATCAGTTGTATATACTTTGTTATAGAAAAGGAGAAAAATGTACACGATTGTGCATGGAGCGTGCGGGGAGGATTAGAAACTGAGGAAGTGGTTTCTATAATTGCATATGGCAACATCCTTCACAAAATATTCCCTTCCCTACTTAGGCTGTAATCTGATAACAACTTGGAAAATCTCCAGCATCAAGGCTTGCTTTTGTTGCACCAAAATGTGAGATGATTGTTAATAAGGATTGGTTTGGCATTTTAACTGAATGCCTTGCATTCTACTTTTAAGAATTGATTATTTCCTTGCAATTAGATCACCAAATTTATTCTAAAGAATACATTCATTTCTTAATGGGATAGGAAACTTCCAAGTTACTTCACCCTGGAAATTTCCATTTCCTTTTCTTACAAAAATCCTGATGAAAGAGTGAACACAGAAATAATTGCTAGGCAATCATTTGAAATAGCGGCCGTTGTGTAATGGTCTCGCCAAGTCCTGAATCTCTTACACCTTGTGATATTGGAGATACTAGATTTCACACGTGTAACAGGCATTATTGGGCTGTAACGGTCTCTTACACTGCCGTAATGTCTGTATCGGCTGTGACTGCTTCAATAATAAAAATTGCTATTTTTCCAGAATTTTAAAAAAATTGACAGGGAAGGAGAGCGGATCAAATCTACATAATTCTAAGCTAAAATTTTGAAGAAAAAGAGAAAGAAGAATGTAAAATATTGGCATTACTCCTTAGTGCTGTGAGTTGGTTGTGTGGCATTACAACAGTCGATCAAATGACTGCAGATAGTGGAATCAGGTACACTCTTCTTCTTCTTCTTCTCCACCTCGTATATTTACTTTTACTCATAAAAAAATCCTCTTCTCAAGGACCGCAGTGGCCACCCCTGGTTCTCCCTCTCATTGCTTTCCCTCTCTTTATCTTCTCTTGGGTTCTAGAAAGACCCAAAGAGTCCTATTGCCCCCTCTGTTTTGTTCTTTTTTAAGTAATGATATTGGCCATTGGTTGAAGTGCATAGTCAGACTCCCATGAGAACGGTCTTTTATTTTTTCTCCATTTTATTTTTTATTTTTTGTTCCATTAATATTTATTAGTTTTTAAAATCCTTTATTATTTACTTAATATGTAACATAGAAGGCTTAATAACATAAATATCCTTCTTAAGATTACTTTTATTTATAATATTTCCTTGATGAAGAAATTAATTAAAGTTGTAAAATATAACAATTACCGTACTTTTCTTGTTGTCAGCTACTTAAAATTTAATATTAAATCATTAACTATATAAAACTGTTTTTATAAATTTAATAAAATTCATTAGAAATTATTACAAATCCAAATATATAGAAATATATAATTAAAGCATGCATATTGGTATAATTTTAGAGAGTTGTGTGATGATAAAAAAATTTTACGCTCTCGGTAGCGGCGTCCATTATGTTACACCCATTACACTCCCGCATTTGCGTCACTGTGACAGTTGCCATTACGGTGGCCGTGACTGTTATTTAAAAATTCATCTAAAGCTAGCTAATGGGACTCCTGTGAATAAATCTCCTAGATTTGGAAATAAGCTCAACTGCTCAAGTATTTCACTAAAGAACAAGATCCATCCGCTTGGCAAGACTTGAGGTTGAGTCTTTGTGGTTGCTAGAATGGGGGCCAAGGTTAGATAGTGGGATTGCATATTAACTGTTACTCTATTTCTTTTTTGACTATAGTTTGTGTATCAACTGTTATGTCATATGAGCATAGTTGTTAGTATTTTACAATACGTGTAGATATGGACATAAAACGATACGTATTTTATAGTTATATCTTTTTGTACCATATCTTATGATATGTGATATATATCTTATGATACATTTTGATACGCACGATACACTGTTGAAAGTTTGATATACATTGTTGGCCCATTCTCTAATAGCTTAAGTTTTTAAATTAACTGATGTTTTAGAGCCTTGGTTATGAGAGGTCTTGAGTTCAAGTCTCTTCATTTGCATATTTAATTTGTTTATGCAAAATTGCACTTTGTTTTATTCGTGTTTGTATTTGGTTTGTGTGTTTCCACGTGCGAGTTCGGGGTCACACGTGAGGAGGAGTGTTGAGAGCTTGATGTATATTATTGGCTCATTCTTTAAGCTTAAGCTTTTAGAGTAATTGGTGATTTAACATATGCGGTACGAATAATCAGGCTAAATGACATCGTCTTGACCTCTTATTTGTTATTTATTATATGCATGAGAGTGTACTTTGTTTGTCTTGTTTTATATTGCCTACCTAAAGATATTTCTTCAAACAAGAAAGGAGAAAAGTAAGTATTTTGAGAAGAAGTGGATGAGCAGTGAGCGCATACAAAAAGTTGAAGAAGAAAAAAGAAGTGAAAAATTGTTAGCATTTGATGATGATATCAATGCTATTGAAATTGGACATTAAATTAAAAATAGAATAGATTATAAAAGCAAATAATTTTGGATTTTTTCTTGATGAACTATGTTGGAAACTTGGATTATTAAATTTTAGTTTGAAACTCGTAGTATTTATAAATCTTGATTCTCGTATTGTATGAAATTTAAGTTAGTTTTTTTTTTTTTTTCAATAAATGAGTTAAAATGTTATTTTTATTACTTTATACACATTTTATATATAAATATATAATACTATATATAACATGATACAATATATTTAAAAAATGACACAATTATGCTTGGTACCACTTTGATTTTGAATTTTTGGATAGATAATAATAATTTATATATCTAATTGTTGGGAAAATGGGTTTAGAGCTAACTTTGAGTTAAAATAAAAGTATGCCCCACATTATTTAAGGTGGGTTTATATGGACATATTTTCTCCTCTATGAGTAAATTAAGAACATATATTAGGTTGCTCAAAACTATTAAGGAGTGAATGAAAAATTGACTCCAAATCTCACTACTTGAACTTGGTAACATGAGCTTATGAAAAGTTTGCATCCCACATTAGTTGGATACAACATTTTAAGTAAGTATATATATAATTACCTTGATGGAGGGTTTGGGCCCAAGGGGCACCCCACTTTTGTAGAAGGGATAGAATCTAGCCCATAGTAGGTTCACCACACGCGCGTGCTGCCCCACCCCGCATTGAACTGGGCTGGGTTGGGTCTTCTTAGGCTTCGGTCTTAGTCTGCTGTATATATATCCTTTTAGATAAAATTTATTTAATAATTTTATTTAAAATTTTCTAGAACTTTACCGTTTTCACACTATTCCAAAACGCAGTGTTTGACTGAATAGTCACCAAATGAACTGATGATCAGTTTGAATTGGGTTGTCCATTCGCCACCAACAGGAGTGTCCTTTGCCTTTGTGCTTGTACCAAATAGACAAGAAGAGCTCTATATAAATCAATCCGCCCCTCAATGCATAAGTTGATTGATATTCACATTCAGTTTGCATTCATGCACGAGTCAGTTCAAATACATAGAGTCAGGAGAGTACAAACACAGTTGTGGTTCGCCAGACATACAGTTTGCAGTGCTTCTACTGTGTGAAAATTCAGATCATTTTATTCTGAGAAACAAATGTCTAAAAGACTCGTCAGCACCACTGCGAGGGGCAAAATCTGTCTTATGGGCATAGTGTCAAACAGTAGCCTTGATTTACATCGTTTCTCTATTCTTTTCAGATTTACAGAAAACTGTAAGTTCAATTTCTGATTTATGATTTTATATTCTGTTTGAATTATTGAAACTGCTTACTATGAATTTTTTTTTTATAAACAATATTTTATTTTTCTTTTGTTCGTGTCGGACACGTGTCAGACACCGACACTCTCTGACACTTCCCGGACACATGTCCGGATACTTAAATCATAGACGTTGATGATTAAATGAAGAAGTTCTTTAATTATTATTTAATGTTTTTGTTATTTTAATATCCTAATAATATTTTTTAAATTTATGTGTTTTTATGTCAGTTTTAATTGAAATAACATTAGGTTTTTATTATATGGTCATATAAAAAATATAAAAAGTTTATATATATTCAACGTGTCCCTAATGTGTCAGTGTCCTAGTTGTATCTGTGTTCTCGTGTCCGTATCCGTGCTTCTTAAGTTGCAATAATAATGAACACATACTTGACATGAAATTAAGTTTGTCAATATGAACATTTTGCCATGTTACCGATTAAAGCGAGAAGGCGATGGTGCTTTAGTATGAAATTCTCATAGATTAATGTTAGCAGATAGGAGACAAAAATTAAATGAATGATGTTAAGAGGCATGATAAAGTTGTTTTTGAATAAAATTCTAGTAATTTATTTAAGAGCTTTATATGAATAGAATTTGAATACAAAAACTGTTAAAAGTTTATTATGCAAATATGTGTCTTTTGGAAATTATGGACGAAAGTATAAATGATTCAATTTCTTTAAACTTAGAGATTTTCTCTAAAGAAAATATCTTTTTTTAAAACAAGAGAGAGAATTCTAATTGTATAGATGAAAAATCCCAATTGAAGGGTTGTTCATATAACTATTGGAATTCTGAAGTATATTAACTTTATTGTATTTGTTTCTTGAATAATATTATTTATATGTTTTATTGTATTTTAAATACAAAGGTGGTGTTCTATTATTCTATTTAGAAATCTTTCCTTGTTCATCTTGCATGAAAGCGATATTTAACTATTTTAGTGGCTACACATGTAATTTGTATATAAGTTTGTGGCTACACAATTTTTGTGCCTATTGATTAATTGCTTTCAAGAAAGAAAAGAATTCTAAACTTTGTATTATGATAAACTAATTGCCCAACACACACACACACACACACACACACATATATATATATATATACACACTGAGAGTCATGTAAAGAGGTACTCTTACTATTTCCAATTCGTCTTGCGTGTGTCTATATTTGTATAGAAACGCACCTTAGTATATGATCATTAATCTCTTTAGTATATGATCATTAATCTCTTCAAGTTTATATGTGATGGTTAGTAACTTGGAAAGAGAAGTAATTGTAATAATGGTTGGAACCAGTGGAAAGAGAAGTTCATGAAAGGAAAACTTCACAGAATTGGGAAATAATATAAAACATCGAATTTAATATATATATATATACACACAAACATATTTGTCTTCAAGTGCTTTAGACAAGAATGTTACTTTTTTAACAATATTATACTAAGTATGCAAAAGGTATATGCGAATGAATTTTCTCAAAATGATTATTATGACAATTATACTGTCTAATAATAATTAGAACATATATGTCCGTATATGCTTGAGTCCTCTAAAATGTGACAATAGTGGTATTGACTAAAGAAATTGTTAATTACCAATTGCTTCAAAAGGTTAAGCTTTTAGAGAATGGGCCAACAATATATATCAAACTCTCAACACTCCACCTCGTGTGTGACCCTAGGACTTGCACGTGAAGAGACAAAGAAACCACAAACAATGCAAAGGAGAAGAGAGTGTAGATGCAAACGGGGAATAAATGCAAATAGAGGGACTTGAACCCAAGACCTTTCACAACCAAGGTTCTAATACAATGTTAAATTACCAATTGCTCCAAAAGCTTAAGCTTTTAGAGAACGGGCCAACAATGTACATTAAGCTCTCAACACAAATGATATTTATCCTTTGTTTATAGAAAACATATACATCTATATGTTGGTGTAATATTTTATTTGGATTTGTTTTCTAATATTAGTGAATTTGGAATACGATGATCATTGTTAACTCATGTTTGATTTGAATATATTGCATTATTTTATATATGTAATTACTTATTGTTAGTTAAATATAATATTGTGAGATTAAAATTGTTGATAAGATTTTCCTTTAACTACATCTGCTAGATATCTGGGAAAATCTTGAATGTATAGATCATTGTTGAGTATTTAATTATGTGGCGTGGCAAATTAGGACATGTCAATTATGACACTTTGCGTAGCTTAGTCAAATATGAATTATTTGCCTAAAATTGAAATTGATTTTAATCACAAATGTGAAATTTGTGTGGAAGCAAAGTTTACAATTTTTTTTCTCAATTTATTGAAAGAAGCACTGAACTTCTAGAATTAATTCAGATATTTGTGATTTGAAGTTTGTTCAAACTAGAGGTGGTACGAAATATTTCTTACATTTATTGATTATTGCACGATATCTTGTTATGTTTACTTATTGAGAAGTAAAGATAAGGCCTTGGAAATGTTTACATATTACAAGAGTGAAGTTGAAAATCAACTTAACAAGAAGATTAAGGTGTTAAGAAACTATAGATGTGATGAATACAAATCTCCATTTGGTGAGTTCTATTCACAATATGGTATTCTTCACCAAATCACTCCACCTTATTCACCTCAGCAAAATGGTGCTGCTAAATGGAAAAACAGAACTTTAAAAGAAATAATGAATGCTATGTTAATAAGTTCTGGATTAAGTTAGAATTCGTGGGGGAAGCTATACTTTCCACAAATTATATTCTCAACTGGATCCTTATGAATTGTGGAAAGATCGAAGACCTTCCTAAAAATACTTAAAAGCATGGAGATCTTTGGCTAAAGTAGTGGTTCCTATTCCTAAAAGGATTTAAATAGGACCTAAAACAATTGATTTTGCATTCATTGGGTATGCTCATAATAATAGTGCATATCGGTTTCTTATTCATAAGTCTGGGATTCTAGATATGCACATTAATATTATTATTTAGTCAAGGAACGTATCATTCTTTGAACATGTATGTCTTTACAAATCCACATAAGAGGTGAGTTCTTTTTAAACAACTCATGACACTGCAAATAGTTGTAGTCAAGACCAAGAGAAAAACAATGTAATGATGAACCTAGATGCAACAAGAGAGCTAGAATATCAAAAATCTTTTGGTCTAGATTTTCTAACTCATTTGTTAGAAAATGAGTTTTGAAGTTTTAAGGAAATAATGTCAAGTTCTAAAGTTCAATATTAGAAAGAGGCAAGTGTGTCTATCTCAAAGACAATGAAAATGGCTATGTCATTATTTGTCTGTATGATGGTGATTTGCTTATTATAGCTAGCAATAATGAAGTCTTTAAAGCTACCAAGAAAATGTTAAACAGTAAGATTGACATGAAGAATTTAGGTGTTGCTAAGACATCATACTTGGTATAGATTTTTCTAGAACATCGAATGGACTGATATCATCTCTATCACACTACATTGAGAGAATACTTAAGAAATTCAATCAATATGATAGTAGTCTAGTGAGAATACCTATAGATATAAATCTACATTTATCTAAGAATAATAGTAAAGGCATATATCAATTCAAGCATGTAAAAATAATTGGCAACTTAATGCATGTGATGAATTGCACTCGTTCAGACATAACATACGCTGTCAGCAAATTGAGCAGAAACACAAGTAACCTAAGGCTAGACCACTGGAAGGCAATAGTTAGGGTTTTTAAGATATTATTTTTTGGATAAGTAAGGTTTTTAAGATATTTGAAATACACACTAAGCTATGGATTGCACGACTCGAGGTATACAATTATGTTTGAAGGATATTGTGATGCCAATTGGATATCCGATACCAAAGACTCCAAGTCTACGAGTGGTTATCTTTTTACACTTGGTAGTGGAGCAGTAACTTGGAAATCTTTTAATCAAACGTGTATTGCCAAATCTATAATGAAATATGAATTTATTGCACTAGATAAAGTAGGTGAAGACTGACCTCGTCACTTCTTAGAAGATATTCCATTATGGTCAAAACATGTGCCCGCAATTTGTACACATTGCGATAATCAATCTGCAATTCAAAGGGCACAAAATCAACTGTATAATGGTATATCTCAACATATACGTCGAAGACATAATACCGTAAAATAACTGCTCTCTAATAATATTATGACCATTGAGTACATTAGGTCAAAAGCTAATATAGCGAATCCGTAAACAAAATGTTTGACTAGAGAGTAAGTAAAGCTTTTATCGAGGGGAATGGGTTTAAAGTCTATGCATTAAGACTTGCCTATAATGACAACCCAACCTAGCTGAATACTCTTAATAAGAGTCATCTATTATCCTATACGAGTTTGAATTGGGCCAGTTTTATCAGAATGATAAGGTTGAATTCTTTAAGAGCACTCACGAAAACCAGGTATTGTTTAGGACCAAAATGGACACAATCGTGAGAATTGTGTTCGGAAAGATTATGTGTGAATGCTATTGTCTTGATTTATACAAATAGTTCAACACTTCAAGATATAATGTTTACTTATCAACTAGTAAATCCGATAGTATTTCACTAAGAAGCACGGATACGGACATGGGACATGGATACGATGCAACACGACACGGATAAGCAGACACGGTATTTTTAAAAAAAGTAGGACACAGACACGTTGAATATATATATATATATATATTTATATTTTTTATATGCCTATGTAATAAAAATTTAATATTATTTTGATGAAAATTGGCATAAGAATACAAATCACGTAAATATTATTAATGTATTAAATAAAAGTCAATGAATAAAAATTTAAGAATTTTATTTAATAATCAACATTCATGATTCAAATTTCAAAACAAATTTGTTAACTATTATATATATTTGTGTGTGTATAAAAAAAAATAACAGAGAAGAAGAGGAGAAAAAAAGAAAAAAAATTTAAAAAATCCCGAAAAAATTTAAAAAATTCCAAAAAAAGGTGTCCAAAACATGTCCCCAACGTGTCCAAAATTTAGAAAAATTAGACACTTTTTTTGCGTGTTCCGACACGTGTCCGGAACGTGTTCGAGCGTGTCCGTGTCTGTGTCTGTGCTTCATAGGTATTTCACAAGGAAAGGTTTAAGGCCACAAGCTACCTTTCTCTATAGTCTATGTAGGAGATTTTCAGCTGTACTCTTTCTGTGTCTGCATAACATTTACATTGTTTTCCCCCAACCGCAATTTAAATCCATGGTCTGATCTATAATAAAATTATTATTATCAAACATACAACTAGCCTAATAATCAGTTAAATTATTTAAGATGTTGCAAAAAATTTAAAATTTTGGAGAAAGTAACACTTTCAACATATAAATTTTTTGAAAGATTGACATTCATCTTTTATAACTAACCAACTATCATCATTCTTCACAAAATCTGGGCCTGGCCATTGTGAAACATCTTCCCTCCATCAACTAAATTGATCACCTATATTAGAAGTCTTCTCAACATGGGCTCGATGTTTTAAGAATTAGTTTAGATGTATGAGATTGGACCTGTAATGTCTTCCATATTAGTAGGACTAGCAAATAAGACTTGCATCGATAACAAAATTTTGAAAATTAATTTAGAAAAATAATGTATTAAAACTTAAAATATTTATATCACTTATATACATCATATGTAACGTTTAGATTGAAATTTTTAGTGTTACTATAATGATAAGATATTATTTTATTTAGAATGAATTAACTTTTAATGTGTAATATATTTTTTTGATTGTTTTTATTAGTTAGCGCCTTACTTCACTTAGGCTAGCTAGCGCCTTTTAGGCAATGTGAGACCTTAGTACCTTAAAGACACCTTTCGCCTTTAACTACATTGATTTAACGTGTCCCTAATGTATTCGTATCTTACTTTTCTGAGAAATGCCATGTCGGTGTATCTGTGTCATGTCGTATCCGTGTACTGTGTCTTGTGTCCGTGCTTCTCAGGCCACATTCGAATGGTCAAGCCACTGTTTTGGCTCTCCGTTCAATAGTCTTGTTCAGTGGTCCTTAGAACTTAAGGGTTACACAATCTCATTTTCATGATCTTTCTAGATTGTAGTCAAAGTTAAAATTTCAAGCGTATTTGTGATATTAAATGCAACCTTATAAAGGACCAAAATAAAATATTAAAAGCACCTCATCCTACGTATGCAATGCAAGTTGTGTGTGTTTATAGCTTTCTTGTTAGTAATTTTGAAGTCTTCATGTGTTAATGATGAAATGCTTCAACTTCAAAATCATGCTATGTAATTTAGTCTGGCTTGTCATTAAATCTTCACTGGTATAGAAATCACGCTATCCTACATCTTGACAACTGTAGAACGTTCGTGAGATCAATTATGTATTCTTATCTCTTTGGTTCTCTTTATTTCAGGTGATTGAGATATATTCAGATGCAGCCACGTCCTATGAAACTTACCTTTAGGTTGAAAAAAGAAGAAAATGGTTCCCTTAGGGTGAATACAGAAGAAAATAACATACATGGTTCTACCTTCGCCAATCACCTGGATAGCACTCTTCAGCAATCCATAGATGTTACTTCGGAAGAGGATGAGGATCATGGCACAGAGGATGAAGATAATCAGTCTTATGAAAATTCTCAGAATCAGTTAGTTGTCTATGATCCTGCTATTAATGGTACAGGTGAAATTGAAGCTGTCCCTGATCCTATCAAGTACCAACCTGCACCTTTCCGCACTTTCCCAAATCAGTCTTCCAGAGTTTTGCCATCTGTGGGGGCTTTCACTGTCCAGTGTGCCAACTGTTTTAAATGGAGGCTCATACCAACAAAGGAAAAATATGAGGAAATACGTGAACACATTTTAGAGCAGCCTTTTTTCTGCGAAACAGCTCGTGAGTGGCGGCCTGAGATATCATGTGATGATCCAGCTGACATTTCTCAAGATGGCAGCAGGCTCTGGGCAATAGATAAGCCTAACATCGCTCAGCCCCCTCCTGGGTGGCAACGGCTTCTAAGGATCAGAGGTGAAGGAAGCACCAAGTTTGCAGATGTGTATGCATCTTTTTTTCCATTTGTTTCTCTATTCTATTTGTCATTGAGGATTGTCACAGATAGATAAAGTAGTCTTCTGTTCACCCAGTACTACAATGTAACTCTTCCAGTTTCAGTTTTATCTGGAAAAATAACCAAAAGTTAACAGGTGAGGAAAGCCTTTTGTAATCCTTATAGGAAGTGCATATCAAGTGTGGAAGCCACTGCACCTCCATATGATAATCCAAAGTTTCCTGGACACACTAGGAAAGCTACATGATTTGTACATGAGCTGATTTTACCTGGTATCATATTTGTTAAAGGTGCAAAAAATATGCAAGGCGCATCGAGGCCCAACCCTAGCGCCTTGCTTAGCTCTAGGCTAGGTGCCTTGAACAAGTCACAGGTCAGGTGTGCCTTGCCTCAAGGTGCAAGGCTCCAAAAAGGAGCATCTTTTTAAATTTTTTTTTTTACTTTTTAAATTTTAAAAATGATTCAACTGTGGTATGTGGTAGTTCAGTACTCTACCTTAGTCAGTGTGATCTAAACTTTCAGAATTTAGGCTGTGCGATTTGTATTTGTGATGCCTCCTAACCTTAGTGTGTGATCTATGGAATTTTAAGTAAGATTCCTTCATGATTCTTCTTCTTCGTTTCTTCCTCTCCTTTAGTTTTTATGCTCTCATTATTTTGCAACCATATTTTAATAATCATTCTTTTAGCCCAAAAACTAAATGTGGGCCTTGGCATAATGGTGAGGTTGCTCCGTCATGACCTAATAGTCATGAGTCTGAGTCACAAAAATGGCCTCTCTGCTTGCGGGGGTGAGGCTGCGTATCTCTCTCTAGACCTCATAGTGATGGAGGCCTCATGTGCTAGGACTGTCCTTTATTCTTTTAGCTCTTTTCGCCTCTATATAGATTTCATGCTAGGAACCCCAAACACAAAAGAAAAGACAAGTTATTGTTCATGGGTATTATTCATAGCTCCTATTTCATCTTCACAACCCCACCCAGCCACCCTACCAAGCCTTAGTCAACCTTAACTGTATTCCCTACCTTTCGGCCTTCATTTTAATACTATACACCATTAGTAGTTGCTGCCAGAATTTTCAATTCTGAAATCCAGCAACCTCTCACCTTTTCAAAGCAAGCAAATTCCAACCCTTTCCCATCTGCAAAACCCACAACTATTCGTTTAATATTTTAAACTGTAGACATACAACCTTTCCTTGACCTAAACCCACTATGAGTTAAGGAATAAGTAAAAGAGGTTTGCTGGCTTTTGATAGCTAATTAAACTGGCACTCTCTTTGGGAGTATCTCTGTTTTGTAACTAACCTACCAAGAAAAGAAAAATGTGGAAAAACTCTAGGAGTAATTGTCTAAGTACCTGATTTGCCTGGTTGTGGGTTATAAGGAATGTTACCTTGGTACCTTATTTTGTATGTAATTGACGTGACATTTGACTGATGCAATGTGCTCATTTTCTCAAAATATTAACATTATTTTTATTTTTTCCTTTTATTTTTTTTTTTTGGGGATGGTTAGGGGTATAAAAGGGTTTGAATATTTTCTGATACTTTCCTGTGGACTTGCTAATTATGTGCTCTTCTGTGGGCATTGAATATTCTGATTTCCTTCAACCAACTGTATTGTGATGTTTGATGCTTTTAATTCCTTCATATTTATTTCTCTCTACCGTTGTGAATGTTACTGGGATCATTAGTTGCTTATATGAAAATTTGATGATGTGCTAGCATCCTATTATTTTGGTTTATTTGGACTAAGTACTTGATTTATTGGTAACTTGAAGTTGTACTGACCAATACAGCTTCTTTAAACTGTGAAGACAATATTAAGGGTATTTTAGTTGATCAATAATTACCACTCCTTTGTAATATGCTTTTTCTTCTGGTTTTCAGGTATTATGTTGCACCATCTGGCAAGAGACTTCGCTCTATGGTTGAAGTTCAAAGGTATGGTTCTCAGCTTGCTGATCCTTTTAATATTGCAGTGATCTTACCTTTTTCTTTCCTTTAATGGGCATAGTTAGTTTTTATATATATCAAAATGAATGTATGAACAAATTACTGGAAGTTGGTTTATTAAAACGCATGGTTTTTTTATGTTTCTTTTATGCTTTTGATTATCCAGGTACCTGCTGGAACATCCTGAATACTTAGCAGAAGGGGTGACTATGTCACAATTTTCATTTCAAATCCCAAGACCTTTGCAGGAAAACTATGTGAGGAAGCGTCCTGCTCGTTTGACAGGACTTCTTGAACCTTCTGAAGGTATGTCAAAAAGCCGATGTACTTGTCAAAACATGCTGTATTGAATGAACTTCTATATTGCTGAAAGCCATGCATGGATCATTTGTGTACAGTATACCACACAGAAAGTTAATCTATTATTGATTTCATAACATTTGAGTTAGTCTATTTTATAATTCAATGTCATTTTCGACGAGTCCAATATTGCATGCAATTTTTTTATGGGTAATATTGCACATAACGGTACCCTTATTTTTTCAATTTTAAGTTAATAAAAAATATGTACGTCAAGGAAGCCTAAACAGCGAGGGGATGGCCCAAGGACGCACATCTCTTGGACTGATTGACTTGGACATATAAAGCCACCAAGGAGGTCAATGATGAAGTTATTTACTTATTAAGAAGACTTATGGAAATATATAGTGAATTGAAGAAAGATTTTCAAATGGTGTTTCTTGATTTGGAGAAAACCTATGAAAGAGTATCTACAGATTTAATATGGAGGGTTTTAGAAAAGAAAGGAGTTACAAAATGATATCTCAAAAAGATAAAAGACATGTATAGTGGATTATGACCAACTCAAGAACAATTGTTGGAGAAATAAGTGAATTTCCAATTACAATCGGCCTACATAGTCGACATTGAGTTTTTACTTTTTGCTTTAGTAATGGATGAACTGACTAAGCATATATAGAATAAAGCTTCATGGTGTATGCTTTTTGCCGATGACATTGTTTTAATTGATGAAACTAGAAGATGGATAAATGTTAAATTAGAGGTTTGGAGAGAGGTTATAGAATTAAGAGGATTCAAGACAAATAGGACTGGTAAACTGAATATCTTGACGACCTTAAGAATCCACACCTAAGGAAGGAAAAGTTGTAAAACCTAGGAATCCGCACATAGGGAGGATAATGGAATCCACACCAACACCAAAGAGAATCAAATATTCAACCAAAATCTGAGTTTTTATTTACAATCATTCTTTTTTATAAGCAACTACAGAGGATAACTATTAAAAAGATAAACATGTAAAATATAAAATTAAATATCAAAATATAGGCCTAGCTTATCCTCCAGGATCATAGATGTATAGCCTGTAGGCTAGCCTTCCCTGTTCCCTATCATTTCTCCTTGGCTGAGAAAAACTCGACTTCAACGAGTTTTTATGCTGTGTAGGCTCGAAAAGATCAAGAACCACTGCGAGTGGATTCACATGATGTGTCTAGGATGAAGGAAAAATAACTACCAATGTTGAATAAGAAACAACTCCAACTGCCTCGACACCTGGTAACAAAAGAGGCTTAAAGATGCCTCGCAAAGGGAACACATGCTTCACATGAAAATTCAGATTAGTAGCAATATTCAATGATAAGTCAAATAAACTTGTATGAAGGTCTAATGTAGGGACAAGACAAACAAGGTCTAAGGTTTGAACAAATGGTAGAACATGAACGATGGTAGAGGAGCTTTCATAAAGCTTTTGTTTCTTGTCGTGCAATGTTATAGCAAGCTTATAATTTGCATTACCCAAAGCAATTTTACTAGGCACATCAACATGAAGGTCATGCGATTGTTGAGCAAAAAACAATGCAGGGACATATGGATGCAATTGTACTAGTGAAGAAACTGAACCAATTGACAGAGAAACAAAATTAGACGATAACGGAACAATGTCACTAGATTTGGGAGGGAACAACTAATGAATGCTTTCAGAAAGAGACTTACCAAGAATTAAAACTTTTCATGTGATTTTGATTTTATCAAGAACATTACTATTAACACACGAATTCAAAGAATTATCCATCCTGGTACTAAAAAGAAGATGAACAATGCTTGGATTGGAGCTTTCACAATCAGAATCTTTTTGTAAGGGTTCATCTTATTGATAGTCCATATTATGGGTCTCAAAAATCATTTGAGGATGTGAACTATTAGGCAACTGTGGTGAAGGGATTAAATCAGTGACATGAGGATCACTTGCTAGTGGAGACTAGTCAATGGGGAGTTCATTTGGTGTCTTTTCTTGACAATCCTTTGACACATTAGGGACCTCTGGCGGGTCAACTAGTTCTTCAGAAGGACAAGAGGAACTTATCTAACCTCTAAATCTTTCATTTGACTAGTCTCAACCAATTCTTTTTCAGACTCATTTTGGGACGAAATGGGAAGAGTTGGCTTACTTGGCACCTGAGAATAAAACACAAGTTGTAGTCCTCTATTTGTCTTTAAACTTTGCATGCATTATCCGAATAGCTTTACCATTATAACAAATTTTATACGCACTGTCTTTCACTTGAAATGCTCCAAATTCCTCTATCCAAGGACAACCAAGAAGAACATGACCAACTTTAATGGGTAGGACATCACACCAATATATTCAAAATACAAGTCAACCATTCTTATGGGATATTCAAAATACAAGTCAGCCATTCTTATGGGCACCAAGCACCTTTTTGAGACTAGAAAAGTAGATTTGTTATCCTAAGATACCACATATGGGTGTGGATGTGGTTTAATCTCAAGATTTCCTCTTTTGATGCTGGAAGCAGAAATCACATTCATAGGAAAACTTTCGTCAATAACCATTTTGAAAGATTTTTCTCCACAAGGGATAAATATATAAAAACTACTAGTAACTTGGTCAGGAACAATGATTGGATTGGACCACCCTTCAAGATTTTGGCTTCTAGGCAAATCAAAACGATAATCTCGAGTGGGACGCCTAAGGTAGCTATCTCGATACCTATCATGTGGATGATTGAGTCTAGAGGTTGGCTCCTTATCAAACCTAGGATACCCATCAAGATGACGATCCCATGGTTGGGGATAGCCTAGACGATTTCATTTTATCCCTTATTTTGGGTTCAAATTTTGGTCTCATGGAATGAAAATTAGACATTTTTGTTTCTTTTCTTTTCTTTTTTGTGGTTTTTTTCCCTTTTTTTTTTGACAAAACAAATAACGAAAAGAAAAGAATGAAACAAAGGAAGATGCTGATGATTACCTTAAAAATTGCCTAATTAGATTAAATTATAAACTACTAGAACATGCCCAAACACAAAAATGATAAAAAAATCTAATGTAACGTGGTATGGTTAGAAACAAAAGTGGGTGGTGGTGGTGATATAGGAACAATACGGGCAAGGGTGTCAATAAGGTTCAAGATTCAAGGAGCAATGGAGGACCTTTTGCAAAACTTATTCACTCACCAAACTAAATATGATACTAATCAGAAATTTTCAAGAGATAAAAGTGTACCTTTTTTTTTTTTTGTTTTGAGGTCCAAGAAGCTTTAAACACAATTTTTTGGGGCTGTTGAGGATTTCTTTGAAAATTCTGGAATCTTTCAAAACTTCCAAAAGTGCTGGGTGCAATCTGAAAATTCGAATTCCTTGGGCAGATTTGAAATTGGGCTGAGATGACACTTGGGTTAGGTCTGATTATTTGGGCCAGATTTAAGCAAGTGGAATGGTTTTGAGTTGGGCCTGGGGAAATTGGTTAAGTTGGGTATTCTGGTTTAAAAAGCTAGGGCCAAATTGATTAAAATTAGTTTTGAGTTGAAAGAATGAGGAGGTACGACTAGTTAAGAAAAGGCAATTAGTTGGGTTTTTTTTTTTTTTTGGTTGGGTCAAATGGGCTTGTGCGCTAAAAGAATATGGCTTGGTATTGGTTTCAATGAATACTGACTGGGTTGGGTTTAAAATAGAAATGGGTTAAATGCAGGCAGGTTTACCTAATTAGCCACTAGGGTTTGAAACCCTTTAAAGTTGTTGCGCTGTGTATTGAGATGAAGATGGAACACGAGGCTTGCAACACCTGCAATGAAGACGCAACAGTGGTCTATAGTGGCCATCGACTATGATGACAACCTGCGACGGCGAGGGCAACAATGATGACGAACCTCTGCAATGCAACTTTACCACAGTCGTTTCTCTATGACAGTGACTTTGTAATGTTTGGTGACGATGAAATCTGTGATGATGGTATGGCGATCTGATGCAATGGGGACAGATTCCGGCAATGGTTGTTGACTGGCGATGCAAAGGATGCTGGCAGTGAATCAGCTTGGCAATGAAATCTTGTTTTTTTTTTTTTCTTTTTCTTTCTTTGATCTGTAAATGGGACATCAAATAGAGACCGACGATGACTTGTTCTGACGATAGCACTTAATCGCGACGATGGAAAGATGCTGCGATGAACCAATGGACTGTTTTTTTGCGATGGTGACGATTGGTGATGTCATTGGTGGCTTTGAAAGGTTGGTGAAATTAATGGCGACTGTAGCGAGGATGATGATGGGTCATGGCAACTTGTTGCGATTTGAGGGCTTTGGGTCGGTGACTGAACTGTGGCCCATTTTAATTTCTTTTTGATTTTTTTTTCCAATTTGCAATGAAGAGACGAAGACAATGAAAAGTTGATGGATGATGATGTTGGATAGAGATGTTGGCAACAGGATGAACAGTGACAAAGGATGGATGAAGGTTGATGAATAAGGATTTTTTTTTTTTTTTTTTTTTTTTTCAGTTAATGAAAAATGCAAATGGAAGTAAAACAATGAGCAGTAATGAAAGATAGTAGGAATCGAGGTTTGTTCTGATACCAAAGTGATGCAGGAGGGGACGAGATGACCATATGAATTTTTTTTTCTTTTTTTCTTTTTAAATAATGAATGATTCAAATTGAAGAATGAACAATAAAAAGATAGTAGCTTCATGAAATCTTTTGAGGTTGAGTGTGATGCATCAGGCGTGGGCATTGGTGCCAAGAGCACCACCTGATTGCTTACTTCAGTGAGAAATTCACAGAAGTGAAGCAACGATATTCCAACTATTAATAGGAGTTCTATGCAGTCATTCGAGCATTACACCGCTGGCTCCATTATCTTCTTCCACAAGAGTTTGTGCTCTACTCTGATCACAAGGCCTTCCGTTATTTACATTCTCAGAAAAAGTTAAACCCTTGGTATGGACATTATTGACATTCCAGCCGAGGAACCAGTGGACTGTTTCGCTCTGACACCAAGTTGATGCAGGACCACTTAGGAATCCGCACCTAAGGGAAGAACTAGCCTTAGGTGTCTGCACCAACTCTCTCGGGGTGGAAAAAAACTCGACTCCGTCGAGTGGAGTTCTGAACGACTCTGGTAAAACTCAAGTACGTTAGGATCAAGCTGTTGTAGCTCCTCTTGAGTGATCCAAGTGGAATCTGTTTCCCTATTCCCCGCTTAGATGATATGTTGGACATGATGTTAGGGGCTACAATTTTTTCTAAAACTGACCTCAAAAGTGGTTATTATCAAATTCACATCCGTCGAGGGGATGAGTGGAAAACCACATTCAAGACTTAAGATGGTTTATATGAGTGGGTAGTTATGCCCTTTGGCTTATCTAACGCTCTTAGTGCTTTTATGCGGGTCATGACACAAGTCATTCGACCATTTATAGGCAAATTTCTTGTTTTCTATTTTGATGACATTCTTATTGATAGCATTTCGAGGGATCAACATATGAACCATCTCCTGCAAGTTTGTACTGCACTAAAAGAGGCCAAGTTGTATGCTAAAATTAAGAAATGTGCCTTCTTTGTTGACAACATTGTTTTTTTGGGTTATGTTGTTTGATCTGCACGAGTGTCAGCCAATCCAGACAAGGTGAAATCCATTGTCGATTGGCCTAAATCACGTACTATCCATGATGCTAGAGGTTTCCATGGCCTTACTACTTTTGCGGACGATTCATACTAGGATTCAACACTATTATGTCACTTGTCACTGATTGTCTCAAGAAAGGGGATTTTGTTTAGGCCCTTACTGCCGTCCGTGCTTTCTGCAACATCAAGCCATGAATGACTGAAGCACCGGTTTATAGATATATAGCCTGTGGGCTAGTCTTCCTTGTTCCCCATCAGTGAGTATATTAAAACTTGGAATAGAAATCGAGATATAGTGAAGATTGAAAATCAAGAGATAATAGAAAGTAAAAATATTCATTATCAAGGTTCAATTATCCATCAGGAAAGAGAAAATGGAGATGATGTTACTTAAGTGAATAACTGCATCTGACTTATCAAGAAAAGAAAAGAAAAGTGAAGAAGTGCACCTGGCGTGTTTTGTGATCGATGTTTACCTTAAAATTAAAAGATAAATTCAATGGAACAACTATCTCACTAGCAATACTATATGAAATTGAATATTGGGTAGTTAAGAAACAATATGTTTTTCAACTGTGTAGCCAAAATGAGGATGTTAAGATGGATATGCAGTAAGACAAGAAAAAATAAAATTAAAAATAAAAACATTTATGAGATGGTGGGAGTAGCACCTGCTAGAGAGAAAATGAGAAAATTGGCAAGGTAGTATCGCCATGTACAAGGAAGACCCAACATGGTTTATATCAAGGGTTAGGTTAAGCCCGTTAGGGGACAGGAGCGACCAAAACTACGGTACAGATAGTTAAAAAAGAAGAAGAAGAAGATAATGTGTGGTCTAACTAACAGAATGATCTTAAATAGAGTAGAATGGTGAGACAGAAATCATATAGCCAATCCCAAATAGTGGGGATTAAGGTTTTGTTGAGTTGAGTATACTTTTTGTTCTTTTATTTGCTATGATCTCTGGTTAGATATCTTTATTTACCAGTTCTCACATTATCATGTGGCAATGTGGAAGCATATATCTATATATTTAAGATACTAGCACAAACCAAAAGGAGACCTCGCTTAATAATATAATTTATATGCTGAAATTGGTTGATCACTTGATCCAATTTTCGTTTCATATTTAAACACTTCTAAATACTGCATTGCTTACTCTGAGATGTAATTTACCTATTTACCATGATACCTAGGCTTGTGATAAACTCTAAATTATCTAATGGAGGTGGATGTTACCTACCCTTTCATTAAGCATAATGTTTATACTTGCTGCAGTCAATCCCATAGCATGGGTGGGTCCAGATGACAGTACAGACTTGCAGCTTGGTGGGCCAAGGCTCTCTACTCCATATTTCGAGGCACCTGTTTTTGAACCTGTAAATCGCCCGGCAAAGCAAGCAAGGACACCATCAAAAGAGACGTGAATCAACACAAGGTCCTCATCAAGCTAGAAATGGTGCCTATAATGTCTAAGCCCTAATCTGAAGCCCCCTTTTTTGTAACTATCTTTCTGTATGTTATACACCCCTTCTTTTGTCTGTCTTATTATAAGATTGTCTTTTCCCAAAAAAAAAAAAATCTGTGGTTTTGGTGAACTTGAAATGGTAGGGGGCTTCCATGTTTCTGGTTGGGTGTAGGGAGGAGGGTTAAGATGCTGTTGTGACAATAATATGTGAAAGAAAAAACTAAAAACTATATGAAAGAAAATTTTTATAATTTGGGTTTATATTGAATTGTTTCCAATTTTCGGACATCTGAATATACTAGTTTATGAATTGATACTGGCTTCTGTGATTTAATAGAACTATTTACAGTGTTTAAGCTCTTGCCTTTAATGGGTTGGGTTGGATATGTTTGGGAGTCTAAGAGGTACGGCAACATGGGGCGTCACCTTAGGGAGTTGTGTTGCAGCCGTCTGCAATGCTTGAAAAACTGTGGCTCTTGTTTCTCTAAATAGCTTCAATGCTTGTGTTATTTTATGGGCACTTTTATTGCATCGTTTTTATATGTTCATAAGCCTAGGATGCCACATATATTTTAACTTCAAATTCTCTCTCTCCCCCCCCCCCCCCCCCCCCCCTTGATTCCTATTTCCTCGAACATTTATGAACACACACAACTGGGAACTCAACTTTGTATTAAATTATTTCTGGTTGCAATTTCATTTTGTGCAAGGGAAGGACATTGTAGCTGAACCAATTGCCAGTTTCAGCTATATGGATGATGTAAACTGCTCTACTTTCCCTTGTCTGATTGTTTTGACTGATTTCGTCAGTTTGGGTACCTATGACCACAATTATCCAGAGATTATAAGGCTTCTTTTGTTATGTTTTGTTTTGTTTTAATTTTTTCTGTGAGTGATGTCTTTTTGGACCAAAAATTTCATTTGAAATTGTTCGTTCATTTTTTCTCAGACTTACCTTCTACAATATTGCTTGTCTACATTTTTTTTTTTTAATATTAGAATTCTTAAAATACATTATATACAGGGATTAGTAAGTTAACAATTTTATTTATTATAAAAAAAAACACACACACGAGTGGTGTTAAATGTGTTTCTTATAAAGACACTAAACACCTGATGCATAAACAACTCCAAATGCAAGAGCTAGAATACAATACCTTTAAATAAAAAAAAAAAAAAAAAAAAACCAAAGGATAACAGTTGTCACACGGTACAATGATTTAGAGTTAATTGTAGAGGATATGAACCTTGCTCTACTTAGGACATGCAGCGGAGCTGGTGAAATGGAGTTAAGTGTCCAATTCTTTTTTATGCCTTGTTTCATTTGATTCTTCGAAGCACTGTGGATTCTGCCTTCAAAGCAATGTCCCTCTCTCGTACCTGTTTTCAGCATAATCTCAATAAAGAATGTGTTAGATTTGATTGTTTCTGATGGTTACCATTAAAATTTTATAAAAAAATAAATTAGCCAGCTGCAACTGGCATCAAGAAGTGTAGTCTTCAACACTATGCAATAGTTAACAATGCTATAAATACAACATAAAAATTCCCAAAAATGTGTCAACACCTCAACTGGCCACGTAGCACATCGGAAATTGTGCAAAACATCTTCAAGAAGCTTGGTTGGGCTTTCTAGACAAGGACGTGTCATATTTTGATTGGTTAGTAAGGAAACTTGATGTTCCACTTTCTGATTAATGGAGTTTCCATTCTTCATCACCTGTTAAGAATTCAAAATTAGAGGGTCACCGGGTAAGCTCCGACGGTATTCGCTTCGATGATAAAGTCAGTAAATTAAAAAGACTGTAATTGAAAGGAATCAATTGAATGTAATTTGACAGCATACCTTAGGCCTTTATTTATAGCCTGAAGATCTTCTAAGTTGAGTAAGATTCAGAGCCATAAAAGTAGGGATTTGAATATATCTGAATATGATAGTTGCCATATTGGACTCTGTTTTCTTATTCTGAGGTCGGTAGGGCATGGAAGGCGGTGATCTGTTCGGAATCCCTCGCTGTAGATATTCTACAGCTCTAGCTCTGGAGGCGGAGCCTGCATCATTCTGAACAAAGCACATTTGAACCCCCTTGGGATTGTTTGATTTGGATAGCTCTGCGCCATTTGGAATTGACCTGCACATGGGAGAGCTCTACACATACAAGTGTCAAGTTTTGGTTTGATTTGTCACTTTATGGTACATCAGCTACTCTTCCTCCGAGCCTCAGTTCTGTGGAATTCGTGTAGAGCTGAGGTTAGGGTTTTTGAAAGGTCACGCGTAATCCCATTAATATGCCATTTCGCATTCTGAGAAAACAAGCGTTGATGGGGCAGTTACAGCCTCATCATTGCATATGCCGCCGATTGGATAATCGAGGCCATTATTAGCTAACTGTCGGTTGGGATTTTGGGGCCATAAATGTCGACCTTGGGTGGCCTTATAAATAGATGAAACCCTTCAACAAAACCCCTTTACGAATTCCCCATTGCTCTAAACTAAATCCGAAGCAAAGAAGATCCTATAAGCGATTTTTGGTGCACCAGAGGACCTTTCCGAAACCCAACCTCCGATTTCTGGTTAATGAGTGGTAACCATCATTGTTCTTTGCTTATTATTTTTCATTCCTTTTTGACATTCTCTTTTTCTACCTTATTCTTTTCACGAAAATGTCATCCTCCGGCGCTTACTCTAGTAATGGGGAGGGAGATAGGCAAATCGTAGAAGTAGGTAGTCAGGAGGCACTTCCTATTGAGGAAATGGACAGTGCCTTTGGTAATAGTTCGGGGTTGCTCCTTCTTGAGGCGCACCTCGAATCTAGGGATAAGGAGGTCGGCATGTCGAGTCGACCTCACAAAAGAGAGAAGGGGTGGGAGTGCCATGACTAAGGGCATGCTAGATGCCCTTAGAAAAATTTTTGACTTCCCTCAGAACATGTCTTGTAGGATTTTGAGGGCAATAGACCGCTCGTCGGATATAGAGAGAGGGGAAATCTACGCTTACCTCGAATGGTTTATGGTCATCGTACGTTTCCTTTACATCCCTTGGTAAACGAATTTTTTAGCTTGTTTAAGATCTCTTCTATCGAGCTGAATATCAACAGCTAGAGGCAGCTAATGGCCTTTTTAGTCTTAGGTCATCAGAATAATGTCGAGGTAGATCTAGACCTCATCCGAAGTAACATGGACATGAAATTCCCTAAGTCAGAGGGGATATATTACATGTTTTTTGACAAGAGGTTCAAATCATTAACCTCTGTCACGACCCGAAACCCACCCTGTGCGGATCTCTCATCGTGACCGCCACCTTCAGGCCCGAGGACCCTTGGGCGAAGGCTCTCATAGGCAACGGTATCGAATAGATGTGCGACATGCGTTTTGCGGAAGCGTGAAAAACTTTTTATTTTCTTTTCTTATTTTTAAATTACCCACATCCGTCCAGTACTGCCGCTCCATACATAACATACATAGTTACACATTCAGAGTATAACTAAAACTTAAGGATTTATAACATTAATACAAAACATGTTCGGTTGCCCGGAGGGCTTAATACATATTCTTACATTCTCTGCTAATACAAAATGTACTACTAGAGTTCATAGGTTTCTCAAAAGAAACTACTTAAACATATCTTCCCAAGAACAGCTAGACACATCACCATCATCCTCAAGACCCTGTCTGTTGTGAATCACCTGAAAGGGGGATCCGAACAAAGTCCGGGTAAGCTAATCTAAGCTTGTGAGCAATTCCAGTATTCGTCATGGGGTTTTCAATTAGCAGTGGTTTTTAGTACATAAGAGTTTGTAAAATAATCATTGCCAATTGTTCGTATACTTGAATACAGAATATATGCATTCCTTAAAACAGATAGCTTTGAAACATTTAAAGTATTCAAGCTAAACTCATACTTCGTCAAATAGAGTATATAACTCAAAACATATGCATTTCATAAAACAAATAGCTTTAAAACATTTAAAGTATTCAAGCTAAACTCGTACTTCGTCAAATAGAGTATATAACTCAAAACATATGCATTTCATAAAACAAATAGCTTTGAAACATTTAAAGTATTCAAGCTAAACTCGTACTTCGTTAAATAGAGTATATAACTCAAAACATATGTGTTTAATAAAACAGATAGCTTTGAAACATTTAAAGTATTCAAGCTATACTTATACTCATGAACTTCAAAACATATAACATAACATATATTTCTTAAATAGAGTATATAAAACTCAAAACATATGCACATTGAAAATGAGGGTAAAACCTGCTTCCATTTTCAAATCATTTGTCATCTTATCACTTCCATTAGTGGAATCCGTTTCGAACCGGACTCCCATATTACTTATAAATAGAAATATCTCATGCCTAGGGGATTAGATCCTGCTACCTGGCATTTTACAGGGCAATTGAGTTCCGTACAACCCAAAATCCTGCCTATTGTTACAGATTAATTGAGTTCCGTACAACCCAAAAATCTGTTATTTGAAAAGTTGGCTGAGTTCCGTACAACCCAACCAAAAACCATGGTGCTTAGGCATAACTTTTCTTACATTCAAATACATTTAATACATGATTCCTTCAAATAGGTGTTTCTCATGAACATTTAAAACATCATGTACATAATTTCGTAACAAATCCTTTAAACGCTTGATATAAACAAATTCAGAACACTTTACATAATTTGGCATTTAAAACTTTAGACATGCTGAAATATGTTTTAAGAAAACTGTGATAGAAACTATTCCCTGAGCATGTCATAATAGAGTTTATAAAGATAGAACAATTTAAAACTAAATCATGTAAATACTGAGTTTGAAAATTTAAACACTTCATATCTTTGAACTTAAAACCTTTTCAATTCCATGGAGTTAAATCTCCACTTCAAATACAAGGTTACTCACCTTGGTTCTTTAGGGTAAGTGCTAATAATGCGCTTTCCCACTTTTCTTGTAGTTCCTAAGAACAATTCATAAACATCTCATCAACTTCACATTCATTGTAATATCATCTCGATATTCCTTAACTTATGCTTAAATCATATTAGATCCTAAAACGATTTCATAATTTCATATGTACTTAACTTAACCCGTACTCTTAACCTATGACACAATTAATGTGTTAGAAATTGAATTTATTTCAATTTATACTCTTCTGGTAGCTCCATAAACTTTAAAGTTATTTATTTAACATGTTTACGTGTCGTGTTTTTTCGTATTTCATTTTCTCGTATACACCTTAGTATTAATACTTTGGCATTACTTTAATTTATAGTCATCTGACAGATTCTATTCATCAAATTTTATGTCTTTTTATTTTAGACATTTCTTTTGGTCGAATAGACTCTACCATTGAGTCCGGAGTGTCCAAGAAAGTCCGTTTAGGCTTTCCTAATATTTAATTCGGACTGTTATATGTAAAAGGACAAAATGGTCATTTACCGTTTTACGTGTCATATTTTTCTGTACTTCGTTTCGTAACTTGGACTCCATTATTGAGTCCGGGATGTCAAAGAAAGTCAAATTTAGACATTTCTTGGTTTTCATTTGGCTTTTGAGGTACTAGGGGTAATTTGGTCATTTTACCCCCTTACGTGTCTTTATGTTCGGGACCTCATCTTGAGTCGTGGACCTCACCATCGGACTCAGAAGGTCCGAGATAGTAAGAATACACTAATAACTTGTTAATTTTGGACAAGGGGTATTTTGGTCATTTACCCCTTTACGTGTCTTTATTTTTCGGGTCCCGTCTCATAAAACGGACCCTACAATTAGTCTCAGAATATCCAAAATAGTAAGGATACACTATTCATATGTTTAATTTGGACTTCATTTGCTTCATATATGACTTAGGGGCAAAATAGTAACTTTGCTTTATTTATTAAATAATTAAATTAATTATTTAATTATTTTTCAGGGTCTTAATTGCATAAGTTTCTCATTAGTTGGGCCACAGTATAATTTCATAAAATAGTTGGGGTCAAATTATAAATAACAAAAGTGTTGGTTTATTGAATTGGATTAAAACCAAAAACCAAAGACCAAAGGGTTCGGTCAGATCTTAAGTGAACCGGTTCGGTTCAGTTGCAAACCAACCGGTCTGGTCGGTTCTTTACATAATGCTGACGTCATGATAATGTCAGCCCTAATGTTTTAAAACATTAACAACAAAACATCACCGTTTACATAACCTGTGACCCGTTGGATCCGGTTTTGACCCAAACCCGTAACCGAGTCCGACCCGACCCGAACAGTGTCGTCTTCCCCACGAGGGTCGACACTGTTCACAGCAAAACCCTAATTCTTCAAGTTGAATTTCGTGCAACTTAACAACTCCATTTTTCCTGTTTTCTTTTCCAATCACTTCCTAATATCTTAATACATGTTTTTGTATCGATTTAGGGCTTCGAATATGGTTCAAACGTTCGGTTGAAGCCATGATAATCCGACCTGCAACCTCATAGTTCATGCTTATTTCTTGATGGTTTTTCATGGGGTTTAGCTTGTTTTAATCCCCTATCCATGGGCATTCAGTTTTCGTTCATAATGGTGGGTTTAGAAGCAAGTTTGTGGGGTTTGTTTTGGAAACCCGAAACTGTAACTCCATTTTTGGAGGGTTGTTCTTAGGTTTCTTGATCACGGGTAAGTGTTTTTAACATCCTCTTAGAGTCTAGATGAGGTTCCAAGAATCCAAACGAGGTTTTGTTCACATGATTTCAGACCTGCTTCAAGCAAGGTCCATCAATGGCGGTTTTCATGGGTTTGGTGTTTTTGGTGGTTTTTAATACTCCATTTCATGCTTGACATACTTATATACATATATTAAACATCATGTATATATAAACAAGTTAAAAACAACCTATCTTCATGCTTAACTTCTAGAGAGAGAAAATGGAGATTTTGAGTTTTTCTCACCTTTTTGTTGCGGTTTAGAGCTCCTTCACCTTCTGATTCCCTTTACTCTTCCTCCCTCAGTTTCTTAGTTCCCTTCTGATCCTTTTTCTTAAGAAGCAAGCATGATTTGCATGCTTTGCTTTTAAAGAATTTTCCACTGACCCTTCTCTCTCTTTTCTCTCTCTCTCTCTACACGTCCCAGCCCCTATTCAGTCCCCAATTTCGGCTGCCATCCCATCTCATAAATTTCTCTTTTTCTCTTGTTGCTTTTCATTTATTGTTTGCTTGATATTTTGTATATATATACATATAATATAACACACACACTAACACATGGAGACACACACACACACCACAACCGACACACACACCCACTTGCACATACTGTTCACACACTTTAAATATATATATATATATATATACATAACTTTATTTTCCTCATTTATATACATACATGCACACATACATATTTTCATATATATACTTGCATGCATACATGCTCTCATGTACATACATACTATATTAAACATATAGTATATTATTATAATTAAAACTAATTATTTCATATAATAATTAATTAATTATTTATTTAATTAATTATTCTCTTTGAGTGTAAATGTTTTTACACTAATTTTCTTTAATCTCATAATACGTGTCATATGACCTGGTATTTTGGGTCAGGGTATTACAACCTCGGTACCCACTTCCAATAAGACATGGAAGAAGTGGTACTTCTTCGTCAATGGAGGCTGGGAACATGAAGATTTGGAGGACCGGGCGAGCTTCTTCCCTCAGTACATCGGCTTCAAGGGTGAGCCAACAGAACTTTGGTTTCCAAAAGTACTATAACCTTATTATAATCTTGACTAACTTCTTTTTAATTTTTATTGTTGCAGATAAGAAGACTTGGAGGAGGTCAACCTTTACTCCAAAGTTTCAAGAGAGGTACAGGAGACTTCTGCGCCTACAAGACCGTCCTCACGATCATGTGCTCACACTCCAGAACTTTATGGACGCCGAACTGGCCAAGGACAAGTCGGCCGTGATGAAGAAGACGATCTTGACGAGCTAGACACCCGGAGTGAAGAAGACTGGGGGGTATCCAGCCCTGCCGTTCCAGCTCCTCTTAAAAAAAGAGAGGACCGATGTGGGAGCCTCTAGTTCCTCGAAGCGTACAGTATCTGAAGAGCTGGCCTTGCCAGTTGCTCGTCTAGAGTTTCCACATTCCCCAGCCCCCTCCGCGCACTCGTCATCCCTTGGCAAGGGAAAGCTGAGCACGGTACCTCCCGGGGTTACTTTGGCTGAAACCAGGGAGGCGGCCACTAAGAAGGCCTGTGAGGAGGCCTCGGTCTCCACAACAGGTCGCTTCAAAGGCCCGAAGCCCTGGGAGATAGCTAGAGACCTTTTGGTTTCACACATGAGGGTAAGGTTTCTTTGTTTAGTCAATTTTTTTTTTATTTTTTTTTTATACATATGTATTTAACTTCTGCTTTGATTGACTTAATTTTTATCTTTTATAGGTTGTTCATGCCATGGTCGCAATCATGGATTGTTCCAAAGAATCAGAGAGGGAGAACAAGCTCTAAGCCGAGCTGGACGAGGCCCGGCTCTAGCTCGAGATAGCTCACTCTACATCTCTCTTTTTCAAATAGAAATATAAAGAATCTCTCAACAATGTGGCCATCCGGGAATCTCAAAAGAACGCCCTAGCTTCCGAGTTAGAGAGCTTGAAGAAAGAAAATGAGGAAGCAGCGACCGCTCCCACTCTGAACTTGGCCTTTAGCGTTCAGGCGGCGAGAAAAGAGATAGAGAGAGAGAGAGAGAAAGAGAGAGAGAGAGCTCAGAGAAGAGGTGTAAAGGTTGGGCGGCGAATTCTCAAATCACGGATATGAGACGTTTCAGAAGAAGATCTAGAAGCTCTATCTTGATCTCAACCTTTTTGGAGTGGACGAGGTCTCATTGGATGATCCTGCGCTAAGTCCCTCAGAAACCATCCCAACGGAGCCTACCGAAGCTATAAGAGAAGCCTCTCTTACCGAAGACCCTTAGTTAGGAGCTTGTATATATTTTTTGTTGCTGTTTTATTTACTTGTGTTTTTCTCGTGTTGAAAAATCAATCTCTGTTAACGTCCAGACCACTAGCAAACATTAACCATTTGCAGTCTCTAAAGCACCCATGGAATAACCTTCCGAGGTTGAATATAGGCTATAATATATCGACCCTCCATACTTGTAATTAAAACGAGCTTTATTCAGTACTTGTAATTAAATCAAGATCTGTCCTCAAACCTGAAATGGTTGTAATTAAATCAAGATCTGGCTTTAGACCTGAAACACTTGTAATTAAATCAAGCTTCAACTTCATATCCACAACACTTGTAATTAAATCAAGATCCGTCCTCAGACCCGAAACGCTTGTAATTAAATCAAGATCTGGCTTTAGACTTGAAACATTTGTAATTAAATCAAGATCCGGATTCAGACCTGAAACACTTGTAATTAAATCAAGATCCGACAGACCTGCAATATTTGTAATTAAATCAAGATCCGACAGACCTTTATTGAACTGTTCATTAGACAAAGCGGACTAGACCTATAGCACTTATAATGAATGCAAGGCTTCAGGGGTCTGTAATTGGGTGAAATAGACCAAACTGATAGCACTTGCAGTAAATACAAGGCTTTTAGGAGTCTATACATTGAATGAAATGGACCAAGCCTATAGCACTTACAGTGAATAAAAGGCTTTTAGGAGTCTGTACATTGAATAAAATGGACCAGACATATAACACTTGCAGTGAATACAAGGCTTTTAGGGGTTTATACATTGAAAGAAGGCATCCAGAGGTGAATAAAAAAACAACTCTTTGTTGAAAATATTTGCTTAAGTGTTCGATGTTCCAGGGCCTAGGTATAGGTTTTTCAATTAAATCCTCCAACCAATAAGTCGTGGGTTTGACGATCTTGGTTATCTTGTAGGGCCCTTCCTAATTAGGGGAGAGTTTTCTCATGGTGGGATCTTTGGTGTTAGGGAACACCCTTCTCAAAACGAGGTCCCCAATCTGGAAATTAAGAGTTTTTAACTCTTGGTTGAAGCATTTAGCCATTCTCTGCTGATATGCTTTAGTCCTGATCCGAGCTTGCTCACGTTTCTCTTCAAGTAAATTTAGATTTTCTACAAGCTGGTGATTGTTGGTCTCTTAGTCAAAGCAGGCCGTCCTAAGGGTCGGCATGTCAATCTTAACAAGAATGACTGCTTTGGAACCGTAGGCAAGTGAGAACATCTCTGTAGTTGGGATTCTTTTAGTAGTTCGGTAGGCCCAGAGTACCCCGGGAGTTCTTTGACCCATCTTCTTTTGGCCTCCTCCAACCTTTTCTTAATGGCGTCAAGAATAGTGTGGTTGGTGACCTCGGCTTGCCTATTAGCTTGGGGATGCCCTGGTGAGGAGAAGTGATGACTGATATGCAAGTCTTTATAGAACTTCCCAAACACCTTTCCAGCAAACTGTGTACCATTGTTTAAAATGATGGCACAAGGTGTACCGAACCTGCAGACTATATTTTTCCACGTGAAGTTCTTTACTTCCACCTCTGTGATGTGAGTTAGTGGTTCAGCTTTTGCCCATTTGGAAATGTAGTCGATGGCGACTAGCAGGAATTTCTTGTTCTGAGGGGCCTTTGGTAATGGCCCTACAATGTCCATCTTTCATTGAGCGAATGGATAAGGACTGGCGATAGGGATGAACTCATGATGAGTTTGGTGCTGGTATGAAGCAAATCGTTGACATTTGTTACACCTCTGGACATGTTCCTTAGCTTGTCTTAACATGCTAGGCCAGTAGTAACCTTGAGTTAGGGCTCGGTGGGCTATGGTCCTGCTGCCATTGTGGTTGCCACAGATCCTTTCATGTATCTCGGTTAGGAAATAGTAGGACTCCTCTGAAGATAAGCACCGCAAAAGGGGTTGCGTGTAGGATTTTCGATACAGTTTTCCATTTAGTATCAGATACCGAGCCGTCCTAATTCGAATCATTTTGGCCTAATTTTTGTCCTCTAGAAATAGCCCTTCCCTCAAGTGTTGGATGATTGGAGTCATCCAGTCCTGAGGTTGTTCTGAAATTTGAAAGGACTGTATTTCCTCAATGCTTGGCTTTGATTGGTAGGCAACTTTCACCGTTGAGTCCCTTTCTAGTTTGAGGTGGGAGGCCATGTTTGCTAAAGCATTAGCCTTGGAGTTTTGGCTCATTTCAATTTTTTGAATGGTGAATTTGTGGAAAGACAGCTTTAGTGATTCCACTAGCTCTGAATATTTGATCATCTTGTTATCTTTGGTGGAAATTCTCCCAAGACTTGGCTTACTACAAGTTGAGAGTCAGAGAATGCTTCAAGACTTAGAGCTTTTCATTCCAAGGCTAGCTTCATCCCAAGGATAAGTGCTTCATATTCGGCTTCGTTGTTAGAGGCTCTAAACCCTAAGCTAACTGCTTTCTCAGTTATGATTCCATCAGAGGACCCACTCCTGAACCTTTGTCGGTGGATAAACCGTCAATGTAGAGTTGCCATACCATGGTGTCCGTAGTGGCTTAAGCTATATAGTGCTGAAGTGAACTCTACTACAAATTTTACCAGTGTTTGCCCTTTGATAGAGGTTTGTGGTACATAAGATATGTCAAATTCTCCTAATTCTACTAACCACTTAATCAGTCGTCCTAAAACTTCAAGCCTGTGTAGGACTGATTTCAAAGGATAGGATATAGGAATTATTATGGGATGTGCCTAAAAATAAGGTATGAGCTTCCAAGCGGATATCACCAAGGCTAAGGCTAGCTTTTCAATCTTGGAATATCTCATCTCGGTGTTTAAAAGCGCCTTACTAACGTAAAAAATAGGCCTCTGAATCCTCTTGTCCTTATTGACTAATGCAGAGCTGATGGTATTCTCCGACACGACTAAGTATAAGAGTAACTTTACTCCTTGTACTGGTTTTGAAAGAAATCGAGGGAAGCCAAATATCATTTTAGTTCCTAGAAAGCTTTTTCACATTTAGGGGTCCACTTTAGGGCCTTACTCCCCTTCAATGCTCTAAAAAACAGGAGGCACTGATCCGTAGATTTAGAAATGAATCTATTCAGAGCTACTATCCTTTCATTTAGGCCTTGGATACCCTTCTTGGTTTTAAGTGACTCTAGTTTGATCAGAGCTTTTATCTGTGAGGGATCTGCCTCAATTCCTCTTTGAGAGACCAAAAAACCCAAGAATTTTCCTTTGGTGATCCCGAAGGTACACTTTAAAGGGTTCAGCTTCATCCTGTGCTGCCTCAGAATGTCAAATGTTTGGCTTAAGTGCTGGATGTGGTCACTTTTTTCGAAAGATTTTGACTAGCATTTCATCGATGTAGACCTCCATTGTGTCTCCGATTTGGGAGCCAAGCATCTTGTTCACTAGACATTGGTATGTGGCTCCAGCATTCTTCAAACTGAACGACATTACTCTATAACAATAGAGACCTCGTTTAGATATGAAAGCAGTTTTCTCTTGGTCTGAAGGATATATCTGAATTTGATTGTATCAAGAGTAGGCATCCATGAAACTCATGAGCTCATGTCCTGCAGTTGCATCAACAAGTTGATCAATCTTGAGAAGAGGAAGTTGTCCGTGGGACAGACTTTGTTTAAGTTGGTGTAGTCAACGCAGGCCCTCCACTTGCTATTCTTCTTCTTGGTGAGAAATATGTTGGCAAGCCACTCTAGATAGACCAATTCTCTTATCATTCCAGCGTTTAACAACCTCTGAACCTCTTCATTGATGATCTTGTCACGTTTAGGGACAAACGTTCTCTTTTTTTGTCTCACCGGAAGATAGTCTGGGTTGGTCATTAGCTTATGAGAGATGAGGTTAGGATTTATTCCCTCAATATCTTTTGTCTCCCAAGCAAATACCGATAGATTTCCTTTTAGGAATTCAATAATTTCCTCTTGCTCGGAGGGGGACAAAGCTGAGCCAATCTGTAGATACCTTTCCTCCCCTTCAGTGCTGACGAGTACTTTGATGGGCTCCTCTATTGGCTTGGCCATGCTATCACTTCCCTTGGGGCTTAATGGTTCATCAATTATAGAGGGGCACTCCTCTAACTCATGAAGGTCGGAAAGTAGAGAACTTTCCTCTTCATGAAGGTACTGTGATTGCTATTTGGAAGCTTTTTCCTTCAATGTGAGAGCATGGAATTCCCGGGTGGTTGGTTGACAGCCCTTGATGGAGAAGACCTTGTCATTCTAAACATACTTCAAGTATTGATAGAGGGTTGAAGTGACTGCTCCCATCTGATGGAGCCAGGGTCTCCCAATGATGGCTTTATAGAGGGATTTAGAGTCCAGGACCATGTATTCAGAGATCAGTGTCTTCTGTCCGTCCCCCTCGCCTGTTGTAATCGGGAGGTCTATTTTTCCCAATGGGGTGCTGAGGTTTCCATCGAATCTTACCATTACAGTGGTGGTAGCTCTGATGTCGTTAAGGTTGAGCTTCATTTTTTGAAGGGTTCATAGAACAACATGTTAGTAGAGCTGCTAGTATCCACAAGAACCCTTCTAATCTCGAAGTTGGTAATTTTGAATGAGATGACGAGAGCATTGCTGTGGGGGAAATGAACCCCAGCAAGGTTCAATTCAGAGAATTGAATTTAAGGTTCCAACTTTATCTTCTTCTTAATGGTTGAGATTTAGAGGATGTGCAGCTCTGCCCTTACCTCCCGAGCGTACCTCTTCCTGGCTCGATTAAACATTCCTGTCACCATATTGTCAGCATGGAGGATAAAGATGACTTGATTGTTTTGCCAAGGTTGATCGTTTCGAACCTCCCTCTACTCAGGCCTCTATTCTTGTCTTTTTTGTGGTGGTCTGTCGTCACAGGGGTTCTGCCTCCCGTCCTACCGGACGAATTCTCTCAATCGTCCTTTTTTTATGAGGTGTTCTATCTCTTGTTTGAGAGCTCTGCATTCATCGGTGGTGTGCCCATGCTCCTTGTGGAAGTCACAGTACTTGTTTTGATTTCTAGTCTCCGGGTTGCTCTTTAGTGATTTTGGCCACTTCAAATCTTCACGGGTTTGGATCTGCTAAAGTATATGAGTGAGAGAGGCATTTAGAGGGGTGAAAGTTACATACCTTCCAGAATTAGGATTGTTTTGGGTTCTAGATGTTGCTCTCTTATTGAGACTCCTGATCCTTTTCTTGGTTGCGTTGGTGTCCCTCTTTTGAATGTACTTATCCTTTTGAACTTGTTCTTTCGCCTTTTGAAATGACATTTTTTGTATCCTCAAGGTTTATGTACCTTCGTGCTCGTTCCATGAGTGCCGCCATGTTGACGGGCAGATTCTTTGTCAAAGAATCTTGAAAGCGTCCAGGCCTTAGGCCAGAGGTAAGAGCTGCCACTAGGAAGCTTCAGGCTGTAATTCATTATCTTGGTGAGCTCGGTATTAAAACAAGCAATGTACTTTTGATGTGACTCCCCATTTGCTTGCTTCACAGTTAACAGGAATTCTAGCCCTTTCCTTAACTTCCTGCTGGTTAGGAATCGATCAAAAAATCACCTACTGAGCTCATAGAAATTGTTGATTGATTCTTGGGAGAGGTTATGAAACCACTTCAGAGTGGTACCTTTGAGGCTCGTCATAAAGGCTCGACATATGAAGGCGTCAGTAGCCCCATGTAGAGCCATTGTATGCTGGTAGTGAATAGATGGTCCCCAGGATCCTCTGACCCATCATAGAGGGTGAACTTCAGGACAACGAACTTCTTTAGTCGCTCATCTGTCATTATGACAGAGGTGAATGGCGTGGTGAACCTCTCAAGCAACTTTCCCAATTCGTCTTGCTCTAGAAGGGCGTGGATCCTTCTGGTAAAGACGGCCTATTCTTGGGAATCTGCTATCTCTTCTATCATTTGAGGAACTCTAGGCAAAGCCAGTTGCGGGTTTGGGCCCTGTTGTTGACCTTGTCCTTCACCGTCAGACCCTTTATTTAGGGGATAAGTTTGTCGGATATTGGTAGGAGGACGTTGCCCTCCCATGACTAGGAGAGCCGGTGCCTCTAGGGGCTGGAACTCTTGTGGCACTGGATTAGCCCCCGAAGCTGCTAGAGTTGGGATCCTCGTTCTACTTTGGTAATGGACAATTGGGTGAAAAAGCGGGCATACCTCTTCATATAGTTGTTGACGTTTGGGGGTCAGCCCCCATGTGAGTGGTATTATAGGGGTATATCCGACTGCATGTTGGGGACCTCCTCATTGGGAGGTTCTCCATCCATGGTGGTGGACGGGAGGCTGAGCTCCTCCGTGAACAACATTGGAAGGAGGAGGAGGAGGTGGGATACTACTTCGCTGGTTCTAGGCCAACAAAGCCAAAGCTTGTGACATGGCAATGAGTTGCTCTTGCATCTAATCCGATTGTCATTGAATCCGATCAAGCTACTGTTGCAAGTGATTGGGACGTTTGCCCCCTTTCTTTTCCAGCAAGGGACTGATTTCGAGGGTTTTGAGGATTCTTTCTAGGATGAAGATTATGAGCCATTGTCTTTTTAGAAGAAAAAAACAGAGGGTTTACTACTTTCAAAGAAAAGGTTGGCAAGAACGACTGTCGTTCCTATAGATGGCGCCAAATTGATGTTGCACTTGCTGATCAATAAAGCTTCCGTTCTTCGTCACTTGTTAAGAATTCAAAATTAGAGGGTCATCGGGTAGGCTCCAGTGGTAGCCGCTCCGATGATAAAGTTAGTAAATTAAATAGACTGTAATTGAAATGAATCAATTGAATGTAATTTGACAGTATACCTTAGGGCTTTATTTATAGCCTAAAGATCTCCTAAATTAAGTAGAATTCGGAGCCATAAAAGTAATGATTTGAATATATCAAAAAATGGTAGTTGCTATATTGGACTCTGTTTCCTTATTCTGTGGTTGGTAGGGTATGGAAAGCGGTGCTCTGTACGGGATCCCTTTGTAATACCCTGACCCATTGTAACCTGAGCCAATATGGTCTAATGTTACGATAACGAAATAAATTTGGTTAAATTTCAATAATGGGAATGTACGGATGAAGGTCACGATAAACGGATGACAATAATAAAAATAAAAGTTAAAAGGGAATAAAACAAAATGTAAAACAAAAAAAATATAAAATAAGAATTTAAAAATAAATAAATAAATAAAAAGAAAAAAATAAAATAAAATTTAAATAAAAATAAAATAGGAATTTGAAAGAAATAAAAATGGGAAATTAATTATATATATATATGGATATGGATATATGTAGGTGTGACCATGTAAATGAAGAAAGAAAATGTATATATATATATATATATATATATCTATCTGTGTGTGTGTGTGTGTGTGGTGTAACTGTAATTAAAGAAACAAAAAGAAGAGAAAAGAAGAAAAACGGATGGGGCGGGAGTTATGCGTAGGAAAGGTGGAACGAGTAGAGAGAGAAAGAGAGAGAGAGAGAGAGAGAGAGAGAGAGAGAAAGAGCGAAATTGAAAGCGAGTTATAAAGTGAAGCATGCATTGCATGCGTTGGAGAAAAAAAAAAAAGAAAGAGAAGAGAGGAGAGGAACAGTTGGGCGCAACAGGGGAGTGACAGAAGCAGAGGTGCAAGGGGTAAGTTCTCTCTGTAATTCGATTTTTTGGGTTGCTTTATATTTCCTCAGCTGGTATGTAAGTTTAGAATATTAAACCAGAATAAAGAGAAGGAGCAAGAAGCAAATAGAAGCAGGAACAACGAAGAAGAGTGAAACGAGTAGGGAGATTCGGACTGTGCGCATTTGGAAGGTAAATTGGGTAAATTGATCCTGTTTCGTTTCTCTAAAACACAAACATCTAATCTTAGGATCTGATTAAACCTGGGATAGAGTTTATATTGCAATTGAAATCAAGAAAACCCGATTGGGAATGAGTAAGAAAACTGGAATTGCAGAGAAAGATTAAAAAATCTGTTTTTGTGATTTTGATACATGAAATTTAATTTGAATGCTTAGGAGTTATGTGTATAAATTGTAGGAACATTGTAGGGATTAAATGGTGTTGAAACAGTAGAGAAAAGGTGAGAAAAAGAAAGGAGAACAGGGCTGCCGGAAACCGCACAGCCTTGTGAAGTTACGGTTTTCCCCATTTTGGGAGTGTTCCGGCACTCCGATTGGAAATCCGAGGATAGATTTGAGTTGCCCATGACCTATAGGTGTGAACCCCACTGAAAAATGCAAGAAAATCCGTCACTGGCAAGTCGCCGTTGGCGGAGAAGGTAACCAGCACGCTGGAGATGGTGCTGCGCGGCTGGGAGTTTGTGATTTTATTTGGGCCAAACCGGGTCAGGTCTGACCCGACCCACCCATTCAGATGACTGCCCAACACTTGTACTTCATGAGTAAATTTTTAAATTTGAGTTTAGATAGTGTTTGGTTAGAAAGGAGAGCTATCCAATGGTTGGGTTAAACTTGAACAGGAAATGAAAAAAAAAAAATAATAACGAGGAATGGAAAATTTGTATGGGCAGTGGATTGAACCTGTGACCAAAGGAGAAAGGGGGAGAAGCTTAGCCACTGTGCCACCAAGGCACATGTGGTCTGTTTGGACTCAAATACGATATGCATTATCCAGATTAATTAATTTAAATAAATGAGTTAAATTAATAAATTTTAAATTTAATTTCGATGCCTAAATTAGTAGAACGAATAATGAAAACTTACTATTTTGGACCCTATGAATTTAATAGTGAGGTCCGTTTTACGAGACGGAGTCCCGAAAAAAAATAAAATAACCGTAGAATGCCAAAATGACCAAAATGCCCCTACGTCAAAGGTGAGTCAAATGGACTCCGATTTAGTTAAGTAAATAGTGAATTTTTATTAATTCAAACCTAATGGACTCAACGGTGGAGTCCAAATTATGAAAACAAAACCCAAAAAGTAGAGACACGTAAATGACCATTTTGCCCTTGGGTAAATTAAGTTTAAAATGGAAATCGTAAAACATAAATTAGTAAGGGAGGTATTTAGAGTAACGAGGCATAAATTCAGTAAATGATATGAAAGCTAAAACGTGTTTATTGATTTATAGGCAAGTCAAAAGGAAAGGAGAAAGTCACGGGATATTAAGACATTGATAAGGTAAGTGGATTCCTATCTTTGATACGTGGTTTCCAAGCCACGTTCTTTCTATTACTGCCAATCTTGTACTCTTATATGTACTCACTTGTCATTGTTTCCCACCATAGATATTGCTCTACCTGGTGGATGCCTATTGGTTGATGTTGCATGATTGATTCATTTCATTGATATCCATTTACTGTATGTTATGTTATGATATTCCATGTTTTGTATGTTCATATGGAATACTATAGAATCTTAATTTATGTTAAGTGCTGGGTTTTGTGCTCAGTCACATTACCTATCTGATGCTATCTGATTGACTGGGACCTACGGGTCAAAAAGACTTATGGCAATTATGGCGTTTTTACGCAGTAAGGTTAATGGGTATTTTATATGCATTTATGTTGATGGGGGTATGCCGGGCCCTAAAAGACCGAGGGTCTGCCAAACCCTGAACAGAGTAAAGGCATCATCCATGTTAATTGATATAGTTCTATGTTGATTGGTTTGATTCATTGGACTTGATTGTGACCGTTTCATTGTGGCAATATTTATGTTGATCGTGTTTATTGAGCCTATTCTTTATTCATGCTACGTTGTTACTCTTGACGGTTATTGAACGTTGTTATTCATTGATTACTCTTGACCGTTATTGTACCTTGTCATTTATTGGCCATTGAGGCATTTTACAGTTGACTGAAATCATTGTCATGACTGGCTATCATGTTACCTTGACTTGTATTCATTTATGTCATCCCCACCCGTATTGGGGATAGGCTTCTACTTACTGAGTTTGTAGCTCACCCCTTACTAAATTTTTTCAGGTGAGCATGTTATGGAACCACAGTAGGAGATCTAAAGCGTAGGGAGACGGTTAAGGAGCACAGTCGAATACAGTAGTTCTCCCATGCACTCACCACCTAAAACGATGGTTTATGTTTAAGTTATGTTGGTTTACGTTTGGATTTGTCAGACTTATTTAGTTTTGAAACAATGATGTATTACGACTTCCGCACTTTAATATTATGGTTATATCTCTTATTGTTATCATTGGTAAAAGAATGAAAAAAGTAGGGACGGCCATTGGGTCGGCCCCATGACACGAGATCCGCATAGGGTGAGTTTCGGGTCATGACACCCTTCTTATAGATACTCTATAACTCTAGCTCTGAAGGTAGGGCTTGCATTATTCTGAACAAAGCGCTCTGTACGGGACCCCTTCTTATAGATACTCTATAACTCTAGCTCTGAAGGTAGGGCTTGCATTATTCTGAACAAAGCACATCTGAACCCTCTTGGGGTTGTATGATCTGGATAGCTCTGTGCCATTTGGAATTGACCTGCACATGCACGTGTCAAGTTTTGGTTAGATTTGTCACTTTATGGTACATCAGATCCAATGTTATAAATAATCTAATGTGTGGGGATGCATGTGAAGGAGACCAAAAAGGTAAGGGACACATGATAGGACAAAAGCCCCCTCTTTATCTCTCTTACTTTTTCCCTATTTCTTTCCCATTTTCTGATCTCACTCCCTCTCTCTTTTTCAATATTGCTCTCTCTCTCTCTCTTTATACATCTCACTCGAATATATGTGTGAGAGTGTGTGAAGATGTGTGTGTATATGTATGTGAGGTGTGTTGGGATATGGTGAGGCAATTGGAGGAGATGGCTGCATAACCATAAGAGGAGAAAAGTAAGTGTTTTTGTGTGTGAAGAGAGAAAACAGTGTGTGTGTAGAAGGGGAGTGAGTGCAGAATAATGTGTGTGTGTGTGTGTGCTGAACACACATGGTGGACACCGAAGAAGAAAGAAAGAAGAAGAAGAAGAAAAAGAAAAAAGGAAGGAGAAAAAGAAGAAAAGATAAGGGAGGAAGAATAGGGAAGCAAGAATTAGGGGTTAGGGCTCGGTAGCCACGAGAGCTGACTCAAACTCTTTCTCTCCTCACTGTTTCTCTCTCTAAAGCAACCAGTTGAGGTCAGGACTTTTAACCCCTTTTAGATTCTTATTTTTGGTTATTGTGACCATTGTCTGCTTGGGAATGTGATTGTGGATAAGTGGGTGTGTGAACATAGTGGTGCATTCATTGTGAATGCACAGTGAACAGACTTGTTCAAGGTCTCAATTGTGGATGACTTTTGATAGGTTTTTGGGGGATTTAAGCAATTAGTTAAGTTCCTAGAGTTCTCAAAAAACAAATGAGTGGAAATGGAGGTAAAATCGATGGTTAGAAATGGGTATAACAGTGAGTTTCCGAAGTCGTCAAAAAGTCGTGGTTGGGGGATTTCGAGTGAATCCAATAGTCTTTGATGTTTGAAAATCTTTTTAAAATGTGTAGAATGAGAATATGAAGACAATACAAAGAAAAAAGAGCAAAATGGAGGTTTTCTAGTGTACCGGCGCCAGAGAGAGTGATTAGCATCGGCGAGTTAATCGATCAACTCAAGTCGGGTCAACAGTCAATGGGTCTACCAGGTATTCAGGTTGGGTTTTGGGCTAACCTAACTGGTGGTTGGGCTTATGGGTTGTTTGACTATAGTTAAATTGAAACCATGAAATTGATTTAATTCGGATTGAGGTTATCTGTATTCCTAAAATTGGAAACTACATTGAATTGGAGCTGTTTGTTTACATTGATAAGAAATTGAATTAAAGAAAATTTCAAAGGGCCTGACTTGAATTTAATAATAACAAAATAGTAGACAAATTTTAAAAAAATTACGAAACCCAGTTGTTTATAAAATTGAAAATAAAGTCAATTAAAATACGAGAAGAGTCGTTCTTAAAGTTTTTGGGCATTCCAAACTCAATGACGGAGTCAGTTGGGACATTTGGGGACCCAAGGTGGTTCCACATAAATATGTAAAAATTAAAAAATACTCCTAATGATAATTTAAGTAATTCAAAGGCTAATTAAAATTCAGAAAATGGCTAGTCCAAGGTTTTTAGATACCTAAAATTCAAATGTAATGTCAGATTGAAAAAATTGGGACCCGGTGATGGTCCCACCTGTATCAATAAAATGACAATTGTACCCTTAGACCTATATTGAACAATTGAAAGCATAATTAAGATCTAGAAGAGACGTTTCCAATATTTTTGGACGTTAGGAATTCAAATGTAATATTAGATTAATGAAATGGGGACACGTGATTGGTCCCACATGAATATGTAAAATTACCATTATGCCCTTGGGCACAAAACAAATATCTAAAAGAGTTAATAAAATACAAGGAGAGTATCTTTAGTATTTTTGGACCTTCTGGATTTGATTCCAAGGTCGGTTTTGTGAAATAGTATCTCGGTAGAAGAGAAAATTGTCTGGTAAAATTTAAAAATACCCTTACAAGTTTGAAAGGCATTCAAATGACTTAAAACATTACAATAAGGCCTCCTTAGGATTTCTGAGGCCTGGGAACACATTTTCGATATCTGTTCGGCACAACGAGCACTCAGTGCTAGGCTAATACAAATTTAACCCAAGAGAACTTGAAGAATCACTATGGAACCTTAGTGTTAAGAGTTAGGGTGGTCTTGAAAGTTAGACCATAAGTGTATGAGGTACCAAATGCATATTATGAAAGATATAAGTAGTGTCTCCTTATAGTCAGGTGATGACTAGGATTAAGACTATATCCTGATTTATTGAAATGGCATGTTTATCATTGATCCTTATGATTCGATTGTTGTTATTCTATTACGATATCATTAGTTATTTGTTATCTTAGATACTCTGTGGACTATGTGATTTTTGTATATTGAGATATTATGCGTTGCATTTTGTGACTATTGATGTGAATGTGGTGTGAGCCTATGTGGCCACCACATGCTATGAGCTATTGATATTATAGATGGAAATGAAATGGTTGAATCGTTGAGAAATGGAAAGTTATGAATGAGCTAGTTCAAGCTGAGAAATATGAAGTTAGGATTGAGATAAGTTACAAGTTGAGAAAGGGGAAGACATGGATATTACTAGAGTTTAGTGATAGAGATTGTGTCTCCCTTCGATTTTGAACCGTAACCCTGCGCAGGTGGTCGTATGTTTCCATCGGGTTAGTAGCCCGAAAAGCATTCAGGCTTTACTAGAATCTATTAAGTAGTCTTGAAAGATTGTGAAATAAGTAAAGAAAAGTATAAGACTTGTCGAAGTCTAACTTATTATGTTGTGGATTATACTTGTTGTAGACATGGATTGTGTAGTGATTACACTTGTTGCCTTATTATACTGTTGACTTGTGTTGAATATACAGTTATTGGATATCATTGTTCTGATTGATTTGAACAAGAAATGGAGGTGCTTCACAAGGTTTGTATATATTGATATACTTCATATTCGATGTATATTGTATGCCTTATCACTACTATTATACCACGCAATGTGGTGTCTTATTCTCTTATTGTCATATCTATATTTGTGATTTGGTTAATGATATTCACTACAGGAAAATGCACTATTAGCGATGCACGTGTGCGTCGCTAATAGTGGAAAAATGTGTCGCTAAAGCTCTTTTGCAACGCACATATGGGCATCGCTAAAGACGTCGCAAATAGTCGTGTCGCTAATAGTATTGGCGACGCACACACCTGTGGGCGTCGCTAAAGGTAATTATTAGTGACGCTCACATGGTGTCGCTAGTAATTGGGTATGAAACCAGGCATCCGAACCGAGTTCTGTAAGTTCGTGCAAGTCTATTTTATCATTTTTGAGGTGTGTGATGGGGTTTCGGTGTTGTTAGGTTGATATCCGATATTTTGGTCCGTCAAAACTCCAAAATGGGCCTTTTTGGAGCTAAAACTTATATAAGTTTCAAACCGGGCTTTCGAACTGAGTGTCGTAAGTTCGTGCAAGTCTATTTTATTATTTTTGCGGTGTGTGATAGGGTTTCGGTGTAGTTAGGCTGATATTCGACATTTTGGTCCGTCAAAACCCCAACATGGACCTTTTTAGAGCGAAAAGTTGCATAAGTTTAATATGGGTGATCTGAACTGAGTTTCATAAGTTTGTGCAAGTCTATTTTATCATTTCTGAGGTGTGTGATGGGGTTTTGAGGTAATTAGGCCGATATCCGGCATTTTGGTCTGTCAAAACCCCAAATTAGACATTTTTGGAGCAGAAACTCACATCAGTTTTTAACCGATGATCTGAACCAAGTTTTGTAAGTTTGTGCAAGTCTATTTTATCATTCCTGAGGTGTGTGATGGGGTTTTGAGATCGTTAGGTTGATATCCAGTGTTTTGGCCCGTCAAATCCCTAAAATGGGCCTTTTTGGAGCTGAAACTTGCATAAGTTTCAAATCAGGCATCCGAACTGAGTGCCGTAAGTTTGTGTTAGTTTATTTTATCATTTTTGAGGTGTGTGATGGGGTTTCGGTGTAGGTAGGCTGATATCCAACATTTTGGTCCGTCAAAACCCCAAAATGGGCCTTTTTAGAGCTGAAACTTGCATAAGTTTCAAACCGGGCATCCGAACCGAGTGCCGTAAGTTTATGAAAGTCTATTTTATCATTTTTGAGGTGTTTGATGTGGTTTTGGTGTAGTTAGGCTAATATCTGACATTTTGGTCTGTCAAAACCCTAAAATGGGCTTTTTTGGAGCTAAAATTTGCATAAGTTTCAAATCGGGCATCCAAACCGAGTGCCGTAAGTTTGTGCAAGTTTATTTTATCATTTGTGAGGTGCGTGATAGGGTTTCAGTATAGTTAGGCCAATATCTGGCATTTTGGTCCGTTAAAACCCCAACATGGGCCTTTTTAGAGCGGAAAGTTGTATAAGTTTAAAACTTGTGATCTGAACTGAGTGTCGTAAATTCGTGCAAGTCTATTTTATCATTTGTGAGGTGTGTGATGGGGTTTCAAGGTAGTTAGGCAGATATTTGGCATTTTGGTCTGTCAAAACCCCAAATTACACTTTTTTAGAGCAAAAACTTGCATAAGTTTCTAACCGATGATCCAAACCGAGTTCCGTAAGTTTGTGCAAGTCTATTTTATTATTTCTGAGGTATCTGATGGGGTTTTAGGGGTAGTTAGGCCGATATCCAATCTTTTGGCCTGTCAAAACCCCAAAATAGGCCTTTTTGGAGTGGAAAGTTACATAAGTTTTTAACGGACATTCGAACCGATGAAATTAAATAAGTTCATGCAAGTCTATTTTCATATGTGAAGTGTTATCTGGTTTGTAGGCCGTTAGGCCGAAATCCTTTTATTTTTTTACGTAACATTTTCTATAAATAATAAATCCACAAAAGTAAATAGTTTTAAAAACTTATCAAGGCTGAACAGAGCCTCCCTGCTAGCTGAGGATCGTTTGCACAATAGCCTCTAGCCGGGTCTAGTGCTCCTGGAGCTCTGTTGTCTTCTACTCTATCTCTGCATTTTGTCTCTCAGCTGCCTCAGCTCTCTGAGTGGTTGCGTGAAACCTAGCATCACTCTCGACGGTAAAGGATGATGCCGTCGGCTCCATCCCACTCCCTAAGCCACGCACATATCCGCGCCTCTTGCCCAGAATAGTCTCCCGTATCTGGTCATCGGTTGGTGGATGCTCACCTTAGGGGTTGACTGAGCACGCAGCTTGACCATCTCCTCCTATAAAAACATAAATATATGTTACTACTTTTAAACATTTTAGATTAATATTAAATTAGTCATAGTGGTATATAAATCTTTTTCAACTTACATAAAGCCGTTGAGCTTCAGGCCCACAACCATTCTCGAGATTGTAATGCGTCATGTGCCACAACTCAATGGGGCTAGGTGGTGCACCGGTCTCCTGGTCTCGCTGCAGCAAATAAATAATAGCTTGTGAAGATTGATTTCATGAATACATTATACAATAAGAAATTGATATATTTATTAACTCACCATCTCATGCCTATACCTAACAAAAGAACGTGATCCACCATAGTAGGTCACCTTTTGCTTGCTTTTGCTCTCGCTATTTTTCTTACTAAGTTCCTACACTTGGCCAAAACAAAGAAGGTTAGTATAAATGACAATTAATTATCATACAACAAAAGTAATTTTGACAATTTTTACTTGGAATGCATTACTAGCGAACCAGTCGCATAGTAACATCCAATCTTCCACTGTCACCCCCCTGTAGGGTCTGTCACAAGGCTCTCTATCGGCTGCCACCTCCGCCTCGTAGTGCATGTGGAGCTTGTATCGATAGTCCCTGAAACGGGCTCCCAAGTAACGGTCCACTGCCTTCATTACATGAGGCAAGTGGAGATCGATGTCAAACTTCTCATGTAAAGCATGTCATTGTCAAAACATTGCAGCATTAGATATGTTAAAATTTAGTTGAATACAATAATAACAAACATACCAGGATATGTGCATGAATATCTCGTTGCTCCTCGTCAGTGACGAGACTCCAGTCACTAATATGGAGTGGGCGCGTAGTCGGCAAATGATGCCGACCTCAATGGTGAACTGTTGTGCCCACCCACCAACGGGCTTCAGCAAGCCCGGAGGTAGTTCAATCCGAAGTCGCGCACCTCCATCTGAGCCTACAAACTTTGGTTCTTCGACCTCCACGCCTTCATCTAGAGTTGGTGGCCGAAGCTTTAAAAAAAATTAAATCGAAACAGTTAGTACCAAATTTATATAATCATTAATAAAAAGAGGAACTATGCATACCATCGACGGCAGGATCGGTTGACTCTACAGATGAGGGGGAAGGGGTCGATGGGTCTGTCATAACTGTGCGTCTGCGTGAACCTGGTCCAACCATATCTACAAAGAAAGTTTAAAAATAAAATTGTTTCTATTTAATCATAAAAATTAAAATCCTTATCGAAGTAAGAATGAATACCCATTACATCATAAAATTGAATATCCATTACATCATAAAATTGAAAATCCATTACACTTGATCCTAACACATGTAACACCTATTACAATTATTCATCTAAGTCTGTATCATCATCTGTTTTTGAAATTTCTTCATTCTCAGTACAATACTCTAATAATGTATCATCATTAAAATCATTTTCCTCGTCGTCATCATCATTAATGAAAGTTGCATCCCTCGAATATAATTATGTGGTATTGGTGACGTCGAAAGCTACGACATGATTTGGTTTTACATCAGTTCTATTCAACCAATACGAAGTAACATTTTCCTGATCATGCCAGACAACACCATCGTGGGCAAATTGAGACTCTTCTTGTAGTGCCTCCTCAATCCTCTCCAAGTCTTCATCTCTCTCGCCAACTTCTAGTACATCATAAACATTTCTAATTTTTTTTTTTTGGACAACATGCCAAACACCTCTGATTTTTGTGTCCTGCAAATAGAAAACTTGTTTTGCTTGAGATGTCAAAACATACGGATCATCTTTAAATGCCGTACGTGACGTAGTAACACTTATGAGGTGCTTATCGATCTACATTCCAGTCTTCCTAATGACTTACATCCCACCAATCACATTTAAAAATATACACAGAATGACCGTAACAATAATGTAATTGTATGATGTCTTGTAAAACACCATAGTACTCTACAGTTTATCCTGCGTCACCATCTCCCTGAACAAGGACCCCGCTATTCTGTGTTCGCCGACTGACCTCACGTTCCCTCGTGTGAAATCGAATACCATCAACAATTAAACCGATGTAGCAGGATATCCTTTTATCAAGACCGCATGCCAAGGAATATAATTGATCGTACGCCTTAGGAGATTGTTAGTGGTGTAATAGTTTCATCTATTAATTCAATACAAGTACAAAATTAATTGAATACAAATGCGTTAACTAATACAGTTACAATTAATTGAAACCTATTCTTACACGTTCTCCGAACCACTTTGGAAACAAATTTTGTTGTCTTTGCTCTAGATCAGAACTTGATCCATGTTCTCTCTAAAGCTCAATCGTATGCTCACTGCATAACATGAGATATGTTATATGTAACTTACATTTGTGTACTAACGTAGTATTGCAATGATTTTGATAAACTTACTTAAAATATGGCAATGTCTCATCGTAGTTATTGAGCACGGTAGAGTGGGCTTTTTTCAAGTCTTGAGGATGACACCATTCATATATACGGGCACCTATTGGCCGTACATTCTGATTAAACACTGCAAGGCCAGTTCGTTGCTGCCCTGGACATCTATTAGAATTTCGTTCTTGACGATTAAACCTTGTCTCAATATCTTCAAAATGCATAGAGCAAAAGGTGAGACATTCAGCATCAACGTAAGCCTCAGCAATTGACCCTTTTGGTCGTGTTTTGTTACGCACATATTGCTTCAATGTCTGCAAATATCTGTTTTAATAATTAATCAGTTATACATTAAAATAGTTAGGATGGATAGATAACACAATTCATAAAATTAAATGTACCTTTCTATTGGATACATCCAACAATATTGGATAGGTTCGCCAATTTTTGCCTCATGAGGCAAATGCATAGCTAAGTAGACCATTACATCAAAGAAAGCTAGAGGGAAAATCTTTTCCAACTTGCAGAGGATCACGACAACATCCCTTTCGAGCTTTTCAAGTACTTCCAAATTCAACGTCTTTGCACATAATTCTCTAAAGAAGCAGCCCAACTCAGTCAATGTAGTTGATATGTCATTGGTGAGATATCCACGTAGTGCAACCGAAAGAAGTCGTTGTAAAAGGATATGACAGTCATGACTCTTCAATCTGGATATTTTTCTATCTATAACATTTACACATCGAGATATATTCGATGCATATCCATTTGGGAACTTCACCGATTTAAACTACTCGTAAATCCTCATTCGCTCTGCGGATGATAACGTATACTGTGTAGGAGGTACGATATATTTATCATTGCTACATATTAGGTGCAGCTCTTTCCATATTCCCAGCTCCTACAAGTCTAACCGGTCTTTAACAGTATTCTTTGTCTTCCCTTTAATGTTCATTAAAGTTTCTAGCACATTATCATAGATGTTCTTCTCAATGTGCATAACATCTAAATTGTGCCTCAACTTAAGGGTCTCCCAGTATGGGAAATTAAAAAATATGTTCTTCTTCATCCAATTTAACTCCACATTAGTATGCTTCCTCTTCTTAGTACCCGGTATCTTCCCAAACCTTACTGGTTGGATGAGTGCCAATTGTGCCAACACGTCTTTGCTAGACAACAATGGAGGTGACAATATGCGCTCAATTTTTTCATCAAACAGATGCTTCTGCCGATTTCGCCAACCATGTGATGGCAGTAGAAAACAACGATGGCACATGTAGCATATCTTCTTCCCATTGGACAAATGTAGGGAACATGCATCCTTATTGCAAATTGGACATGCCAGATACCCCTTAATGCTCCACCCAGACAAGTTCCCGTATGCTGGAAAGTCATTTATAGTCCACAGTAACGCTGCATGCAATTGAAATGTCTCATTCTCAGAGACGTCGTATGCCTCCACTCTCACCTCCCACAATTCCTTCAACTCGTCCACTAAAGGACGCACGTACACATCAATTTAAATTATATATAAAATTATATAAAACATGAAAACATTTTTAAATAATATATAATAAATTATTTATGAAAAGGGAACAAAATTGTTGGAAAATTAAAGAAGTATAAAAGAAAAACTTTAACATGTAAATTTTTAACAAGATCAAGGTGTAAAAAACAAAAAAAAAAAATGAATACACATGCAACATGAAATGAAAGTTTTCAAGAAATTGGTTCTTAAAAAACCTTTACTAGATAACATAAAAAGTTTTAAAAAATGTTGATGCAAAATGCAAGTGTGTTTTTCCATTAGTCCCACATCGACTATGAGAAACTAAGATCAATGGCTTGTTTACTTATAAAAGCAAGTTCAAAACTTCCAATGATATACAATTCAGCCATCCCACATCACTGTACAATTAACAGAGGGCAATCATCACCAGATCAAATAGTAATTAAAAAGAAAGACAAAATAATACTAATTTTGATTATACTCTTGATTATAGAATATGCAATCTTGTTCAGTTTCCCTACATATTCTCCTTCAAAATTATAAATATGGTTTAATTTGTTTGAAGGCAATGCTACTTTTCTACAAATAAGCAAGAAGTTAAAAGTGGAGTACAAATGTGATCAATGTCAACAATTCTGAGTTGATATAACAGAACATAAATTTGGTAGCAGTGAATGGCAATAATTAAATCTGCATCCTATATATGTAAAAACAACTAATCACCTAAAAAGAAAAGGAATGCAGAGTTTTTACCACAAATCTTAGTGGAAGGCACGACTTTACAACACCAGAATCTCCAATCAAAAGCTTGAGACGATAGTCACTACAAGATAAAGAAAACAAGTCAAAATCTCAACCCAGTTCAAGAAAATATAAATCAATTGCAACTAACAAGAACTTTACCCCCATAGATATAGAGAATATCTCTTGGTTTAGATGAATATACATCCAAGCATCAACAACCCCGTCCCCCCATCGTGGGGCAACACCCCCACCCAAAAAAAAAAAAAAAAACACTATTAACATATAAAAAAAATGAAAGAAACACAAGACAAGGATTTCTGTGGTCTTAGAGAATAAGGAATTGAAAAATAGCCACTCCGCAAGATGATAATGACCTTTGAAATGCTAAGAGCACACAAACCTCTGTTAGCCAAGGAGTCCAACTCATTGTTAGCCAACCTAGTGATCTGTCATGGAAATCAATCAAATTACCAAACTAAACTACTAGTATAGTAGAGCAGTAAGGGTCGAACCTACAGAGACTGTTAATTGTTTAAAAATCAAATTTGAGATTAATTTTAATTCAAATTCACAAAGAGTGGTTGTTTGTTGATTATTTCCTAAAATTAAATGAGCACTATAATTAAAGCAAATATTTAACTGAATAAATGATGAATCAAATTTAAAAGAGGATTCCTAGGGTATTGAATCCACCACTAATCTTGTAACTAGCTTCAATTGTATTAATTCTTGGGCCATTAAATTTGGATGTAAAAGATGTATTTTGGCTACAAGCCTCAATACAATTATCAAGAAAACCATGCACCAAAACCCTAAGCACGAATCATCTTTGGTCAACACAAATTATCTACGTTAATTCTAAGGTCATAGTCACAATTTGTTTTCCCTGAGTTATGACTCGTCCTACAGTTTTGATGTATGTTCACATATTACTATTGTATAACCACATAAACAAAATCACATAAATTGATTACGTGAAACTGAATAATACGATCAATGCTTTAATAAAATCCTAACGTCATACAATCAACATCCAAGATTAATTAACCCAAAAATAAAATACAAAGAAACAATATTACTTGACTAGGGTTTCATCTAAACCCTAGGAATGAGAGAACTTAGCCCATGATTGTGGAAGAGGAGACCACCATAGCCATGGAGTTCTTCATCTTCTTCTTTTGAGTCGTCTCCTTCCTTCCTCCTTTCGTCCAGATCTCCAAAAACAGCTTCCTCCTTTTCCAAAACCCTAGCTCCCAATAATATTTCCCTTTTTTCAAAAATACCCCTACAACATAAGAATTCAGGAAAATAAAATAAAATCCCGTAATTAGACATTAGGGGCCCAAAAAGGGAGTTTAAAGTGCTCCAAAATAGAGCCTGTAATGCTAAAATAGGCCCTGGTCCACCAACATATGGACCAAGCCTCTCTTCTAACCCAAAATCACTTGTTTTCCATTTCTTTTAGCACTTCAAAGCCCAATATTTTCCTTTTGCTCTAAATCTACCACTAAATCATCAACTTTGTCAAGCTTTTTCTACAAAAAGATAAAATAAGAATTAACTAGCAAATGCATATAGATTGGAGAAATTAAAATAATAAAAGTGCAAGAATATCTAGGGTTAACAAAATAAATACGCACTTTTTAACCAGTTATCACACCCCCCAACTTACACTTTGCTAGTCCTCGAGCAAAACCAAGGAAACAAGAGACAAAAATATAACTAACTAAATCCTCTTTTACGGGATACACGATTGCATTTACTATATGCAATAAGGCTTTAAACCCCTAGGTTGCCCTAGTGGACGAGTTATAGTCTCATGAGGGTTTGCAGTGAATCTACCCACAAAATTCGACACCCCCCAACTTGAACATAATATACTCCACAATCAATAAAAATGAATCTTAATGAATGTATAACTGAATTACAATCGAATCAAAGTAACAATTATGTCACTAAAAACAACCTGTAAATTTTCCAAGTGCTCATAAATAGATAGAATCAGTGTGCATAAAAGCAACAACCATAACAAGATGTCTAGGCAATGAAACTTCGTTTTAAACAGGCATTACTTTGACTCCAAATCTCACCAAAAGATATCACTCACAAATGAAGCTCACAGAGATGGGGTGTATATGTATCCTCTCATACATATGGATAGAATAATTGTTGAGTACATATCAAATGATCCACATGCAAATATGAATGAAAGCACAACAACAATAATATAGAAAGAATTCTAACCACTACGAAAATCAACTCCCACTGTCACATGATCACTACAGTCACATCCTCAATCATCAACTACTACACCTTCAGGGAAATCACAACTTTTCTACTTGAGCAAACCAACAAGAAAAGGAAAAGGCAATGAAATATTTTTTTTTTCTTCTTTTTTCTTTTGTTTTGTTTTGTTTAAATTTTTTTTTTTTGGAAACTAAATCACATTACAATAAAAGAAAAATGTACATCTTCACTTCTCTACTTTCACAACACCAAATTCTCGTCAGAAAAATCACCCAACTTCTTCATCCAAAGTGACGCTACTGGCTATGAAAAGAAAGATATAATAATGAAGGCTCAACTTGGTTCCAATCAAGAAAATAATGTGAAGATGCAAGAAACAAACGAACGGGCTCAAAGTAGAAAGAGGGCCTAGTTTCATTCCCCAAAGGCAAGAAGTGTCATCCGACATCTGAACTGACTGACCTTAGACATGTGACAATGGTAGTTGATAGAATGGAGATATGCAAACTGTATAACCCTCAAAATAAAGTTAAAGCTCAAATCTACATAATATGGGTTATAAGTCTCAGTAAATGCCATCATGATATTAGAGTCTCATAGTCTAACCATCAAATTATAGAGTCACAAGAGTAGCAACCCAATTTGTCTCCAATTATGAAAGTTAGGGAAAGACAAATCACTAGCAGTGCACAACTATCACAATGATTCTCATGCAAGCTCAGAAAAACATGAATACACTTAAAACAATAAAATTTTAATCATGAAGTATATTGAGCTCAAGTAGGAAAAATAATAGCAACTCCCCCCAACTTATTTGACACCTTGTCCTCAAGGGGACATGACAGCAAACAACATGAAATAGAACAAAAGAAGTACAAGGAAGGAGTGCACCTGAATGGAGAGAGCTAAGGGGGCAAAGAGCTCGGTGAATCAGAAGGCGGGAGCTGAGCAACAAGAATAGCCCGAAGAAGGCGATGAGTCTCGGCAATATCAAGCTGATACTGAGCCTCAAAAGCATTAAACCGCTGCTCAAGACGGCTATAGTCTGAATGGGATCGATCCTCTGAGGTGGTAGGAAGCAAAAGTGGAGATGAAAGTGGAGGAGATGAATGTCCATTGGATGAGGATGGAGGAATCTCAGTAGGGATACTAAGCCAAACCGGCTGCCGGGACAACCTAGGATGCTGCCCACTTTCTCGAACCAATCTGCGCCAACTAACAGACCAGAGAGGCTGACCATAAGAAACACAAGTAGGATCAGACAGCTCAGTAGGAGGAATGTCATAGCCATCGGCTCGAACTAATAAAGTAATCAAATTGGCAAAGGGCAGAGGCCATGCTTGAGAACGCTGTGTGGGCGTCTGGATGAACTGTTTATAACAAGCATGCATTTGGTTCCAAATTATGGCAGCAACGTCACAAGAAAAACCATTCTCCACAGCATAGAGGGCATCAAGGAAATCGATCATAACCAGTGGGACACACATTCTTCTTCAGCACCGAATCAACAAACCAAAGCCGCCATGGAAGTTGAGAACGTAGAATGTGGTTTGGTGTAGAGGGATCTAATGGAACAGTGGTCAAAGCATTGACTTTTTGTGAAATTGATAACTAAGGCAAGTGAGGCAAGTGAGACTGAAGAGGAGAACCCAATGCATCGGCAATAGACTCTTTGGTTACAGCGATCACCTCATCATCAATTTTAGTATACAATACCCCCGGATTGGTTATCGGCTGAAAATACATGTTTTGATAAAACAAGCGAACTAACCGAGGGTACGCAACATCGGACGGGGCTAGCAAAGCTCGCAAGTGGCGGAGGCAGAACTCTTGGACCACCCATACGGTTGTAGGATCGTCCTGAAATAACAGGGCCACATCAAATGTAGTCTGTATAGCAATTGGTTTTGTGGCCCATTTGTCATTTGGTTGCTCAATGTGAATTTGACGGGTTTGAATGGGCCGGTTGCGGGAAGTGGGCTCAACTGCAATTGCACGACTTTTGGAAGCTTTGGGGCGACCCATGGATCCCTACAATAACAAATTAAACAATAAAGAGCATTAGGGTCATAGAATCGACATATTAGCATAACAAAACAGATTTGAAAAAGAGAATCAATATGCCAATAAGTGCCAATGCAGGCTATGAAGTGTGGTTGGAAGGGCTTTCCATGCAAATTAAACTAAACGAAATAAATAGTAAAATAAAAAAGAAATAAATAGTAAAATAAACTAAACTAAAATAAAATAAATAGTAAAATAGAAAAAAAAATAGTTAAATAAATAAATAGAGAAAAAAATAAAAAAAATAAAAATAAAAATAAAATTAAAATCCAAACAATGAAATTGCAGCAATAGAGTGTTCTCAACAAATCTACCTACGTTTAACATCATACTGCAAACCCACCTCAACTAAACAAAATTAACAAAATTAAAATTAAAAATAAAAATAAAAATAAAAAAACTCAAACCTTAAAATGGGAATTACCAGAGGAGGAATACAGAGAGAAGGGGGGGAAGATGGCTATGATTGGCGGTGCTACTGGTCGCGAAGAAAGCAGAGGGGTTTTTTTTTTTGGTTGTTTGGTGTTGGTTTGTTCAGGTTGTGGATGATGGGTGATGATGATGGAGGCGGCGGTTGCAGAGGTGGTCGGCTAGAGAGCAGTGGTAGATGGGGGTAGAGGGTTAGGGGTTTGGGGCTGTGGTCGCGATAGGCGGGGGTGGAGGCGCGACTGGGGTTCTGTTGGGGGTTCGGCTTGGATGTGGGTTAGGGCGATGATGGTGGTGAAGACGGAGTTGGCTGGAGATGATGGTGGTGATGCAGTGCTCCAGGTGCTGCTGGTGTTGTGCGGATGGGAGAGAGAGGTGTTTTGATGGGTTGCAGTGGGTGAGGCGGCGGTGGTTGTGGGTTAGGTCGGCGGTTGTGCGATGGTGAGGGAGATGATGGGTGTGGTCGGCGGTGGCTGCGATTAGGGAGCGACGGTGATGGTGCGGGGTGGTTATGGATGTGCGGTGCTGATGGTTGTGGTTCGGTCTGCGGCGATCTGATGGGGGGTGGAGACGGGTGTAGCAGTGATGGAGATGTTGGTCGGTGATGGACGCAGCGACGGGATGGGAGAGAGAGACTGGGTGTGGTCGGCGGTGGCACTGTGGAGGTGGAGATCGGTGGCTATGACAGTATAGTGTCGGCGGTGGTAATGGCTTGTGATGGATGATGAGGGAGGTGCGGTGGAGATAGATATGACGGGGGAGGAGGTGCTGTGGTGGAGATTAGTGGCTGCGGCTGTGGGTTAGAGAGTTTGGTTTTTTTTTTTTGATTTTTTTTTTAAAAAATTGAATTAAAAGTGCTCAAGCTTTTTGAGAAAAGCTCAAGCTTTTTGGGACAGAACTTTAAAAGCTTTGAGGGAAGAAAAAGTGCTCGAGTTTTTCTTGGAGTGCTCGAGCTTTTTGGGACAGAATGTTTAACCAATTTTTGACGAAAAAATGCTCGAGCTTTCTGGACCAGAAACATTTAGGAAAAAAAAAACATGAGAAAATGCTCGAGCTTTTCTGAAATTGTTCGAAGCTTTTTAGTCCAGAAAACAAAAATGATCAAAGAGAAACCCCCTTTTTTTTTTAAACAATAAGAATAAAATAAATACTAAATATCTACAAAACAATAAAAAGAAAACTCAATTAAAAACAACAAAAATAAACAAAAAAATAAATAAATAAAATTGGGTTTCCTCCCAAAAGAAGAGCTAAGTTTAATGTCTTCAGCCAGACACAGCAAGAGGAGAAAAACATCAATCAATATAAACTGGGTCTTCAAGACCAATCTCCTTAATCAAACTCCCTTCTTTCACACCCTCAATAAACAATTTCAACCTTTGGCCATTAACTTTGAAAGTTTGGCCACTCCGAGGGTTATGAATTTCTACCGCACCATGTGACCAAGATTGAACAACCTCATATGGACCATTCCATCTAGACCGCAACTTTCCAGGAAACAACCGTAACTTAGAGTTAAACAACCACACCTTTTGACCGGGCTCAAAGGACTTACGATTAATGTGAGAATCATGGAACGCCTTAGTCCGAGCCTTGTAAATGCGGGAACTCTCATACGCATCATTCCTAAGCTCCTCTAACTCATTGAGTTGGAGCTTTCGATTAAAGCTGGCAACAAGCATATCAAAATTGAATTTCTTAATGGCCCACATGGCCTTATGCTCTAGCTCCACTAGGAGATGGCAAGCTTTATCGAAAACCAATCGGTAAGGAGACATGCCAATAGGGGTCTTGTAAGTGGTACGATATGCCCACAACGCATCATTTAAACGTAAAGACAATTCTTTTCAATCAGGTCGTACCGTTTTCTCTAGAATTGATTTGACCTCCCTATTTGACACTTCAACTTGCCCACTAGTCTGGGGATGGTAAGGTGTGGCGACTTTATGAGTGATGGAATATTTTTGAAGTAAGATTGCAAAGGGTCTATTACAAAAATGAGACCCTCCATCACTAATAATCGGTCGTGGCATACCAAATCGAGAAAATATATTCTCTTGAATGAATTTGACCACCACTTTGTGGTCGTTGGTTCTAGTTGCCACAGCCTCAATCCATTTGGACACGTAATCCACCGCTACCAAAATATACTCAAAGCCAAATGACAGTGGAAACGGTCCCATGAAATCAATACCCCATACATCAAATATCTCAACAACTAAGATTGGGGTAAGAGGCATCATATCTCTGCGAGACATCGTCCCCATTTGTTGACACTGAATGCAAGTCTTGCAAAAATTGTGTGCATCCTTGAATAGAGTGGGCCAATAGAACCCACTCTGCAAGACTTTCGCCGCCGTCTTGCGACCACTAAAATGGCCACCATAAGCTGAAGAATGACAGAAAGTAAGGATGCTATGAAACTCACTCTCTGAAACACAATGGCGGATAACTTGGTCAGAGCAATACTTAAAAAGCACAGGATCCTCCCAATAGAAAAACTTAACTTGAGAGAAAAATCGGTCTTTGTCCTGTTTGGACCATTGGGAAGGAATTTGACCGATTGCAAGATAGTTCACAATATGGGCAAACCAAGAAGGTTCCATTAATGACACAAAAAATAGTTGCTCGTCAGGAAACGAGTCATGCAAAGGTTGAGTGTCACTCGTGTGCTCAACAAGAATACGGGACAGGTGGTCGGCTACGACATTTTCGGAACCTTTCTTGTCCCGAATTTCCAAATGAAACTCTTGAAGCAACAAAATCCACCTAATCAATCTCGGCTTGGTCTCTTTCTTAGAAAGTAAATGCTGCAAAGCAGCATGGTCGGTATAGACAACTACCTTAGAGCCAAGGAGGTAGGAACAGAACTTATCTAAAGCAAAAACTACAGCGAGCAACTCTTTCTCTGTGGTGGTGTAATTCAATTGAGCATCATGAAGAGTCTTACTCGCATAGTAAATGGCATATGGAAGTTTTCCGACCCTTTGTCCTAAAACAGCTCCAACTGCATAGTCGGAGGCATCACACATAATTTCAAAAGGCATGGACCAATTGGGTGGTTGCATGATCGGGGCGGAGGAAAGAGAGTCACGAAGCTTTTCAAAAGCCGCCACACAAGCACTATCAAAGACAAATGGAGTATCCTTGGCAAGAAGATTGCACAAGGGCCTAGAGATCATACTAAAGTCCTTGATAAACCGACGATAGAAACCCGCATGTCCTAAAAATGATCGAACTTGCTTGACCGTGGTAGGATGCGGAAGCTTAGCAATGAGATGGACTTTGGCCTTGTCGACCTCAATCCCTTTCTTGGACACAATGTGTCCTAACACAATCCCCTCTTAAACCATAAAATGGCTCTTTTCCCAACTAAGCACAAGATTTGTCTCCTTGCAACGCTTCAAAACTTTGGTCAAGTTTTGGAGACAATCATCAAATGAGGGACCAAAAACAGAGAACTCATCCATGAAGACTTCTAAAAATTTCTCTACCATGTTGGAGAAGATAGACATCATGCACCTCTGAAAGGTCGCCGGTGCATTACACAATCCAAAAGGCATGCGGCGATATGCATATGTGCCAAATAGACAAGTAAAAGTGGTCTTCTCCTGATCCTCTAGAAAGACCGCAATTTGGTTATATCCAGAATAACCATCAAGAAAGCAATAATAGCTTTGACCCGCTAACCTCTCTAAGATTTGATCAATGAATGGGAGAGGAAAGTGGTTTTTTCCGGGTCATAGAGTTGAGCTTGCGATAATCAATACAAACTCTCCACCCTGTGGTGGTGCGCATAGGGACAAGCTCACCCTTATCACTTTCAACAATAGTGATACCAGACTTCTTTGGTACCACTTGGGTGGGACTCACCCACTTGCTATCAGAAATTGGGTAAATAATACCTGCATCTAGCAATTTGACCACCTCTTTCATGACAACCTCCTTCATGTTAGGATTAAGCCTTCTTTGCATTTCTCGAGATGTCTTTCCATCATCCTCTAAATGAATGCGGTGCATACAAATAGAGGGATCAATCCCTTTTAAATCAGCTACGGACCAACCTATAGCACCCTTGTGCTCTCTAAGAACCTCAAGAAGACGGCACTCTTGCTCACTTGAAAGATTAGAAGCAATAATGATAGGGAGAGTGTCATCGGGTCCTAAGAATGAATACTTAAGAGTAGCCGGAAGTGGCTTCAACTCAAGCTTTGGAGGAACCTCTAAAGATGGAAGAGCAGGGGTGCTCGCAAGATTAGGTAGGGGTTCCGGTCTAGACTTCCAAGGAGGATAGTCTATAAAAGAAGAACAGTTAAGCAGTGAATTGACTTCTTCAATAGAACCATCAATATCAAAAGCATCACTATCAAAGTAAGTCAAACATCTCTCCAAAGGATCCTCAATCAAGATTTGGGGGAGAGATTCCTCAACTATCCCATCAATCATATCCACTGAAAAACAATCCTCCTCATGTGGAGGTTGTTGTGAAGCATTGAAGACATTGAGCCTCACAGTCATATTCCCAAAAGAAATATCCATCACCCCAGTTCGACAATTAATACATGCATGAGCAGTAGCTAAGAAGGGTCGACCTAAGATGACGGGAATTTGACGCTTAAGGTCATGAGCGGGCTCCATATCTAGAACTAGGAAATCAACTAGAAATTAGAATTTGTCTACTTTCACCAAAACATCCTCAATGATCCCACGAGATATCTTGACGGATCTGTCAGCTAACTGCAAAGACACCGTCGTAGGCTTCAACTCACCTAACCCAAATTTCTTATAGACAGAGTATGGCAATAAATTGACACTTGCCCCCAAGTCAAGGAGCGCCCTCTCTATAATGTGATTACCTATGACACAAGAAATTGTAGGGGCTCCAAGATCTTTGAACTTAGGTGCAGTTTGGTGCTGGAGAATTGAGATCACTTGCTCTGTCAGAAAGACCTTCTTTGACACATGAGTTTTAGCTTTTCGCTTTTGAGTGCAAAGGTCTTTCAAGAATTTGGCATAGGAAGGAATTTGCTTGACTGCATCAAGAAATGGCAAGTTAATCTTAACTTGCTTAAAAATCTCAAGCATTTCCTCCATGTTTGCACCCTTTTTCCCAAAAAGAGAAGGGTCGGCCAAGCAGGAAGGGTAAGGAGCCTTGGGCACATAGGACGCCACAAGAACACTCAAAGGATCACTTGGGGATGAAGAATCCCCTTTTTGCAAATTCTCATTCTCAACTACATCCTTTTTAGAAAAATTTGTCAATTCACCCTCAGCCTTATATTTAACTTTGTTGTCTACCACTCTCCCACTCCTAAGAGTAGTTATGGCCTTAGCTTACTCATGATATTGATCATTGGGGTTGGAAGACTCTACCCCATATTGGCCTTTAGGGTTGTTCACCGGTTGACTTGGTAAACGTCCCTCATCTCTTCTACTCATAGCTTGTGCTAGTTGTCCCATTTGGGATTCTAGCTTCGAGATGGACTGAGTGTGTGAGTGGAGCAATTGAGTGTTAGACTGATGATTTGACTCTAAAGCTTGCAAAGCACTCAACACCTTGTCCTCAAAAGCTGAATTTCTAAGGGGAGGAGGTGGTTGTTGATATTGTTGAGGAGGAGGATGGTAGGACGATGATGGAAAAGAATTAGGCACGTTTGGCCTTGAATTTTGTGAGAATGGAGGATTTGAGGCTTGAGGCCTCCAAGAAAAATTTGGATGGTTTCTCCATCCCGGGTTGTAATGGTTAGAATATGGATCATTACCCGGTTTGGAAAAACCTTGAAGAGCATTAACTTGCTCTTCCACAAACTCTGGATATTGCGGGGCTAAGGGACAGTCTGACACATAATGAGTTGAGCATGAACATAAAGCACACACCTCTTGAGTGGCAAGGGCAGAAGTAGAAACTTGTCCCCTAGCCAAAACTTGGTCTAATTTCCTAGACAGCGCCGCAACTTGCTCTTGGACATCCACAACTTGTCCAACTTCATAAATGCCACCTCTTTTAGGGATACTAGAGGAGGTGGGTGGAGCTCTCCGACTTGCTGAGGCATGGTGCTGTGAATTCTCACTAAAGGTCTTAAAAAGATCTCATGCCTCATCTTTATTCTTGTTGAGGAAAGTCCCTCCACAAGCAGAGTCAATCATTTGACGGTTTTGTTCTGTGATACCGTCATAAAAACTCTGTACCAACTGCCAACGCATGATATCATGATGGGGACACTTCCTATGAAGGTCCAAAAATCTCTCCCAAGCTCATGAAAAGACTCGCCATCGAGTTGAGTAAAATTTGTGATGGCTCTTCTCATATCATTGGTTTTGCCTATAGGAAAGTATTTTTTTAAAAACTCTTGTTGGAGTTGAGTCCAGGTTGTTATGGAATTTGTAGGCAAAGAACCGAGCCATTGTTTGGCTCTATCTTTCAATGAAAAAGGGAACAACCTTAACTTAAGAGCATTCTCACTCAGATTTTGCACATTGACAGTGGTGCAAAGCTCTAAAAACTCATTCAGATGTTGATATGGGTCCTCATTTGATTTCCAATAAAAAGATGGTAACATCTGAATGGTTTGAGGTCTAATTTATAATGCCCAATTACAGTAGGCATTTGAATACATGAAGGGTTGGTATATGTTGTTGGAACAAAATGAGCCTTAAGAGGCTGTGGTTGTTGTTGTCCACCATTATCAGCCATGTCTATAGAAATAAGGTTTCCTAAAACTTCAAATTTAATGGAAAAACCACGAAAAGCTCTCAAAGTTCTCAAAGTTCTTTCTAGCTCAAGGTCTAGTTTTTCTAAGTCTGGGTTGCACGAACGGCGACCAAACATAAAACAAATAAACCTATCCAATCAAATATACCAACTGTAGCAAAAATAAAATGCAAAGAGAATGGAAAGATTTCACCGTGAAAGATTGCAAAGCAGGTAGAATTTTTCTTCTTCTTTTTTATTATCAACTCGTGTTTGCTCCAATCGACTCCGCTTCTCTTTAGCTTTTTATAATTGCTGCACACCAAAGACAAAAAAAAAAAATAATAGCAGAAAATAAAGAATTAAAATAAAAATCAACTACTAAATTTTTTAACAATTCAACAGTCTCCGGCAACGGCGCCAAAAATTGATCTGTCGTGGAAATCAATCAAATTACCAAACTAAACTACTAGTATAGTAGAGAAGTAAGGGTCGAACCCACAGAGACTGTTAATTGTTTAAAAACCAAAGTTGAGATTAATTTTAATTCAAATTCACAAAGAGTGGTTGTTTGTTGATTATTTCCTAAAATTAAATGAGCACTATAATTAAAGCAAATATTTAACTGAATAAATGATGAATCAAATTTAAAAGAGGATTCATAGGGTATTCGAATCCACCACTAATCTTGTAACTAGCTTCAATTGTATTAATTCTTGGGCCATTAAATTTGGATGTAAAAAATGTATTTTGGCTACAAGCCTCAATACAATCATCAAGAAAATCATGCACCAAAACCCTAAGCACGAATCATCTTTGGTCAACACAAATTGTCTACTTAATTCTAAGGTCATAATCATAATTTGTTTTCCCTGAGTTATGACTCGTCCTACGATTTTGATGTATGTATACATATTACTATTGTATAACCACATAAACAAAATAACAGAAATTGATTACGTGAAACTGAATAATACGATCAATGCTTTAATAAAATCCTAACGTCATACAATCAATATCCAAGATTAATTAACCCAAAAATAAAATACAAAGAAACAATATTACTTGACTAGGGTTTCATCTAAACCCTAGGAATGAGAGAACTTAGCCCATGATTGTGGAAGAGGAGACCACCATAGCCATGGAGTTCTTCATCTTCTTCTTTTGAGTCGTCTCCTTTCTTCTTCCTTTCGTCCAGATCCCCAAAAACGGCTTCCTCCTTTTCCAAAACCCTAGCTCCCAATAATATTTCCCTTTTTCCAAAAATACCCCCACAACATAAGAATTCAGGAAAATAAAATAAAATCTCGTAATTAGACATTAGGGGCCCAAAAAGAGAGTTTAAAGTGCTCCAAAATAGAGCCTATAATGCTAAAATAGGCCCTAGTCCACCAACATATGGACCAAGCCTCTCTTCTAACCCAAAATCACTTGTTTTCCACTTCTTTTAGCACTTCAAAGCCCAATATTTTCCTTTTGCTCCAAATCTACCACTAAATCATCAACTTTGTCAAGCTTTCTCTGCAAAAAGATAAAATAAGAATTAACTAGCAAATGCATATAGATTGGAGAAATTAAAATAATAAAGGTGCAAGAATATCTAGGGTTAACAAAATAAATACGCCCTTTTTAACCAGTTATCACCTAGCAACTAACAAAACTTCCCAGGCCGTAGGGTGGCATCACTCCCACCTAAAAAAAACTATTAAAAATGTACTTCTGTAATAGATACACAAGTATCTACTACGTTATCAGACCACACCATAGTCTAAAGAAACACAATCCAAAAGAAGATTAACAAAATAGAAACTTGAAGAAAAATGCTTTAAGAGGTAAATTATTGATGTAGACAGTTAATTAAGAATGAGAAGTGGCAGTCACCTAAACTTCTAGTTTCTTAGCAAGCGTTACAGTTTTTTTTAAAACTCTCTCTTGCAAGCGAGCATCGTTATCATCATAAGCTCGTACGATTAGGGGCAGAACATGTGAAATTAAGTGATCCTGGCTAGCTTGAGCAAATGGAAAAGAAAAAAAAAACAGATTTACAACTGAGTATATACAGTTATAGTTCCAACCAAAGAAAGAAAGAAAAAAGAAGAAGAAGAAGAAGAAGAAGAAGAAAGAAAGAAAGAAAGAAAGAAAGAAGGAAGAAGAAGAAGAAGAAAAAAGAAAGAAAAATTTAAAAAGAAAAGATAACAGAATCAAAAGCATGTTGTCTCATGTAAAACAAATAAAACCTCATTGGAGATCCAATAATCAAGAAACTGTCATGCATCTAATGCAGGGAAGAAGTAATAATTTCAACAATTATATGTTTGACTATCAGGAAAACAAAAAATTGAAATATCAGGCTTCCCCCTTTAAATGGAAGGTGAAATTTAGATAATGTGTCAAAAATAATACTTTAATAGCCTAGCACATCCATATTACCAATGTCACAATCACTATTAAGGCTTCCATTTATCTAAAGGATATAAATCAGAAGGATAAATCTCAAACAAATCAAAAAACCACCATTCAATTCTCCAAAAAAATTTAAATTTTAGAATAAATTGAAATTTAACAAAAAAGAAAAAAAAAAAACATCTTACCTGAATTACGATTTTGAAAGGAGAAGAAGAGGGAAGAGGGGGTTCGAATGTTGTGTATTGTGGTCGAAATGGAGGCAGTGCAGAGGGAAAGAAGAGAGAAGAAAAAGAAGAAACTTCTTTAGGTGGCGTTGTAGGTATAAAAATGGGTTTTGGTTTTTTGTGCGTCGCTGAAAATGCCAGTGCGTCGCAAAAATTCCTTCCAACGCGACGTCGTTTTACTTACTCAGGCTATTACCGACGAAGTCATGGGCGTCGCTAATATTAGAGACGCACAATGCATCGTAAATAATGTTTGGGTCGTCGCTAAAGGCTTCACGCCCTTTTTTTTACGCAGGAAAGCCCATTTTCTCCGTTATTTGCGACGCACAAAAGGGCGTCGCTGATAGTGACTATTGGGGACGAATTATGGGCGTCGCAAATAATGTGTGTCGCAAAAAACTTGTTTTCTTGTAGTGATTGTTGTGTGCTTGGGATTGCATACTGGACATTAGGGGTTGTCCTCATCAGGACTTGTATTAGATTTTACACGCTACTTGCTTGTATATTTTGGGAAATCCTACTAAGCATTATGGCTCACCCCTGCTGTAAATGGGAATGACAGGTATCTGGGCTGGTAGATGACTGGCAGTTGGAGCAGCACGAGATGGATGGAGACTTGAGTAGCATTGGTTTACACTATTGTATTCATTCATTGTATATTGTAAAGGGTTCATGTACCCTTCTTTGACATAATGTACATGTTGTATATTAGACCAATAGAGTCAACTCTGTACATCACCTTGTTATATATTATTGATGGATGTTTTTGGTTTAGTTGCACCTTATTGTGATCTATTTCATTTAATCCCGTTATGGGACTTGAACAAGTCTAATCACGAGGGCAAATCGAAATCAATTAAAGGAAAATGTTTCAAAGGAAAATCAACTTTAAAATAAATGGACTATATTAGATTTTACTTGAATAGGATGATTAGTTTCAATCACCTACCTTTCGGGGTCCCGATGACCCCTTAGTCCGGTCTATCCGAGACTGGGGCATTACAAACATGCAGGTAATTTGGTTCTAGCAGAGAAGCCTCCAATATTGATTATGAAATTTGGCTATTTTCAGGTGTTGCTACCATCTCACTTTAAAGCAATGTGCATTCTAATACTTCATTTTCTTAGCCTTTTGATTTGAAATAGTAGCAACATGCCTTCCTATGATGGATACTATGGTAGTTTGGTCATGAATGTAGCAAAAACTTTTAACAATTTTCCAAAAGCCAGACCTAATACTTGTTACTCTAGAGCATCTTGCACATGCATGTGTTTGATCTTTTTGACCTATGTGACAACCGAATGATCAAGCTTGCATTGGTTTAGTGGGTTTATTTATCCTTTACATGGGAGCAACTGATAGACTGGTAAAACCTAATCATTTGTTTTATGGACTTGTAGATGTGGTTAATCAATTTGTTCACTCCATCTTACAGCCTCCTGATGGCAGGATTAATAGTGCATTGAATTGTACTTTTGAGGGCATTGTAGGTGTTCTATGTACTGGGTATTAATATTCTAAAAGCTTGTTTTTAGGGTCATGACTGTTGACTATCTTGAAAAATATGAAAAAATATAATTTCCTAGAGATTTTTAGAGATTTGTGGTGCAGTTTTTTTTTTTTCAAAAACCTTTTACTTTTCTCAGAAAAGGAAAACCTAAATTACTTGAAAAAAAAAACATTAAGTCTATGTTTTAGAAAAAAAAAAAAAACATAAAATGGGTTGTATTTGGGAAATTGAAAACATAAATTTCTCATTTTTTTAAGAAAATTGGCTCCCTTTAACTAAAATGGCCTGAAGTGGGCCATGTGCTCAAAATTTACATCACTTTCAGTTTTAGAGTTTTTAGAACAAAAACAAGGAGGCAACTTGGCATTGGCAATCAGTTTAATCTTGTTTTCAGGTTTGTTTCTTGTTTTCTTTCATGTATTGTTTCCGACAATGTGGAAGATCATTCTATCCACAAATCACAATTCCAGTTAGATTTGACTTCAAATAAAGATTGTAAATGTAATTGCTATATTAGAAGTCCATTCTAGCTTTCATCCATAAACAAGAGTTGTTTGGTAATCATCAAGAAGATTTTTGTGATATAAATGCTTTGATCAAGTGATTAAAAGTAACATTGCGACTATTCTTTAAGAAGTTGATTGTTGTAGCACCTTAAAAGACAACAATTGTTGAAGCTGTTTTGTTGTACAAGGTAGGGCTAATGACACCATGAATCTTGGTGGCATAAAGGTATTATTACATTGTCCTTCCCTCTCCCTTTCTAAGTGATGTTGAATCATGCTTTATGCTATGTCAAAATGGGATGAAGGCTGAAAAATTAAAAGCATTTAACGAACAAGCACTGCAAGAAGGCCTGAAAAAATTTACTTTCCCTAAACACACGTGTTTATTGATTTCTGAATGCGATTGAATCATTTTGGTTTGCTTGAACTTCTGAAATTAAGCATGTGAATGATTGGGCTGATGATCTTGGAAGCTGTTGTAGTTAGCACTACACTAGCAAATGGCGGTCCAGAACAGTTAGCTATATTTGTGGTACTGAAAGCAAACCAAACATGCTAAAGATGAAATTCTATAGGGCCATCTAGACTCCAGAGAAACCTTTTAACCCTTTGACCCTTGAAGGTATTAAAATTCCTTTTTTGTTTATCTGTATAGCTTGGGGTGCGGGTGTATGCCTTCTCACATTCAAATTATTTTATCTTTATTTTTCCCATAATTATTTAGACTGCTGAGTAATAAGGTGTGAGAGTGTCCATGAAATGAAAATATTTCATGAGAATGGGGGTATCGCTTTATTTTATATGAAATAACTACTTAGTAATGAATGTGCATAGTAATTTCTCCCGTGTTTTGTTTTGTCAAATATGCATTGGAAGTAAAGATTGGTTATTTTGCTTTTAGTAATATTTTTTTTTTTTATAGTCCTTGTAATAAGCAAAAGATGTTTAACTTTTATATTTGTTTTTAAAATCAAAAGGAAAGAAAGTGATTTTTAATTTTAAATTTTTTTTCTATAAATCCATTAAAATGACTAATAAATAAATTCACGTAGAGTTGATGTATATGTTTTGTAAGAATAAAATCACTTAATCAGAATCGATAAGACACAAAAGAAATAAAAAAAATAAAGATGAATCTAAAATCACATGCACAAATAAGAACATAAAGATTTACGTAGTTCACTTCCAAAATAGGGTTACGTCTCCATCTGCTACAGTTTTACTATAATCTAAAAAAGTTACAAATTTCTTTAGTACAATGATGATTTGTGAACATTTCCTCCGAGGTAAGTGGACAAAATGATATATCTATTTTTTAAAAAAAAAAAAATTAAATGAATGTTTTCATTCCTTCTATTTTTATGAGAAATAATTTATACATATAAATGATTTCAAATGATTTGAGTTCAAAATTATATTTTATAATGATTTGGTTGCTTCATTGATATTATTTTGGGTCAAGCAAAAATTGAATTAACTGTGAAATTATCATCTTCTTATTGATGAAATTGTTACGAGCTATTATCTCATTTGTTGAATTAATTAATTTATTTAAATAATTATTTCCAAATTGATTTGAAATGTTTTAGTTTGGGTGTGAGCTTGGGTTAGAAATTGTTTTTAAATTATTCCTACTATCCGCTTGACCTATTCCAGTATATATTATGTTGTGTTATCTTATTGGACTCTTTGAACTTACCTCATATTTTTTCCCACGGATGAAAAAGATCGAGGGTGATAGCTTTTGGTAAAGGCGTAATGGAGAACAATAGAGACCAACTTATTTATGGTTTTCCTTTTAGTTGGATTACTTTGAGATAAGTAGTAATTCTGGGGTTTCATTAATTTATTGGGTTTTTGGAGATTTAAGATTGTTTATTATTTTTGTAGATAGCCGCCGACATTTTTTTAGAAATTAATATGCATAAGAACTAGAGATGATTTTGTTACAAGTTTATTGATTTAAGTGATCTAGCCTCTGTAGTGGCTTGGGTTGAATTGAAATATGATAGTTTCACTCTAAATTTAGCCTTTAGGTTTGTGGTGTAACAAAAGTACCGTAAGCTCTTCACGCATTGAACTTTTTAAATATTTAGAAACTGATTTTATAGATTTTCTAACCCACAAGTCATGGTGGAAAACACCTGTATGGAATTTTCTTGTGCTTTCTATCATAGCCTGTGTGATCTACTAGCACCTCCTCTTGTGTTAGTAGTAACATCCAAGTGTGATTTTAGTACACGTAACAGGATATTAGACGTGAGGAAGAGCAGGCTTACTCGAAAAATATTAGACTTGTCTTGTGTGTTTGAAGGACTAAGGACTAGAAGAATACAAAGATTGACTTCAAAATTAGAAGGATTGATATGAATGAAGATTTTCACAAAAATGAGATATTGGGTGATTTAGATAGAGCCCTGATGGGAGAAAAAAGGCTCATGTAGCAAGCTTTATGTACAGGTAGAAAATCACCTTTCACAATAAAAGCGACTTGGCATGAGGTCAGGGAAAATAGATTAAAATACCCCCGCTTAATAACATGCGCAGAGTCATTCAAGTTGGAAATACATCTAGGTTATGCCAGGTCAACTAGCCACCTCATCTCAATCAAACTACATGGTTAACCAATTCCATCCTGCCAAGCCAAGACTGATTCAGTGGGATCACGGTCCCCGACAAATCAACCAATGGAACGCATAATCATGCACAATACCAGCCATAAGCATAATGTCACCCTATGATCAGTGGATCAGCTAAAATCAAGGGAGCCATCTCCAACCATCATCATTATTTAAACACTAGAACCACCAATTCAAAGGGACACTACATTTGGTTCAACTTTTCCTACATAACTTTATCCCTCAAACTAGCTTATTGCTAACTTGATCGTCGGAGATCCTTCGGCCGGTGTCACGACCCGGAACTGTCACGCCCCGAATTCTAGCGAACCCAGTGGCACAACTGACGAGACGAAAGGAAAATAAAATAATAAAGAAATAAAAGACAACCTAACAGATTCAACTCAAAACTTACATTCATTTCCTTCAATGTACATCCATGTAAAGCACGATCAATAAAAACATTCAACATGTCATTCGGGCTTAAGCCCTTACACAATATCAATATATCTCGAAATATGCTCCCAAGGGCCAAGATCATTCTAAGCTCATGTCTCCTCCACTCTGCAAGACTTCCTCAAGTCTCGAGTGCCGAGAACGTCATCTGTGGGGAGTTATCCCACGAATGGGTCAACTCAACTGCTGGTATGATATAATGCTAATGCAAGGAACAAAATTAAGGGCGTGGCATGTGCAAGTGTACAGTTATTTCTACATGCCATTCAATATCATCCATACAACGTACTAACAATAACCAACATGTCATCCAACTCATTAATATAATTTAAGGCGTGGCATGTGCAAGTGTACATTTATCTCTACATGCATTCTAAATCATCCATGCAATGTGATAACAATAATTCACATGCCTTCCAAATCATCCATACCATGTAATAGCAATAATCCACATGACATCCAAATTATCCATGCAATGTAGTGACAATGCCCATGAAACACCCACACAACTCTATGCCACAACCATGCCAACTATATGCCACAACCATGTCAACTCCATGCCATGTCCATGTCTCAGTTTTCGGAACACATCCGATGGAAGCTGAGTACCATGTCTCGTTTTCGGAACACATCCAATGGAAAGCTGAGTACCATGTTTAGCACCACGTGCTCAACCCACACTATGCTTTCAATGCATCACACTATGCCAATATACTTTGATTCCACCATGCAATAACATAATCTCAAATAAGTAATTTACCAACACATGGAGCATGCTTTTTAAACAATGTATTCCACTTAAAGCATTACAGCATCTGAATAATAATCTTCTTCCACATGAATGTATGTAATACAAAATCATGCAAACACATACTCAAGTCACGTATTTACCATCTCAGTAACTCATCAAGAATATAAATCACGTACAACACCAGCACATAGAATAATTCATATTTCTATGGAGCAGTGAGAAACACATAAGCAACGTAAACAATCAAGTCAAGATTTCTTTTTAAAACAATATTTCTTATGTGATTTTTCTAACATCAAACAAATAATTATATGATTCATTCAATTAACATGCAAGTCATTCCTAAACTTAATTCTATTCCTTACTTAGCACAATACACCATACTTGATGGTTCAGTTTCATCTCAGGAAGACGTACTCGTAGTGTAGCAGAACTACAGTGAAAATACAGAAGGTCAGATCACCTTCTCCTTGTCTTTTCGTGTTCCTAAAATCATGAAATACAACTCAGCTCATTGCTACTTGAATTATGATATTCATCAAATTTTATGTCTTTATCTTATAAGTTTCTATTTTGCCAAATTAAACTCTACTGTTGAGTCCGGAACGTCGAAGAAAATAGGTTTAGGCTTTCGTGGAATTCAATTTGGACATCCGAGCTTAAAAGGGCAAAACGGTCATTTTGCACTTCTTACGGGTCCTTACATCCCGAGACCTCTTTTCGTAAATTGGACTCCACAGTTGAGTCCGGAATGGTCGAGATAATAAAATTCTACTATTTGTTTACTTAATTCGGAGTTCGTTTGACTACATTTCAACTCAGGGGCATTTTGGTAATTTTTAATGGTTCTACGCGTCTTATATTTTTTGGGATCTCGCCTAGTGTCACGGACCTCACCGTTGATCTTAGGAGGTCCAAGATAGTCAGAAAACATATATGGCTTGTCTCATTTGGGCTTCGGGCCATTTTAGAGTATTTAATTTAATTTAATTAATTAAATTAGGTAAAGTATAATATATATATATATATATATTAAATGCAAAAGATGGTGGGTGAGAAACGGGTGGCACGTTGGCAGCGTACCACCTCCCCACGCGGCACGTCTCTGGTTCGAGTCTCCAAGTGCCTCTGTGCACACTCCCCTTCCCCCATATTTTTTTGAATTTGGTTGATTGGGCCCAGCCCCCTTTAGGTCCCAACAATCCTTAAGTAGAACAGGCCAGGCCCACTTTCCCTTTCAAATTAAAACAAACCAGCAGCCCAACAGGGACGGCCCAAGTCGCCCCCTTGCGCCCCCCGATTTCCCTATCGACCTCCGGTCGTCTCTCCCGTCCACGGTCGCCGGACGGCGACTGTTTCTCCCCCATTTCTTCGAGTTTTACATGTCCAGACCTCCTCATTTTTACACCAAAAAAATTCCTAGGGACTTCCAGGACTTCCCGAGACCACTTTAAACCCCAACTACCACCATTCCCGACGCGCCCAACTCGACTATTCCGGCCAAACCCCCAGATTCCAGGCCAACTGTGTTATCCCCATTTTTTCACAAATTTTCCCACAGTTTCACTCCATTTTGACTCTAGGGTTTTCTGCAACTCACCCCAACAATCTCCCATCATTCAAACGTGGCTTTAGCGTCTAAAACACTAAGACCCGAGACTCACCCTAGACCTGCAACTCCCTTTTTATCTCTCGTTTATGGGTCATTTAAGTTCATTCTTTTTGCATTTAATCCCGTTTTATATGCTCTACAAGGTCTCACCATTTAAATAAGTATTCATGCTCAAAATAGATCATGCATATAGAGAGTTTTAGAGAGAGAAAATAATGGGTGGCGAGCTTTTACCTCTTTGACAGTGCCTCTCCCTTCTTCCTCCTTGGTTCACCCCTCCGACTCCTCTCAATGCTCACGACCTCTCTTGTACAGTCTCCCTCTCCCTTTCTGATTTTCTTGTTTTACTCTCTCTCTCTTTCTCTATCGTTTTCTCTCTCTACCCTACGAACACACACTCATATACACTCAAGTATATTCACTCCCTCACGCCACCACCTGCACACTCAACAGCCATATGCCTGATCCCTTCACTGTTTCTTTTCTGAAATGCAGCCTTGCATTAATTGAGAAGGTTGACAAATTTGTATTTTATATGTATATTGTATGTGTAAACACACACTACACACACACAACAGCACTCTGTCACACACACGCAACTGCACACGGCACACATACATCTGATATATCTACATATATATATATATATATATATTTAAATGTATTAAATATACACATATATATATACTCATTTAAATATATTAAATACAAACATATATATATACACATAACATATATAAATAATATATACACTCATGTCATACTTTTAATTAAACGAATAATAATAAAAAAAAAAATTATTTCAAAAATTCAAGTTCTTACAAGAACCCTACCTATGCGGATTAGGGGTCCATGATCGGCCACCAAGGCCTTTCAATGATCATAACACCTTTCTAATTACCATTTAGTCAATCGCAACAGAATAAATCTTCTTCTTTTCTTTAAACATCTTTTTCATATTCATAAAGTAAGCTACACAATCTGATTAGTTAATTAAACATTGTTCTGAATGATACATTTTCCATATCACCATGTAGATGAGTAGTATGATATTACACAATCTTAATTCACAAAATCAAAAACCATGTAGTCTATCTTCAGTCAAGGACTCATCAAAATGAACTCGCTTCATCTTTTAAGCACTTAGTCTACATCACTTTGAAAATGAGTCTGTCTAATCCTGACCTGAAAACATGGTAAATATCTGTAATGAACTCGACAGCTTCGTGAGAATTCCATTACATGAACAGGGTTTCAAAACTATTATGTAGTTATATACTGAAACGTCTATACTTATATAGAATTAGAATACGTCATATCAAAACACAATAGTTGAAGGAATAGTATCAAATTCGATTTCAATGAATCTTAGTTCAATCACAATCATAAATCAATAATCAATAACATAGCTCAATCATAATAATAATTTAATCGTAATCATAGTTCAAATCAATATCATGGTTCAATCATAGTTCAATAACATAGTTCGATAAACAATTTCATAGTTCGATGATCAATGTCATAGTTCAACTAATTTTTAGCCATAGTTCAGTAAATCAAAATCATAGTTCAATAATTCTTAGTTTATGATTAAAGGTTCAATCATAGTTCATATTCGATATTCATAAAAGTTTAAACTAATAAATTTCTCTTTTATGGCCAACAAATTAAAACCTCATTAATTGCGATCGATATTCGATAAAACTAGTTTGATAATGCCATTATGTGCGGCTCACCACCAATATAATTTGTGGGTAGGGTTCGATAAAGTCACAATCTATTCAATAATGACCAATCATAGAAGATTCTATGGCTAGCAAATTAGAACATCGCTAACTAAGATCAATATTCGATAACTAGTTCGATAATGCCATCTGTACGGCTCACCACCAACATACCCTATGTGTAGGGTTCGATAAAGCCACAATCTATAATAATGACCAATCATAGAAGGCTGTTCCATTTAAAACATTAAAATCATATCCAAAATCAATAATCATAAAAAACAATCTCATTTATTCAAATAAGAGTTCCATATCTAGCATTTAGTTAAAACAATTCAAAGGATCGATAAGGAATCATATAGTGTTTTGAGTATCTTACAAAACATTTTCTTGAATCAAAGGGAAGACAATATAGATATTGATGGATCATTTAAAACATATACTAGGTACAATGTATCTGTTATCAAAGGCTATAAAGGAAATGACAATATATATCGATAAATCATTCAAAACAATATTAAATGAAATGCATCTATTTTCAAAGTCATAAAAGAGTTCAATATTTATATCTATAATAAAATATACCTCAACATGACATGAAAAACTCACAAGGCGTCTATTATCAAAGTCATAAGAGAGTTCAATATTTATATCTATAATAAACTCCACCTTAAACATGGCATGAAATACTCATAAGGTGTCTATTATCAAAGTAATAAAAGAGTTTAATATTTATATCTATAATAAATTGCACCTCAAACATGACATGAAAATCTCACAAGGCGTCTATTATCAAAGTCATAAAAGAATTCAATATTTATATTTATAATAAAATCCATCTTAGATATGGCATCAAAAATTCACCTGAAGTCCAAAGGCTTATATCCAAAAATCTTTCCTTCAGATGAAGGTCCTTATAATCACAATTCAAGGTCTTGCTACATTCTTGTTTAAAGCATCACACAATTCAAGAACTTTGTCTATTCCAATTACTCTCTTCTTGTAGCTTCATTAAGTTTTAAGGATGTATCGATCATTTTTTAATTTGTTACCAGGTCTTATTTTCCTGAAAAATAATGTCACTATTAGGTTCAGAGTGTCGAAGATAATCAGTTTAGGCTTTTTCAGATCTACATTTGTGTACCTATAGTTCATTTTAAGCCTAAGGGCATTTTTATAATTTTACATTTTTACGTGTCATATTTTTTGGTACTTCGTTTGCTGAGATAGACTCTACCGTTGAAGTTCGGATTATCCAAAATAGTCAAGATGGACTCCTTTTTATATTTATTGGCTTCGGGCTTCACTAAGGGTTAGATGGTAATTTTTGTATTTTACGTATCTTAATTTTTGAGATTTTATCTCGTAAAATGGACCATGTCGTTGGGTTCAGAATGTCAGAAAAAGTCAGAATACACTACCCTTTTTTATATTATTTGGGCAACGGAACATTTTACTAAAATTAAACTAATTTAATTAATTAAACTATTTTATTTAATATCATACATATTCTGTTAATTTTATAACACAAGTGCCACGGTGGCACAGTGGCACACACATGTTGTGTAAGTCTCTCACGTGCAAGAGGTTAATGGGTCGAACCTGGGGAGCTGCGACTCTTATTTTTTCTGATATCCCGTTCTAGCTGTGGCTATCAAATTAAGAGCCTATTTGTGTTTCCAAATAGGCTAATTTCCCACTTAACTTCTTAAATCCTAAGCTGTAAACGACGTAGTTTGGATTAAATGGATATGTGCCTGGGCGGGTCCCGATCGAACACCGACCTGTACTGTTCATTTTCTTCCCAAACGTCCCGTCACTATTGCCCTAATTCTATAAAATTTTAAAATTCTATTTCGTGAAGTTTGAGGGGGTCATTTCTTTTGCTTTCAGTTAATGAGTTTCTGGAGCATTGGAGGTCATTTTGGCATTGTTTTAGGGCTTCGAATTGAGCTCAAAAGCTCTATTGGAGTTTAATGGCCATTCTGAATAGTGAGTTCGTTCAAGCCCAATACTCCATGAAAATCCATGGTTCTTAGCTTATTTTAATCCCCAATCTAGTGCCTTCAAGTTTACAATCCAATAATCAAGCTTGGTGCTTGATTTTAAAGAACCGAATCTTTGGACCGCGATTGTAAATGGACTTCTCCTCCTCATTTTTGATCCATTTGAAGTGGTTCCAATCATTTTGGAATCCTTGAAGGGTCTCATTTCAGTCCCAAATCTAAGAGATGGGTTTCGTGTTAGTCGATTCAGACCTAAGCTTTGGGGTTGCCATTAATGGCAGTTTGTGGGTCTTGGTTTTCTAAGCCCTTTTGGGCCTATCTTACTCTTCCAAACTATGGCATGATGCTAATAGAGGCCATGCATGTGTCCTATCTTCATCAAATAGCATGAAAAATCAATATTTTCTTAGAGAGAGAATTTTAGGTTTTAAGTGTTTTTACCTTCCAACCGTAGTTCTTCTTCTCCTTAGCTCACAGTTCTGAGTTTCATAGAGTTTGTCTTAGGGTTCCATGCAAAGCCCTCTTCTTCCTTCCTTCTTTTTCTTCTTCTTTTTCTCTTCTCTCTCTCCCCCCCCCCCACTCTCTCTAACCGCACACACACATGCACACACTTTGTTATTCTGTTTCTTCCTTGTATGCATAGTATACATATATTTATATATTTAAATTAGTGTCGATGTGTTGCATGTATAGGATTGGTTGTGATGGGTGATGGGATGGACTTTTACATCTCCATCCTTCTAGATGGTTCCTATTCACCAGCGTCCATCGAGATTGCGATTCAAGATTTGAATCACCTGCACTGAGGAAGAAGTACGGACTGACGACGGCGACTGATGTTAGTAGTGTACTGTCGAAGACGTCAGGGGTTAGGTCTGTGACTAGGTGAGGAAGTTGATTGACGAAGGCTTCTGGTGTCGAGGGTCGTGCTGTCCTTGTCGACGTGTTAGTACCGACTGTGCAAGTCGTACGCGCTCTAGTCGCGTGGGGTTGCAGCACTACCTTTCTGGCCTTTCCGCTCGTCGTAGCCATCACCGGACGGCATGGGACATCCTCGAAGCATACTGGTCCAGCTTCTGACCAAATCGGAAGAAGGAAAGATCTCTGACCACACCTAATGCGAAGCGAGGCGGGAATGAGCTCCAGTCGGCTTCTGACCAGCACCCTGGCCCATCGCAGGTGGCGACACTGCGGCTGTGTCCTCGTCGAGGGCCACAAACTGACCACAGTGGTCCCCCTATGGCACGGAAGACCTCCGAGCTCCACAGAAAAGCTGGTAGCCCCATAATCCGAACCCATATCAAATTGTCCTCTTCGTTTTCTTTCCCCAAGCAACAGCCTGACTAAGACCATGGCTTTAGAGTCACGGTTAAGCCTTCGAAGAGCCAATCTCTCCGTTTGAGTATCCGGTTGGCTTCCTCTACCGTCGGCATCTCGAAAAGAAACCAAGCTCCATTTAAATCCAGAACCTGCAACCCTGCTTGAACCCCCCAGTTTTTTAGAGCCCAGGTTTTGATTTTTGACGTGCTTGGAACTAGGGGTATTCAGGTCCCCAACTCTACCTATTAAGCATCTTCGAAAGTGGTTCAAGCGGCTTCCGTAAGAATCCAGGTGGACCTCGATGTCTTCAGAGGTGTTATCTGGTTTCGTTTCCACCGACATAGGGTCTGCCGGCCACCCTTTAATTCGGCAAACCTCCAGGTATGATCCTCTGGGTCTTGGAGTGGGTTTGGATTTAGATAGTCCGATCGACCAGAAAGCTTGAGCATATAAAGACCACCCCCCTTCCTGTTCATCTTTCGGCAGCAGTAATAGACGACCCCCTTCATGGGAGCAACCCTCAAGCCTTAGAAAACTCCCTTTCAGATTATTACCTATCGATAAGATAATGCTTCTGTTGCTCCCTTGCAAACTGATTGGAAGCACAACTCTACGACTTCCTGTTGAGATAGCGTCCAGTGTATTGCATATCCATTCGAGCTCTCCTCTGAACACCCATATTCTTCGGACCACCCCTGATCCCCTTTCCACTATCTGAAACCTTTCTACTGGCAGTTCCAAGTCCTGGATTACATCAAAGGATTTTCCACCGATTTGTGCAAACATTTTCGTTACCAATAGTTTAATCCATAATTCGTCATCTTCATCACCTCCATGCTGTTACTATCATGGCTTTAATATCATTGTTTTGCTCTCTTACCTCCACTTCTAGGACTGATAAAGTGTTCTTCAAGATCTCAGCCCTTAGCATTGTTTCTAAAAGCTTTACCGAGGCTTGCTTCAACTCTCGCCTTGAAGCAAGGCTGTCCCAAAACACCTTGAAGCTTTACATAATATATATATATATATAGATATATATACCTTGTGAGATATATAGCACAAAAGTGCTTGTAGCCCAGCTGGTTTATTTTTTAGATATAAGTTTTTCCCACCTTTTTGGTCTTGGGATCAAACCTTTGGGCTAGCATTTTTTTTTTGTCTTATTTCCAATCTTTTTCTCCTTATACCTTGTTTGGCATTTGGCTTATTTTATCTCATTTCTCCTTTTTACTTTATTTCCTATTTTTCTTCTCGTTTACTTGTATTTTTGTAGTCTTTCTTATCTTGGTTTAATTTTTTAAAATTTTCATTTTGCTTCGTAAAGTCTCTAAAATTAAATTAGTAACTTAATTCCCGATAATTGGATTGGGGTGTTATAGCCGGCACCACACCGGTGCTCTCTGTTTACTCCAACAGTCTTCATCTCTCTTTTGTAGGAGGATAATTATTTGTGGAGAATTCTTCCATCACAAATTGGTGCTTTCATTGAAAGTTCCTCGAATCTAAAGCTCAAAAACCACTCCCATATCACCATCCTTTCAACCAAACCAAACATGGCTGGAAACAATGGGAAGAAAGGACGAAGACGAGGATGAGGACGAGGACGAGGACGAGGTAGGGCATCCAACCAAGCGTCACGAACCAAAATATCTGAATAACTAGAACTGCTAGGCAATCAAGAGCAACAGAACAATCCTCATAACTTACCACCTCTTGAGGAACCCTAGAGTGATCTACCCGCTTTCTTCATTGCTCAATTTAAAGAAATTGAAGAATTTATGCAATCGCTCCAATAGAAAATCAACGAGGTTCGCCACCAGTAACCCACTGAAGACCGACGGGAGCGGATTGCTACCAATCATACATAAATTTAAGACAATAAGTCTACTTCTAGACATCAAATATTTCCAAGAAACAAAAGCGATCAATCCAAAAACCTTAGGATCCAAAAATGCATGTATTCAAATGTTCCCCTATTACAAAAAAAAAAAAAAAGAAAGAAAGAAAAGAAAAGGGGGACCATACAAAAAAAAAAAAGGAAAAAAGAGAAGATGGTAGCCAAATCATTGGCACCCTCAACCAAGCGAAATGCCGATTCAATATCATTTCTAGCAATTAATGTCTACTGTTCAACAACAACAGCCACACCAACAACAAGATCAGATGAAGGTCGAGGCTCTTCCACCAAAGAGATTTGCTCTTCAGCCTCCCCTCCTACCACAACCACTTCTACCTTTATTGAAATCATGAGTTTTTTTTTTTTTTTTTCCAAATGTTAAACTGCTGGATTCATTCCTTTTCTTACTTTTTTTTTCTTTTGGTTTTTAATTCCCCAGATGATCAATGTGATTCTTGATTCCTGTGTCTAGGAATTTCCCAAATTATTTCATATCTCAGTATAATCCCCCAAATTGTTTGTTAGTATCAATTTTGCCTAAATTTAATGAAGTCACTATTAATCACTCAACCAATAAACCATCTTTGCTACTTATCTGCTCTTAATCTAGCGTTTCTTGGTAGTGTTCTTCATTACATAAAGATGCCCTCATGCATAGGAAGAAGTGAAAACTTTTCCATGTACACTTTGTTTGTGTAAAATTTGATGTTTCTAGCATGAAACAAATCCATATTAACACTCTAAATTGAAACTTTTTCAGGTGACATTGTGATTGAAAATCTGTAGTTTTCTTTTCATTTCAAGTATACAGCATAGTGGAAGATAATACAATGCATCTCATTGTTTTACGTTTGTTCTATTGGCACCTCATAGGAATCAGATAATAGTTTCATTTTTTTGTGTTTTTGAATTCCTATTAGCGATGATTTTAAATCCCACATTCGACGTGTTCAACGGAAAAATCTTTACTAGGCTTGACCAGGCTATAACCTCCCCTACCACTATAGGATTTTTTTTTTACATTTATAAATTTTAGCCCTTTCCAAACTCACTCACTCCAAAATTTTGGCACAATCCAATTTTTACCCATCATTTCTCTCATTTTTCACCTCAAAATTTTAGACAATCCCCAAAATTTCCACCAAAATTTTCTCCAAATTTTTTTTTTGACCCCTTAAATTGTATTCCCTAGTTCCACCCTTTTGGGCCTGTTGTGTTAGTGTCTTACACATCCTATACCAAGGTAGGATAAATGAGGAGGATTGTGAACATGAATTAACCGATCCCAAATAATTGGAATAGTTGAGATTCGGCAGAAAGATACAAAGATTCCCTTCAAACCTAATTCAGCATCTTTACTTCGATGATAAAAGGTTATGTTGGGGAAAAGATTCAGTTACATAGGCTTTGTTTGGCTAGCAATTCGAGTAAATAAGGGTCCCGTCCCGTTGGCAAGTCTTTGTCCCACAATGAGAATGAGGGAACAACAATATAGTTTCCATCCTAGTGTTCATAACTAACTAAGGGTAAGCCCCACAGGATTAGCTCAGATGGCAAGGCCTGCGAGTCAGGGGTACTACCTCAAAGTTGCTAGGTCGAGTCCCCACCTTTAAGGAATCTGTAGAGGGTTTGCACACATCTGAAGTTTGCCTTGTAGCCAAGCGTCCAAAGGCCTGTAGTTGGAAAGATTCTTCATCATCTAAAAACAAAACCTAGGTAGGGGTGGCCAACTGCAACCCAATCAATTATAATATGTCTTGAGCTGTATTTTTCATTTAATTAGTTGCTCAATATTTTATTAACGAGATCAGAGTTCTGCTTCTTACATTCATCTTCAGATCAATCCATCTCTCATTACAAGCATATCAAAATCCCTAAGAGAAACAATCACGTAGAAAAAGGTTAGCATGGTAAAGGGTACCATTTAAGAATTTAATTCTTATCACTTGTCAAATAAATGGTCGCTAATACTCCATACATTTTTCTTTCTTTAAACAGCGCAAGGACAAAATTGAAGCAAAGAAAGATAGTAGTTAATTCAAGTAAATCTACTAAGAAAACAAATACAACTAAAGATAGCAGTTGATTCAAGTAAATCTACCAAGAAAACAAATACAGCTCCATTTTTCAAATGTAGGAAATGGCCGGCATTAGGGAGTCATGAATGCTCAGTTCGCTTAAGTCCGCAATTGGGGCAGTCATAAAAAATAGTCTGTCCTTCGTCAGCAGATCTGGTCTGTAGGAAGAAAGTAACGGACAGTCTCAGGGATTTGGAGTGGGAGAAGAAAAGGAGAAATATGTTTTTATCACAAAAATGAGTTGGAGGATATGTGCACAAAGCTTCAAGAAGAGCACCTGTTTGGTCGTAAAAAAGAGGCCCATTTTACCGCATGCTTTACATTTTGCATCATGATCCTGTTTGACAAAAAAAGAACAACTAAATTTAGGTGCCCAAAAAAACACCATGCATGGAGTTCAATATGCCTTCTAATTGGTGTGCCTGCCTGTCTATCAAGGGCCTGGAATTTGCATATGACCCTACTAGGGCCAAGCAAGGCTATATTTCGAGGCAAGTCAAAATTCCAGATTGGGCTGGGCTGGGGCTGAGCATGTGAGGCCTAGCCTGTACTAGCCTAGCCCCAAAAATTATTTATATTCAAATTTTAACCACAAGCCTCATCATATAGGAAATGTTAGAAATGACCTAATAGGGCTCAAACCCAAGACCTATTGAATGGAAAGGCAACTAAACACCATTCCAACCAATAAATCATTTTTTAAAATGTTATTTATTGTGGGCTGAAAAGACCAGACCTGGGCCTTGAGTTTTTGCTTAGGGTTGGGCTTGGGTTTACTTAACTAGGCCCAAGGGTGGCCCAGCAGGAGCCCAGGCCACTCCAGTTTCGGCCCATAGCCACCCTTACTTACAATTGCACTTTGGGGTTTCTCATCTTCAGTATTCAATGAAGATATGCCCAGCTCTCTTCGAATCTCCTGCAAAACAGAAATGGGCACATGAAGAATATGAGCCAACACCACATACTATAGTAAAGACACGAGGAAGGAGAAAAACAATTTTTGGATAATTGACTTGTGAATTCCAGTAGCTAATATGTAAATGATTCTGATACATGGAAACCACACATTCAACAACATAACAAAATAGGCTCTCTTAGATATTATAGTTCAAGAGAAAAGGCAGCTACGACATCAACAATTGAACTAATATGCAATACCAAGGATCAAAATTTCGTTTCGTTTCTATCAAAACGAAATACTAGTAGAATACCGAAATTCATGTTTCTATGGAAACAAAACTATTTCCGTAGAAACATTACGGAAACTAATACAAACATTTCTTTAGTATCAGCAATACTTCTAGAAGTTGGTAAAATATAATATCAATTTGTTTTCTAAATGGAGGAGATTGAAAGATTAAAACCCAAAATTATAAAAAGATATTTCCATTTTTCCTCAAAAATAGTAGACAATGAAAAGTACAAGTAGTGTTATTAGATATATAATTTATTTTAATACTTAGTTACTAATTATAATAGGTTTAAATTACTATATTTTTATTTATTATATTATATGTAACTTGTGTTAAATTGTTTAATTTATGAATATTACACAATATATTTTTATTATTTTATGGTTTATAATAATTTTACATAGTTTACAGCAAATATATAATAAATTCATATTACATAAACAAATTAACTCTAAATATTTTGTACTCGTTTTTATTAAGTAAAGAGTCATTTAGTATTAATGACTAATTTATATTTACGTTTTTTTTAATGTCACCCTAGTATCTTCTTGTGTGGATGGATATGTACCCTAAAACATTTTCAACTAATTATAATATTTATCTTCATATATTTATATATTTCTATTTTATGTTTCTAAGTGTTTCTATACATTTTAATTTTTCTCATATTTTTCACTATGTTTCCAAAACGTCTTCGAAACATTTCCGAGATGTTTCCGTTTTATAAGTGATCGAAACAATACTACAAAACGAAATTTTGATTCTTGTGCAATACTCAACTTGTCATGATCTAATACATGAGCACCAATAAGCAAGCCTAAATATATCCGACGCACACACTGAGAGAACAAACATCTTATGAATATTACATATTTTTTCCCAATTTGCATCTCAACACCAAATACATGCAGTGAATTGTGACATCCAAGTGGACAACTACCATCAAAGTAATAGTAAGTGGCATACCTCAGCAGTGACAGTGTAAACTATTTCTCTTCCAGCAATCTCTGAGAATAATGACAGTTTAGTTAACATAAATTTTTGGCCAAATAACGCATTCAAAGAGAAGTACACATAGCTATAGTATGATATAACTGCTATAATATTTCTAAGAATACTTGAAAATGAGGATGGGACATTGAACTTTGAAAAACAAATAGAAGATCCAGAATAACTAATGAAAATCAGGTATAAATTGTCGTGAACATGTAAACATAGATTTACATGAGCACTTGCACATGCGTATAAATTATAAATTTATCTCGGATAGGGAGCTTGACTAAAAAATTGCATGACATTAACCATGTAGGAAATTATACTCATTCAAAATAACATGTTTTAGGCATCAATATTGTATTCTCGTCGGAAAACTATTTAGAAACCATATTCAGTGCTTGTTTTTGTTTTACATTGAAAATATATAAAATATTACATTCGCACACATAAACGGTTCTTTTTACTAGTCAACATTAATAGCACTTGTATATAAGAAAAAAGTGGGAAAAAAAAAAAATTTGCATAACATTCAAGAAATATGACTTACCATTCACCACATACATCATGCGAAGTGTTGTCAACTAAGGCACGGTCTAAAACTCAAAGCTAGGTGTACAAATAACTAAAATCCATGAATCATATTTCCTCATCGAGAGATTATTTAAGGCTAAAGCCGATATAGCACAATGGTTAAGTGCAATGATGGGATGGCCTCCAAAAAGAAGGGGGATGGTCAAGGATTCAATTATTATCGTTAGTAATCATAGAGGGATGTACTTATCAAAAACAAATCATAGAGGATCTAATTAAAAATATTATAGATGGTCTAATTAAAAATATTTGGCATATGCTTCTATATTGGACAGATACATAAAAAAATGGCTGGAGTGGTAACCACCACCATCTCACAAGGTGAGGTGTTGCTGGTCCGATGAGGTGTTGCGAATGATTGAGTATAGTTTTATCTCTTAGATCTTCTTTAATTGATGTTCTAACAAGTGGGGGACAAGTCGTTTGACATAGTGGAGGCATGATAAGAGCAACGGTGGAGAATTTCATATCATCGAAAGAGGTGTGGGGTTTGTTAGAAGGCTATGGGTTTTGAGATGGGAGTCAGAATGGTTTTGTGATAAGTTGGAGGAGTTGTTAAAGGGCAGGAGAAGGGTGGTGCTCGAGGTCGAAGCACATGTAAGGACTAAAAGTCTGTATCTCTGGCGAGGCAAGAATAATAGAGGAGCTTTTATTAAGGTCGAAGGAAAATCGGAGAAGGGACCTCGACACATTTTTCTACATGAGGATGTGTCTAGAGGTGGTTGTTGGTGGCTCAAGCCTTCAGAAAGTTGGGAATGTCCAGACCCAAAGCAAGGGTGGACAAAGGCACCTTCCTGGAGAGCTAGAGGGTGGTCGGATGACCCAATTTTGGCCTAGGTGAGTCCAACAAGAGATTGGGAGGATGTGCGGGTTCACCTGGGATCATGCGGAAGTCATCTAGAGTTTCTCCAAAGATGCATAATAGGGAGAGTTTGGAGGTATGATTCACCGGTGCCGGAAAGGAAAGAATTCACCTATGGGCTCAGAGATATTGGGGGATTAAAGTGGGTCTGAATATCTTGGATCTGTACTGGACATGGTTCGTTTGAGCTTCCAGTCAGAATCAAAGGAAAATCGAATCCTTAGCCGGCCGAACTGGGCTTTCAAAGGGTTGCAGGTGCATTTCCAGAGGTGGTCTCCGACGGATTGTTGTGTAGAATCAAAACAAAGGGGCTCAATTGGATAAGGGTTATGGGTCTTCCGACTTTTCTATAGAGTTTGGAAGTTTTTAGGGTGGTGGAGAGATGTGGACATCTAGTAGCGGTGGATGAATCGACGATGGAACATCTGTAGATGCAGGGGCAAGACTTCTAGTTCACTCCAAACCGGAGGAAATCTCAGCGATCATCCGTATTTAGTGTAGAAAATGGCACTTTGTCCTTCCGGTATGGTCAGAAGTAGAGGTTCTGTGCCTGCGTGACGGGAGAGGTCGGTCAAAAGTAGCAGGAAGGTTTGAAAATTAAGGGACGAGGGTGATCCATGTTCACGCGCCATGGGAAAGTGAGGCGGGGAGTTTGCGATGGACAAGGGGGGTCAATTAGGGACACGGCATGTCCCTCCAACAGGAATCAAATTTTTTGAATTTGAACCATGCAGATAGGGAAGGAGGGCCACGTGGCCAAGGCGAAGCTTCCGGAATAAGAGCGGAGTGGAACAATAATCGGTTTGGGCAAATGGGAGGCAGAGAATTTAATAGGGCCCATTGGGCTAAAGGCCCAGTAGGGGTAAGGCCAAAAAGCTATAAAAGGTTTATAGGCCAAAATAAGTGGCAATGGGGCCAGATGCAGATTCAAGGGGAAAATACAAGGCTTAATAAGGGAAAGGGGGTTAACGACGCAGGCTTCAAAAAAGCCCAAAGTAAGGGACCAAAGCCCAGCTCTTGCCGCAACGTAGAAGGGGCAGAAATAGATGGCTATGAGGGAGGGCAAATGTAACATCCTAACCCAATATTATTGGGTAATTATAACTAATGTCAATTATCATTAGAGACTAGCCCTAAATGGAGAACGGGCAATTAAATTGAGGTAATTGGACTATAAATTAGAGACAAGGCACATGTGTTATAGCCATTAGATTCAATGACGAGAGAAATATTTGATAGCAAATAAAGTAGTGTTAATCAATTAAATTAATACAAGAACAATTAGGAAAAATTAGTGCACTAAATTAAATACTAGTACTAAAAATAAAAGACTTTTGATTAATGAAATGGTAAAAACTATAAGAATAATTTTGGAAGACTAATACAAGGCTTAAGGTGATTCTTAATCACCTAAAATACATTGTTGAACACACTTAAAAGGGAAAAGAGAAGGAAATGGACTCAAAAAGTGAGTCCAAGTCTTGAACTCGACCTAAAGTTAAAAGTGCCAAAACTCTACCATTAGACTACCAGCCCATGCTTGCACTAACAGTGACCATTGTTGTTAGTATCGTACGATACGCAAAACGCATCATACAATAGGTTCGATACAACAAAAAAATGATACATCACGGTATTTTGTATCGTTTTGCACCGTATCGTACGATACAGTTCTGATACGATACGTTGTATTGAACAATACGTACAAAAACCAAAAATGGCAAAAAAAAAAAAATTTGCATTTTGGCTTAGGAAAAAACGATGTCATGTTGCCTTAGTATAAAAACTATTCTAGTTTCTCACTTTTTTTTTATAAGTAATTGTATTTATAAAAGAATGCGCTCAAGGGGGCGAACCAACTATTCTGGTTCCTCACTTGCACTGAACAATCATGCTCTCCAACTCTATCATCAACCCATCAAACTCTAAGTCCCTATTCTTCCAGTGTTTGCATTTTGTTTGCATTAAGTAACTTGTACAAATTTCTTTGTGAGTTGCACTCTATTTGTACCTTATATATATTGTTTGGTTATAATTTATACAATCTACCTTACCAAAAATGAATTCTTATTCTAAAAAAATAAAATTCTATTGTTATCTGATTGGAACTTGTAATATTTAATATTTATAATTTCTTATTTCTTGTAGTGTATAGACTATGGAGTATGGATTATAGAATTTAAACTGAATTTTTGTTTTTATAAAAGAGATGAAATGTTATTTATATCATTTTTAACAATGTATATTTATATATTCCTATGTATATATATTTATAAATATATTTTAAAAAATTGCACATATCTTATGGTTCACAATACGATACACATTATTTGAAAAACGATATGCCCTCCATTACACGTTTTGACAACCTTGATAGTAACTTAAAATACCTATACATATTAAGTAAATCCATATAATAGATGAGATGTCAATTAGAGACTTGGTCAAAGTGTGATGGCAATAAGTGATTGGTTTTTCTGTGGGCTATAGACACGTGTAATCCACTCTCATATAATATATATATATATATATATATCACATGTAGAATATTTCTGCAATTCTAGCCTTCACAGTCGTATAGATAGAAAGAGAGAAGGTAGAGAGAGAAAATGAGAAACAAGTTTGCATGTGTGTGTGCAAGCACCAAGGTCTGTGAATAACAGCTTGATGGAGTCTCAGAAGTAGTATGGCAGCTCAAATGGAATGTGCAAGGGACCAGGAAAAGGGGGAGAGAGAGAGAACCATGAAAATAGGTAAGTTTCTCTCACTAGAAATTTCATGTCTATATTCAATTTAGATTTATTTAAGTTACATGCATGTAATGAATATGATAAACGGATGAAAATGGTAAAGAATTGATAACAAAAGGGCCAAGAGAACCTTAGGAACCAGCTATGGCCAAGCTAGGTCAAACTGGGTTTCGAACCCGAATTGAACAAAACATAAAATTGGACACATGGCTCAAAAGAGCAACTAAAATGCTATACAACGCGATTTGAACAAATAAAAATGGTCAAGAGACCATCGACAAGCAGTGACTTACAGTCGAGAGGAAAAATTGGATTGATGAGATTTTGAGTGGTTTTTCTAGTTTCATGAACAAGAAATGGTTTATTAGAGTTCCAGAGGTTGAATGGGATGCAAATGGGACAAAAACCACAACTGAAACACGACAAAATAGAAAATGAAATTCGTCGCCAAAAAGTTGGGGCCTGCCGAAGCACCGACTATAACCGGCCATTTGACTGTGAAAGAATGAACCAAATTCGGTTCTGACACCGAAAAAGGGATCTTGGGTGAAAATCGGCTCAAAATTGTGTACTGGGTGCTGAAAAATGTTCGTCGCCGGCCGCCGTTGCCAAAAAAGGCGATCGGCGCCGGCAGCAAGACTAGTTGACCAGTCAACCGGGTTAGTCAATCGGTTGGGTCGGGTCATAAACGAGTTCGAGCTGACCCGTGTACAAAACAAATCTAAGGTTTAGTGGAACGACGTCGTTTTAATGATGCCACAATGATGCAAAGATGATGCATTGGATCGGACCAAACCGGTTGCTTCTCAGGAATTTTGTGTCGGTTCACTTGATTCAGCGCCGGTCTGATTGGTTCTCAAGGTGTTTGGACCAGTTCACTATTTAAATGGCCAAATCAATGGGCTTGAGCCATATTAGATGAACCAGAACTTTACGAATTTGCACTGACCCCGGCTTTTTAAGAAAATCATATTTATACTCCATGAAATAATTTAATAACAATTTTAATGCCCTTAAATAACTTAATTTTACCCCTAGGCCTAAAACCAGTATAACGAATGCCAATTAAAATGCAAAAAAACTCATTCCCAACGTTTTTGGACACTGGATTCAATGACGGAGTCTAATTTGAGAAATTGGATCCTGAAATATATAAACGGACAAATTGGACTAATTTGGACAAATTGAACTAATTTCAAATGTCATAAATAGTTAATTAAGCTACCAAATGACCCCAATGACAGATGGTACCTACCCTGACTTTTCCAATGTTTCAGACTCAACGATGTGGTCCGTTTCGTCAAACGATGTACTAAAAAAATAGATACATAAAAATATATAATTCACAGACTGACCTTAGTGATATATGGGCTTACAAGATAGACTAGGAAATAATAGAAAGGTGCATGCCCAACATTGTTGGATGCTCTAGACCTAATGATGAGGTCGAATTAAACATCCAGGTACCCGAAGATGGTCCCTCATGAAAGTACAAAATTATAAAAATACCTCTAAACTTAAAATAAGGTACAGGAAGACTAATTAAGATTTGGAGAAGGCTAAATGAAGTATGTTTGACATTCTGGACCCAATGGTGATGCCCGTTTGGAAAAAATAGAACTCCGAAACAAATCGTAAAATGACAAATAAGTTCCTAAGACTTGAGTTAAGCTACCTGAAGAGTACAAGAAGTATACTAATATATTAAGGACCCTCTGGACTCAAAAATTGAGTCTGTATAGGCAAACGATGTGCCGAACTGTATGGAAACATGAAAGAATAAAATTACCAAAATGCCGCTAAGGGCTGAAGTAAGCCACCAGATATATTAAGAAGCGTTAAGAACCCTAAATAGAGAACTTAAGAAAAACCTAAACAGTAAGAATAAGTTCATAAGGAACTAAGCATCATGTAGGAAGATACTTTAAGCTAAAATAAGCAATAATAAAGTATCAATGTGTGTTGATCCATGATTTAGGCATTGTTTTAAAAACTGGACCAGACTGGCCAGTCAGACCGGAAAAACTATGAATCGGTACAAGCGATCAATCAAATGCACCAAAACCGCACTAAGAATCCTAAAGTCTTAATTATAAATCATTAAGCCTTTTAACTTCTTTCAGAGTGTAACCACATACTAAAGCACGTGGAGTTGGATTTACAATGTAATAAAGCAACTAACTACTCTTTATAACCATTCACTTGTGATGGCTTTCACTTAATGTCCGATGTGGGGCAATGGATGAGATTTGGATTTCATGGTATTATCATCAGAGAGTTCACATACTTCTCCTCTTCCATCCGATGTGGGAATTTTAGGAATAGCCTAACAACTCCTCATTTTAAATTGATATAAAGATCAAAAAGTAAACCTTCTTGTTTTTATTAATTTTAAAAAATTATCCTTGTGGCTTCTAAAATTAACCATTTCTTTTTATAAGTTTATAATCATGTACATCTTATCTTTGAAAAATGTAATATTCATATTTAAATTTGTTAAATCATATTTTTTATATTTTTTTAATACAAAGTTTGTAACATTGTTGCATTCTAGATTTTTTAGGTTTAATAAGGAGATAATAAATTTTATATAACTTTCAAATTTAATTTTTTTTTTTATATTTTTAATAATTTTATATATTATTAAAATTAATAATAAATATATTTATGGCATTACGGTTCAATTTCAGTTGACCCGACAGTTGATTTAGTTACCCGTGACCCGATTATTTTTTCGCTTCATAAAACGGTTTGAGTTTTAAAACATTGGATTTGGGGTCATAAGAACGATATGGAAATGAGTTGACTGGAAAAACAAGTCTGTAGGCAAGTACCAATGGACTTCGGACTACAAGTGAATAACCCTGTAATTTGGACTAGTGCAATTCATATATGATGTATTTCAAATATCTACTTTACTGTCAAATGCACTGTATTAAGAACTTTGTACGTCCGATCCGATTTGCAAAGACTTTTAAAAGGCATGATTTATTTCTTAACTTTGCTATATGCTTTGAAATATTTGTATATCCAAAACCACTATATTTGAAAAATCTGATTATGTACGCCATCTGCATGACTCACCAAAACTACGCCGACAACACACCCTCAGCAGGCCTTTATAAGCCGAGAGCTCTAAATTGCAAGTGTCCATTATGGCATATCTGTATTGTACTGTCTAGTCTAATTCGTAATCTAGTTGGCCAGAATTATCATGAATTATTATAACTATCATTTTTCATGATACTTACGATCTGTTTGTCTACTCTATTCTGAATCTATCTGTCTAAATTGTTTTGATTTGTACTGGTTTAATATCGAACTGGTCTGTTTTGAATCTGTTTGTTTTACTCTGTTTCAGATTTGTCTGATTAAACTGCTTTGATCTTAACTGCTCTGATTTACAACTGCTCTGCTTTGAATTACAAAATTGTCTAGCATACCTTTTTAAAAGAATATATCTAATTTGAATACTGTTACAAGCATGTTTATAAATGGCAGCCTTTCAATTAAAAAAGTTTTATCCACGAAAACAATGTTTTGAGTCTTCCTAAAACCCACGACAGGGCGCTGGTGTTACTCACGAGCTTTTCACAAAGTTCACATGGATCCATGTATATTTCAGGTACTCCAAAGAAAGGAAAAGTCTATAAGCTATGAATTGACAGTCTCTAAGCCTAGAGGAATTCGCTAAAGGACGACTGGTGAGAGTAGGCAACAACTTAGAGCAAATTTGAAGTAATCAAGACTGTCAGACCGCAGTTAGTCAAGTAGTCTTAAATTTGTATGTAATGGGCCCACGTTAATGTAAACTCTAATATGTGATGTACAATGTATAATTCGGATTTTAGTATTACTCTGTCAAGTGTATTTACATTTCAAAAAACACATTACCGGTGAAATTCCGCTACAAACTAAAAGTAAAAAAAAAATGAATTTATCTTAGAATCGAATCAAATGCCTTACAACAGGTCACATTCTGTAATCTGCATGGGTGGGTTTCGGGATGTTACAGCAAACTCACTTCATATGTGAGGGGTTGATTGGGGAGGGCCGTCAGAGGGGGGATCGAGGATAGAGAATAAGTGGAGGACAAAGCTGCGCTTGATTTAGAGGTTAGAGTTGGGGAGGCATCAAACATGGAGGATGTTGAAAGTCTCAGAAGCACAGATACGGATACGAATACAAGACACGGATATGCAGACACGTTATTTCTCAAAAAAGTAGGACAGCAGATACATTAGGGACACGTTGAATATATATAAATTTTTTATATTTTTTACATGATCATATAATAAAAATCTAATATTATTTCAATTAAAATTGACTTAAAAACATACAAATATAAAAAATATTATTAAATATTAAAATAACAAAGCCATTAAATAAAAATTAAAAAACTTCTTCATTTAATCATCAACATCGATGATGATTCAAGTGTTCGGACACGTGTCCAGAAAGTGTCCGAGAGTGTCGATATTCGATACATGTTCGACACGGACACATGAGCCAAAATAGTGTATATGCTTTCTCGCTAAAAGTGATAAAAGCTTAGGTCAGACTACGGCACATCAGGAGGAAGAGGGAGGGGATGATCAGCAGTCTGAATGGTTGGAATCTGATAGAAGCAGCATTCCAGATGAGCGTGAGTTTATACAATATCAGGAGAACAATTTTTGCAGGGGGCAGTTCTAGTGCTTAGAAAAATTGAAAGAGGGGGGCTCCTTTGCTGTAGAGGAGGAACTAGGAGGTATGCCTTGGGGTGAGAGGGTTGTTAAGGAGGGGCAGGAAGCAGACATAATTCAGAGAGGGGAGACGGCCTTGAGGTAACACTGGCCGCAGGAAGATTGGGTTGAGTGGGATCCTTTAGAGATGGTGTGACTAGAGGGGCAATCTAGCAGTACAAGTCATATGGGGGAGGTGTTCACCGAGGAATCTCTGAGATTACAACAAAGGGTGACGTCAAAGTCGATGCTAAGAAGGATGGTAAAGGTTGGTCAGAATCTCTGAGATTACAACAAAGGGTGACGTCAAAGTCGGTGCTAAGAAGGATGGTAAAGGTTAGTCAGATTCTAGGACGCGTGATGAATCTATTCAAAGAAATCATTATGAGCAACAGTCAACCAAGGGTCTGTGAGAATAAAGATGGAGAGTTGAGCAAAGAGGAGAAATCATCAAAGAAACTAAAACAAGTTACGAAGGAGCTAGCATGTTCAGTGAATTACGAGGGAAGGAAGCAACTGGAGGGGACATAGGTGGTGCAAGGAGACTTTCTGAGGTTGGGGCTCCATGAATCTCAAAATCTTGTCTTGGAATGTGAGAGGTTCCCACCCCGATAAAAGAACTGTGATAAAGGGAGTGATCAGAGAGGGGAACCCTAATGTGGTTTGCATCTAGGAAACGAAGGTGGAAGGGCTAGGGTGGGGTCAGGTGAGATCCATCTGGGGCTCTAGATGGGTGAAATGGACAACTTTGGATGCCAAGGAAACTGCGGGAGGAATTTTAACTGCTTGGGATTCTAGAAGGATCAAGTGCACTAATCAAATAAAAAGTGATTTTACTGTCTAAGTTCAACATGGTAGAAGCACCTTTTCAGTGGATTTTTTTTGGGGTTTATGGGTCGGTGGTGGACTACGAGGATAGTAGATTGTGGGAGGAGTTGAAGCGTATCCACTCAATTTGGTAGGAACATAGGTGCATTGGAGGGGACTTCAACGAGGTTTGTTCTCTAGCTGATTAGCTCTGGAGGTGGCAGGTTAACAAGAAGGATGCGAGAGTTTAATGACTTCATCAATAGTTTGGAGGGGAGAGGTTCACCTAGACAAGTGGCTGTCAGAAGCCCTCCATGTCGTGGCTTGATAGGTTCTTGGTTTCAACTGCTTGGGAGGATCAGTTCACCATAAGTGTTTGCCATGGCCTTGCTCGGACCATCACCCAGTCATGTTTTGTTGTGGTGACTTTAGTTCAAGTGGAAGCCCCTTCAGGTTTTAAAATATGTGGCTGGAGGTGGAAGGGTTCATAGACATAGAGGCTGGTTGGTGGCAAATTGGTGGCAAAGCTATGCAGTGATTGGGACTCCAACTTTTTGCATAGCCAAGAAGCCGAAGATGCTCAAGGAAGACTTAAAAGAAGTGGGACAAGAAAGTTTTTGGTAAAATAAAGGTTAAGTAGCAGGAAATCCAGCAGCTGATTATGGATCTCGACAAGGAGGAGCAGGAAGGACCTCTATCAGAAGATAGGAGGAAGTGAAAAATAGGGTTTAAAGGGCAGGTCTGGCATGATTCTGAAGTCTGAAGAAATCTCATGGAGGCAAAAATCTTAGACCCTTTGGTTGAAAGGAGACTGCAACACAAAGTTCTTTCACAAGGTGGCCTCGGCCCATTTTAGGAGGAAAGGAATTTTAGCTATCACTGTGGATAACCAATAATTAATTGACGTGGGAAAAAACTCTTAAAGATGGAATTGTCAATTTTTATAATAAGTTGTACACCAAACAAAGACAGTGGAGGATGTTATAGTTAAGAGACTGAATGTACAACAGGTGACTGATTTGGAGCTTCCTTTCACAGAGGAGGAGGTGGTGGGAGCTTTAGGTTCTTGCGATGGGGATAAAGCTCTAGGGCTGACGGTTTCACTATTTCTTTCTTTAAGAGCTGTTAAGAGGGTAGTGAATTCCGGTGTAATGGAGGTCTTTAGAAGTTTTCATAGAGATGGAGTAATGAAGCGGAGTCTCAATGCCTCCTTCATTGCGCCGGTTCCTAAGAAGCAAGGTGCGGGAAATATTAGACTTTCATCCCATAGGCTTGTTGGGTAGTGTGTACAAGTTGGTAGCTAAAGCTCTTTCCCTAAGGATGAAGAAGGTAAAGAGCAATATCAATTTTAGTAGTCAGAATGCGTTTGTAGGGAGGCAGCAAATCCTGATGCGGCGCTAATTGCTAACGAATGCATAGATGAGAGGAGGAAGGTGGGGAAGGATGGGCTGGTGTGCAAGCTTAATATCGAAAAACACGTCAATTGGGCGTTTCTTAAGTGTACGATGAGGAAGATGGGTTTTGGGGAGACTTGGAGAAGATGGATGGTGACCTTCGTGGAGACTCTCTCTCTTTCAGTCTTAGTTAATGGATCATTGGTTGGCTTCTTTCAGACCTCAAGGGGCTTAGGACAAGGGGACCCTCTCTCCTTTTTTTTATTTGTGATTAATATGGAAGGCGGAGGAGGTAAACTTACTGAAGGGTTTCTCAGTGATGAACAGAAGGGGGAGCAGGGTTGTTCTCTCCCATCTTTTATTTGCGCACAACACTATCATTTTCTGCGAGCCGTCTGTGTGGCAGCTTTGTTTCATCAAGTGTATTTTGGTTTGCTTTGGGGTAGTGTCAAGCTTGAGAATCAATCTCACCAAGAGCATCCTTATTCCTATTGGGGAGGTGAGAGAGTTGGAGGCACTCTGGGATGTAGAGTGGGGTCTTTTACCGTGACTTATGTGGGGCTCCCGTTAGAAGCTTCCACTAGATCCTGTGCAGTTTGGGACCCAGTGGTAGAAAGGTTCCAAAGGAAGTTAGCGGAATGGAAAAGTCAGATGATTTCAAAGGGTGGGAGGCTTACCCTTGTGAAGAGTACTATAGGCAATCTTCCTACATATTTTATGCCTTTGTTTCCTATTCCAGCCACGGTGTGTAAAAAACTGGAAAAGATTCAAAGAGACTTTTTGTGAGGCCATAGGGGACAGGTTCACGGGTGAAGTTTTGAGAGGATCCTTTGAGTGGAGATGAGGCCTTGGGGGTGCTTTTTTCCCGAGATGTATAATTTGGCCAATAATAAGGGGGGGCCTTGGGTGAGAGTGTTGGGAGAGGGTGGGGGGTTGAGGTGGTTTGGAGTCCGAGGTTTAGAAGGGCGTTATTTGACTAGGAGCTGGAAGAGGTGGGCTTGTTCCGTTCTCATATTCAGGGGACAAGGATTAGGGAGGTTGTTATGGCATAGGAGTCCGATAGAAATTCTTTTTCTGTCCAGGCTTTCTACAAGAGCATGGTCGGTTTTGATGATCCCCATTTTTCATGGAGACTAATCTGGCATTCAGGGGGGCCTCCTAGAGCTTCTTCCTTTGTGTGCGAGGTTTCGTGAAAGGCCATTGTGACTATAGAAAATTTGAAGAAAAGAGGTTTTCATTTAGCAAGCATATGTTACTTGTGCAAGAGAGACGTTGAGGAGGTGGATCATGTGCTTATCCACTGTCCAATGGAGCGAAAAGGCTGGGATTTGGTTTTCGCTATTTTTGGTATTTTTTGGGTGATGCCAAACTCAGTTAAGGATTTCCCTTTGGCTTGCAAGGGTACAAGGTGAGAAAAGAGATAAGGAAGGTGTTGAATCTTGCTACCTTATGCCTAATGTGGAGTTTATGGAAAGAGAGGAACAATCAGGGTCTTTGGGGGGTGGAAAGTACTCTAATGTCCATCAAGGATAACTTTATGAGATTATTATTTTTTTGGGCCAATGCGACTTTTCCTGTAAATGCTTCAACTATAGTCGATTTTTTGGAGTCATTGAGACCTTTGTAACTTATTTAGGTTGTATACAAGTTTGCCCCCTTGGGCACCTTAATGTCATATCTTTACTTATCAATATATATTTGGCATCATTTAAAATGATTTAGGTGAGCCATGAGCATTAATGTCCAACCATGCATTTAAGTTAATAGTGCAACAAAATTTTAGACATTTTCAATAGTTCATGATTCCTATCAACAACTCCACTTATAAAAGGGTAAGAAAATGATGATGATATAAGAGAGGAGAGTGGAAGTTTTCACATACTTTCCACAAACAAACAAACTTCGCTACTTTAAAGTCCAAACTCATCATGATCAAACACAACTTCCATAATGCTAACTAATTAAGGCACTATTTGAAATTCCAAACTTTGGGAGATATAACTTTTTGGTGCAAAAATCTGGAACATATTTTTCAAATGAGAATCAATCAAGGACATTTACACGCCATCTGGTGAGATTGGAAAGAAGAGAAGAGAAAATAAATCTTTAGAAATTTCTTCTTTTCCGTAGTTTGGTTTGCTTAGGAGAGGGGGGGAAAGGGAAAAAAAGGTGGAGTTAATAGGAGAGAAAATATTTCGCTCTTAATCTACAGAAACCATTACCCTAAATGAGAACTTGTGGGTGACACAAAGTTAATTAAAACATTTAAGCACAGAGTATAAGTACATTAAAAAGGGTCATCTCTCGTCTCTTCCTTTCTCCTGGCGTCTTCTTTATAAATTATAACCACAAAATTGACATTTCTTAAACTCTCTCTTTCCTTTTCTCTTCCTTTTTCCTTCCTATTTTTTCTTCTCTCAATTAAAAAAAATCAAACAGTGTGTTAGCGTGTGTTTGGGGGAGTGTTGGGGAACGTTTTCCCAAACGGGCCTTTAGAACCCTTTAATGACTCTAGTGACTGTCTAAACCCAACCCAACCCAACCCAGATTCAATAATGCAATAAACTCCTTAACATCTTCTATTTTAGTTTCCTTATATTACCAATATTAAATGATGACTGATAGGTTAAAACATAAACAAAGAGAGGTGAACACTTTCAAAAAGAAAATAAATGGTTCATATTTTACTGAATAGGATTATAAAAGTAGTTGTCACCCTATAAACAAAACTAGGAAATCTTCATCTATGAAACACAGACACTATTATGGCTCACGTATCAATGTTAGACATATATGGAACACAAACATGTTTAGACACTTTTCCAACACGTGAAAAAATAGTGTCCAATTTTTTTTTTTTTTTAATTCTGAACACATTTTTATTGATTTTTCTTCTTTTTTATTTTTCACTCTTTTTCTCCTCTAGTTCATCACTTTTTTTTTAAAGGGGGAGGGGGGGCTTATATGTGTGTGTGTGTGTGTAGTAATTAGCCAATTTGTTTTAAAATTTAGATCATGTTGATGATTACATGAACAAATTTTTGAATTTTTATTTTATTGGCTTTGTTATTTGATATCCTAATAATATTGTTGTTATTTGTGGGTTTTTATGATATTTGTAATCAAAATAATGTTAAGTTTTTATCAAATGATCATATAAAAAAATATATTTAAAGTGTACCCAAGGTATCTATGTCCTACTTTTTTTAGAAATGTCGTATCCGTGTCCGTGTCCACGCTTCTTAACTGATCCAACTAAATTTTAAAAAAATTAAATTAAATATCTTAGTGACCAGAATTCATCCAAATACCAACCTTGAACCATTATACATATTTACTCGCAAATTACTGCTTTCAATTAGTTTGCTAATGATAATGTGATAAAGGTGCCAGATAGCCTAGTAAAGTCTCTAGGTAATTATACCAGATATCATGGGATCAGGCTATGTGGATATGGGCAGGGCTACCCACATGGTCCAGCACAACCGTTGGACCGAGGAAAAAAAAAAAACTATCTCATCAATCAATGTTTGAAACAAAATAGCATAAGAAACAAAGACTTAAATTGAAAATAAAAAATGAAGAAATGTTAAAAATAATAAGCTGTAAAACAGCAAGAAGTTTCATGATGATAATAATCAGCCCAGATATCCCTAAATCTCGCAAGCCCACAAAGAGTATTCAGATTTTTATAAAATTAATTTAATTAGGAAAAAAAACTTTTCTTTGATAACAACATGCAAATGGTGCTAACACCATAACAAAATTAATGATGCAGTTGTCAACATTAACTGAAACCATCATTCTAAAACCCTTTCAGCAGTTCAGTTGACATGTCATGTAACCAATTTATTGGTAATGAGATAATAAAAACATATTGAGCATCCAATCCAATAATAAGAACTAAAAAGATGGATCAACATACCTTTCACACTTCGCTCATATTTACACAAGGGGCATTGGGCATACTCAGTAGAAACGAAAGATAGCATTGTTCCGCACAAGTCACAGAACAAGAAATCACGTTGACGGCAATACGCCATCTAATATCCCCTTGATGAAATATTCTGTGATTGAAAGAATACTCTAAAATTTTATTAGAAGAGAAAACTAAAATAATTGAATGAAAACTATTAGAACTGAAATTCGAATCATGTTAGGTTAAAAGATAACAACAGCTTGCTAAGAAGATGGCTGAACCATACAGCGGTTTTATCCCTGATTATATAATGCTTTCGGGGTATTAGAGGACGCATAAATTTTGTTTTTAGTAATTTTTTTTGTAGTCCTTGCATTCTTTAGTATTAAAAATTGATTTACACCCAGAACAAGGGAGGGGTTCCTTTCAATGGTGTGACAAATTCTGTTCATGAGATATCCAGGAAAAGTCCAACTTTTTCTGTAATCTAAATGACCATAAAATCATCATTTCCCTTCTTCATGTTTGATAGTCCATTTGGTAAGGGGAAAGAATAGAGGAAGGAAAAGTGGAAGTTGTGATGACTGGAAAATAAAAGGGACTCTTGAGGAAACATAAATCACTCTTACACAAAAAAAAAAACATGTTAATGCATGGAAAAAGCTAGAGACAATTAATTTTTAAACACTGAAATTTCTTGGAATGTTTTATCAAACTTAATTTATAACAATATATTTCAGGGAAAAGTACATGGTAATAAAGAAAATACATAGTTCATAGGGATGATATACTATCAATGCAGAAAACAGAAAACGCCATTACAGCAAAGCACAATACAGAAAATAGAAAACTGAGAATAAATTTTTTATTATCACGTCTGGAAGGACAGTGCTGCCAAAAAAAAAAAAAAATACAAAAAGAACCTATATGAAATAAAGCCAGCAACAACAACAAAAAATACAGTAATCAAACATGATAAATTAAAAAACAAGAAATATTTCAGTTAGGCAGCTATCAAGTTCAACCTCCATTTACTAAAATTTCAAAATGCAATAAAATCTCAAGAAAAACTATTAACCTTTATGGCTCCGGTACTGTCAAGTTCAACAAACTACAGCTTCCAATTTCAACCTCTTCGTGTTAGGAATCCTACCTACAATTAATGAAAGAAAAATCATGTAACACAATGAAATGTATACATAAATACATGAGCTTCGGATTTTCAATCAGATCTAGGGCTTTAGAAAATGAGTTTCATATTATTGAGCATACCTTTTCGATCAGATCTAGGGCTTCAAAAAATGAGTTTCAGATTGACAATCCAAGAGGTATCCTCTGATGACGGCCACGACGATGAGAGAATTTTCAGGTTAGATAAGGAGATTGAGAGAAGAGGAAAAGCTCAGAGAAGGAGCGACGGCTCGACTAAAAACAAGATACTGAGATAAAAGAAGAGGGAGAGAGAAGCGTGAGACAGAAGGGAACTGGGCGAAAAAAATTTTGGGCATAATTGAAATAGGACGGACAAAAAATTTTAATACGGAGTATTACCAAAGCATAATAGGCGTTGGCAATTAAAAAAAAATCATTAGCAATGTTTAATGTACTTCGTTAATAATTGATGCATTATTTCCAACATATACTCAACGTCATTAATATTCATAGTAACACAAAATTCAGCATTTGTGACAAGTTCAAATAGAGGTGTCAGTTTTTAACACTGATACGACAACATGGCTCGAATACGATACGAAGTTAACGAGTTTGGGTTTACCATAAATGAGTTTGAATCATAAACGAATTAACACGTATAACACGATTAATAAACAGATCGTGTTTGGGTTTTACTAGTGTCAACCCGTTTAACACAACTTAATATGTTTAATTATAAAATATATTGTGAGTTAAGGTAATTCGTTCCACATCAAATATTTATCAAAGTTTTGAGATTTTTTATTTATAAAAGAAGTTTCTACTTTGATTTAGTCCATATCCAAAGTTACTAAACTTGAAAATTATTTATACATATTAAAAAATTAGTAAATTTTTTTATTTAAAAAATAAAAAAATTAAAATAAACAGGTTAAGTGTATCGACACGTGTAACCTGTTTAATAAATGAGTTGGGTTTGGGTTTTGAAACTTGACACGATTAGTTAATAGTGTCGGGTTAGGATTCACACATATTTTTGAATATGTATATCTTGATACAATCCGAATACAACACGATAATACGAATTGACACACCTAAGCTCAAAGGCTTACAACATGTAAATAATCTCCAAAACGTCACTACTCACGATAAGTTTGATTGTGTTGCAAATAATACATCGCAAAAGAGAGATTTTTTTGCTGTGGTAATTGTTGCTATCAAATAATGTGCTATTGTATTTAGTTGATAGGGAATATTTTATCAACAAAATACTTAAAAAATTTTGAGATTAAAATATTTTATGTGACTTTATATTAATTAAGCATCTTATGAAAACTTATTACTATTGAATTTCCGTTTAATTATGACATTTTTCTTTTGAATTTTACTTAAATCTCCGTTTAATTATGACATTTTTCTTTGGAATTTTACTTAAAACTAGTATATTTACCTTTTTCATATATAACGCACGCCACTTTACTAATAAATATAAATATAAATAAAGAGTAGAGAGTTGGGATGAGTAGTGTTAGCAATTTTATACATATATATATATATATATATATATATATTTATATTAAGCCCCATTATGGGTGGATTAATGGCAAGAATAATACCATCCCTTGAGATCGAGGTTTGATCAAGTTGCATGCAAGTTAAATTAATACTGCATAACTGAAAATGCGCATATAGTACTTTAAACATGGATCAATTTCCATACAATTACAAGAAATATATAGTACTTATTTTATCTATTAAGTACTGGAACCCTATATATATATATATATATATATATATAGCTAGTCAGAATTAATCCTCACTCATTAATCCAAGGGCTCCTCTTAGGTCTGCCAACATTCTTGAGTGCCCTCCAAACAACACTATTACACTTGAAACCTGAACCAAAAGCAATTTGCCAAACCCTATCACCTCTGTGAATCCTTGTGTTTGCTTCCAAGTAAGCCAATTCATACCAAACACTGCTACTCGAAGTGTTCCCAAACCGCTCCAGAGTTTTTTTGGACGCCTCCATATACTCCTCCGTCAGCTCCAAGTTCGTTTGTATCTCATCCAGTACTTTCTTGCTTGTTGCCAGTATACATACATGCTCGAAAGCTAGCTTATAGTTGGCAATGTAAGGCTTTGACTTGGACTTGTTCTTGAATAGCAAAGAGGTAAAGAAATGGAGTTGCTCAGAGAGTGGGAGAACTAGCGGGCCCAGGGTGGTTATGTTGGCTTTCAGAGCATGCCCTCCCACCTCAATCACGTCTTTGTTCACTGACAGCCCTTGATTCCCTTCACCATCTTCCTTGAGATATATGCTTTGGAAGCTTCTGTTATCCATTCCTTTGTGGATCCGAACCAGCTGCATACCACATATATAATAATTAAATGGAGTTCATACATATATAGGCACTTTTAATATTATTGCTTGCAAGTTGAAACATTAATTCAATTCTCTAGCTAGAGTTCAGGTGTACCTGCTTGAGTTCATACTTTGCGTGCCACCAGTCCAGGCGGTGATTTGAGAGCAACATTGCGGCTGCCCCCATTCGAAAAAAGCAATTAGGAAGAAGCATGTCCAGATCTTTGCCACTATACCAAGCAAAGCTCACAACTTCTGTGCTCACTACCAGTGCATATGAGCCTGGATATGCATTCAGAAGGTCTCTTGCTAGATCAATAGCTATAACACCCGCAGCGCAACCCATGCCACCAAGATTGAAGCTATGAACATTATGCCTAAGTTTATAATGGTTTATTACCATTGCCGACAACGACGGAGTGGTATTCAAGACACCACAGTTCACAATCAGGATTTTAATGTCCTTTGGCCGAATTCTGGTGGCAGCAAAGAGGTCATCCACTGCTCCAAACATTACCATTGCCGCCTCTTCTCGCCCATCCTTTAGGGATATCTTGTAATTGGGTTTGAATACCACCCTTGGCAAGTAGGTCTCGTCTCCCATGCCAGAACTCTTGAGGACTCTCTGCTTAAATTCAATTGCAGCATCATCATATTTGCCTGATTTTCTGGCCAACTCCATATATTCTTCCTTTGAGATCTGTGTAGTGACAAAAACCAATACTAATGTTTCATAGATGTTGCCCTCTCTACAAGCTTTGATATTTGCAAAATCCTCAGCTATATAAGCAAAATTCCAAATCATAAAAATCGTGACATGAAATGAAATAAAGTATAAAATATATGAAATGAATGCTTGCTCTGTTCTTTTTTTTTTTTCCTCTTCAGTGAATGTTCAAATTCCATAATAAATAATTAAATACTCTAGTCTCATATTATATAAATGAGAGGAAAAAAAAGGTACCTTGAGTTGATTTGGAGGACGATAACAAGCAAAATCAAGCAAATAAGTAGAGCGAGGGAATGAATCAAGATACATATATAGAATTAATCCAAACAATCCGAGCAGGAAAAGGGCATCTGTGAGATCACCTCTCAAACAGAAATGTTGCCATGATAGTTTCCCAATTTGAGCACAAAAAATAAGACTGAGAAGGGGTGCAGTGACCAAATAAAGGCCATGGTTTATAAGATAGCAATAACCGAGCTTCACATATTTAAGATTAACAGAATTAAGAAAGTCCGGCAAGCCACGCCGTACCCTCACAGAGAAGCTTGGAGATCCAGCATATGGACCCGAGTCCTCGATGCCCCGGTTAACAATCTCCGGCGAAAGCAGCTCTGGCTCACGTGCCATCAATATTGTTAACTTAATTAATAAGAAGATGAGGGAATTACATGCATGGTTTAAGCATATATATGAAGGAAGGAAGGAAGGAAGTTAAGATTGAGAAATAGAGGAAGAGAATGGATGGAATATATTGATAGGAAAAAACAATAATATAATGAAGGAGGCAGGAGGTGACATTAAAGGTTTGCATAGAGGGTGTTAACAGAATGGAGGCTTTTTGTGCATGAAGCCGTATAAGCAGCGGTTTTGTAGCCCCAGTGGAATTTGTGTGCGCAGATACGCCTCATATGTTGTTACGAGTTTAGCTCTTTATCTTGAACCACCTTATAATCATACTAGACTCGACTCGACTAATTTTATATAGTACTAAAATATTTATTAGTTTATCAAATCATTTTTATAAATTAACGAGTTTCAAAATATATATATATATATATATTTATATATATAAGTTTGTCTTATTTATTTTGTAAACTAAACTCGAATGAAAAGATAACAAACCGAATTTAAATAATTTGACTCGTTCTACTCTTTTATTTATTACTAGTTGGAGTTTACATGTGAATTTGATACACGTGTTTGTTTATTAACACTCATGATAAATTTGAAGAAAAATAATATTAGATAAATACTTTAGAGCAAACGGATGTCTTGACTTACCAATATATATATATATATATATATATATACAGACACACACACACACAAAAGGAAACACAAGAAGGGCCTTTCAAAAACCTATTGGGCCTTTCATTTTATAAGTATACTTCAAAATTGGGCAGACATAATGGGCCACATAATTTCCACCGACAAACATTGGCTAGATAAACGATTATTGTTTGGTTGTACAAGTTAAAATATGTGACCAAATATGAGTAGGAATTATGTAGTTTAGGTTGGGGGGAGGGGTGGCCACATCCTCACGCATGCATAATAACCCCTTATGAACCAACAAGAATTGCGTACTTTAGGTTGGGGGGAGGGGTGGCCACATCCTCACGCATGCATAATCACCCATTATGAACCAACAATCATTTCCCTCACCTTCTGCTTTCTTACCACATACTAAATTTATTGGAGCTCCACTTATATGATCCTCATCAAACTCACCTTCCTTTGCTCTCTCTCTCTCTCTCTCTCTCTCTCTCTCTCTCTCTCTGTATACACACCCACACACACACACACTCGGTACAAAAACACATGCTTGCACTATAGCAAGTCCAGCTTGTGTTAGTTTTTACAATTCTAGTTCTCTCATCCCATGGAGGTATCTGCTGCTTGTCACTCCAAATTGCTCTTCTCAACCGTTATGGAATTAGTACTAATGGATTTGGCAATTAATATATTATAGGTTAATGAGTTAAAGGCACATCTACATTGCAAGCTAGGCTTGAGATTTTTTTGTCATACTAAAATTTTGTTATAATTTAGAAATTATCCCCGGCCCTCAAAAATTTTGATATTTCTATAACAGCCCTCGTATGCATATATTTGTCCGCCTACCCATAACCTATGGGTTCGCCATTATTTGTAAGCAACAAAAATGACAGGCATGCACAACACAATTATAGAGGTTAATGCAAGAGCTTTGTTTACAGGAGTAACTTGTGTGGAAATAGATGTGAAATTGAGCAAGATCAGTGTGTTGGGCTACGCGGACTGCAAAATGCTCATAAAAGCTATTAGGAAGACGGGGAGGAGAGCAGAGGTCCGGCCATCATCATGGTTTTGGTTGCATCATCCCTAAATGGTTGTTCTAATTTTATAAATAATGTAATGCTATGCTTTCATTTCCTCTACTTGTAGGTTTTGCAAACATTTCTGTTGGCACAATATTGGTAGCTAAATAACTGAAATGGAAAATGAAGAAGAGAAATAATCACTTCTCTTTTCACTTATATCTACTTCTTGTTATCAATACCTTGCTTTGAGTTAGTATATGAAATTGTCAAGATATTGGGCGTTGAGACAAACAATATACTTGACATTTCTAAAATACTTTTTTTCTTAATTTCTAAAGTAAAAGGTTACAACACATTTTCCCCTTCAACCAAAGCAAAGTGTATCACTTTTCATCTACACACAAAAAAATAATAATTATTATAATCTACACACACACACACACACATATATATATATAATGATGGGACAAAGATATATGGAAAGGCCGATGGTAAGAGGGTTGAAACAGAATGGAGAATGAGAAATCCACACAAATAGTAAAGTCTTAAGCAAATCATAAGAAGTGACTTCTTTAAGTCATACATCACATCCATGATATTACAGCTTTCTCACCATTGGTCTCGCTCACTCACAGGCAACTTGTATTCGCTTTTCTCTGCCTTGAAATTCATTGAGAAAAGTTGTTGGCTACAACCGTTTGTTTTTGTATTTAGTCCAAAATTACCAGTGCTGGAGCTAACTGTTCCTTAAAGCGGTCATTACGTTTTAGTTAAGAGAGCATGTCATCAACTTGTATCTCTGCTTTTTCCTTGATTTTATCAAGCTGTATCTCTCTCAGTTGATGTGGGTTCTCAGACATGCTTTAAAGTTACACCTGCTGTGCTCATAATTTTAAGATTCCATTTGCTTTGCAAATTTATTGAGAAAGTAAAAGAAAATAAAAACATTACACAAAATTATTCAATTCCCATCTGTTTCCCTCAGTATTATTTTTATCCCCACCGGAGATTTCCTTTAGTTACCTGCTCTTGTTTCCCCCACTTCTTATATTTTGACTGAACATCCAAAACAAACAAAACTGATTCTACTGCTTGTTATTTTCAGAATATCCAAACCAAACACTTTCCATGGACTACGATTATAGACTCCAATGCAGTCACCAATTCATCCGAGGGAAGCAAAATCACCCCTATTTTACATCTGGCACTGGCAATGGACAAGGAATCACCAACCCTTTCATTGTTTCGGAAAACCAGTTATTATCATCCACTTTTGTACAATATATATAGGACAGCACCGTTTGCTCGAGGCTTCTCCCTGAGACAGTCTCCAATTGGGCTAAACAACAATTGGAAATATGCAAATCAGCGCACTCATTACATGCACATATCTCATAAAAATAAGCATAATTACCACATTTAGAAAGAAAGAAGTGAATGTTCCTGCCAATACCTTGAAAATGAATCACCATCCACAACATTCGCATCCGATTAATGACACATCAATTTACTTCAAACCATCCATAATTTGGTGAGAATATTCACTACTCAACTAACAGGCAGTGTAATGAATCAAATATCTGCCTCTCCGGATGCAAACCACTAAGAACTAACACGAAAGGCGTTTGTAGCTTTGCTCCTCACCCCCTTCAAATACACAGCTCTCTCAAGCCTGAACTTGCTATCCAGGCCCAAACAGATCCTGACTTGAGTATTGTTCAACTGGCAAAAAGAAGAAAACACCAAATTCACATCAATAAAATGTTCACAATTATGGATGTTTTTACTGCAATTCTTGCACTCACCATCCACATAAATGCCTCAACATGGAATTTTGTGATTGCAAAATTGTAAAACACACGCACACAAAATTCAAGAAAAAAATTAATTGCAAAATTGCAGGACTACATGATTAATTAACTAATTGCAAGATTAAGTATTTCATATGTTATGTGAAGAATCATAAATAATGATGAATACTGAAGTTTACAAGTATCGTTGATAGACTGTCATACAATAGCTTTCTTGTTTCAAAACAATCACAGAAAAATCTAATCATGTAATAAAACCACACTACCAGAAATTCAGTGTGTTATCTAAGCGAAAATTTCATATTGCGTGTATATCATCATTTAGTCAATCAAATATTAAATTCAAATTTAGCCCCAACTTTTAATGGACTAAAGTCTATAATCGAACGTTAGTATTCTGAAGTTATCATTGGGGTTATTAGTCTGTTCAGCACGTCTACTCTCCCTCATCCTCTCCTCTATCGACATGGAACTTCTTCCATGAACCATTGCTCTCCATTATTTCTGTGGTTAGCAACCATCAGCATTCATAGCTAAATGGGATAATTATTTTACAGTCAATTTTTTTTTTTTTTGCAAAATTAATACTGGGTCAATTGAAGTTGCAATATTAACTTCGTGTCTAGTTTATTTAACAAGTTTAAGAAAATGTCAACTTTATCTGTACATGACAACATGAAAAAATTACCCCTCTTCTTCATCTTCCCCACTAACAAACCCTAACCCTAACCCCATCACAAATTCTGTCGATGCCGTTGATGAACCCTTGCATAAACCCCCCCATCAACGTCAGTGAAACCTGTGTCAACAAGTGCAAGAACCCCAATTGACTATCCAAAATTGCATCTGAAAGGTAATGAACACAAGTGTAACAACTACATCTCAACCATCATGAACACGAAACAGGCAAGCCGTGTCACCATTGTCGACGAGCCAAAAGAATCATCACCAATCGTCAGACAATTCACGAGACACTAATCATCATTAGCATCGCCATGACTTGTTCACCTGTGGGGGACAGTCGAGTCTAGAAATATTGCCATGGAGTGTGGAGTTTCATTGACGATCCACAGCTGGAGAGTCCACAACCTCCATTCACCGACGGCAATGACGAGGTGGCACGATGGGGCAATAGAGGAGGGCTGGCAGTGGGGCAGAGTGGTGTTGCGGGCATGCAGTGGTGGTGTCTACAAGAGAAAGAGAAGTGTTGGTGTTCGTAATAGAGATTAGAGTTAGGGTATAGAGAAGATGAGGGTAATCTCACCATTTAAGAAAATTAGTTGATCTTTCTTAATTCTATTGATCACTTCGTAAAATTGTAATAAGAAGTAGACATGGCATTAATATTGCAACTTTAGTTGACTACACTAAAATTTTGTTTTTTAAAAAAAAATGACTGAATCAAATAATTTTAATTGATGTTATATGTGTAAAGTGGATGAAGAGATAGTGAACCATCTTCAAATATACTCTCCCAGCATAACGATAATTTGGATTCTTTTATAGGTTCTTTGGGGTTAGTTGGGTTATGCCGAGATCTATGGCGAAGGTGTAAGCTTCATGGCTGGGCAGCTTGATGGGAAAACAGAAAAGTGAGGCTTGGCGAATGACCCCTTTATGTTTGTGGTGGATCATTTGGCGAGAAAGAAATTGTAGAGTTTTTGAAGGTGTTAAGAGTCATCTTTGTAAAATGTAAAAGCTAAACTGTTGAATACCCTTAATTTTTGGCTTTCAGGGGGCTTCACCTTATCTATCGATAGTTTTTCTTCTTTGTTGAGTTCCTTGATATTATAATTGCATTTTTTGGTGTGCATGGGAGCAACTCTTTGGTGCCTTCAGTAATTTACAAACACTTACCAAAAAGAAATAAATTTTTCTTCTACAAAAATCAAATGAGTGAATAAAGGAAATTATCCATGAGAAAAGATTGACCATGAACAATTTTTTAAATATAGACATAAATAATCAACACCAGCAAGAGAAAGGCAGCAAATATTAGTTAGAGCCATAAATAAAAAATCATCTCATATAAGAGAACATATTATGCAGCAAAGAAATAATCGGATAACCCAATCCTCCATATGAGAGAACATAAAGAAATCATCTCACAAATTAAATGGTTTTCTCCAAACTCTTTCATAAGTCTACATTAACATAACACAGGACATTACCAATATCTATCATATGCAAAACAAAATCTCATATGAGAATCATTCTGGAATTTAAAGCTTCATTTAGCAGAGTTCAGTCCAACTGATGACTCTGAGATTTAATTATCAAAAACCAAAAACAAAAAGATGACGACCGTGACATCCAAGAGTGGGTCCACCCCACCAATCTCCAGATGTGTGAGCATTTAAACATTAAAAAAAAATTAAAAACAAAAAATCTCTCTTAGTATCTTAAAGTTGTTGGAGGAAACATTTTGTTGATAAATAAAATATATAATATTAAAAGGTACCAAGGAGGTGCCACCCAAGGTCTACTATCGAAGATAATTATTTGAGCATTACATAATTGTTAGCAATTTTAACAAGTCCAATACATTGGTTTTAGAATTAAATGATTTAATGGGAGGAAAAACGAAAGGCCTAAAGTCAAACAGTTCACCTATATAGAATTTCACCTGAGGTGTAATGGTAAAATGACCAGTCTATCATTTTGCTCTATAGGGATCCGGGTGGGGCAGGTTTTTTGTGGTGGTTGGGGGGGGGGGGGGGGGGGGCGTAGCACAATTCTTCTTGGAGGAGGGTTGGTTTTCCTGGGTGACTAATCCTACCATAATGTACTCCTACTATGGCATCGGCAACCAAAGTCGAGCGCACATATGATGATCTTCATACAGAGAGGAAAGAAAGGATGGTAGATGATAAAGAAAAAGGGCTCTGTGTCTGGACAGGCGAGCGGAATGGATGAGCAAAAGGTGCAAGCATGAGAACACCGTACGTAAGCAAGACAAACATTAGATAATGGATTTTTAGCAATTTCAATTGAGGTAGATATAGTTTTCTTTTTCAATCGTTTTCTAAAGCTTTATAACCTACAATTGAACTTTACTTATTTATTTATTTTTGGAGCTAACCAAATCCTAAGCCTAGTACATGGGCTAAGCTCCCACCATACCCCTTCAGCTATCTTCTTCGTTGGAGTAGCCACCTTGAATTGGAAGTCCTTTTTTGCAGAAAGGCTCTGGTAGAAGTCCTTCATAAAAGGCCTCTAGGAATAAAAGTTACATTCAGTAAATTCCTTTTCTAAGATTGCTTCAGGCCAAACCCAACCTGCTGCATTCCTTTTTTTTTTTCTCAATCGGTAAATTACACACACAGTTTTATCCCTTAAGGGGACTTGAACTCACAACCTCCCATGTGGGGAGGTGGAGGACATACCAACCAAGCTAGAGCTTGTTGGTCCTCCCACATTCAATTCTTCAGTATTGCTGCTATAAAAACTGTAACAAATCACTTCTAATTTTATATGTTTTCTTCTCTCTGCTTTTTTTAAGTGTAATATTCAAAAGGCTGCCCAAGGGAGGCGAACCCGTATACAAGGGAAACAACTCACAAAACTAGAGTTTTAAATCTTCCAAAAACTTTACAGAAGAATCTACATACAGTGCGTTTTCTTCCATAACCCACAAGTATAACGAATTCAAAACACTATCTTTCAATCTATAAAGGAGCATATTTATCCTTTCAAAAATTCTCCTATTTCGCTCACGCCGAATACACTAAAAAGGCATAAAGGGTCATTCTCCAACCCCAACTCAAATCTCTCTGCACCCTCCCTCCACTCCACATCAAAAGAAAATCCTTAAATCAACTTCAGCATATTCCATGTGCAATAAAACAGCAAGAAAAGAAAAATCCAGAGCTCTCTCACCCCTGAACAGTGAAGGAAGAGATGATGAGTAGTCTCCCAACTTCTTTGCAAATACAGAACCTACTAACCAACTAAATAAATCTTCTCTGTAAATTATTCAAAGTCAATATTGCATCCCAAATGATTGCCCAAACAAAAAAGACTCCTTTAAAGGAACCTAGAAAACCATATAATCCTCCATCAGAAAGTGGGACCCCCCTTAGTCTGACCAAGAAATCCTTTAAACTATTCAACCTTCAGATTATCTTGTCTTTCTCTTCCTGTAACAAGCAGAGAATTGTGAAGCTATTCCAACGGCCCAAGGACATCCTACAACTCCCAATCATACCAATTTCTTCTGAACTTCGGCTCCTCCCATGCCACAGTATCGCCAGACCAAACCACAATCTGCCATCAATGCACCCTTATTTGCTGCCACGTGGAACAAAAATAAAATAATAATAACAATTTTTTGAAAAAAAAAATCTCATTTTATCTAGATATCCACAAATCTAATTGCTTCATCATCTACTAGTGCAGCTCTGTTCCCATAATCACTCAAAACATGGCTGCTTTCTCAAATAAAATATGTTCCTTGACATTTGCTCTAAATGTGCATGCATTTGTGCATATCCACTGTTCTCCCACTGGTGAATCTGAAAATGCTGTCAGCTGTAGGCCTCTTCTAAGCATTAGAGGCACCAAAGGAACATAATTGTAAGTAAAGAGATTGAACTAATCTCATAAGGCCTTTAAAATTATAGCTGATTAAATCAATTTAGTCCTTCAAAAAAATATGTAGACTATATTCAAAGCCGTACATATAACCATTAAATCTAAACCTTAGAAATATAACCACCAAAGATAGGATACAGAATGAGTTCTAGTCAGACCTTAAGTGGATGAAGATGCCGATACTTCAATCTTGCTGCCTGAATCTGAAGTGACAGTAGTCCCCAGTGACGGTGGCACATAGATTCGTGCTTTTTTCAAAATTTCGGCAACAACCCAGTGCTTATGTTTGCTCAGCGGCCTGGAAGGATCTCATCTAACCTGCAAGTACAATTTAATATAATAACGAAAACTATTTTTCTCATTAGCAGTAGAGTATTTTTTTTGATACGTTAATTGGCAGTAGAGTATAAAAAGACAGGTAAAGTACATGATTTTGATTATAAATCACACGATATATTAGCTCACGTGTATGAAATTCATAATTTCTAATGAGATTTGGGAATCATGAATAAGAAATAAAAGGGAAAATATGTAAGCATCCGATTTCTAATTTTTCTTTCTGATAAAATTCTATTCGGGTTAAATAAATTAGTTCATCGCATGGTATGCTAAAAAAAAAAAAAAGATCATTCTCAAGAGAGAAAATTGCATATTTTTACTTCATCGCCTCATTTACAAAGAGAAACATAATAGAAATTTTACAATTGAAAAGATTTAAAAAATGCAAAAGGGTATCCATCGTTTCTTCCCAATTTGAGCTACCATGTTTTAACTGGTGGTTCAACAAACTAAATAGAACAAGCTAACCATTATTTAACTATATAGATTATATATAGGGGAAGAATGAAAGATAAGATAAGTACTCGGTCGCCGATGTTGCATTGATTGTGCTCGTCGTGTGTCACGCCCCGAATTCCAGCGAACCCGAGGCGCGACTGAACGAACGGAAAGTAAATAAAGGACAATCTAACAGGTTCAACTTAACTTACATTCACTTCTGTCAATATACATATAATACATCATTCGGGCTTAAGCCCGTACATCACAATACATGCCTCACGGACCGAATATCCTTCTAAGTTCGGGTCTCCTCCGCTCTGCAAGACTTCCTCAAGTCCCAGGTGCCTGGAGTGTCATCTAAAAAATGTTGCCCACGAATGGGTCAGCTCAACTGCTGATATGATACAATGCTAATGCAAGGAACAAAATGTAAGGCGTGGCATGTGCAAGTGTACATTTATCTCTATATGCCTTCTAAATCATCTATGCATGGCAATAATAACAATCCACATGCCTTCCACATCATCTATGCAATATAACGACAATAATCCACATGCTTTCCAAATCATGCATACCACATAATGGTAATGAATCCATATGCCATCCAATTGTCCATGCAATGTGATGACAATGCACATGAACCACCCACACAACTCTATGCCACATGACAATGCATATGAAACACTCACACAACTCTATGCCACATCCATGTCCACTCTATGCATGTCATGTCTCGGTTTACGGATCGCTCCCGATGGGTACCCGAGTAACCAACACCTGTTCACGGATCGCTCCCGTTGGGTCGCAGGCATCAATGCAATGGCCAATTTTGGGTTTTTCACCACAAGATCTACACCCTCATAATGCACAGCACCTCGTGCTCAACCCACACTATGTCATTAATGAATTACACTATGCCAAATGCCATGGTTCCACCATGCAATGCCACAATCTCAACAGAACATTTCTTGCCAACCCGTGCAGTATGCTTTAAATAATGCAGCATATTTAAAGTAACAATATCATCCAAATCTCAAAACTTTTTCCACAAGCCTGTATGCCATGAGCAGTTAAATTAAACACATGCTCTATTCACACATTCACAATCTCATTAAGTCACAAAGAATACATAACTCCATAATGCACCAATACATCAAACTATCGCACCTTTCAAAACACATGATATATCAACACGAATATAAGCCAAAACATAATAATTCAAACTCAGAGGTAAGATCCATCTTCACTATAACGACAAATCATCAAATAATTCAAAGCACATATTAGAGTGCATAAGTTATCAATTCTAGATTTTTCAAGCAAGTATATCCTACGTGATTTCCTAATCATCAAATCAACACATGTACAAATCAATCAACATGCAAATCATTCCTAAACTTACTCCTATTCCTTACTTAGCAAAATATCATACTGATAGGGTTGGTCACAACCCTAGTAAGTTGTGTCCACTATGCAGTCCAACCAATCAGTGAACAACTCAGTCCTCCTACTGTGTCGGTCTAGGAAGTCAAGTCGCCTTCTCCTTCCCCTTCAAAGTTCCTAAAATTCACAAATTATATCTCGATATGTTACTCTATGACATTATGCTATTCATCAAATTTTATGTCTCTTTATGATTGGTATCTCTTTTACTCAAACCAACTTTACCATTGAATCCGGGATGCCGAACAAAATCGATCTAGGTTTTCATGGAATTTAATTTGGACATTTGTACTTAGTAAGGGCGAAACGGTCATTTTAGTGTTCCTATGGGTCTTTTATTTTTCGGGACCTCGCCTCGCAAAACAAACCTCACCATTGAATTCAGAATGCCCAACACATAAAGAAAACACTAATGACTTGTTTATTTTGGACTCCGAGTCATTTCAACACATTTAATTAAATTAATTTAATTAACTTGTAAATAATATATATATATATGCACAACAGATACCACGGCTAGTGTTAAATCATTGCATTTAGACCTCACGTCTAATATAAATTTTATGTTTCCTACTTTACTAATTTCTTACAACCACTACAAGGTAGACCTGCTACTTAAACAATTAAGACTTATCTTGGTCCAAGCGAGATGTGTGTATTCAATGCTACAAATAGTGTAGTTCAAAATCAGGACATATATTTGGCTAACCCAACTATATTAGTTCAGTACCAGCACAATGAAATGGAGGAAAATTAGCAGAACGTGCACTTGTTCTCCTAGGTATATTTCAGAAATATTCAGAGCACAACTCAAGAACTCAGACCTCTTACAGCATACAGGTGATTACTATTGAACTTTTAGAAATCATCGTTGCTGTCAATTTGTAATTAGATGATATAGACCCCAACCAACAGAAATTAAAATTAACAGCAGTCAATCGCTGTTGAGGGTAACCAATTCTGGACAGTTGCGTGTGGGAAAAATTGGTAGTTAGAAAATTTAAATTGCTGCACATCAATTGGTGAACCTATTAACAAAATGGAAGAGAGAATGGCACAGGGCAGAAGCAGTTTCTGCCATAGTAAAATAGTCGTTCAGGACAATTTCTCCAATCAAAGACTTATACTGAATTCATATATAGTAAATAAATATAATCTGCAACGACAACGTTACCTCAGCATTTCTTTATATTAGTTATGGCTGAACAGATTGTGGATTTCCTAAGCCGCAGCAGTGGGTAACAGGTTTGAGTTTAAATAGACCTTGGTTATCATATAAAAAGCAGTCCACTACTGGGACGTAATCAGGGAATTTCCATGATAGATTCAGTTCAGATCAGCTCACCGTTTGGGCGTGATCTGATTCTGAACTTCTGTACAACACTATATCTTCACACATCTCCACATATAATTTTACTAATTTAATCTCATGCTATATAAAGAATTTCATAGGCAGAATAATAATCAATCCATCATCAGTAGTTACAAGGACTGGGCACCATTTAAATAATTAGGAAGGAACACGTGAAAATCCTTTAATATTGTTAAAAACAGAATCTAGGATCAGAATTGGGAATTCTGCCCCAATAAAGCTTTTCGTTATTTATTTAAAACTCAAATCAAATAAGATGACAAAGACAGCCATATAAATAAGCGAATCATCACAGCTTACCGTGATTGAATCACAGAGAGAGACAGATCAAGGCCGTGAAGTTTTGGAACCCAACATCCTCCGAATTCAATTCCGGCCCCAAGAAACCCCTGCAATATATTAGCACAAACCAGCCCATTCACAGATTTATCAACTACTCCATTAACACACGAAATTCACAACGGCAGCAACATCAGGTCCCCGAATCCATCCAGCTTGCCGCTGCTGTCCACAACTGCTGCATCCAATTTTTCCTCTCTCTCGGCTGCTCTCCCTCTCTTCTCTATTTCTTTTCCTGCACCGCCACCAACACTTTCATATGTACATATTTACTATAAAATATCCCTGCTGCACCACCCCTCATTTATTTCCGATTTCTCTTTCAACAATTTCGGCCACCGCCCCTATCTCTTCAAATCTCTCTTTTCGGCTAAAATGCCCTGCGCCCCTTTTTCAATTCTTATCCTTTCTTTTCCCTACTTCTTTATTAAATTTTTAAACACACACATACTACACCACACACTACACCTGCCGCACACACTTTCTTTCATATATATTCATCTGATTATTTTATTCTATTATATTATTATTTTTTTTTTCCACGTTATTTTTATTTCTCATGTTCACACATATTTAATTATAAACCTATTCTGACTAATATATACTGCCCTTTATAAATATCGAATTTTTTTTCAATACACTCAATCCTTGCATATTCGAAGTTGTCAATTATTAAATTGCACATCCAAAAATTAACACATAAATATTTGGCTCAAGATTCCCCGTCATGGCTTACAGCCCTATCGGCAAAACAAAAATTTTACCCTCAATTTTCCCCGCCCCTATCTCTTCAAATCTCTCTTTTCGGCTAAAATGCCCTGCGCCCCTTTTTCAATTCTTATCCTTTCTTTTCCCTACTTCTTTATTAAATTTTTAAACACACACATACTACACCACACACTACACCTGCCGCACACACTTTCTTTCATATATATTCATCTTATTATTTTATTCTATTATATTATTATTTTTTTTTTCCACGTTATTTTTATTTCTCATGTTCACACATATTTAATTATAAACCTATTCTGACTAATATATACTGCCCTTTATAAATATCGAATTTTTTTTCAATACACTCAATCCTTGCATATTCGAAGTTGTCAATTATTAAATTGCACATCCAAAAATTAACACATAAATATTTGGCTCAAGATTCCCCGTCATGGCTTACAGCCCTATCGGCAAAACAAAAATTTTACCCTCAATTTTCCATGTCTCTACATCCTTCCCCCCTTAAAGAAATTTCGTCCTGAAATTTAAAAATACAACTCTCGACAAAATAATAACTAATCAATGCAAAATGCACTATAACATGTAGACGTGCAGCCTTACCAATGGACCATTCACCTCTCCCTCAGCCAGGCGATGTGGGACGACTTATCTCCTTCTCCCTCCCTATGGTACAACTCATAATGAAATCCCCAAAACCACTTGGCTTATCAATATCAATCTTTCCCAATCCATCCCAGCATCATACCCCCTCAATAACTCAACACAATAATAATAAAATAAAGAAAAATTCCCACGTTCCCAAGGATATCTCAAAATCCCCTACACATAAGAATCAACCCATCACCTGCATCTCAATGCAACTTAATAACCCAATTCCAATTTCTAAAATCATAAAATTTAAAGCAGTGTAGTCAGGCTCAAAAGAACAAAACACCAGTTAAATTCTTCACCAGGTTAAATCACGCATACTCATCAATCGTTACACATAATCACATGAACACATTTAAGCATATTCTTGTACATGCATCAACACAAATCAATTTGCATATAAAATCGTAGTCACAATACGATAACAAACACTAAACTAGCATGCTCATATATATAAAATCAACAAGTACCATCCTATGGCTGACCACGTAGCCTACCACATCAACACTCGAGCAGTAAAATCCATCACACAACAGATACATGAATAAGCCAGGTAAAGATGAATGAGTGAGATGCACTAAAACCTATCAATATACTAGTCCATGAACTAATAACAAGGAATATACCTCGAACCGTAGGAGGTCTGGAAGTAGATGCCTCAGGTGTAGCTACTGTATAAACACGACCCTGGATAGCCTAATCCTGTCTACCTCCCTCTCTCTGCCCAGGAGATCTAACACTCTGCACCAAGGGTGCAGGCTGAAAATGTGACGCTGGGGATCCATAGTCTAACTGTGGTGGTGCTAGAGATGTCTGAATGGGCAGACAACAAGATGGCCTCTGCGAGCCCTGTGAAGTCTGCTGCTGAGGACAATTGGCCTTAACATGGCCTATTTGGTGGCAAGCATAACAAAGCTGAGAAGCTCTCCACCCCTTCCCCTGTGCCGAGGGTGGAGGCGATCTCTGACTCGGTCCAGCCCCGTGCCCCTGACCGGGATCTCTCTGGGGGCAATTAGCGAATCTGTGGTCAGGCCGCCCACAAAAATAACAAGTAATGGGTTCCTTAAACACCAATGTAGAAGAAGAACCGGTCCGGAACTTCTTCAATGGTCTCCTACCAGTGTGAACTGGGGCAGATGTAGAAGACTGTACTGTAATTGTCCTGCTCCATTTCCGGGACTCCCTAATCTCTCTCAGGTCAGCCAGCTCCCTCTCTACCTTGGTGGCCCTAATCACTGCATCCTCATAAGTCTCTATGATGTGGCCTGCTAGCTTCTCTCTAATAGAGGTCTTCAGCCCCTCGAGAAAATAGAAAACCCTCAGCTGCTCATCCCTAGTGATATGTGGGGCAAATCTCCCCAACGTGGTAAAACGGGACTCGTACTCGGTCACCGTCATGTTCCTCTGAATAAGTGCCCCAAACTCTTTCATAAACCTGATCCTGGCAGTCTGTGGGAAATAGTGGTCATTGAACATGGCCACAAATGCATCCCAACCCTCGCCAAATCTGTGTAGTCGGTCAGCGGCTACCTCCCACCATTGGCTAGCCAACTCAGTAAACTGAAAGGTGGCACATCGAATCCTCAGGTGTGGCTCGGTAATCCCCTGTGAGTCTAAAATCCTAGTAATCTGTCTCAGCCACTCCTCTGCAACTAATGGATCAGGCTGTCCAGCAAAAGTGGGAGGCCTCATCCTTTGGAATACCTTCATCACGAAGGTATCCCTAGTCTCTCCCCCAGTAGGCCTCGCCTCTTGGATAACGCGAATGCACTCTTGAAACATGGCTGCCAGGTCTCTGGCGCTAAATGTCTGCTCCACCTCCTCAACTGGAGTAGGGGCAGGAGCAGGAGCAGGAGCAGGAGCAGGTGCAGGTGCAGGAGTAACAGCCTCTTCTGCTGTGCTATGCGCTGGGGCAACAACCCTGGGTCGGCCACGTCGAGGTGGGGCAGCGGCTCTAGGCCTACCCCGCCTAGGTGGTCCTGCTCTCACCGGAGCTCTTCTCGGCGGCATAGTTCTACAAGTCCAAAAGAAAGAAAAATCAACACCGAATGCTAACACAACTTTTCTCCAAGATGGAATTTATTTAAACAACATAATACTCACATGTTCAAATCACACTAGTGTTCAACTAGCCCACCTATGCTCAATCTTATATGAATGCTATCAAAACAATACATCCTTTCATAAAAAAAAAAAATTTAACACAATGGCATCTCTAAAATTTTAAGCACAAATTGTCGTTTTAGCATTTCAAAGTCTTATGTGTCTCTTTTTTCTTTTTATTTAGGGTTTTCTATTTTATTGACGTTTGTTCATTTAAGATTTGATAATTCTTTCATTCTCCCTTACTTGTATAGCTAGGTGATAACCCTTCATGGATCACAACTCCTTTTGTTACTGGCTGATGGGGCGCCATCCATCAACTGTAAATTGGTAGTTAGAAAATTTAAATTGCTGCACATCAATTGGTGAACCTATTAACAAAATGGAAGAGAGAATGGCGCAGGGCAGAAGCAGTTTCTGCCATAGTAAAATAGTCGTTCGGGACAATTTCTCCAATCAAAGACTTATACTGAATTCATATATAGTAAATACATATAATCTGCAACGACAACGTTACCTCAGCATTTCTTTATATTAGTTATGACTGAACAGATTGTGGATTTCCTAAGCCGCAGCAGTAGGTAACAGGTTTGAGTTTAAATAGACCTTGGTTATCATATAAAAAGCAGTCCACTACTGGGACGTAATCAGGGAATTTCCATGATAGATTCAGTTCAGATCAGCTCACCGTTTGGGCGTGATTTGATTCTGAACGTCTGTACAACACTATATCTTCACACATCTCCACATATAATTTTACTAATTTAATCTCATGCTATATAAAGAATTCCATAGGCAGAATAATAATCAATCCATCATCAGTAGTTACAAGGACTGGGCACCATTTAAATAATTAGGAAGGAACACATGAAAATCCTTTAATTGTTAAAAACAGAATCTAGGATCAGAATTGGGAATTCTGCCCCAATAAAGCTTTTCGTTATTTATTTAAAACTCATATCAAATAAGATGACAAAGACAGCTATATAAATAAGCGAATCATCACAGCTTACCGTGATTGAATCACAGAGAGAGACAGATCAAGGCCGTGAAGTTTTGGAACCCAACATCCTCCGAATTCAATTCCGGCCCCAAGAAACCCCTGCAATATATTAGCACAAACCAATTCACAGATTTATCAACTACTCCATTAACACACGAAATTCACAACGGCAGCAACATCAGGTCCCCGAATCCATCCAGCTTGCCGCTGCTGTCCACAACTGCTGCATCCAATTTTTCCTCTCTCTCGGCTGCTCTCCCTCTCTTCTCTATTTCTTTTCTTGCACCGCCACCAACACTTTCATATGTACATATTTACTATAAAATATCCCTGCTGCACCACCCCTCATTTATTTCCGATTTCTCTTTCAACAATTTCGGCCACCGCCCCTATCTCTTCAAATCTCTCTTTTCGGCTAAAATGCCCTGCGCCTCTTTTTCAATTCTTATCCTTTCTTTTCCCTATTTCTTTATTAAATTTTTAAACACACACATACTACACCACACACTACACCTGCCGCACACACTTTCTTTCATATATATATTCATCTGATTATTTTATTCTATTATATTATTATTATTATTTTTTCACGTTATTTTTATTTCTCATGTTCACAGATATTTAATTATAAACCTATTCTGACTAATATATATTGCCCTTTATAAATATCGAATTTTTTTTTAATACACTCAATCCTTGCATATTCGAAGTTGTCAATTATTAAATTGCACATCCAAAAATTAACACATAAATATTTGGCTCAAGATTTCCCATCATGACTTACAGCCCTATGACAACAAAAATTTTACCCTCAATTTTCCATGTCTCTACATCGTGGGCCATAAACGTGGAGGTGCGTTTAACGTAGCGATTGTAGAGCTTGTTGTGGAAGAGCTTGTCAACCGCCACCACCGCCGACTTCTACATCTTGTTCGAGACCACCATTCCGACCACCGGTTTCATCTCTTCCCAATTTCAGGAATATCTATGAGTGCTAATCTCAAGCCTAGCACTTCGTGATGAGCACATTTGAACTCCAAAATGCAGGCAATTTAGGCTGTGTTTGGTTATTTTTTCAAAAACAAATTTTTTGAATTCTCTTCTCAAAAGCTTGTTTGTTTACTCAACAAAAAATAAAATTCAAAGCTTAATCTTAAATTCAAATAATAGTTCAAATTCTAAGATATTAAATCCAAACAATAGTTCAAATTCCAAGAAATTAATTATCAAATTAAATTTTTTTTGATTTGACAATGATATTAATATATATTATATTTATAAAATATTATATTATAATTCATATTATACATATAAAATATTATTTTATAATTTGCCAAACTTATGATATATAACTTTAATTTTAAAAAATATTATATAATTTAATAATTAATATTTGTTATATTAATTAATCGAATTTGTTAAATCTTGTTAGTTTTATTAAATTTGAATAAAATTAAATTTTTTATATCATATTTAATTAAATGTATTAAATTCCGATCACATTTTTTAAGAATATTAAAAATTGTAAAAATGTAATTCAGATATAATTGGTTTTAAAATATTGATTTTTTAAAAATTGTGAAAATGTATTTGGATATGATAATCTAAATTATAAAATAGTAAAAAAATTTAAGATTAATAGTTTGTCAATAACGTATCCCACGTTTTAAAATTAAAAATTTATTTTTTAAAATCTAAACAAATAAAGGGGGGCAGTTTTTATTTTTTAAAAATATTATAATAAAATAATAAAAAATATAAATTTCATATATTTAAAAAATAAATACTCACTCCAAGCGAATAAGACATTGATCTTAAATCCGTCAACGGTCTTATTCGTTGGAAAAACAGTTGATTTTCCTAAATAAAAATCATGTAAGCCATGCCTTTTATTGGACGACCGTTTCTTATAAAAAAATTAATAATAATCAACGCTTACTAGTATATAATAATAATTTTGAAAAAAAAAAAGAATTTGAATGGTTTGTCAATGGATCAATGTTGGATGTTTACCTGATAGTAATTTAGATAAAATTTTTTAAAAAATATTTTTAAAAATCTTGTAATTAATTTTTTAAAAATTATAAAAATGTATTTCGATATGATAATCTAAATTTTTAAAAATAAAAAAAAAATTAATTTCAAACACATATCTTGTAATTTGAAATTAAAAATTTTATTTTAAAAATATAACCAAACATAACCTAACTTTTTTTTTTTTTTTATCTTTTTTCAAATTAATCAATCCAAACAATGGTTCAAATTTCAAGAAATTACTTAAAAACACTTCTCAAAATATTTCTTAAAACTCTAACTCTCAAAAACTATCCAAACATAACCTTAGTGTTGGCCAATCCAAGCCGAAGCTTACTATCCTGGGCCTAGCCTTATAAAGATTGTCAACATCTAGCTGTAAAATTGGGCCTAGCGCCGAAGCCCACTCAAAGATCAATCCACGCCGTCTCGTGGATGCAGAGGTCCCTTCCCTCCATCATTTTCCCCATAACCTTCAACATTTTCTCGTAATGATTCCCCTATATTATATGTGTGTGTGTGTGTGTGTGCGCATCCCCCCTCGTGCATGTGTATGTATTATTTTATGCAAAAATAATATTAAATGTTGTGAGTCTGTTGGATCTAAAAGACTAAGAGCATCTCCAGTGATGACTCAAACTCATACCAAATTTAAATTTGAGTCAAAATATACAAAAATAACTCCCCAAATCTAGACTCAAACTCATATCAAATCAGTTTTTACTTAAATCCAAACCTAAATCATTGCATTACTATTCATAGAACTAAATTTCTAACGACTATTTTTTTTCCCTACCTAACCTTACCTTAGATGGAAAGTAAAGGAAAAGGTAAGAAAAGGAAATGGAAAGAAAACTGGGAAAGGAAAACAGACCTAGTGGGAACCAACTATCGTTCTTCCTTGTCCAATGGCGATCGTTGTAGAGATGGCAACAACAATCAATGATGGTGGTCGGCGATGATGAATGGCGGTGATGGTCGGCGATGACAAATAACGGTGACAGTCAGCAATGACGAATGGCGTTGGATGAGGCCATAACGATCAACTGTGCCGGAAAGAAAGGGAAGAGGAGAGAGAGAGAGAGAGAGAGAGGGGGGCAAAGATCAACTGTGTCAGAGAAAGAGGGAGGAAGAAAGAAAGATGCAGAGATCAACTGTGGGAAATAGGGTTTCATGAAAAGAAAAGGGAAAGAGGGTTTCGTGAAAAGTAAAAGGAAAGAGGGAAGTGGGAGTCAATGGGCCTTTCGGGAGTTGTGAGAAATGGAAGACAGAGGGGCAGGAGTAATGGTTTTTCCTAATTGAAAGCCTGTCTTATTCTCACACAACCCATAGGCCAGAATGGTTAAAAAAATGGACATTGAAGTTCTAGGTAGGCATCTGTACTGTACAGAACAGTAATAAAAATTTGACAGTAAATAGAACGGCAAAAGAAATTTGACATAATAATAAAAAAAATCAAAAAATTATATTTCTATTTTTTTCTATATAAATTCTCACGAAGTTTTACCATTGTGTAGTATTAGTTTTTTTTTTTTTTTTTTTTTTTTGTATTTTGTAAAATCACATAACTTGTATTTCCATTTCATAGTAGTAGTATTTTCATTTCAATGGATGACTATACCATGTCTCCAAGCTTAGAAGAAAGTCACTGAATAGAAATTATTTCTGAAGGACAAATTCAAAGTCGTGTTCGTGGCACAGTGTTTAATATCATAAAAGACGAAGTATTGTGTAGGGCTTGGTTGGTCGTCTCCCAAGATCCAATTACTGGTAATAATTAGTCAATAAAAGTATTTTGGGAACATGTTTTTACTTTTTTTTGTTTGTAGCCAAATGCTGAACAAAATAGAACTATTGTTTCATTGAATCACCGATGGCATACTATTCAGAAGTCCGTCAACAAATTTGTTGGGTTTTATGAACAAGTAAGAAAGAGACAACAAAGTGAAACCAGAGAAGTAAAGAAGGTATTTTTTTTTAACGTCCTTCATCTTTTTTATTTTTACCTTTTATACAAGTTTAATTAATTATAACTATTTTATTTTTAGATTTGTGAGGCCAAACGCATGTTTCATGTGATTCAAAAGAAACACTTTCACATTTTATACGTCTTGGGAAATATTACGACATAGTTGCAAATGGGATGAAATTTATACTCAATGCAGTAAACAAAAAGTTCAAACTTCATCCTATTCGAGCCCCTCAAGTCCTTTTAGTCTTCAAACTCTGATATCTCTTAACTCTGATATTGACTTGGAACAACAATCTTTAGGAGAGAAATCAAAGCGTCCAATTGGTATCAAGGCCGAAAAAAAAAACAACAGAAGAATAAAGATATCGATAAAGCTAGGTATGCTACTTTGGAATCCACAAAAAATAATATATTTGAAGTGCTGGCGAGTATGTTTTCTCGTCGTATTGAAAAAGAAGACATGTTAGCTACAGATCACTAGAGAAAGACTGAAAATAGGGAAGCACACTTACAAATATTGGCAATGATGAATGAGAGAGAACAAAGAATTGAGGATCATAAAATAATGTCAATGGATATGACCAATTTAACTCCTATGCAAATGTCTTATTATGAGGATCTTCAAAAACAAATCACTGCTTGAAACTCCATGTATTGTTCTTTATTTTTCAATGTACGGTCATTTTATTTTCATTTTTTTAATTAATGTAGTTTATTTTTCAAATGCAATGTTATTTTATTTTCAATATTATTTTAAGATGTAATGCAATATGATTTATGTTTTGAGACAATAGATGAAAAAAGGCAAACATCTTAAAAACATCTTTAAAAAAACACATATCATTAAAATAAAAGTTACATCTTAAAAAAAAACACAAAAAAGAGTTATATCTCTCCATAGCGTTGCCATAGATACTCAATTAAGTCGTTACGAAGGCTGTGATGGGCATTCTTATCTCTCATTTGTAAATGACGAGACAAAAATGATTCAAAGTCATTATTACAAGCCCGCAAAATAACTACAGATGTGTTATGTTTTGATGATGTTTCATAATCACAAATATTATAGCTATCTCGCTCATTTTCAACTGTCATATTGTGCAAAATAATGCATATTTTCAAGATATCTCCAAGTGTGTTGGGGTCCCAAAATCGTGTTGGTCCACATACAATTGCAAAACGAGATTAAAAAACCTCAAAAGCCCGTTCAACATCCTTTCTCACTGATTCTTGCATTATAACAAAATATTGTTTCTTTGCTCCTAGTGGAGAAGAAATTGTTTGAACCAATGTTGCCCATTAAGGATATATGCCATCAGTGAGATAATATCCCGTATTATAGGTGTGTCCATTGATAGAGTAATTCATTTTTTTTGGGGGAGGGGGGGCTCGTCCTTCAATGAGCTCAAAAAATAAAGGAGAACGATCCAAGACATTAAGATCATTGTGAGATCCTAGCATTCCAAAAAAAAGCATGCCAAATCCATAAGTTATATGTAGCTACAGCTTCTAGAATAATAGTAGGTTTTTTTACATGACCACAATATTGACTTTGCCACGCTGTCAGACAATTCTTCCACTGTCAGTGCATGCAATTCCAAGCTTTCTAACATTCCCAAAAACCCACGAGCCTTCCCAGTGGCAAGTAATCTAGCAATATTGTCTCCCCTTGGAGATCTGAGATACTAATCCTAAAAAATTTTGAAAACAGATCGACAAAAATGTTTTAAACTTTCTATTGTAGTGCTTCTTTCAATTTGTACATAATCGTCTATTACATCCGCTGCTATTCCATATACTAACATTCTAATAGCGGACGTCATCTTTTGAAGAGGGGACAATATAAGAACTTTAGTTGCATCTATTTTCTAAAAAAATTAAGGATTATATATTTCAATAGCATTAAGAATACGTATAAATACCTCATATATTATTCAAAAACGTCTCCGAAACATCGAAGGTGGGTAAACTGGATCTTCTACAAAAAAATAAGCAAATAGTCGATCATGACCGTTTTTTCTCTCATGAAACATGTGTTTACAACCTACAACTGAACCACCATATTTTTTTAGCTGTGTTGCTTTTGCTCTTAGAATTTTTAATATTTCAACAGTATTCACTTAATGAAGAGTCACAAGTGATGCTATTTATTCATCTTCTTCTTCATCATTGTCAGAAGAAGATGATGATGAAAATGAACTACACAAAAAAGTTTTTAAGGAATTCATTCTATTGAGAATGTTGAAGATAAGTTTTAGATGAAGAAGTATACTTATTTCTAGAAAAAATTTAGAAGGGAATGTTTTGGAGGGATGTAGGAAATATTTGGACAAAATTAATTGAAGGAAAATTTGAAAATAAAAATTAAAATAATAGAAAAAAATGGCGGGAAAATTTGGGAGGGAAAGAAAATTAAGAGTGAAAAAGGTTTGAATGGAAAAAAAAGAGAAAAAATGATTTTTGAACGGAAATGACATAAAGTAGCTTTTGGGATAAGGTGAAAATTTTTAAAAAAGATTTGAGTAAAAACTTAAATGACCATTGGAGAGCATCAAACTCAAATTCACTTTTTACTCAAATTTTAAGTAAAATTTGGATTTGAGTTTGAGTTACCATTAGAGATGGCCTAATACCAATTATTGAATTGAAGTGGTGACGCAAAAGGGTAAAAAAAACAAACTGAAGCAAATTGTGAGAAAAAAAACACAGAAAGATGCAAATTGTAGAACAAATTCTTGGTATTAAAGCTATTTTGATCTTGGAATAATTTTATCAGAGTTAGTTTCGATCTTGGAATAATTTATCAAAGTTAGCTTCAATCTTCGGGTAATTTATTAGAGTTTTGTCTCGATCTTAGGGGTAATTTATTAGAGTTGCGGGAAATTAAAGTTTGGTCTTGTTTCTAGATTATTGTAGAAAGCTGTGGTTCTCGTTTTGCTCAAGATTGCACTGTTGACTGGTTTGTTGAAGATACATTTGATTTGGAATTCAACGATTATTTAGATAATAAAAAAAAAGATCATGCGATGACACAAATAGTTGTAAAGAAAAAATGTTTTGGTTTATCAATAAGGAGGACCAGTTTAATCAAATTAAAATACCAAAAAAGGTAGAGATATCATCTTTTCACCAACTTCAGGTACATGATTTAATAAATTGTTAATTTAAAATTATTGAAAAAGATTTGATTAATAGACAAAGTTTTAAGATTTTGAGAGTTTATGATTATGATATTCATGAGTGATCACATCATGTTACACTCTATCTTAAAGATTGTGATGTCTATGATGTTGTATCTGATATCGTACTAAGGCGTTTGTTGAATGAGATTTATGAAAAGAAAGTGAAATAGTTCAATCATATAATTAATAAGAAAAACAAAACATTTGGTGCATTGGAATGATTGAATTTGAAATTTAAATTATCCACCACCACATGAGTTTTGGTTTTGTTTGATCTTATTTGGGCATAAAAAAATCAAGAAATAGTTATGACCATCCGATAGATAGATATTGTGTGATTGATTTTGTACGAGACAAGTTTGATGAAAATAAAACAATTGATAGTCCAAATTGTTTTCAAAATGGTTTTATTAAATAATAAAAAAATAACACATTTGGTACATTAGAATGATTGTATTTGCAATTTAAACTATCGATCACCACATGAGTTTTGGTTTGATCTTATTTGAGCATATAAAAAATCGCAAAATAGTTATGAACATCCGATAGATAGATATTGGGTAATTGATTTTGAAAGAGATAAATTTGATGAAAATAAAGCAATTTATTGTTCAAATTTTCTCTCAATTTTTGGTAATTCAAATAATGTGCTAATTTATTTTTGTATGATATTGACTACTTCATTAATAATTTTGAAGTAGAAAATATTAATTATAAGAAAGAAGATTTTTTGGAGGTTGAAGTTAAAGAAAATAATTGTGATGTTGAAAGTTTGAATTTGGTTCATGAAGACAAAAAAAAAAGAAATTGAATTTGTTAGAAATTGTTTTTGGAGGGTTGGAAAATATTCAAGAATTGTTTCTGTCACATGCCAGATACCACCTTATGCAGATTAAGGATAATGACCGGTAAGTTAAACACCTCGCGAATATGCTAACTCTTTTTAGCAAATTGATGACATGTTTAACCGAAGGCCTCTTCACATATCCAAATAGATTGCATTCAGTTATATAAAAACTTGCAGCAACAATTTGAGTCTATAAAAAATTTTGTTTGAATGCAGTCTCACTTGGCAGATTATAAGTAACATCACATCAGAGTTGCAATAATATGAGCCTAACATTACATTACACATAAGTGTCTGAACTATTACATCATTCACATTTCATTCTTACTCTAAGTTGTCTCAATAATCTGGTATTGTCACCTCAGGTTGGTACTTCCAAAGCTGGGATACTAATCATCTTCAAGCTAGAGTATCTAATCATCATAGCTTACTAGCATCTGTACCTGTACCTTCTTAGTCATTCTTGAAAATACACAAGATGAAACCTGTGAGCTTTATGAAAAGCTCGTGAGTAGCACAAGTTCCCTGTTGTAGGTTTCTGGAAAAACTCTTTTTTAAAACCTTTCGTGACTTTGCGTAAGATTTCATATACTTTCATAAACATTTAGAACTTCATCAACATTCATGACTTTCATAAACTTTCATAAACATTTAGAAACATTTATGATTATCGTAAACATTCATAGCTTTCATAAACATTCTTGGCTTTCATGAATTTTCACAAATATTTAGAAACATTTATGACTTTCGTAAATATTCATATCTTTCATCAACATTATTAGCTTTCATGGATAGAAGTTAAAAGAGCTGTATTTAAAAGCTATTGGCATTCTTAAAACATATTTGTATAACTGATCGCAAGTCATTTAAGAAAATACATATTTTTTTACTAGATAGTTTTGCAAGGTAAAACATAGTAAGCATAAAGCTATAGTTGAAACTTGAGTGATGAAACAATGTATATGTCAATTTTTCTTTTTTTAATCTTGTCTTGTATAACCACATATGCGGCTATTCAATTTTGTCTTGTATATTCACCTGGGCGATTAAATGTAATCTAGATCTCTAGGCCTACACAACTTGGCTTAACCCCCCAATCGAGCATGACTATTCGTCATGAACTGAAAACATTGTAAGGCATATAGTTTCATGCTAAATCATGCTTAAAAAATTTTTAATTAAGTTATCCATCTTGTATAAATCATTTGAGGATATGCTAATAAGCATTTAAGAAGATTCTACTTAAAAGTTTGCAATTCAAATATTAATCATTGTATTTTGAAAACTATCGTGCAGTTGATACATTTGATATAACCTCATAAAACTATAAAGGTACTGCATGTAGTATCATAAAATTGTAAGAATTGTATTTAATAAAAAAATCTCCATTTCAAGGTTCAAGGTTACCTATGGTCCATAATCTATAGTTACTTGCTTACTCAACTTGCCTTGACATTCCTCTTATCTCTATTTCTTTGCTGGTGATCCTAAAGTATGGATCAGAATATATCGATACTATATCAGTATAGATACTTGGCTTAATATTTTGCTTACTTATTGTACTTAGTCTCTTCTAGACTTAGTCTTACTGTTTAAGATTCCCTTATAGTCTTTAATTAGGGTTTCTAATACTTCTTAATTCATTGTGTGGCTTACTTTAACCTCTAAGGGCATTTTGGTCATTTTTTCTTTATATGTCTTATGCTGTTCGGTACTCTATTCATCTTGTTGAACTTCATCTTTGAGTCTAGATGGTCTTTTAATCATAAAACATGTCTCTCTTTTACTTTCTGAGTTCATATGATTGCTTAATTAAGCTTTAGGGGGTAGTTTGATAATTTTACCATTCTTATGTCGTACTTTCGATATCCAATTATTTTAAATAGAGCTTATTTCAGGACTCGAAAGCCCCAATAAACATTAGTATGGGTTCTTTTTATGTCTTATACTCTTTTGGTAGCTTAATTAAGTCTTAGGGATGTGTTCGTCATTCCTCAGTTTGTTTCAGTTTTTTATTTTTTCCAAACAAACATCATCGTTAGGTCCTGAATGTCAAAGATACTAAATTTAGCCTCTTTCGGATCTTAATTAGCCTTTTTGTAGTTTACTTTAAGTCTAGGACTATTTTTATTATTTTGAACTTTCAAACGGGACTCGTTCGGGTACTCGGATACTCAATTAGACCTTACTATTAGATCCAGAACGTCCAAAAATGTTAAGTTTGCCTCGTTCTAGTTTTTCTTAGTCAGTTTGGTAGCCCGTATATCAATTAGGGCAATTTGGGAATTACATATTTCTATGTGTTTGTATTTTCGGTATCTCATTTGACGAAGCGGATTACACCGTTGAGTCCGGAACTTTGAAAAACCTTAGGGTAGGTACTGTAATACCCTGACCCAAAATGTAACCGAGCAACTACTGTGAACCCGAACTTTAGAGTTTGTTTTATAACATTGAATGAATTAGTTGGTTTTGGAATACGAACAGTCTCGAATGTATGGATAGTACCTGGGTAATACCCAAGCAAGCCATGAGTGGGAATCGAGGTATGTGTACGTATATGTATATGTATTTATATACATATATGGGTATGTATATATATATGTGTGTGTGTGTTAGTTAATATATGTGCATATATATGTGTATATGTGTATATTTTATGTATATATGTGAGTGACCATACATATATGTGTGTGTGTGAATACATGTGTATAAATGTGTGTATTTATATAAAAGTGCATGCATGTGTATATTAGGTACATATATATGTAGTTATATATATATACATATATAACAGTGTATATGTACATGTGATGAGAGCATTGTGTGTGCAGCAAGTGTGTGTATGGGAGATTGTGTGAGGTGCCGACCTCAAAAGTCATATATATGTATATAATATATAAATATCATATAATTTAAAAGATTAGAATATAAGAAAAGGAAAAGATCAGGAAAGGGAGGAAGAGTGAGGGAGAGAGAAAGAGAGAGAGAGAGGAAGAAAGAATGAAGGCGATAAGGATATTTTGTGCGTAAGTGTGTGTGTATGTGTTTCAGCCTATAAATGCATGCCTTGCATGCTTAGAAAAAAAACAGAAAAGAAAGCAAAGGAACCAAAGAAAGAAAAGGCTAGAAACAGAGAAAAAGAAGGAAGGAAGAGGAGGCAAAACCAAGTACTGCAAGCCACTGTAAAACAGGTGAATTTTTTTTAAAAGGTTCTGAATTATTTTTGGATTTTGTAGAAACATGCTTAGAGCTTTCATATAATGGTAGAATTATAATTTTTAGAGTAAATGGAACACATAGGAGGAAACAAAAGTGAAAATGGTGAAGAAATGGGGAAGAACTGCTGAGTTACAGGTTTCAGTCCCATGGGTTAATTATGTTATGTTGTGATTTTATGAATAGGGGATTGTTCCCCTTAGCCTCAAGGAGGTATAGGAATAAAAACTAGGAAGAAACAGTGGCTAGAAAGCCATGAAATAGAAAATTTAATAGTCGCCGAAAAATAGGGTTTTTTACCGGAGCTCACTGTTAGCCCTATTTCGTGAAATTTCAATGACCAAAACCTAAACCAATTGTACATATGCAGTTCTTGAGGAATTTGGAATCGAACCTCATTGGGCCGACACTAGAATGCCACCAGAAAAGTTAGCCGGTGCTGGAGAAGGCATCAGAAGACCATCGGAGAAGACAATGAACAATAGTCTGTATACGGTGTCGTGTTGAGGTTATAATAAGTAAAACAACGTCATTTTGAATATGCAATGTTTTAAATTAAAAACTAAATAAGGGGCATTTGGCTACATGTTTAATAAATTGGTTATTTATGTGAAATAGGAATAGGGATACCTTATCCCTATTTAAGCCCTTATTCGTTGTTTGGTTCAAGAATACAAGGAAAAATAAAAGGGGGCTGCTTCCCCCAGGGTTCGTTACCCAAACCAAGCGCAAAGAGAGTTTTAAACCACCAAGGTGCGAACCATTGTGCTACTAAGGCACATGTGTCCTACTCCCACCAAAATAAATATAAAATATAAATTTAGATAATTTAAATAAAATAAATAATTAGAATTAATTAATGTATTATTTCTCGGTATTCAATTTAAGTGAATAAATAGTATTTTCTTTATGTCTTAGGCATTCTAAAGCCAATGGAAGGGTCCATTTCATGAGACGGGATCCCAAAAAATCCCGTAGAAATGTCAAATGACCATTATGCCCCTAGTGATGCTCAAACCCAAACTGAAATATGTAAAAGCCTAAAACTATTCTGTTTGACACTCTGGACTCAATGGTAGAGTCCATGTACCCAAATAAGATACTTATAATATTGATGTGTATATAATTGACTAATTTTAGGGCAATAGGCCATATGTTGTATTGACTTTAAAGACATGTCTACTGATTTATAGGAATTTCAAAGGGAAAGGAGAAAATTACAGAATACTGAGGTAGAATATACTGATAAAAGGAAAGTAAAACCCAATCTCTTACATGTGGTATTCTCAGCCATGTTTATTCGATTGCTGCCAAAAGTTATTCTCTTATACGTACCCAATGCTTATTGTTTTCATAATGTGATAATTGTTCTATCTTATGGACATTGATTGATTGTTATATCATTGATCATTGTGTTATACACTTTGTACTATACCTTGAAAGGCCTACTATTATGATCTTGAGGAAATGAATGATATTCTATTTATGTACACTTCTTATGGAATTATGAATGATCATGATATATTATGAATGCTGAAGTTGTGCTCCGTTACAACGTCCATTCGATGCTTTCTAATTGACTGGACCTACGGGGTTAAAGGAAGTCCGTGAACAGACATATGGCAATGATGGCGTTATATACGCAGTGAGTAATTAGAGGGGATTACGCCAGGCCCCAAAAGACCAAGGGTGTGCTAAGCCCTGAATAGAGTAAATGCATTACTCATGTTTGATTTGATATCATAACGTTTATTGGATTCATAAGATGGTTATGTTATTCCCTATGAATAATCTTATGTTGAAAACTTGCCCATTGATTTACAGTTGAATGACTATCTATTTATTATGCCAGTACATCTATTGTTTAACAGACTTTTATTAAGGATCCCATGTTCATTGTATCATTGTTATCCCTTACTCATGATTGGTTATTATAACCCTTACTGGTTTGATTGGCCATTATGGCATCTACCTCTGATTGGCTATTATAGCATTTTGTTTCATGACTGGCTATCATGTTTCATATCCCTGATTATGTTTCTTTTATATTGACCCTGACCAATGGCAGAGATGAGAATTTACTTAGTGAGCTTTGTTAGCTCATTCAGACTTACTTATTGTTTCAAGAAAAGACGCTACGAGACAACAGTAGGAGCTTAAGAGCATAGGAGGACATTTTGAAAAATGTACAAGTGATGATGTAGATCTCCCATGTATTCACCACCTAAGGGTGATGTAAATGTCGGTTTCCATTTTGATATATGTAGAACCATATTTTGTTTATTTAAGCCTTTAGCTATTTAATTATTCAAGTTTTTTTATATTACACATTATTATCATTGATACAAGGAAAGAAAAGTAAGGACAGCTACAGGGTCAGCCCTGCGATCCCCAATCTGCATAAGGTGGGTTTCGGGTCGTGACAGTTACCCTCGTAATCATTGGTGTTCATTTGGTAGTTTAAATAACACATTAGGACATGCTTGGAATTAGTCTAGTTTATCCGTTCATTTATTTCGGGGTCCAATTTCCCAATTGAAATTTGCCATTGAGTCCAAAACGTCCAAAAAATATTTGGTTAAACTCTTCTTGCATTTTAATTGGCCTTCGATACACTATATTTAGGTATAAAGGTAAGATGGTAATTTTACCTAATTAATTAAGGGCTTAAAATAATTATTAATTATTTTTTCTGGGCCTTAATATAATTTATATAAACTTTAGGGGTCATTGTGTAATTCATAAAACTGTCAGTTCAATTTGTTTCGACTAAACCTTTGGTTCAGTTGGGTTCCAATTAAACCCTTTATAATTTATTGAAAGCCAACTGGTCTAGTGCTAATTCAAGTGGACCGCTGGTTTAACCTAAAGAACTAATTGGTTAAATTCAATCCATGACATCATTATTGTGTCAGCTTTACCTCAGCAAGATGACATCATTCAATTAATTCCTTTAATCCCAAAACGATAATGTTTTGGTTATGTTTAAAACCATTTTTCATACGAATCAATCCAAACCCGATATCCGACCCATTAACTAACCTGTTTGACCATTGATTGGTCAATAGAAAGGCTTGCCAGCACCGATTGCCTTCTCCGACGACAGCGTTCGAGGACGATCAAATTTTGGTGACCGACTCAGGTGTTTCTGAACCATTTTCACCCAAGGATTCATTTATAGGGTTGGTTTCCACTTTGGCTTAGGTTAAGGCCATTAAACTAGGAGATACAATCGGTGCTCCGACAGAGCTTGACTTTCTGGCGAGAAGTTTCTTTTCCTATTTCGTTGTTCTTTTGATCATGGTTTTTAGCCCTTTTTTATCCCGTTTCCTTCCTGCGACTTTAGGAAACCTTTTCCCATCCACCAAACAGGGAAAATCTAATTAAAACACGCTCATTCGATTTTCTATCTTTACGACTGTAATCAGTTATTTCTCTCTCATCTCTTCACCATTTTTGGTGATTCAAATTGCTATATGCTCCATTTTCGATGCTTGTTCAATCCATGCACTTAGTTTGAAGCTTAGTTCATCATGAGTTCATAACCCGTATTTACTAGTTTCGGCCATCATTGTTTTTAGGGTTTCTTTAGTCTAACGGCTATCATTTCTTACCTGTTTTCTTTTATTTTCAGTTTATAGGACATGTAAGCAATTATAAACTCCATAAAACAAACTTTAAAAGATAGAAATTTCTCTCTTACCTTCGATGTGGTTGTTTCTCTCTCTCTCACTCTTTCTTCTTTACTTGTTTGGCTCCTTTGTACTTTCACTTCTTCTAAGAGCCTTCAGCAATAGACTTGTGCAATATGCACACACATGTACATGTCTCACTCTTCTATTTATTTCCCCCCTCTCTCTTTCTTTAATGGTTTAATAGTATCCTTTTTAGGGTTGGTGTGTGCAGCTTTTAGGCTGCAATGGTTAGTCATTTTAGGTTGTCATAGGGAAGTCACTTCCCTTCTTTTCCTTCCGTTTTTCCTCATCTTTTCTCCCAACAAGTCACCTATTATATATATATATGTATATATGCATATATTCATATGCATACACCAACACTCACACATAGTGTGTGTCATCTCTTCCTATCATGTGTAAGTCACATGATGATCTACATCCTTTTTATCTTTCTCTACATTTTATGCATTTATTTGACATTTTATCTATTTTCTAGTAATTAATAAATAATTTTTATGATTAATTAATTATTGGTGATGTGTTACTATTTTAGGCCGGTGATGCTTGGATCACTAGTCAAATAGCTTTAGTTGACCTTGGCTAGGTCAATTTGACTCATGACCGGTCAACTCTTACTTTGATCTGGTTTGATTCCTGATATTGCGGTATAATGCACCGGTAAGCTCCTATTTTGGTTATAATGGCATGGTATTTGTTTAACTCCCAATTTCGTTGGAAGTGGGTGTTACATTCCCCCTTTTTTTAAAAGGAGTTTTGTCCTAAAAAATAAACTAATCTACTGGGGAAACATTGTGCCCTGTTTCATTAACATGTTTCCGTCACTCATTCCGATACTATTTTTACTTCGTGTTATCTAATCAGTAATAGCTTGAGAGTTAAGATATGGTCAGGCTATTCTATTTCCACTATTGGAGTGCATTGAATTCTTTTATTTAATATTTCTCATTTTTAATGAGAACTAAATTTTCTTTTAATCCTTCAAATTTCATGTTCTTATCGCGTTTCGTTTGATTGTAGATTCCTTTACGCTTAACTTATCATGTCAGTTGTCTGTTTTCTTCCTTTGGTTCATTATAGGACAATATGCCCTTAAACAAGAATTCTCTTTTAAATACGTTTCATATTCTTTCATGGTTTCCACTAGCTCGTTCAGTAGTGGTCTTTGAAAGTCAAGAGTTTGACTTTCCAATTCTTACTTTAATGCTCTAACTTCTAGCTTATAGTCTTACTGATGTTGTATTAGTAATCCAGTGTTCTTTCTATTTTTTTTCTGGAATTTGTGGTTATGATTTCATTATGCTTTCATGGTTTGTTTTGAACCATTCCTTACGGTTTTAACTGTTTCATTTGTAGTCATTGTATTTATTTCCAATGAGCAAGTCATGATTGCATTACCCTTAGGAATTTCTAGTTCTCGGTCGTTTGAGTAGTGGTCTTTGAGAGTTATAGATGTGACTAGACTATGATATTTTTTGGGGGTACTTACTTTCTTAATCTTGGTACTTTTATTTTGTTTTAAGGGCATAGTCCTTAGCTAGTTCTCTCTAATCTCTTTCTTAGCTTTGAATCCTTTTGTGGATTCATTTGTAGGTTTGGTTGTCTGACCTAGAACACCATTTTCATAAGCTTTCTTTGTCTATTTAACTCTATTCTTGGAGTTTTAGATGTCTCGTTACTTCATTTTTCGTGTCCTGAGTACCCTTGCTTCTTGCAGGGTTAGTCTACTTGTGTGTCCACGACATTATAGCCTTATTAATGCAGTAAAAACTTTAGTCTTCATTCTATTTGCTTATTTGGGATCCTTATACGTTGATCTACTTCATGAGTCAATTTTCCATTAAAGTAAGTCAATCATCTTTGCTCTTATTTCTGGGTTGACTTATTGGCACTGTGCCCTTCATTGTACTTCATTTTGCTTACATGTGTACCCATATCATGGGTTGGAGGGATTTGAGGAAATTAGTTCCTCTATTTCTTTCGTATCATTGTTCGGACTTTTTTTGTACTTTTCTATTTCGTTACGAGTCGAAGCATAGTAGTGGACTTAGCTTTTTACTTCTTTAAGTCTAAATAGACTTATCAAATAGGATATAAGAATATCCATTTTCTTCTGAATCTCTCAAATTCTATTATTAGTTGCTTTATAAGTATCTTTTGTCTAAGCTTATGCTTGGTTCATTGTTGAACCTCGTAGTTCGTTAGGAGTTTTTATTCCTGACTAACTCTAATCTTGAAGTTTTATGGCTTCTGCCCTCATTAGTCATTTCCTTAATCATTCAATTTATGAAAATCCTTAGAGTTCTTCGGATTCATTAGTCTTTCACTTACCGTTATTGTATAGCTAGCCTATCTGTATGTTGCTCGATAGCGGACCTTATTTCTATTTGATCCTTGGATCCTATTTAGACTTCAAAAGTCGTTAATCATAAAACGATCTTTCTTACTTTCTTTTTTTCATAGTAGAAATTTCTAGACTATTGTCTTTGACGATGTCTGTTGATAAAAGTTGCCTTTCACGGCTTCATTTGTGAGCCTTGAATTCTTAGTTCCATGAGTACCCTTGAGTTCTTAGTTCCATAAGTACCCTTGAGTTCTTAGTTCCATAAGTACCCTTGAGTTCTTAGTTCCATAAGTACCCTTGAGTTAGGACTAGTTGTACTCATGATCTCTTCGCGTTAAGTGTTTTTAGAATGCAAAAGAACTTCTCTTTTTTGCTTGGTATCTAGGACTCTTAGGTGTGTCCTCATTTTTGTGTGTTAGTGAACCCATTGTATCTCGTTACTTACATAACTTACATATCATTTTTCATTATTGAGGCTTCATACTTGGTCTATTCCAATGCTTATAGATTATTCTAAACTTAACTCTAACCATGGAGTTTTATATTGTCCTATTAGTGGTCACTTCTTAACTACCAAATCTTTCACATATTTCATTCCTCAAGTGCGTCAAACTTAGTTTGACTGTTCCTCGTAGTCCATTCTTGCACTTCAGGAGTTATCTCTTTGTAGAAGGAAATCAATAATCTGCACCACTCTGTCACATTTCATCCACTTCTTGTTGAGCTTATCCATTTGAGGTTTCAACTCACTGGTTAGATAGGAAATGTTGTATATGTTTCTTAGCTCCAAAGTTACAAAATGAGGTGGCCAGCCTTATCCGTAACTAAGGATCTATCAACATTCCAGTATGTATCACTATCCTCTTATACTTTTCTTCATAACCAGTAATTCGTGTCTCTATGCATCTCAATGCATAACATTCCTATCTTTAAGTGAGTCATCTCTTCTTGTCATCGGTAAATTAAATCACAAAAGTTTCACTTATCACTAGGTTTTGCTATCATTGGGCTTTATTAACGTCAAAATCATTGAATCGTCTTTCTAGACTCATCATTATATTCTATTAGATCTTTCCTATAAGGGTTTGACTTTTATGACTTTAAAGGTCATTCAAATCAATGCTTCTAGCTTATCCTTAAGTCATTTGCAATGGGTAATCTAATTGACTCCAAGAGTGATCCACACAATCACTTTCTTTCATTGTTCCATCATCCAATTCCTAGGAGCCATAATACTAACTTCATACCATTTTTCATACTTAAGGGTTATTGAATTCCAGATCCAACCCTTCATTAACTAATACTTTCATTCCCTAGGTTTCATGTACCTAAGGTTCTGATGGTTCCTAATATCTAAGGATTCCTATGAAACCATCTTCTAACAGTTGCCTAGGTTATAGTGACCTAAGCTCCAATTTACTAACTATGTCTGACTACTCTATGTTTCATTAACTCTAACTCTGATGGTTACTGGGGCTTTTGTCACTTTAGTTACCTGCATTGGGTAACCTTTTCTGTGATGTGTTACTTATCTTAGCAACCTTTAGCTCTGATACCAACTTGTCACATCCCAGATACCACCCTATGCAGATTAGGGATAATGATCGGCTAGTTAGACACCTTGCTAATATGTTAACTCTTTTTAGCACATTGATGACATGTTTAACTGAAGGCCTCATTACATATCCACGTAGATTGCATTCAGTCAAATAAAAACTTACAGCGAAAATCTAAACCTGTGAAATTTTTTTGTGTGAATGTAGTCTCATTTGGCAGAGCATAAGTAACATTACATCAGAGTTGCAATAATATGAGCTCAACATTACATTACATATAAGTATCTGAACTATTACATTATTCATATTCTATCCTTACTCAAAGTTATCTCAATAATCTGGTATTGTCACCTTAGGTTGGTACTTCCATAGTTGGGATACTAATCATCTTCTAGCTAGAGTCTTTATTCATTATAGCTCACCAGCATCTGAACATGTAACTTCTTAGTCCTTCTTAAAAATACACATGATGAAACCTATGAGCTTTATGAAAAGCTCGTGAGTAACGCAAGTTTCCTATCGTAAGTTTATGAAGAAACCCCTTTTTAAAACATTTCATGACTTTGCGTAAGATTTCATATACTTTCATAAACATTTAGAAACATTTATGACTTTATAAAAAATCATGGCTTTCATAAACATTTATAACTTTCATCAACATTCATGGCTTTCATAAACATTCTTGGCTTTCATGGGTTTTCATAAATGCTTAGAAACATTTATGACTTCCGTAAACATTTATGACTTTCATAAACATTCCTGGCAGTTAAAAGAGCTATATTTAAAAGCTACTGGCATTCTTACAACATATTCGTATAACTGGTCGTAAGGCATTTAAGAAAATGCATATTCTTTTACCAGATAGTTTTGCAAGGTAAAACATAATAAGCATAAAGCTATAGTTAAAAACTGACTGAGGAAACAATGTATGTGCCAATTTTTCTTTCTTTAATCTTGCCTTGTATAACCACATGTGTAGCTATCCAATATTGTCTTGTATAGTCACCAGGGCAACTAAGTGTAATCTAGACCTCTAGGCCTACATAACATGGCTTAACTCCCTAATCGGGCATGACTTTGTCATGAATATGGTTTAACCCCCCAATCGGGCATGACTAAGTTATCCATCTCGTATAAATCATTTGAAGATATGCTAACAAACATTTAAGGAGATGTTACTTAAAAACATGCAATTCAAATGTCAATCACTGTATTCTGAAAACTGTCATACAGTTAATACATTTGATATAGCCTCATAAAACAGTAAAGGTATTGCATGTAGTATCATAAAACTTTAAGAACTGTATTTAATGAAAAATCTCAAGTTCAAGGTCCAAGGTTACTGACCTGTGGTCTATAGTCCACAGTTACTTGCTTATTCAACTTGCCTTGACATTCCTCTTATCTCTATTTTTTTGCTGGTGATCCTGAAACATGGATCAAAGTATATTGTACAATATCAGTATAGATACTCGGCTTAATCTTTTGCTTACATAATGTACTTAGTCTCTTCTAGACTTAGTCTTACTGTTTAGGATTCCCTTATGGTTTTTAATACTTCTTAGTTCATTGTGTGGCTTACTTTAACCTCTAGGGGCATTTTGGTCATTTGCCCTTTATGCGTTTTTTGATGTTCGGTACTTCATTCATTTTATTGAACTTCATCTTTAAGTCTAGTGGGTCTTTTAATCATGAGACATATCTCTCTTTTACTTTCTGAATTCATCTAATTGCTTAATTAAGCTCTAGGGGTAGTTTGGTAATTTTATCATTCTTATGCCGTGTTTTTGGTACTTAATTATCTTAAAGAGAGCTCATTTCAGGACTTGGAAGCCCCAATAAACATTGGTATGTGTTCCCTTTTATGTCTTATACTCTTCAAGTAGCTTAATTGAATCTTAGGGATGTGTTCGTCATTCCTCAAATTTTTTTGGTGTTTTATTTTTCCTAATTCGCCATCACCGTTAGGTCCAAAATGTCGAAAATACTAAATTTAATCTCTTTCGGATCTTAATTAGCCTTTTTGTAGTTTACTTAGGTCTAAGGGGATTTTTCGTAATTTTTCACTTCAAACGGGACCCGTTCGGGTACCTAGATACTCAGTTAGTCCTTACCATTAGATCTAGAGCATCCAAAAATGTTAAGTTTTCCCCGTTCTAGTTTTTCTTAGTAAGTCTGGTAGCCCTGTATATCATTAAGGGCAATTTTGAAATTATACATTTATATGTGTTTGTATTTTCGGATCTCGTTTGACGAAACAGATTTCACCATTGAGTTTGGAATGTCGAAAAATTGTAGGGTAGGTACCCTCATAATCATTGGTGTTCATTTGGTAGTTTAAATAACACATTAGGACAGGTTTGAAATTAGTCTAGTTTGTTTGTTCATATATTTCAGGGTCCAATTTCCCAAATTAGACTTTATCATTAAGTCCAAAGCGTCCAAAAACGTTGGGTCAAACTCTTTTTGTATTTTAATTGGCCTTCGATATGCTATATTTAGGCATAGGGGTAAGATGATAATTTTACCTAATTAATTAAAGGCTTAAAATAATTATTAATTATTTTTCCTAGGCCTTAATATAATTTATAGAAACTTTAGTTTAGGGTTCATTGTGTTATTCTTAAAAGTGCTGGTTCAGTTTGGTTAGACTAAACCATTGGTTTAGTTGGGTTCCAATTAAACCCTTTATAATTTATTGAAAGTCGATAAGTCTAGTGCTAATTCAAGCGGACCGCTGGTTTAACCTAAAGAACTGACTAGTTCAATCCGGTCTATGACGTTATCATTTTGTTAACTTCACCTCAACAAAACAACTTTGTTCAATTAATTCCTTTAATCCCGAAATGACAGCGTTTTGGTTATGTTTAAAACCATTGTTCGAGTGGGTCAGCCCAAACCTGATATCCGACTTGTTGACCAACTTGTCTGACCATTGATTGGTCAACAATGAGGCTTGCTGGCACTAGTTGCCTTCTCTAGCGACAGTGGTCGACGATGATCAAATTCCAACGACCAGTTCACGTGTTTCTAAACTATTTGCACCCAAGGATTTCATTTATAGGGTTGGTTTCCACTTTGGCTTAGGTTAAGGCCGTCAAACTAGGAGTTGCAGTCGGTGCTCCGACGGAGCTTAACTTTCCGGCGAGAAGTTTCTTTTCCTATTTTGTTGTGTTTTGATCATGGCTTTTAGCCATTTTTTTTTTTATCCCATTTCCTTGATGGGACTTTGGGAAACCTTTACTTGTCCACCAAATAAAGAAAATCTAATTAAAACATGTCCATTCGATTTTCTCTCTCTACAACTGTAATCAGTTATTTCTCTTTCATCTCTTTATCATTTTTGGTGATTCAAATTTCTACATGCTCTATTTTTGATACTCATTCGATCCATGTACTTAGTTTGAAGTTAGTTTATCATGGGTTCAAAACTCAGATTTACCAGTTTCGGCCATCACTATTCTTAGGGTTTTTTTTAGTATAACTACTATCATTTCTTACCTAATTTCTTCTATTTTCAGTCTATAGGACATGAAAGTAATTAAAACTCCATAAAACAAACTTTAAAAAATAAAAATTGCCAAGAGAGAAATTTATCTTACCTTCAATGTGGCTGTTTCTCCCTCTTTCTTTTTATTCTCTACTTGTTTGGCTCCTCTTTGTACTTTCACTTCTTTTAAGAGCCTTCAACAACGGATTTGTGCAATATACACACACATGCACACATCTCACTCTTTACTTTATTTCCCCCCCCTCTCTCTCTCTCTATTGTTAATGGGTGAGTGGTAACCTTTTTAGGGTTGGTGTGTGCAGCTTTAGGCTGCAATGGTTAGTCTTTTTAGGTTGTCATAGGGAAGTCACTTCCTTGCTTTTCCTCCTCTTTTTCCTTATCTTTTTTCCCAGCAAGTCACTTATTTTTATATTCATATATATATATATATGTATATATGCATATATATACACATGCATACACCAACACTCACACTTAGTGTGTGTCATCTTTTCTTGTCATGTGCAAGTCATATGATGATCTACATTCTTTTTCATTTATCTTTCTTTGCATTTTATGTATTTATTTGACATTTTCTCTATTTTCTGGCAATTAATAAATAATTTTTATTATTAATTAATTATTGGTGATGTGTCACTATTTTAGGCTGATGATGCTTGGATCACTAGTCAAATGGCTTTAGTTAACCTTGGCTAGGTCAATTTGACTCATGACTGGTCAACTCCTACTTTGATCCGGTCTGCTTCCTAATACTGCGATATAATGCACCAATAAGCTCTTATTTTGTGTAATACCTCGACCCGAGTTAGGCGGGACTGAACCGAGTTAGCCGGTACCTGACCCGGTGAACCTGGGCCATGACATGTAAACCCGAACCATAAGCTAAAAAAAAAATAAAATAAAATAAATAATAATAATAATAATAATAATAATAAATAATCTTAAATAAATAAATAAATGAAAACAAAATATATAATAATAATAAAAAATTTTAAATATATAAATATAAATATAAATAAAGATATATATATCAGATTGTGGTGTGTGTGTGTGTTAGGTGTGTGTGGGTATGTGTGATGGAGTGTGCCACACTCAAGGTGGCATGGTGGGAGATGGAGTGTGTAAGTGGGTTGTGTGTGGCAGTGAATTTCAGGGCATAGAAGGGGGTAGACAGATCTGATTTAGAGAGAGAGAGAGAGAGAGAGAGAGAGAGAGAGAGATACACATATATACATTGAACCATTTTTTGAGAAAGGAGAAAATCAGAAGGAAAAAGGAATCGGTAGGAAGAAGGAACAGAAGTTGGGAAGCATCGAGGAGAGTCTGAACCAGAGGGGAGAAGAGACCACACGACTCAAAGGTGAGAAATTTGAAAAATTATCATTTTCTCTCTCTAAGATTTTAAGCATGATATGAACTGTTTTTAAGTTGTTAAAAATATATGATGTTACATATATGTTTAAGACATGAATAAGCATGGAAATTTCACCCAAAAACTTGAAGAAAAGGAACCAAGAAAATAGGTAAACTCACGGTCAACCATGGCAGAATTATATCCATCAAACAAACCTTGATTTGGAGATTGTAAATCAATAGGAAATATCTCCAGGAATCGAACGCAATTTGAATCATGAAAAACGATCAAGAAACGGCCATTTTATGGCCAATTATCCGGTCGCCGGTGCAACGCCAGAAAAACGATCTGGGTGTCGGAATCTATAGTTTTTGAGGTCTAAAACCATGTTAAATGAGTCCTTGAGGTTCTTAGAAGAAATCTGATATAAAAATCATGAAAAATTGACGTGAAAAACCATTAAAAAAGGGGGAGAAACAGTGAAGCAGTGCGTTTTTCCGGCGACGGCGCCGGAAGTGATGACCGGAATATTGGCCGAAAAATCGTGGGCTTTTAAATCGGTTCAACTGAACTGGTTGGTCTTTTCACTGTTTGGGCCAGTTCACTTAAAAATTGAATAAACTCATTGGTTTATTTAATTAGTTTTCAAAAATTATATTTTGGCCCCCATCAGATTCTGAAATTATATTTGGACCCCCAGAAGTTTTGTTAATTAGAAAATGACCCCAGAAGTTATAGAAAATTCAACTAAGGCCCAACAGAATTAAATTAATATTAAATTAATAATATTTAAATAAGAAAAATTACTAGAATGCCCCTAGGTTAAAAATTAGTCAAACGAAGTCCAAATAAAATAAACAAATAGTGTATTTTGACTATTTTGGACGTTCTGAACCCAATGGTGGGGTTCGTTTCACGAGACGGGACTCTGAAAAATAAGACACAAATACTAAAATGACTAAAATACCCCTGTATCCAAACAAGGCAAGTCATATATGTATTTCAACTATCTCGGACCCACTGAATCCAACGGTGAGGTCAAAATTATGGAAGGAGGTCCCAAGAATAAAGTGACCATAATATATCAAAAGACAATTTTACCCTTTTCAATCCAGAAGCCCAATTTAAGATCGGTAAAAGCCTAAACCGACTTTCTTGGACATTCTGAACTCAATGGTAGAGTCTATTTGACCAAAAGAGATTAAGTGACAATCTAATCAATTGATATTATGGAATGTAACCGGAATTTGAAATGTGATTTTAGGGAACTTCAAAGGAAGGACTTTTGGAGTTAAGCTTTGGAATTCAGGTGAGTATTTCATACCATATTGAGGTAGACATTTTCAGTATAGATATAAATATTGAACTCTTTTATGATATATCGACATATGAAATCATTTTCCTTTATAACATTTGTTAAACAGTTATACTGTATGTGTTTTGAATGACTTATTGACAACCATATTGTCTTCTTTGACTTAAGAAAATGTGTTTGTAAGATATTCAAACGTTATGTGATTTTCTCACAATTGTTGAACTGTTTTAACTAAACATCAAATAAAGAACTTGATTTGAGTAATTGAACTGCTATTGATGATTATTGATTTTGGATACGACTTGGATATGATTTTGATGCTTTGAATAGAACACTCTTCTATGATTGGTCACTATCGGATAGGTTGTGATTTATCGAACCCTCCCACAGGGTATATTGTGGTGAGCCGGTGTTGATACGGCATATCAAACTAGCTAGCCCATCAATCTCAGTCAGCGAGGTTCTAATTTGCTGGCCATAGAAGTGGAATATATCATTTTGAATATGAATATTGAAAATCGAACCATGAATCAGAATTATCGAACTATGATTTATTGAACTATGAATTTGGGTTATTGAACCATGAATCTAAATTATTGAACCATGAATTTGGAAATTGAACCATGATATTGAACTGTGATTTTGATTTATTGAACTATGTTATTGATTATCGATTTACGATTATCTTTGAATTGAGATATATTAGAACTGAATTTGATACCGTTATCTTGTACTATAATTAAGATAACATATGATATCTGATCATTGACATTTCAGTATTGAATTAAATAGTAGTTTTGAAACCCTTGGTATGTTGTGGAATGCTCACGAACTGGGATACTCACGAGCTGTTGAGCTCATAGGATTTTTATCCTATTTTAGGTGATGATATGGGAAAAGAAATAGTAGGTTCAGTCAGACTAGATGGAAGCTTGTAAAGCTATGAACCCTTTTTGTGATAGGATTTTGCCAGTCATGATGTAGTTGCTTTTGGAAATTTTTTGGACTGTATATCGAATATGACATCAGCAGGCTTTGGAAAAATTACATCATGTACTTTTTGTAATTACTATGGAATGTATAAATGGATGACTGACGTTGACTTGTGTAATGACGCTTCCGCAATAGAAAAAGAATTTTATTCCGCTGCATTTGATTAATGGAAATGAAGAAAGCATCGTGATTATTGAAAAAGGCCTTGGTGGCCGATCACGAACCCCTGATCCGCATGGGCCGGATTTCGGGTCGTGACATTTTGGGTCTAATGACATGGTATTTGTTTAACTCCCAATTTCGTTGGAAGTGTGTGTTACAGTTTCAGCTTACTCAGTTTGAAACTTAAAAGAAAAACTTTTTATGAGTGGAATTGATGCAATTAAAGATTTTGGACTTACTACTTTTTTTAATCTTTTAGGTACTTTGGAATCAAATCATGATGACATTAAATATTTTTCTAAACGGACTTTGTTGGTTTTATTAGTACGAAGAATTTTATCATTTCAAATTATGTTGATTTTGTGAAAGTTGGGTATTCAAAGTTTCAAGAAATTCTTAGAAGTAAAAAGTTAGTGCTATGTGATTTTGTCAGAATAAATAAATTTTTCATGTTTGATTACAATAATGGATTGGATCTTAATAATTTTGTTATAAATTTTGTTCAGGAATAATATTTTGGTATTATGAAATTCTAGCACTCTTTACATCATTGTGATAGTAGAATTATTTTTATGGATAATTGTTTTACTAATTTTGATTTTGAATGGGTGATAATGGATTTAGGCCATGTTTGACCTGCTTTTACAGTAGGGGTTCACGATCCTGCGATGCACAATTGATTAACTCAAAATTTTTAATGGATTTTTTTGAAGTTTAAAACAGACTTTTTTAATATGTTAGGTGTTTGGTTTAACTTATTGGCTCCACTTAATAGATTTTTACTTAATCCAAAATGAATTTTTTTAAAAAATAGTTTCAGTAGAACTTTTTCAAAAAGTAGTACAAGTAGAACTTTTTCAAAAAATAACTTAATGACACTTATTAATAACTTATCCAATTATTACAATATCATTTAAGCACTTATCAAATATATTCATTCAAACACTAAATAACTTAATTCAAACAACAATTTTCTACAATTATTTATTCAAACCACAATTTAACTTAAATCACACTTTTTCTCATCTCATCCAAACAAATATTAGTGATAGTCTTGAAGTTAGAACCAAACATAGTCAAAGAGTGCCTGGCCTCCCGATTAGAATTAATTTTATCGTTCGGCTGTCGTCAAAAACTTTTCCTAGCTTTTAACATTGCCCTTTTTAAAACGCTGGACGATGTGTTAATATGACCACAAAATTCAACAATTTTACAAAATGGCCAACAACCCATTTACTATTTCAACATGAATGTTTTCTAAAATTTACTTTCATGTCCCATGCACATAATACTTATATATTTTTTATATTTAATTTATATACCTATATATTTAATATCTTATTATTATATTTTTAATAATATATATAGGATATAGTATCAATATATTCATTAAATTATATCATAGATGATGCTGCACTTTTCGGCTCGCAATAAGTATGGACTCCGTGACCTGTAGAACACTCAGAAAGATGATCAGAGGACCACCGGATTGGCTCCGGCGGTAGCCACTCCGATGCTTAAGTAAGTAAATGGAATTGAAAGACTGTATTGAAAGCCAAAGAATGAGCATAAGAAATAAGGCGTACCTCTAGGGTTTAATTTATAAGTCGTCGCTTTCCTAAGTTGATTAGGATTCGACGCCATGAATATAGGGATTTGATCATCGGAGATTGCAGTTACCTTGTGGAGCATTGCATAGAGATAACCATAGAAGGTAGTTCCCTTGTTGAAGACTGCTTCCTTATTCCCTGCTCGGCACCCGCTAAGGCGGTGGCGAGTTCTGAAATGTTGGTCTAGACCCTGTGATTAGTTCTAGATATATAAGTTCTGAAGGTGTATGTTCGGTCTCTTCCAACCTGATGTAATGATCTGTATGCTTGAGCTTTTAGTCATTGGCTGAGTGAGAATCATGTTGGCCGAGCATGAGTCAGATTATGGTCATACGTGTCAAGTGTTGATTGGCCTGTTCTTTTATGGCATATCAGTTACTCCCCCCCCAAGTCCTAGTTTGATGCTAGCAAGCAACTAGGGCTGAGCCTTTTTTCGGAGAGTCATGTGTCCTGTCCGTCCGCCTTCCAAGGCAACTGTTGGGGCGCCATTTATTGCGCAGCCGGAGATTAGGTCTTTTCAAGGTCATCATTGTACTGGGCCGATAGTTAGGTTTCTCGAGATCATCATTGTTCTGAACCGTCATGGCGTTTGAGCTTGGTGGGTCCCTTCTGATATTGTGCTTTATAAATACGGGATGAGATTTTGAAATGACCTTTCCCCGTCATTTTCACTGTGCCAGAAGATTTCATTCGCCATTGTTGGTCTGTGCGACCTTGAAGAATACTGATTTCCTAAGTTAGAACAGGTTCAACTGATTTTCCCTTTTCTTTTGCTTCTTTCTTCTTGAATCCGAGAATAATGTCTGCTCCTTCTGAATCCCCAATTGTGAATGAGGGAATGGGAAGTCCTTCTGAGATGGCTGTTCCGTCTCTTGTGGAAGATGTAGGTAACCCTGCTCTCGAAGTTATTGGGGAGAGGCCTGTTGATCCTCCCACTAGTCCTGGAGTTAGGATAGTTGATACTTTTGAGGAGCCCCGAAACAGGGCTGGGGAGACCTCTGGTAGGTCTTCCCGTAGAGAAGAGGGTGAGAGTGCTGTCACTCAGAGCCTTCTGGACGAGTGGAGGGTGAAATTCAAATTTCCCCCAAATGTGACCTGCAGAGTGCCAGGCCCCATGGATCGTCCCCACAATGTTGAAGCCGGGGAGATTTGTGTTTACCTTGCCTGGTTTGAAATGGGCTTGAGACTCCTATTGCTGGATTTAGTCAGGCAGTTCTTTTGTTGGTACAAGCTCTGCCCTGCCGACTTGAATCTCAATAGCTGGCGGCAGCTTCTAGGGTTTGTGGAGTTGGGACACCTGAACAAGGTGGATGTGTCTCTGGACTTGATCCGTAGCAATATGGATCTGAAGTTCAAGCAGGCAGAAGGCCTTTTCTATATGTCCTTCGAGAAGGGGTTCCGACCCTTGTCCTCCATTCTCACTTCCAATAAAACGTGAAAGAAGTGGTACTTCTTCGTCGGAGGAGGATGGGAGCATGAAGGCTTTCAGGAAGGAGAGGCCTCGTCGTTCCCTTGTGTTACGGGTCATAAGGGTGAGACTTATTCCTTTAGACTTACTTTTAGCCTTGTTATGCCTTCCGAACTGATAAACTGATATATCTTTCCTTACTTGTGTGCAGTTAAGAGTGTTTGGAAGAGGCCCGATTTTACTGAAGCACTGCGGGATCAGTACCGAGTACTAATTTCGACTCCTGACCGGGCTCATTCTGTCATTGTAACTCCAGCAAACTTGATGGCTGCCCGTAATGTAGAGCTTAAGAAGAGGCTGACATCGAAGTGGGCGATGCCGGAGGCTCAAGTGGTGGGAGAGGCTTCCTCCCAAGCTGAGTCTGATGCTCCTATTGAAGTAAAAAGGAGGAGGTTGATCTCTGGCTCTCCTGAGCCAGCCCTTGCCGAGGCTGAGGAGGCCGAGCAGAAGGACTAGGAAGGGGAAAACACCTGCTGCACCGTCCGAGCCGTTTAATGAGCCGGACTATCAGATTGCCAAGAAGGCATTTGATCAAATATCGGCTCAGGGCCCATACCGATACAGAGGGGATGACCCCTCCAAGCTGATGACTGAGATGATAAACCTCCAGATGAGGGTAACTTCTGAAGCTTTTTCTTGACTTTTCTGTTTGTTCATTTGTTCAATCTAAACTGTCTGTCTTGCCTTGTGTAGAGCATGCATAGCTTGGCTGCTCTGATGGTGACCCCCATGGGCCTTGAAGAGGCCGAGAAGCTGAGGGCCGAGATGGATGAGATGAGGCTGGAGCTCGGAACAGCCCGATCCAAGGTTCAGACTGCGGAGGAGGGTCTGAAGGAAGCTATCATCAACCTTAACGTGGCAGAGTCTGAAAGGGACATATATGCTCAGAACGTTGAAGGGCTTCAGGCGGAGTTGGTTAATCTCCGAAGTTCCTTCAATCAGAAGGTTCAAGAGGCAGTTGATCACGCCAGGGCTGAGACTGAGATGAAATTGAAAGATGAGGTTGAACAGATGGGTGATGACCTGATCCGGTTCGATTTTGAAAGCTTCCGAACTAGATTCCAGATTCAGTTCCCAGGTTTTGACGTTTCATCAATCGTTTCCCCTGAACCTACCTCATCTCGTCCTGATCCGGACACGACGGTTGGGGCTCCTGCCCTTAACTTGGAAGAGGACGCAGGCCCTTCTGGGAAGTCTTGAGGCTTAATGGGTTTTTATTTTTGCTACTTCTTTTTGATGTAATGAATGTATTCTTCTGATCAATAAAATTGACTTTCCTTCAAATTCTGCTCGTGTTCTTTCCTCTTGTGCAATTTTGTCGCAAGTGTGGCTGCTCTGAGCCTTTTGCATGTTAGATCAACTGTCCAGCAATCAATAGTCACTTTCCGAACTTCGATACTTGTCACTGAATAGTGAATGTAGATTAACTTCAATTGTCTCATTATAATAAGACAAGAAAGTAAGTATAATCAAATAGATAGAGCCCGATAGAGTGGGAGTAGGCTTCTGTAGAGCTCTGAGATAGACTGCTCTGAATCAAGAGCTTGTGAAGATAACCAGGCAGCTTGTGCTTGTCGTTATGATGCTCGGCATGCTGTTTCCGAGTATTCAGGATCAGGATATATCCGAGCTGTTTGGCCTTTGTCATATGACCGGCCTATCATAAAATAGTTAAGACTGAAAGATCTGAATCTTCGAGTAGGGGGTCTGTACATTTAGACTTTGTTCCCCTCTCTCTGTCAGTTCAGGAGCTTCAGTGCTGGACTGTGGTTTTCGTTCAAAGAGTTCTGTACCCTGTCTCTTAGTATATCGAAGAGGCACATTTAATGCACCGTTTATTTATTCGATCGTCGTTTAGGATTTCGAGGCCACTCTCTTTTCCACCGTTGCGACGGTTCAGTTGGGTGGCCTTTGGACTTCCAGTGTCTATATATATGGAGACGAGGGCATACGGTTGCGCTCAACCCTTTTGCTTCCCGAATTGTTTGTAAGAGAGACTTTATATGCTGCCGGAGTTTTGCCACTCGTCCGGAGATGATGGATGATTCCTTGCTTGAGTTAGGAAGGATTGAACTGTGGTCGAGAGTTAACCTTCCCCTATTTACAGTCTCCAAGGAAGGATTGAAGGAGGCACAAGTCTTCTTGTTTCCTCTGGCATCCGGTCGAGATTCCTCCGATTGGTGGTGGCCCCTCCTTGATTCAACCGAGGCTTGGAGCGTTGGTGATTAAGACGAAGGTGAGTTGCCTCCTCTTCCTCACGCCTTGTCAGAGACCCTCGCTCCAATCGGCTGGGGTGTGACAACTACTTTGAGGGAGATGAATGTGGGCTGCCTCCTCCCTCTCGTGACTTGGCAGAGACCCTTACTTCAATCTGTTGGGGTGTCATGCCGATTACAAAGGTGGAGAATGAAAAGTCTCCTGAGGCCCGAAGCCCTCACCATCCGTTGGTCATGGAATGGATGATGATGATGATGAAATGGCCTGGGCGCTCCTTGATGCAGATTGGGGTTCAGGGCTCCTTTCTTTCAAATGGAGCCGGAGGCGGCGGTAATGAAAGTTTGGCCCCCTGTGCCCCTTTATCATCCCAGGAGAAAAGCCGTGATGTTGCCAAGTGTAGCTTCTATAATAGCTTCTGTAATAGCTTCTGTAATGATGTCTTTGTATTAATGTAAATCTTCTGCTTTATAAATAAAATTGAGTCTCTTTTTCTCAGATCTGATGTCTTCTGTATTCGAATGTGCTTTTCTGTAGTTAAAACACTTTCTTGTGCACTTCTGAATGTTCTGAGAATAGATCAAAGAAACTTAGAAAAATGCTTGAATCAAAGTACTTCACTTCTGATCGGTACTATAGTACTTGTTGTTTGTTTGACAGATAAGCCAAATAATATAAATATCAGATCTGAGATGTTCCAATCTAGGAAACTTTAGTTTGTAGATGTTCGGAACTTCTGTCTTTGGATGGACTGGATCATAGAGATTGCTAATCGAAGATGGACCAGGCTCGGAAGGCCTGTGCATTAGCGTGGTCCAGGCTTTGGAGGCCAGTATATTTAAAAAATAGACCAAGTATTTAAGACCTGTATACTATGGACCAGGCTCTGAAGGCCTGTGCATTATAGATGGACCAAGTACTGAGACTTGTACATTTATGGACCAGGCTCTGAAGGCCTGTGCATTAATAGATGGACCAAGTACTAAGACTTGTACATTTATGGACCAGGCTCTGAAGGCCTGTGCATTAATAGATGGATCAAATACTAAGACTTGTACATTTATGGACCAGGCTCTAGAGACCTGTGCATTCAATAGATGGACCAAGTGCTGAGACTTGTACATTTTATGGACCAGGCTCTGGAGGCCTGTGCATTAATAGATGGATCAAGTACGAAGACTTGTACATTTATGGACCAGGCTCTGAAGACCTGTGCATTCAATAGATGGACCAACTGCTGAGACTTGTACATTTATGAACCAGGCTCTGGAGGCCTGTGCATTAATAAATGGACCAAGTACTAAGACTTGTACATTTATGGACCAGGCTCTGGAGGCCTGTGCATTAATAGATGGACCAAGTTCCGAGACTTGTACATTTATGGACCAGGTTCTGGAGGCCTGTGCATTCAATAGATGGACCAAGTGCTGAGACTTGTACATTTATGGACCAGGCTTTGGAGGCCTGTGCATTAATAGATGGACCAAGTACTAAGACTTGTACATTTATGGACCAGGCTCTGGAGGCCTGTGCATTAAGAGATGGACCAAGTTCCGAGACTTGTACATTTATGGACCAGGCTCTGGAGGCCTGTGCATTAATAGATAGACATTTTATGGAAGTAAAAGAAAACCTCTCTACTGATAATACTTCCGTAAGTGTTCCACATTTCATGGCCTAGGAACAGGCTTCCCAGTCATGTCTTCTAGCCAGTAGGTGGTAGGTCGAACAACCTTTGTTACTTTGTAGGGGCCTTCCCAGTTTGGTGACAACTTTCCCATGGTGGGATCCTTGGTGTTTTGAAAGACTCTTCTTAAGACGAAGTCTCCAACTTGAAAGCTGACTGTCTTGAGTCCTACCTTGGATTTGTTGACCATTCTCTGTTGATAGGCTTCCATCCTGATGCTGGCCTGATCCCTTCTCTCTTCGAGCAAATCCAAGTTTTCCATCAGCTGCTGATCATTGGATTCTTGCTCAAAGGCCTCAGTCCTCAGGGTTGGCATACCGATCTCAACCGGAATTACTGCTTCTGTTCCATAGGCTAGTGAGAAGGGAGTTTCAGAGGTGGGAGTTCTTCTGGTTGTTCTGTAGGCCCAAAGAACTCCAGGGAGTTCTTCTGCCCACTTCCCTTTGGCCTGTTCCAACCTTTTCTTTAACCCGTCAAGAATTGTTCGGTTGGTGACCTCTGCTTGTCCATTTGCTTGTGGATGGCCTGGAGAGGCAAAGTGTTGCCTAATGTTAAGATTTTCACAGAATGCCTTGAAGCCTTTACCAGTGAATTGTGTCCCATTGTCCGAGATAATTACACGTGGTATGCCAAACCTGCACACAATGTTCTTCCAGGTGAAGCTCTCAACTTCCTTTTCTGTGATATGTGTTAAAGGCTCGGCTTCGGCCCATTTAAAGAAATAATCAATGGCCACCAAGAGATATTTCTTGTTTGGAGGTGCCCTTGGTAATGGACCTACGATGTCCATCCCCCACTGAGCAAAGGGCCAGGGACTAGGAATCGGGATAAGCTCGTGATGAGGCTGATGTTGGTACGGGGCAAATCTCTGGCATTTGTCGCACTTCTGAACATACTCTTTTTCCTGTTTCAGCATGCCAGGCCAGTAGTAACCCTGTGATAGAGCTCGGTGGGCTATAGTTCTGCCCCCATTATGATTCCCGCAAATTCCCTCATGTATTTCAGCTAAGACATATTGCGACTCGTCTGGACCTAAGCATTTTAACAGAGGTTGAGAATACGACCTTCTGTAAAGCTTGTTGTTCAGGATCAGGTACCGAGCCGCTCTGATTCGGATTCTCCTGGTTTTGTTTTTGTCCTCTGGGAGGAGCCCGGATCTTAGATACTGGAGGATTAGAGTCATTCAGTTCTGGGACTGTTCATCAACTTGAGCAATTTGGGCTTCCTCAATGCTGGGTCCTGGCTGAAAGGAGATTTTTACTGTGGAGTTTGCTTCAGGCTTGAGGCGGGAGGCCATGTTAGCCAAAGCATCTGCTCTGCAATTCTGACTTCTCTCGATTTTCTAGATAGTAAATGTCTGGAAGGAATGCTTCAAGTGGTTTACCAGTTCGGAGTACCTGAGCATCCTGTCATCTTTAATGGCGAATTCTCCCAAGACTTGGCTCACCACCAGTTGGGAGTCCGAGAAGACATCGAGGTTCTGAGCCTCGCATTCCAAGGCAAGCTTCATGCCTAAGATTAGGGCTTCATATTCAGCTTCATTATTAGAAGCTTTGAATCCCAGGCTGACTGCTTTTTCTGACGTGAGCCCATCAGGGGACTGTAGCACTAGGCCTACCCCTGAACCTTGATCGGTTGACGATCCATCAATGTACAGCAGCCAGGTTCCCGAAGTTTCGGTGAGTTGTGCTTTGTTCTGAAGTGCCAGGGTGAACTCGGCTATGAAATCAGCTAAGGCCTGCCCTTTGATGGAGTTTCGGGGTACATATGATATGTCGAACTCCCCTAGTTCCATAGACCACTTCACCAATCTTCCCGAAACCTCAGGTTTCCTTAGTATTGACTTCAGAGGATAGGCAGTTGGGATCTCGATTGGATGGGCTTGGAAATAAGGTCGAAGTTTCCGAGCTGATATGACCAATGCATAGGCCAGTTTCTCTACTTCTGGGTATCTTTTATCCGTGTCAAGTAGTGCCCTACTGACGTAGAAAATAGGCCTCTGTACTCCTCTGTCCTGTCTGATCAATGCGGAGCTGACCGCGTTTTCGGAAACTGCAAGGTACAGGAATAGCTTTTCTCTTTGTACTGGTTTTGACAGGAGCTCTGGAGAGGCTAGACACTCCTTTAGTTCTTGAAAGGATTTCTCACATTCTTTCGTCCACTGCAAAGCTTTGCTGCCCTTCAGAGCTTTGAAGAAAGGTAGGCAGCGATCAGTGGACTTGGATATAAATCTGCTCAGGGCTGCAATTCTGCCATTCAGCGCCTGAATTTCCTTTCTGGTTTTTGGTGACTTTAGCCCAACCAAGGCTTAGATCTGAGTGGGGTCTGCTTCGATACCCCTCTGAGAGACAATGTATCCCAAGAATTTTCCCTTCGTAACTCCGAAGGTACATTTCGAGGGGTTGAGCTTCATCCTGTGCTGTCTGAGGATATCGAAGGTCTGGGCTAAGTGCTAGAGGTGGCTGCCTTTCTGAAGACTCTTTACCAGCATATCGTCGATGTATACCTCCATGGTGCTGCCGAGCAGTGGGCTGAACATTTTGTTCACCAACCATTGATAAGTGGCTCCAGCATTCTTCAAACCGAAAGGCATCACTTTGTAGCAGTAGAGTCCTCTTTCGGTTATGAAGGCAGTCTTCTCTTGATCTGGAGGGTACATCTGGATCTAGTTGTATCCAGAGTAGGCATCCATGAAACTCATAAGCTCATGCCCCGCAGTGGCATCAACCAGTTGGTCTATTCTTGGCAGTGGAAAGCTATCCTTGGGGCACGCTTTGTTGAGGTCTGTATAATCAACGCAGACCCTCCACTTGCCATTTTTTTTCTTGACAAGCACGGTGTTGGCCAGCCACTCGGGATAGAACACTTCCCGTATCATCCTTGCGTTCAGCAGCCTTTGGACTTCTTCGTTGATAATCCGATGCCATTCAGGAGCAATCGGCCTTCTCTTCTGTCTGACTGGCGGGTGATTCGGATCCACCATCAGTTTGTGAGTTATAAGATTAGGATCTATTCCCTCCATGTCTCTGGTCTCCCAAGTAAAGATAGAGAGGTTGTCTTTCAAGAACCTGACTATCTTTTCATGTTTGGTGTGTGTTAGGTCTGGGCCGATGTACAAGTAACGCCCCTCTGCTTCTGAACTGACCAGTATTTTAATGGGCTCGCCAACAGGTTTGGCTCGGCTGTCGCGTCCCCTTGGGCTCAGGGGTTCTTCAATGCCGGATGGGCAATCCTCCACCTCGGGAGAGTGAGTGAATACCAGATCTGCACAATCCCGAGTGTGCTGTAATTGCTATTTAGGAGCCTTCTCTTTGAGGGCAATAGCGTGGCACTCCCGGGAGGTTGGTTGACACCCTCTGACAAAGTGAACGCTCTGGTTGTGGACGTACTTCAGACACTGATGGAGGGTCGAAGTGACTGCCCCTATCTGATGCAACCAGGGTCTCCCGATTATGACGTTGTAGGGAGATCTCATGTTTAACACCATGTACTCCGAGATGGTGGTCTTCTGCCCTTCACCCTCTCCTATAATGGTAGCAAGGTCGACTCTCCCCAATGGGGTGCTGAGGTCGCCATCAAAAGCTGCCATCACGGCAGTGGTGGGCTTGACGTTGTCCTGGTCTATCCCCATCTGCTTGAGCAGTTCATAGAACAGTATGTTGACGGAGCTGCTAGTATCGACTAGGACTCTCCTAGTCTCGAAGTTGGCGATTCTAAGGGTGATAACAAGGGCATCACTGTGAGGGTAGTGTACCCCTGCTAGATCTTGCTCGGTGAATTAGATCTCCGGTGCTGGCTTGAGCCTCTTTTCGACATTGGAGATCTGTAATACGTTCGGGGCGGCTTTGGCCTCCCAAGCATATCTCTTTCTTGCCCTGTTGGACATTCCTGTTACAGGGGAGTCAGCATGGAGGACGTAGATGACGTGATTGTTCTGCCTCTGGGGCTCGTTTCGTCCCTCCCTCTGCTCTTGCCTCTGCTCGGGCCTCTCGTCGGGCTGCTGCTGAGGCTTGTCTTCTTGGGGGTTCTGCCTTCCGTCCTGCTTGACGAACTCCTGAAAACGCCCCTTCTTTATGAGCTGCTCTATCTCATATCGGAGGGTCCTGCATGTGTTAGTTGTATGTCCATGATCTTTATGGAAATTACAATACTTACTTTGGTCCCGCAGGCTGGGATCTCCTTTGATTGGTTCCGGCCACCTCAGGTTCTCCTGATCTCGGATCTGCCGGAGTACCTGGTTCGGTGTGGTGTTCAGAGGAGTGAAGTTGGTGAACTCCCTCGGTCCGGAGTTGTACACAGCTCTAGGTGCTGTTCTCTTCTCTGGGCTCCTGGCCCTCTTTTTGTTGGAGTCTCTTCTGTGATCCTCCTTCTTGTGGTCCTCCCGCTTTGGATTGTCCCTCTGGGTTTGATCTCTGCCCTTCTAGGATGTGCGGTTGGCTTCTTCCAGGTTGATGTATTTTTTGGCCTGATCCATTAATGCCGCCATATCGGCTGGAGGGCTCTTTGTCAAGGAGTCTCTGAACCCACCTTGGGCAAGCCCAACAGTTAGGGCTGCTACAAGGAATTTCGGGCTGCAGTCAGTGATCTCCGTGAGTTCGGTGTTGAAGCGCCCAATGTAGGCTCTGAGGGATTCCTCCCTGGTCTGTTTGACATTCAACAGGAATTCTGGCCCCCTTTTGAGCCTCTTGCTGGTCATAAACCTATCCAAGAACTGTCTACCGAGCTCATAGAAGCTGGTAACTGAGTTCGGTGGGAGGTTGTGGAACCACTTCAGAGCAGTTCCCTTCAAGCTGGTGATGAACGTTCGGCACATGAAAGCATCAGAGGCTCCGTGAAGGGCCATCGTATGCTGGTAATGAGAGAGATGATCTCCTGGATCTCCAGATCCATCATACAGGGTGAACTTGGGCACCATGAACTTTCTGGGTCTCTCTTCTGACATGATGGCGTGAGTGAATGGGGTGGCTAGTCTTCCGAGCAGCCTGGCCAGTTCGTCTTGCTCTGGAGGGTTCTGAGGTCCTCTCAAGGCAATTGTCCGATCCATCGACTCGGCAATTTCCTCTACCCTTCGAGGGTCTTTGAGTCTGATATCTTGTGAACCCTGCTTGACAGCTTCGGCTTCAGGGTAGTAGGGTTGAGTACGCTCTTTGGACGAAGGAGGATTCCGAACCGGAGGGATTGGTGCTGCATGATGAGGCTCCTGCGGTGCCGGGTGTGCTCCCGAAGCCCTTGGAGTTGGGGCTCGAGTTGTGCTCCGGTAATGGACGTCAGAAACGAAGGCGGATGTTCCCCAGCCAGGAACTGTTGATGGCTGTGGATCTCGGCCAGCGCGAGCAACGCCTGAGGGGTGCCCAGGCTGGTTAGGTGGAGCCTGCTCACGAAGTTCTTCATTTTCTGTGGCAACAGGAGGTTGCGTTCCCACAACGAAGTTGACCGGCGGGCTAGGAGAACCCGCCGCTTGGTTCTGTGTGAGTATTGCCAGCGTTCTAGTGATGGCCAACAACTGCTCCTGCACCAGTTCATTGTGTCGTTTTATTGCTTCGATCTCTTGTCGCATAGGATTGGCCGCTGGCCCCTTTGTGCGAGGAGTAGGTGGCTGACGTTGAGCGTTTTGCGAACTCTGAGTATTCTGTCGCGGTCGGAGATTTGGTGCCATGGTTTTCCGGTGGGGAAAGAGATGAGTTTATGAATAGAGCACTTGGAGATTAGTCGTTTCCCACAGACGGCGCCAAACTGATGCTGCACTTTTCGGCTCGCAATAAGTATGGACTCCGTGACCTGTAGAACACTCAAAAAGATGATCAAAAGACCACCGGATTGGCTCCGGCGGTAGCCGCTCCAATGCTTAAGTAAGTAAATGGAATTGAAAGACTGTATTGAAAGCCAAAGAATGAGCATAAGAAATAAGGCGTACCTCTAGGGTTTAATTTATAAGTCGTCGCTTTCCTAAGTTGATTAGGATTCGACGCCATGAATATAGGGATTTGATCATCGGAGATTGCAGTTACCTTGTGGAGCATTGCATAGAGATAACCATAGAAGGTAGTTCCCTTGTTGAAGACTGCTTCCTTATTCCCTGCTCGGCCCCCGCTAAGGCGGTGGCGAGTTCTGGAATGTTGGTCTGGACCCTGTGATCAGTTCTGGATATATAAGTTCTGAAGGTGTATGTTCGGTCTCTTCCGACCTGATGTAATGATCTGTATGCTTGAGCTTTTAGTCATTGGCTGAGTGAGAATCATGTTGGCCGAGCATGAGTCGAATTATGGTCATACGTGTCAAGTGTTGATTGGCCTGTTCTTTTATGGCATATCAATAGATATATTGAAGATATTAAATATTAAATATTAAATTTATATTTAATATAAAATTAGTTATTGTATATTTTATTAATCTATTAATATTAATTTTTAAATTTTGGTTAAAACATGTGGACAAACACTCAGAATTATCTCTAATGAAATAAAAGACAACTAGGACATTTCATAATCAAGAATCACTTCAAAACAAGTTTTATCAAATATTCAGTTAATCACTTCTGCTATCATAATCAATTTTGAAATATATCCATCCAAACAGTAAACTAATTCCCTATTAATCTATTCACTATAAATTAATTAACTCATAATTAATTATGCATTAAGTTCAGCAACGCCCAACAGTCTGTCTCTCATTCTTTAATCATTCTGAATAAGTTGAGAAGTTATATGATAAGTACAAGATTCGACAAGACCCTCATATTAAGAAGAAAATTATTTTTTTTTGTTTCGGATTACTGGCATACAAACTTCTTAAAGATTGATGTGATTATTTAATTTTAATTAAAAATTAAAATTAAATAACACATTTGCATTGCAAGAATCCAGAGAATCAAGGATCATCATATATGCTCACCTTTTTTTTTTTTTTTAGCTATGGCCAGTGAAACCTGGAAACAAAAGGGCAAGTCTTGTGTACAGAAGAAAAAGATTCTGTAATATTAACAATATTCAATTATTTTGAGGGTGATGGCTGATATATTATTGGTTTTCTGTCACCATGTCTTCTAAGTTAATGCTAATGTGCTGATTAGGTCTATATTACCTGATAATCTTTTACAGGTTTAGAGACATCTGTCATTACTCCTAACTTGAAGGTAGCACCAGATGTTGGACCTGCTCTCTCTCTCTCTCTCTCTCTCTCTCTCTTCCGTCAATTAATACTTGGGGTTTGAGTGACCCAGCAGGTGATGCTTACAATTTCAAAGTGCTGCTGCATTTTCTTAGATCATATTGTTTTCTTTCACCCTCGTAGATTTTTAGCTCATTTCATAGATACTTTGGTGCTCGTTGATGGTGGAAAACTTTGGAGGGGTTTGAATCATGTTTCTTTAAACATTTGGCATTCGTCCATCCTGATTCCCTCTGATATATACACGGAACTTTTCTTAAATCTGAATTATCTCAAGCATGATGAGTTTTGTGCTTCGTAAAAGGACCGGACCGAAAACACACCTCCACTATTTGCTATCCATTTTATTTGGTCCTCCGCCCTATTCGTGGTCGGCACCCATCCAAAGTCCTAAGGAGCTCCATGACTTCTTCAAGCTCCCTATATTGAAAGCCTTGCCTAAATCCATGGCCCCACACTATACCTCCCTGACATGGTGAAATACTCTGCTATTGTGGCATCTTCATTTTTTGCAATTCTTAATAAATTTGAAAATCTATCCCTCAATACCTTACCATCGCACCATATATCGATCCTGCTAGAACCTAATCTTATCCCCAGACCCCACCACAATTCTATATTAGCTATAAAAATTTTCCCACCCTGGCCTAATACCTTTCCAAATCGCCATCCCAATAAAGAAAGTTCCTCTCTTCCAACATCCACCCTCCCCACACACTCCCAAACTTCTTCTCAATTGCCTTTCTCCAACGCAACTCCCTCTCTCAAGAAATCTCCACAACCACTTCCCTAGCAAAGCCTGATTAAACACCCTTAGTCTTTTTATTGTTTTTTTTTTTTTTTTCTTTTTTACTACCAACCAATTTGATCAAGTATTAGAATTTGAGCTTGTCTGTTCGTTGACACACACACACATTTCTTTTTTACAAGTAATGTTTCATTAAAAACAAGCACACGAGGAAGGTAAACTCCTTACAAAAAAGGCTTAACCTCCCCCCTCCCCCCGGGCCCAAAAAAAAAAAAATTTACAAATGAATATTCAATTATCCAAAAGTATAAGGATCTTAAAAAAGCTATCTTTTAATCTACAATGGGACATTGCATCCCTTGCAAAAATTCTACTATTTCTTTCGGGTCATATATACCCAAAAAAATAGTGGAGCCATATTCCACACTTTCCTAGCCGTACCCCTAATTCAAGCCCCTTGCCAATCTTTTAAGAAGTCAATCACCAACCAAGGCATCGTCCAAGAGCAACCAGAAAGTGATCAAAGAAGACACCAAAGATGTCACGACCCGAGACCCCACCCTATGCGGATCTCGTGTCGCGACGCCGGGTCCGATGCTGCTTGTCGAACCAAGGGTCTCAACTTGCTACACAATCAGTGCTACTAACATGCAACCACTAAATGCGGAAAAGAATAATAAAAGTTGCATGTGACATTTATAATGTTTACAAAAATGCGGAATATAAAATTTCTTAATACAACTGTTCATCTCCAAGACGTGGATAACATGAGAGAGCTACAAGACTATCTATACTAAGTATTACACTTACAACTTCAAAGAAATGTCCACTGCTATCTAGCTGACTGCTACTGCTACAGCTACTGCTCTTCTACAGCTTCCTTTCCTGAAAGGGTTGGTAAGTTTGGGGTGAGCTAATGAAAGCTCAATAAGTAATTCTCCTTTGCTCTGTCATGTGTACAAGAATATAGAATGCATTATCCATAAAGAACTGGGATAAATGCTGATGTGCTAGCCAGTCAATGAATATAGAACTCAATATCAAATGATAGAAACTCAAATGATAAGCTATGAAATCTGTCTGGTAATACACTTCTATGCACTCAAAAAAAGCTGTGAAAGCTCATGATCATTCATAATAATATAATATGATCAAGCTATGATAATAAATAAATGATAGTGCTATCAAAACTAGTTGATGCACTAGGCTGGGGCCCAGCTACCCCCTGAGCTCATATTCAGTTCCAGTTGGCTGTATAAATATTTAGTTCCCATTCAGGCTGTATGAATATTTAGTTCCGGTCGGCTGTATGAATACTGCTCTGGACCCGAAGGTCGTAATTAGCATCAGATGGAGATGTGACTGAGCACAAATCCGGCACTAATACTATATTAGGATCATGCTACCTCCACGAAGAGTATAAATGTGGAACATAACTGTTCTTAGGAAATCTGACGTAACGGTAGTTATCCAAACTATGGTTACTAGACTACTTCGAATAAAACTATCTGACCCTCACGGCCCTAAGTACAAGTGTACAATAGGAATCCATGCACAAGTGTACAACTATGATCGAGATATAAATAGGAATCAATAATGCTTTCACATGATAGGGCAATATCAATGTGGCTCAATAAACACTGGTATGTATGGAATACAATAAGTGATATAGGAAAAACTGTTGACATGGCTTGGAATGTAACATAAACAGAGATTAGAGATTACTTACTTATTTTTGTTTCTGTCTAGAAGGTCAAAACCACCTTTTTCTTGTCTCTTGGTATTCCTATGATTCAAGAAACTCATTTCAGTCTATATATATTTAACTCATGCTATTCATCAAATTTTATGTCTTTATATCTTAAGTTTCTCTAACACTAATTTAGACTTTACTATTGAGTCCGGAACGCCGAAGAAAGTCGGTTTAAGCTTTCGCGAAATTCAATTTGGACTTCGATGTTAAAAAGGGTAAAATGGTCATTTTGCACTTTTACGGGTCTTTTATTTTTCGGGGCCTCGTCTTGCTAAATGGACCTCACCATTGGTCTTAGAATGTCCGAGATAATTAAGATACACTATTCATATGTTTAATTTGGACATTGTTACTTAAAATGGTAAATTGGTCATCTGAATGGGTGAGTCAGGTCGGACGCGACCCGATTTGGCCCAAATAAAATCACAAAACTCAGCCTCCTTCCTGGATTATTTTTTTCTTCTTGATTCCAAATTAATCTAAAACAGTTTCTACGCTAAACAAAATCCCACAATCAATCAATCTAATTATTCATGCTTTTAAAATCCAAGATCAAAATTTAGTATCTTACCCTGTTGTACCTCTGTACAACTCCTATTCCACTCGCGGCAATACCAATTTTCCTGTTGATGGAATAACACCCAACTGAACCAATCCAGTCCAATCCAGTACTACCGCAGCCCTGTAATAGCAACCCAAATCTGCTCTAAATGAAACAGTTCCCACTTCTTGTAGTTTTCAAACCCATAGCCCCAAATCTCTCTTCTTGGACAGCAGTTTTACTGCTACTGCACTCCCTAAATTTTCCAAGGTCTACTGCACTTCCACTGCCCCATTTTTCTTCCAATTTTCCTTGTTTGCTTCAACGTCAAAATCAAACACACACACATCAACCCAATCTCTCTCGGTCAGCCGCTACACAATCATACCGCAACACCACACGATGTACACACTACACATACTCTACGCAGTGCAGCGCTACTGCTGTTTTGCCGCAACCACCACGCAGCGACACACGCTGCTACTGCGCAACTACACCGGACAACACCACCAGCTGTACACCGCCATTGTAGCTGCCGCCCTTATCTCCGCTTCTGCTGCTATTCCATTGCTGCTGCCACTGAATCGCAGCAGCAGCTGCTGCTACTCTCATCTTCCTCTCCCCCTCTCAATTTTTCCCACAATTCCACTCTCCGATTTATCACAGGAACTCCATAGCTCTCCGGTTTGCCGCTGCTGCTACGGCCATTTCTCTGAATCACCGCCACACCGCCCTTCACCGTTTCTGCCGCAACATGATCACACACATACATATATAATTTCCTCCTTCTTCTGTACGCTACTCAACACACTTATATCATTATATATATATATCAGCTTCTCCTGTACGCTAACCGCACTGCCACACACGGATGTACTCCTTACAACTTTAATTCCTTCCTTTCTTTTCTTTTCTTTTGTTTTTCTCTTTTCTTGTTTTGCTTTCTACCTTTCCTTTTCTTACTTTATTGATTCAATTGAGATATCATATGTACATATATATATATATATATTATATTATAACTTAAGTTACAGCCACACATATTTATATACACATTACACATGAACACACGCCATACAACAGTACACGGCTCCCCTTTTTCTTGTATTCTTTTTTTTTTTCTATTTCTTTTCTTTCTTTCTTTTCATCTTTCATGCTTTTATATATATATATATATATATATACAATAAATTGTATTACATATATATATATTTATACCAATTCATATATTTAGAAAATATACATACATAACTGTATATATATTCATGCTTGCATTTATATTTATTTATTTATATATGTATATATATTATCTCATATATATATATATATTCTCACATTTATTAAAATACATTATGAACGTATATCAAGGTGTATATTGGCCTATGTACATGATTTTCCGTACCGCTCGGGATTTATCGTACGATATTACTGGATAGTCGGGATTTCTTGAAATCACTTCTCATATATTTTAAATATCGAATTTACTTCATTTATAACTCTCGTTATCTGTCTCGAACTACGTGCCAATTATTGTATATTATTTATTACGATGCTTCGGGCATATGTCGGGTATTATTTTTATTGGCTCAGTCTATTCGTACTTGACTTTTCTTAATCTCGTAATTCCTTGAGATTACAACTTTGGCTAATTGTCTTGGTAATCATACCCGTCACCGTATATTGCTCATTAAAATAATTCAATATATCTCGGGGTTTACTATTCTCGGTTTGAAGCGGTCTCGGTTTACTCTTGATATTATAATCATAGCTTAGTTAAAGCTCGGTATTATTATTTGACCCCTTTAGATAAAATGAAATTATTAAATTTATCCAGAACTTATGTTCGGTTACAACTGGTGTTACGCTACCCGACTCGACCTACCTCGGTTTACGTGTACTCAATCGGGTCTATCTCGGTATATGTGTCATATCCCGTGTCGGGATATTACAAAAGACCTCTCACAACCGAGTAATGAATCAACGATTTGATTAGTGATTTCTTCCTTCGTTTACCACATGTAGTATTTATTAGTCAATCTAAAGTCTCTTCTTTGCAAGTTGTATAATGTTAATATATCCCCTCCACGCCACTGTCCAAGAAAAGAAAGCCCCCTTTGTAGGGGTTTTGGTGCACTAGATAGATAGCCTTCGAAGGGAATTACATAGAACCTCTACAATCAAGTTCCATGTAAATTTCAGGAATTCAACTCCTTTGGGTGAGCAAATCTCTTCCACTAAGGAAAAAAGGAAAATAATGTCTTGAACCAAACACAAATAATGCGGAGGGATACCACTTGGATATTACTCAAGATCCCAAAGTGTGAATATCACCTAGAAGGGGGGTTGAATCGGTAGGTCTTAAAATAAAATTTTCTCTTATGTTCATTTCAATTCTTGTCTATAACAAAAGATGCCACAACAACAAAATCACTCGACGTGATTAATCTAATATTTATGCCCGTCCACTAATGAAATAGCCTAGAATCATTCAAATACACCAACCTATCAACATTCACCAAATTCATTAATCTAACTTAATTTGATATGCAATTTATCAACTCAAAGCAAAATTCAACTAAGTGATCAATTTACAATTCAATTTAATTTACTCTATCAATTGCTCAATTAAGTTTTCAATTAATCAAATTAAAGATCAATTATGAATTTCATGAAAACTCAATTTCAATATTCTAGCGAAAGCATTCAATTAAAGAAATTAGTAAACTGAAAGAAATGAAGTGATTGAGAGATTTACAAACCAATTGATGACGGAGAAACCACCAAGAACAACAATTCTTAGAGTAAAACTCCAGAACCGGGCCAATGCTCAAGGAAGACTTCCACTATAATGGGAAGTGAATTATAACGTATCTATGAACAAACTTAGTACCTCAAGCTCTGTTCTCCCCGATCATGTCTTTAATTTCCTCTTGAATCCACAAGCATCTCATAGTCAGAACCTTCATAGAACCGGAATCCTCGATGGTATCAAAATCCTCCTATCAAGCTACTCCACAGTTGCAAATCCTTACAACCTCGGTGTCCACTGATCACTCAATGCCAAATCCTCAAGCTTGAACTCTATCCTTCGTTAATGGTGAAATTGACAAGAACAAGAGGCTCTCAGATCTGATTTGGATATCGTGAATGATCTAAATCGATCAATGAACAAGAATAGAGAAATGCATGAATGAAATTTTTGATTGATCTCTCATAAAATCTTTTTGATCTCTCAACAATTTAGCTCTCACAATTGAAAACTTTAACACTTTATTTTTCACTACTTTCAACTGAATTTTCATGTATTTTCGCAATAATCTTGTTCAATCCCAAATGAGCTTGAAAACAGATTATAGGTTTGTTCGAACGAACCATCATTCATTCGAACGAGCACTAGTTCGTTCGAACGAACAAGGAACGAATATCAATCGAGCACAACTTTGAGGTTACAACTTTTTGTTTGATACTCGAACGAATCCAAAACTTCGAACGAATGAAAATGAACTTTCTGTTATTTGAAAACATTTTAAGGCATAGTTTTAATTTAGTGGGCCAATTTAGCCACTACTAAAGACTTGTCACATCCTAAACCCAACCTTATGCGGATTTGGAACAATGACAAGCCAGTTAGGTACTTCGTCAATACACTAACTCCTTTTTAGCATATTGATGACGTGTCTAACCAAAGGTCTCTTATTTGGTACATAAATCCATGCATTCATAATTATACATAGTAGCGAAAATAAAACATGGTAGAGCATAACTAAATTCTAGTTTGTTACATCACATCAATTTTTAAATATTAGAACCTATAAAAAAATTTCTCGACATCCTTAATACAAAACATACTATGTAAGTCAAAAACAAAGAGCTTTTACAAAATGGTTGTAATTTTAGGTTCGTCTTCTACTCTAAATTATCCAGGCTAACACTTGAAAAATACATGATGAAACCTTGTGAGCTTAATAAAAAGCTTGTGGGTAACACTAATTCCTTGCCATAGGTTTCTGTAAACCTCTTTCATAAACTTTTGTAAACTTTCATGAATAGTAATTAAAAGAGTTGTATTAAAAGTTACTCGCATTCTTTAAACATAACATAAAATTGAAAGTTGCGAGATCATTTTATGAAATCATGCAAGAATTTATGCTAGAAAGTTTTGCAATATAAAGTATCATATAATAAATCTGAATACTGCAAAAGTAGTAATCAAACAATACATGCCACTTCTATAAGCTTTGTCTCATATGATCATAAGTTGTCACCTTGACAACCATACTGTAATTTAGAGCTCATGGCTTACATATCCTACTATAAAGACTTATCTGAAAGTCTACCGACTCTTTACCTCCGGCAGGGTTACTTACTTTACTTTAAGATTCAGGGTTACTCACTTTAACCTTTAGCTTAGCTATTCATCCCTCAATTAACTACCTCTTGAGTTCTTGGGTCCTATAGGAGTGATTAATACTCATTAAACACTAATTTATAGGTGCATTTCTTAAGAATCTATACTTTATGAGCTTTATTTGATTAAACAGATTCCACCATTAAGTCTAGAATAGTCATAAAAGTTTAAGTATGAAGTTTCATAATTTTTAGTGTTTGTTTGACCGTTAACTAAAGTTACAAAGTTGCACTAAATGTGTCTATCGATCTTCGTTTATATAGTTAAAATATTCGTTTGCTAAAACGGACCTCACCATTAAATCCATAGCACTGAAAAACCTTAGGTTAGGCTTTTTCAGATTTTAATTTGGTTATTTGTAACATTAATTATGCTAGATACTTTTTTTAAAGGATGTAGATGTCATTTTTGTATTTGTTTAGGGGGTAAAATGATCATCTTGAGACTTTTAGGGGCACTTTTGTAATTTATGAAAAGTTTAAGGGCTTTGTGCAATTTTTATAGTTTTCTATTTTAATTTAATAATTTTCTAATTTATGAGGCCATTTTTAAATTAATTTTTCATATTATTGGGCTCTAATATAATTAAGTAAAATTCTTGGGGCCAATCTATAATTTTAGAAAATTATTTATCATTTTCTTATTTTATATGGATATTTTTGAATTTTATTGGTTTCTGATTTGGGCCCTTTCATAATTTCTATAAAATTCTAAGGTTAGAAATTAAATTTCAAATAATTTCTAATTAGACTGTCCGGTTCAATTGGGCCATATGTGGACCAGCTTGATGTTGTCAAGAACCAACCAGTTCGTCCTGGTCCAATACATTAGCATGACGTTGGCATGGCGTCACTAAAACGACGATGTCTTACTTAGTTTTGTTTTAACCTATGCGTCAAAATGATGTCGTTCCAATTAGGGTTGGATCCGTTTCATACGTTGTCGGGACCCGAACCGATCACCGACCTGAGAACTGACTTGAGTCAATGTTCATCGTCTTCCATGGATTAAGGTTTATTGTAGTTGTGGGGTAAACATTTTCAGGGCTTAATTCTTGTTGTTTCCTTGACTGTTTTGATCCCTCTTTCATTCTAATTGATGCCTAGGTTTAACTTAAACTTTCCCATTGGTTTGAAGGTTTGAAACTCATTGTGAAGCTCAAAACTAAGCTCGATAATTTCACTCTAACTTCAGTGTTTCAGTCTCGATTCTCAACCAAATTATGGTTTGTTTGTTGTGTTGTGATCCTTACATCATGGGACTTCATTTCATACCTTCGAAATTAAGCTTAGTGCTCGATTTCTTCGTGTTCCAAAATCGATTGGTTTCGGTTTCTAGTCAATTCTAGCTAGTCTTTGGACCTTTTCACCTGATTTTTCCCATTTCATGAATCATTTCCTACTTAGATCAAGTTACGATCATTAGAAATTGGTTTGGTTTGAGTCGGTTCTGGCCAAACCTTGAAGGACTGTTAGTGGCAGTTCCTTCTAGGTTCTGCTATTTCAGGATCTAAAATTTCATGAAAACTGATCTAGCATTCATAAAACTTACACAGAAGCTGAAATAAATAGAGAAGGTTCGATTCTAACCTTATTTTGAGGTCAGCCTAATTTTCCTTGAATTTTTCTTTTCCTTTTTCTTTCTCTGTCTAGGCTGCACCAAGCTCCCTTGCTGCACGAAATCCTCTCTCTCTTCTCAGTTTGTATGTGTGTGGGACTTGAATTGTTTGAAGCTTATATATTACGTGAGAATTCCTTCAACATGAAGGAACTTCATGGTCAATAAGGGTGGCTACTACAGGTCTACTATAGTTGTGACACTGCTATGTTGGGCTGCCTACATGCTCCTCTTGCAGCAAGGCTGCAACACATGCTCTCTTTTCCCCAATTTTTTTTTTTCCTTCCATGCACACACACACACATATATATACTGTAAAGACCAGGAAAATTTTTTTTTTTAGAACAAATAAATTTTCCTGTTCTTTGATTTAATTAGTTATTTTTCTTTTATTATTATTATTATTATTATTATTAATGTTGATGTATGAATGTAATGTGTGTATTGTATGCATATAACTATGTGTATGGTGTATGTGCATGTATATATAATACATACATAATTAAAAATCTGATTTTGGAAGATATATATATTTATGTATATATATATATATATACATATAACAGTGCACAGTGCACAGTGCACTGTGTGTGTGTACTCGGTAGTGTGTGTGAGTGAGTTTGAGTGTATCACACTTAAACAAGTATGGGGGCATGGAGTGTGTAAGGGGGGTGGTTGGAGATGTGTGGTGAAGTCTGTGTATATGTGTGTGGTGGGGGTGAGAGGGACAGACTTGTCGTGAGGGTTGGAAGAAGAGCGAGAGAGAGATATAGAGAGAGAAAGTGAAAGAGAATAGAGAGAGAGTGGTGTGTATGCTCTGATTTCTGAAAGAGAAGCAGAAAGAGGGAAGCTAAGGAGGCCAAAGGGGAGGACAGAGGCAAAGCAAGAGGAGAGAAGCACCATCACAGGGGGTAGAAGCCATAATCGTAAGCTTTCTCTCTCTAGAAAAATTTCTCAAATATCCAACTTGTTTTGTAGCATTTTGTCTAGATTTAATCCTTGGGTTTTGTTGCATGTGAATAGTGAGAAATAACGCAACAAGAATCACTTAAAATAGTTGAGAGACCAAGTAGAAATTAGCAGTTGCAGGTTCGGGCAATAATCGGCTGTCCACGTGTTTTGTGTGTTAGAACCAAAGTGAACAATGAGGAATTAATCCCCTTTGGTGCAGAAAGATAATGGAAAAGGATTAGGATCAAGGTAGTGAGAGAACAAGCTCGAAAATGGAAAATCTCAGATGGCCGGAGCCACTGATTTTCCCATTTTCGTGAAAATCCAAAGGGCCAAATCAAAAACTAACTTTAGAAAAGGAATCTAGGGGGAAAATGGAAGAAAATGACATTTTGAAAACTAGGAAAATCCGTCGGAAAACAGTTGCTGGTGCCGGAGAAGGCGCCGGAACCCTACTGGAGCTTCGCCAGAAAATCGGGGAAGAAGGAACTGTTCCGGGTCGGGTCTCGGGTCCGGTTCAGGTTCGGGTCGGGTCAAGACCGACCCGCCCCTGCCACGTGTCACTCCCATGTTTTAAATTAAAAGTTGAAATAGGCTGTTTGGCTACAGGGTTATGAAATTGAAATTGGGATTAAATTGGAAAACAGGGATATCCTATCCCTGTTTTGGATTAGCCACTGTTTGGCTATCCAAATTGAGAATAAGGGTTTTCAAAATTACGAAATTGCCCCTGAACTTTCTGAAAATTACAATTCTACCCTGTACTTTTAAAAATTCTGATTTGACCCCTCAGATTTCAGAAATTACGCTTTAACCCACCAGAATTAAATATTAATAAATAATAATTAAATTAATTAATTAATTAATTAAATTAAATTAATTATTTTAAATACTCTAAAATAACCCGGAGTCCAAATGGGACAAGTCATTAGTGTATTTTGACTATCTCGGCCATTCTGAGGCCAATGGTGAGGTCCGTTTTATGAGATGGGGTCCCAAAAAATAAAAGACCCGTAGTAACCTTTAAAATTATCAAAATGCCCCTAAATTGAAACACAAACAAACGAACTCCAAATTTAGTAAACAAATAGTGAAACTTTATTATCTCGAGTATTCCGGACTCAACCGTGGAGTCCGATTTGTGAAAAGAGGTCTCGAAATGTAAGGACCCGTGAAGAGTGCAAAATGACTATTTTACCCTTTTGAGCTTAGATGTCTGAATTGAATTCCACGAGAACCTAAACTTATTTTCTTCGACGTTCCGGACTCAATAGTAGGGTTTAATTTAGCAAAATAGAAACTTATAAAATAAAGACCTAAAATTTGTTGAATAGCATCATTTAGGAAACAAATGAACTGAGTCACATGTTATGATTTTAGGGACACGAAAGGGCAAGTAGAAGGTGATCTGACCTTCGGTATTCTCACAGTGATCCTACTATACTACGAGTACACCTTCCTGAGTTGAGGTCGATTATCAGGTACGATATATTGTGCTAAGTAAGAAATAGAATTGAGATTAGGAATACTTGTTCTGCTGCCTTGGTTATTTACATGTTTGCTTGAGTGTTCACATGCTTACGTGCTTCATGCTATCTTGCTAAAGTGGGGTGATGATGTAGATGATGATTATGTGTATATCGCATGTGTTAGTGTAGTGTGTGAATTATACTCTTTGAGAACTGTTGACACTATGAAATATGTACTTGAAAGTATGCTTTATGTATGAATGAGATGCATCATTGAGATTACATTATGACATGATGAAATCAGAGCATATTGGCATAGTGTGATTTCTTGGACATGGTGTGAGTTAAGAACTTGGTGCTTTGCATTATGAGGGTGCAGATCCTGTGGTGAAAAACCCAAAATCGGCCATTAGGTACTTGCGGGCCTGACGGATTCCGGATCGTGAAGCGAGACATACGTGGCGGTACTCATGCCAACGGGGAAGGACCGTATCATGAGACATGGGTGGGCATAGAGTTGCATGGGTGTGTCACGCATACTGCTCATATACTGTATACTGTTCATATACTGCTATCATGATATTGAATGCCATATAGAAATGACTGTACACTTGCACATGCCACGCCCTCAGTTTTGTTTCTTGCATTAGCATTATATTGTACCAGCATGTTGAGCTGACCCCTTTAGTAGGGCAAACATTTCAGATGATGTTCCTGCTGTACGAGATGGGGAGATGATTTGATTGGGGATTATGTTGGGGCTCGAGGGGCACTTTTGATATTGTATAAGGGCATAAGCCCGAGACTGTTTCTTATTTTGTATGTTGTAAACAAATGGACCAGACTCTATGTAATGTATCAGAACAGTATGTAGAACGTATGTAATTGTCCTTAATTGTCTTTATTTCTTTATTATTTTTATTTTCTTTTGTCTCGTTACTCGCGCCTCGGGTTCGCTGGAATTCGAGGCGTGACATATACATACACATAATAATACACACTTGGTGTGTGTTTCAACTCCTCTCCATCATGTGCAAGGCACATGACCATTAAAAATATTTTTTAATTATTTTTATTTATTTTTCCTCTATTTTTTAATATTTTTCAATTTACATATATACACATATATACATACTTTAGTGTGTGTACTTTAGATTCTTCATTATGTATATATAGCATAATGTCTAAAATAGAGAAAAAAAAAACTTCAAATATCTTTTGTTCAATCTCAATCTCAATCTAGAAACCCACACAAATAGATAAAAAAAAAAAAACTTCAAATATCTTCACGTGTAGTATTTGTGAATTCGAATCCTTTCAAATTTTGAGTATTGCTTAGGTTCTCTCCGCTTTGCATACGTTTTTTCATTTCTTTACACTTTTTGAGGATTAATAAGCATGTGTTAGAGTTGAATGAATTTGATTCGATTAAAATCATTCAATGAAGCTTCTTCTTTGATTCTGCAACCAATGAGAACGTTGTTCATAAGATTCAACTATATTTTTTTCTTTTGTAAAAATGAAATACGAAATTCTAATTTCTCTCCTATTTACTAGGGTGAGAAAGAATGAAATTATTACTATATTTATTCATTTTTCTACTTCTTCTTCTGAGTACAAGATAACCCCAAAGAGTTGTGGGTTTCTTTCTACCAATTGGGTCTGGGGCTCATGTCTTTGAATACTCCAAAACTTGGGTCTAGATTAACTAGTTTTAGGTCTGAGGCCTGGTCGGGATCTTCAGTTGTTTATAGCATAGGCCTGGCCTTGCCCACCCCGTGAGCTCCCCTAAGAAAACCAGTTCTGGGACCCATTATAGTTCAAAAAAACACGTCATAAACGGGCTTGACCCAATTTCTTTGATCCGAATAACTTTTAGTTTTTTTTTTTGGGCGAACGTTTTAATTCTTAGTTACTAAATATTAAATTTTACTATATACAGACAAATGTATGTACATCTTTTTTTGGAATCTTTATATAAATCATATTTTACCAAAATTGTTGTAAAAATGTTGGCATAAAATCTACAACATTCAAATTTCAAATGTTTTTGTGTTGGATTTCCCTAATGGGTTGTTTCATTGTTTCACTCACAGTAACAAAAGTCCCCATTTTTTAATTCTTTTTTTATTAAGTGAACGAACCCCAAATCGACCTCAAATATTTTAAGAAATGGGAAAATATATTTGAAAATCGCGAATGTTATGAATAATTCTCATTCTTTTCCCTAAATTTCATAAAGTATTATGAATATTATATCATGGAAAATTTTTCATGTTTTATAAATTGTTAATCTAAAAGTGAATATTATATTACACTTTTTAAGCGACTTAAGGTTTTTAGGAAAATCCTATTCCTCCCAAAGCTCAATGACCAATGCTTTTCACACACACACACAAAAAAAAAAAAAAAAAAGGCATACTCTCCAAAGAGTTCTTAAGTTTGGTTCCAATCTTTGGTCCTAATCTGCAGTGATGAGGACTTGTTGGCGACATGTCACAATATCAATGTGTCAGCATAAAGATAAGATATTTTTGTGCAGACCGGATTTATTAACCAAACTAATCACAACTTGCAAATTAGCGATAGGCCATCATTGGGGATGCTATTTTTCATTAGTAATGGAGGGTCTATGTTATTTTTCATGTGTCCTCCATCACACATTATCAATAGCTTAGGTTATATACAGGGAAAACACATAGACTTCATTATAAGTCAATATGTTTAAGCTACTAATTCAAAAAATTAGGAACCCTAATTTGTGTTAAGGAGGGCACTCCTTGTACAAAGACAGTATTTTCCCTTTCAAAATCTGTCATGTTCCATACAAATCAAGGACAAACTTGACTCCTCAACACCCTTAATACATAGGGTACCCTACATACAAAGAGTTGTCCAGATCAATGGCACAAGCATTAATGGATTGAGTCCCATGAGCTGGCTTGTGGGATCCAAGAAAGAAAAAATATTGAGTTGGCAAATGTTTTGCTATAAATGCTGTTTGGCTTATCTTCTTAGCAAATGACAATCAAAACACATCCCTTGTGTGGCTTTCTTTTCTTTCAATCATGTCAGGGGCAATTGTGTGGGCACAAATCAGAATCCAATATAGAGAAATTGCCCTTCAATGTAGTAAGGTTTGTAATGGGTCCAAATTCAACTATTCAATAATGACCAGTGATAAGGAAATTCCCTTGCTTTTTATTGAGTGCAGCACTGAAACCAAAATTGCTTCTAATATCAAACTCAATCGCCAGATTTTGCATGGACCTGATATCATGCATCTTTACCAAAAATAAGGCCTGTTTAGATACATTTTCTCATTTTTTTAAAAATATATAATTTTTTTTTTCAAAATACGTCTATTTCAAATTCTTTTCATTTTTCTAATGAATCCAAATTTTTGCAAACATAAAATTTATTTTAATTGTTTCCTAAAAATAGATTTGTTTTTTATTTCTTATTTTTCATTTTTCATACGTGTCTGACTCAATGATTTTTCTCTTTTTTCTAATTTCGAAAATAGAAAATAGTTTTTAAAATATAATTGAACGGACCGTAACCGAAAAATAATTTTACTCCAAAAAAGTAACGATTAGATCTCAACCTTGGATAGTGATTCAGATATAATTTTTTAAAAAATTTTGTAATTAATGTTTTAAAAATTGTGAAAATGTATTTGAATATGATAATTTAAATTATAAAAAATTATAAAAAATAAAACTAATTACAAATTAAACGCGTATCCCGCGTTTTGAAATTAAAAATTTGTGTTTGAAAACCTAAACAAACATACTCTAATATTTTATATCCCATCACATTTTTTTTTGATGAATCGGTAAGAATTCTTGTGGCAACTTACGCATACTCGTGACATTTTTTGATGAATCGGTAAGGGATCCCGAGCCAACTTCTTCAATTGCATTATTTGTAATATATTTCCACATTCCCATGTACGTAATCAAAGTGGGTCATACTAAAGCATGGTGTTGTTAATTTGAGAATATTCATTTGAAATAATATGTATCGATTTGTGTAATAAGTGATGTTAAATATTATATAAATAGAGAATTTAATATTCGAGATGATTTAATAGAGAATTAAGTAAGCAACATCATGAAATTGGATTGATGGGGGTATGAGTGAAAGGTGGAATTTTGTTGTGGGCATAGCAATATGTAGGGGTAACCCAAAGGGCATAACAATGATCTCACACACTAGGGAAAATGATTTACATTGTCCCCTCCTTTTTCCACCCACTTTCTAAGCTATGGCTACAACCACAAGCAAAAGGAATGTGCTTTCCACAAAGTTACTCTACTTTTTTTTCTCTTTCAATTTCTACTTTGATTTTAGTGGCTCAATGAAAAATGAGAAATTCTTTATGGGCCATTTAAAGATTATGATGTCTGCCACCAAATTAGACACGTGTCTCGTTATCATTGCATTTAGTTTTGGGATATGACTTGACGTTTAGGGCCCACAATCACGCGTTACCATAACACCTAATAACAGCTCTAACAATTGAGTCGTCGAACTCATATATTAAGAGGGATATTTCACAATAATATTCCAATAGTTAATTTTTAAAATTTCATAATTTGACAAAATCAAATATTTTATTCAATATGACTGGTATTTTAATAAACAGTCAATTTAAATAATTCAGAATGCTCAAACATTTGATCTAAATTTTATAAAACTTCTACTTACTTCAAAACTAGGATAAAAATATAATTCAAAACTTTTGTTAGATAAAATTTTAAGTGTTCAAAACTTGTATTTTATTAACATAATTTTAATTCGTGACAACAATTGAGAGTTATTCCTCACATCGACTTGTATAAAAAAAATACAATTCAATGATCATTTAATTTTTAATATTATTTTATCAATTTTTAAAAAAAAAAACAAAAGAAAATGGGGTTTGATTCAACCTTTTTAAAATTTATTTTTGAAAAAAAAATGAAAAAAAACCCTATTCTAGACAACAATTAAGAGTAAAGAAAATTATTTTTTATCAAAAATAAAAACACTAGTGAAAACTAGGTTTGATTCGAGATTTTCGAAAATATTTTTGAGAAAAGAAAAACTCTCTTTTAGAAAATAATTAAAAGTAAATTTTATTAAAAATGAAAACTACATCTAAACAAATGTGTTTTTGAACATACAAAAAAAATGAAAATAATAAAAATAAAAACATGACCTAACAAACTAATATTATTATACCAACATTGATCTCAACTCATTATTATTCACATTTATTTAAGAGAGAAAATCGTTATAAAAATTCATTGGATATAGATAATTTTGGAATAAATAATCCAACCCGTTAGTTTTGCCTTCTAGATCTCAAACATATATTTTCATTATAAGTTAATCTACATACTACATGATATTACACTTTCTGATCAGTAGGGTTTCCGTTCTTCGTTGTCTGCCAAGAACTTAGAAAGAAAAATCCGAGGGCCACCGGGTTAGCTCCAGTGGTAGCCGCTCCGATTAGAAAGTTAATAAAAATAAAAGAGAGATTGAACTTGAAAGAGAATAGTCGACTGTAATTGAAAAGTGTACCTTAGGTTGTATTTATAGGCTGCGGATCTCCTAAGTTGATTAAGATTTTGAGTCGTAAAGATCAGGATTTGATGATATCTGAAAATGGCAGTTGCCATATTGGACTCTGATCTCTGCAAAAGTAGGGATCGAAAGATATCCGAGAATGGCAGTCTTCATGTCGCATTCTGTTTCCTTGTTCTTAGGTCAGTAGGGTAAGCAAGGCGATCATCAGCTCGGTACCTCTTTGGACACATACCTCGAGCTCGTTGTTCAAGAGGGAAGGTTAGTGCCCTTCCAATGAAGTAACGTCTATCAGATCTGAATAACTTTGTGTCACTTCCTGACTTGTACATAAAAGATCTCAAACACGTGTCAAGTTTGAGTTGGGCTATCATTTTATGGTATATCAACGACTCTCCCCCTGAGCCTTAGTTCTGTGGGACCCATACAGAACTAAGGTTAGGGTTTCTGAAAGGTCACGTGTATTCTAAGACAACAATTGTTAATGGAGCAGTTACGATGCAATCATTACTTGAGCCGCCGATTCAGTAATCGAGGTCATTATTCTCCAACCATCGTTTGGGATTTTGGGCTTTAGAGTTTTATAAATAGTCATAATCCTCATTTTGGATTTCTTTAAAAAGCCTACACTATTTTGAAGCTTTTTGAGAGGGAGAGTTCAGTACGATTTTTGGTGTACCAGAGAGCTTTCTCCATCATCCAACCTCTGTTCTCCGGTCGGTGAGCGGTAACATTCATTTCCTTCTTTACTACTCTTTTTGTTATTCTTCTTCATTCTCTTCCTTTGTATATTTTCATTTCCTTCTATCTGTTTTCTCCGTGATGTTGTCCTCCAACACACATTCCAGTAGTGTGGGAAACAAGGAACTCGTAGAAGTGGGTAGTGATAGGGAACTTCTGTTTGAGGAAATGAATGATTCCTTAAATAATGAGTGAGGGAGTCGAGATTGCTCTTCAACGGTTCTGGCCACCTCAAGTCCTCACGTGTCTGCACCTGCTGGACTATGTGAGTGAGGGAGGCATTCAGAGGTGTGAATGTTCCGTACCTTCCAGAGTTGGGGTTACTCTGAGTTCTGGGTGTCATCCTCTTGTTAGGACTTCTAACCCTTTTCCTGGTTGCACTAGAGCCCCTCTTTTGGGTGTGGTCGTCCTTCTGGGCCTACTCTTTGGCCTTTCGGAAGGACATCTTCATATCCTTTAAGTATGTACTTTCACTCCCGCTCCATAAGCACATCCATGTCAACGGAAGGATTCTTCATTAAAGAGTCCTGAAAACGTCCAAGGCCCAAGTCGGAGGTGAGGGCTTCCACAAGGAAGTTTGGATTGTAGTCTGTGAGATCGGTATTGAATCGAGTGATGTACTCCCAAAGTGACCCCCTCTTAGCCTACTTTATAGTGAGCAGAAACTTTGGACCTTTTCTAAACCTTCTGCTGGTTAGAATCGATCAAGGAACCTCCTACTGAGCTCATAGAAGTTGATGATCGACTCTTGAGAAAGGCTGTGGAACTACTTCAGAACGGTACCCTTAAGACTTGTTACGAAGGTATGACACATGAAGGCATCGGTAGCCCCATGTAGAGCCATCATATGCTGATAGTAAGAGAGATGGTCCCCGGGGTCCTTAGACCCATCATATAGGGTGAACTTCGGGACAATAAATTTCTTAGGCCGCTCCTCTTTCATTATATCAGGAGTGAATGGAGTGGCGAACCCTTCGAGCAGCTTTGCTAGTTCATCTTGCTCTAAAGGGACGTGGTTCCTTCTGGTGAAGATGGTTTGCTCCACAAAGTACCCTATTTCCTCCACCCTTTAAGGAACTCTGGGCAGAACTAGTTGTTGTTAGCCTTGTCCTGCAGTTTTAGTCCCAATATGTAGAGGATGATTTTGCCCAGTAGCGGTAAGGGGACGTTGCCCTCCTTGGACTAGAGAGACTAGTACAGGTGGAGGTTGAAACTCAGGCGGTGCTGGATTGGCCCCCGAAGTTTCCAGAGTTGGAATCCTTGTCCTGTTTTGGTAATAGACAACAGGATAAAAAGCAAGCATCCTTCTCCCTGTTGTTGTTAATGGCTAGGGGTCACTCCCTATGTGAGTGGTACCATGAGGGTGCACCGATTGCACGTTGGGGGTCTCTGCATTGAGAGGTCCTCTGCCCATTGTGGTAGCAGGGGGTCGAACCCCTTCATCAGTCGCACTCGTAGAAGGGTGAATGGGATTGTTCTGCTAGTTTTGGGCATGGAGGCCAAGGCCTGGGACATAGCGAGAAGCTGTTCTTGCATCAAATCAGACTGTTGTTGGATCCGATCGAGCTGCTGCTGTACGTGATCAAGGGTTTGCCCATTTCCTCTTCCAACAAAAGGCTAGCTTCAAGGGTTTTGAGAACTTTTCCTTAGATGAAGGTTATGAGCCATAGTTTCTCAAAGATAAAAGAGTTGTTTTTGACAGAGAATTAACAGGAACGATTGTCATTGCCACAGACGACGCCAAACTGATGTTGCAGTTTCTGATCAGTGGGGCTTCCGCTCTTCGTGACCTGTCAAGAACTCAAAAAGAAAGATCAGAAAGCCACGGAGTTGGCTCTAGTGGTAACTGCTCTGATGATGAAGTTAGTAAAATAAAAAGGGAGACTGAACTTGAAAAAGAATAATCAACTATAATTGAAAAGCACACCTTAGGTTGTATTTATAGGCTGCGAATCCCCTAGATTAGGATTTGGAGTTGTAAGAATTGAGATTTGATGATATCTAAAGATGACAGTTGCCATGTTGGACTTTGATCTTCGCAAAAGTAGGGATTAGAAGATATTCGAGAATGGCAGTCTCCATGTCGCATTCTGTTTCTTTGTTTTGAGGTCGATAGGGTAAGCAAGGTGGTGATCAGCTTGGTACCTCTTTGGATACATACCCCGAGCTTGCTGTTCGAGAAGGAAGGTCAGTGCCTTTCTGACGAAGGAACGTTTGTCAAATCTGTATAGCTTTGTGTCACTTCCTGACCTGCACATAAAAGAGCTCAAACACGTGTCAAGTTTGGATTGAGCTGTCATTTTATGGTACATCACTATATATTATTCAACTTATTTTAACTGGCACATCTTTTTATGTATTTAATTCTCAAAATTAACTTGCCCTTAGTGTAGTCAATTATTAAATTTGATTTAATTTTTTATGATATGGATATATTTTAAAATAATTAAAATTAAAATTTTATTAAAATGAATGGAGTCCAATATTATCATATAATAATATTGAAAACCTAAAACCTGTATAATTAAACATTTATTTATACATAACATAGACCTAATTATTTAACACCCTATGCATTTTTTACTTTTTTTTCTTTTTTTATAGCTTAAAATTTGTTTCTTTATTTATTAGAAATGTATTTTATAGAAATCAGTTAAACTACGGGAGTGTTTTGTAATTTATTAAAGTATAATGATGTGTTTATCTAAGAGATAATTACATTTACCTCCCCTGAGGTTTCTGACAATTACAGAAACCTCCCTTATAGTTTCAAAAATAACACTGTCCCCCCTGTCAGAATTTGTCTTCAAACGGCGTTAACAGAGTTAGCCTGTTTACCAAATTACCCTTATATTTTAATAATATTTATTTTATTTTTTCTTCTTTATTTTCTCTCTCTCTCTTCCCACTCCCACTCCATTTCACTTCCTTCTCTCTCTTATTTTCTCTGCCTACAACAACATCGGCCAAAATTGCCGCGGTCACCACCACCCATGGCCGCTCCACCACCACCGCATGTCACCGACGCCATAGCCACCACCCATGTATCCTTTAGGTTTATTATTTTACCTTCTTCATTTTTGGTTCTCCTGGGGTTTGAAATCGGAATCGCAATCTAGGTCTATTTCTTCACCTTCAAAATCGTCCAATTCATCAATCGGAGACGCGATTTTCTCGCCTATGAAGGAAAACCCAGATGGAAAAAAAAGGTTTGAAATCAAAATCGCGATCCGGGTCATTTTTATCTCCTTCAAATTCTTCGAATTTGTCAATGGAGTCTCTGTCTCCGCCTCGGAAAACTGGTTGTTTCTGGTGTTCTCCAAAAAAAGATTCAAGGAAAAAGAGCCTCGAAGAGATGTCTTGGCCCTTGGAGATTTCGTCTTCGTCTAGGAAGGTGTGGATTCCGGCATGAAGCAGCGCCTGATAGAGGCAGTGGGTGAAGCCGTGGCGGGTGTCTTGGCCTTTGAAACTCAAGAACACATGGTAGGTCCACGGAGATGAAGAAGATGAAGGATTGCCCGATGAGCATGCTTGGTTTGCATCCATGGCACCGGCTATGGAAAAATAATTTGCGATGAGATTGAAACAAATAAGGGAACAGAAAAGAAAAAGGGGTTCGGTTCTGTGCAATTGGAAATTGAAAGTAAGAGGGAAGAGAGAGAAATTTCTGGTTTTTTATTTTAAAATCTCTTGTTTTTGGATGTTGGGTTTTGTTTATTTATTGTTTTTGGTGTATATTTTGGGTTTAGTTGTTGAAACAAATGCAGAAAGATGGGTTTCCATTTTGCAGAGGAAGGGTAATGCATGTAGTGTATATATATATATACACACACACAAACAAGTTGGGGGAAGCTTCTAGCAAGAAGCTGCTGGAAGAAGATGGAAACAATAAATAAGATGGAAGATGGAATTCTTGCTGAGATGGGGAGGAAGTTTGTGGGCCGTGAAGGTTGCTGCTGTTATGAATTTTGTCCTGCTTAAAGTACCTTGAGGCAATGCGTGGAGTGAGGAAGAAGAGACCCTCTTATCTGAAGTAATAAATCTGTACACTTCTCCTTCTCTCAAAATTGGTATCCATACGAACAAAGTCAATAAGATTTGCAATGGCCTGGTACTTGTGTTAAGGAAGTAATAAATTTACACAGAGACTTTCATGTTTAGAGGGACAATTAATTTATGAAATATTTTAAATTAAGTTTTAAAAAAATAATTTTGGACAAAGATAATTTAAGAAATAATTTTTAAAAATAATTTTTTAGTACCTTTTTTTCATAGTTAAATGAATTTTAATGAAATATTTTAAATTAAGTTTTAGAAAAAAAAATTTGGACAGAAATAATTCAAGAGATAATTTTTAAAAATAATTTTTTAGTACCTTTTTTTCATAGCTAAATGAATTTTAGAAAGAAACTCATTAATAACTTTAGTGAAAAAGATTTTAGAAAAAAAAACTAGAGATACATTAGAAAAAAAAATTTAGAGAGATAAAATATTTTTTTTCCAGAATGAAAAAAAAAATTAGAGAGATAAAATATTTTTTTTTTAGAAAGAAAAAAATTTTAGAAAGCATTAATAACTTTAGTGAAAAAGATTTTAGAAATAAAACTAGAGAGATGCCTTTGAAGGAACGTACAGAGAGAGAGGAAGAAAGAGGGAAGAGAGAAGGGAGAGGGAAGAAAGAAGAGAGAAGAAATTTTATTTTTTTTTTAATTAAAAAATTATTATTAAAGTGAGGATAGTTTTGCCATTTAACCATGACTTGTAAGGGTAAAATTGGTATTTAAACAAAAAAAATTGCTTACGTCATCAAATTCTGTTAGGTCAACTAACGGTCATTAACGGCAGGGGGGAATCTGTTACCGACATTGAAACCAGAAGGGGGACAGTGTTATTTCAAAAACTATAGGGGAGGTTTCTGTAATTATCAGAAACCTCAGGGGAGGTCAGTGTAATTTGCCCGTTTATCTAATTATATTTTGTTGTGTGATAATTTTTGTGATAATGATCAGACAGTGAGTGAAAGAGAATATTACTATGTGATACACCGTGCCACGAAAGAATATCTCTTTTTATTAAGCAGAACATGACAGTTGCGGGCACTCTGCAACAGTACACGTGGGTAGTTTCTATTGGCTTTGCTCGTCAGTACTTTTAATCCATTCCTTGGGAGACATGGGGACCCTCCGGTAAGGACATGTTATTTTTAAATGGGTCCTACAAATATTTTCTTGTTTAACTTCATTATAGTTATAGCTAGTGAGAATTTCCAAACAAACCCCATCCCCTAAATTTAGTGTCTTTCATATGACCAGAGCAAGGATCTTGAAAGAAAACATTTAAGCGGAGTGTTGCCTTACGGGACACTCAAAAGTAAGAGTTAGCTCCAAAAACTAAAGGATAACATTCACGTGTTGCCTCCCACATGAAAGGTTTTATTATTTTATTTTATACACAATTTTAGTTTGTGTTAGTGCACATGCACGTGTTCGTATAGTCAATTTTTTTATAATTAATAAATATAAAAAATTAAAAATTTATTAATTATTAAAATTATTGATTATTAAATTTTCTTTTACTTTCATTAATCAATAAATATTTCTTACATGTAAATAATTTTCAATACAAAAAATAAGATTTATATGTAATTTTTTAATAATATTTTAGTTTTTCATAAAAAATACATAGAATACTTAACTTATAACATAAAAAATTCCTAATTTCCATTTCAAATAGAGAAGTTATGTTTTTAGATGTTATACTTTTTCTTATTTACTATAATTTTGACTTCAGTTATGTAGAATTAATAAATATAATTACTAATAAATGTCATAAATTAGATATATATCAATACATATTTATCTATTTTTGTCTCTCAAATAATTAATATTATAAAGAATTTTTATAAAAAAATTATTAATTATTAAGTAATAGAATTATTAATTATCTATCATAGAATCAAGTTGGTTCTTTAAAAAATATTAATTATTAGAAATTATTAACTTATTGAATATTAATTATAAGAGAGTTAACTATAGTATTAAATTTTTTTCCCTTTTTCATACTGCTTGTATTAAAAATAAAATCGCATTGAGCCCTACATTTTTGGTTTTTGGTCTATATATTTTTTAACAATTCTACGTATTTTCAATTTTTATCCCTAATTATATTTTTAATATTATGTGTCATCATGTGATGAGTTTGGATCCTACGTGACATGATTTTCAAAATTATCATTTAATGACACCATATCTTGCGAAATCAAATTAGAGATATGTAGTAGTAGGGGTGTACAAAATAACCGAGAATCGAAAAACCAACCCAACCCAACCAAGCCAGACTTCAATAGGTTCGGGTGGGTTCGAGTCAAAGTGAGTTCAGGTTAGAGAATCGAAAAATCGGGTTGATTCAGATTGAAAGTTTGAGTTACCCGGCCTAACTCGAGAATTGAAATCATAATTTTTTTTTTATCAACTCTTTTTGTTCAATTTTTTTTTTTTTTTAAATCTTGAAAGATTTAGTGACCAATTATCATAGCTTCTTTAATTTGCTTTTATATTTACTTCACAAAAAATATACTCCAAATTTCTCTTCTCTCTTGCATTCCCTTACCCAACTTGATGGGTTAAAAAAAGGGATAAAAAATATGATTTTAAGTTTCCAAATTTTGTTTTAATTATCTTATGTAGTAGTGAGTACTTTATTTTTTGGTATTATGATTTTAAGTCACAAATCAACAAGACAGTAACAAATCAAATATATTTGTTAACAAAAAAAAATTGTAAATTAAGTTATTAATTTTTTTCAAAACCACTGTTATATCAAGTTTTTTCTTTATTGTCAAAATGTCATAAATACTTAGATGACTTAATTTTCATTGCAAATATATATATATATATATATATATATATATATATCAAGAGTTAGTTTTTTTTTCAATTTTTTTAGTTTTGGTTTCTATATAAAAAAAAAAACTAAATCGACCCGACCCGACCCAAGCTGAAAATGTTTGGTTAGTTCACGGTTCCGATTCCGGTTCCAGTTCTTTTTTTTTTTTTAGAGCCGTCTAAAGTCGGATCGGTTCCGGTTCTGCTGCAACCCGACTCATTTGTACTCTTATGTAATAGGGGTGTACAAAATAACCGAAAATCGGAGAACCGACTCAACCCGACTTCAATGGATTGGGGTTACCCAAGAACCGAACCCATAATTTTTTTTATCAACTCTTTTTGTTCCAACTTCTTTTTTAAAAACAAAATCTTGAAAAGCTAATATATATCAACTGTATTTAAGATGGAAAAAATTAGTAAAAATGGGGTTGCTTTCTCTCTCTCTCTCTCTCTCTCTATATATATATATATATATATTGTTTAAAAATGGGGTGGTTACAAAAAAAATTATGAAATATGGAGTTGCTATGTTTACTCCCTTCTAATAAGCTTACTATATTTCCACTAATTGATTCATTTTTTGAGGGTTTTTTCTATCTCATCTATGTCTTAATTCAAATTTAAACTAAGAAAAATGTAATACCACATAAGGTGCAGATTTTTTTAAATTTTTTAGTAACCTCAACTTAAGTATTCTTTGTCACATGCAGCATACCTACCTTCAGCTCCACTGCTCCAATTAATTATTTAGTTATTTGTTCGTTATGATGGATCAAGACATTGTCAAAATGTCATAAATACTCAGATGGTTTAATTTTTATTGTTCATATATCAAGAGTTTTTTTTTTTTTTTTGCTTCCATACACACACAAAAAAAAGAACAGACCTGAACCAACCTAAAAATGTCCGGTTCAAGTTGAGTCGGGTCCAATAGTTCAAGGTTCTAATTCTGATTCTATTTCAACTCGATCCACGTGCATCCTTAATATTATGTGGCATTAATTTTTTTTTTCGGCTTTTTGTTCAACAGTCAATAACACTACCTGTTTTGAGAGTACATAATTTTACTTTAATGATAGCAAATTAGGAGTATCTTAATTCTCTTACATTGAAAGAAATAAAGTAAAAATCATATTACCACCAATATTATGGTTGATTTTAGAATTGTATGTAACTCTAATTTAATGGTTGATGGACCTACATGGCTACACATGTGAAGTAGTCTTGTAAAAAAAAATCTGGGTAGTGCAGGCCCCACCAATTCTAGCTATTATTAGGGTGAAGACTTAGAAGAACGTAAGGTTATTCCAATTAAGGTCAAGTGGGCATAGAGTAGCATGAATGATGACATTATGATATGCAAGGGCCCTTGTCTACCAAATCTCAAGTTTTTTCAATCACATTGTGTACCTACAACTTGAGGACACTACGTACCCAAATTGCCTAAAGAAGATGTCAATTGAATTAGACACATTACCTAATAAATTGTGAAATTACCATAAGAGGCTCTACCCATATCCTTGCTCGTATGATTGCTAGATTTTCTTAATTTTTTGTTCTTATCCAAAACAAAGTGTGTAACGAACTTGTTTTGTGTCCCAGTCATCCAATTACCTCTTCTTTTCTTTCTTTTGATACAACAATGGGGAGAGAAAAACCTAATCTAACAGTGTGTGTAAAACCTTAAATCCAGACTCTGCATGTGAAAGAAATTTATTCTGTAAATTATTTGTCTAAATGATAACAAGAGCTCCAAAAGAAAGAAGAAGCAGAAGAAGTGATATATAGAATCTTTCTACATGAAAGGGTTTATGTAAGATCATTGGGAGACCAAATATAAATCACTTGTTACATTTTGCCGACAAGACTAGATTAATAGTACACATTAAAACATTGTCTCATTATAGAAATATCTTATCTTTGGGCATCTTAATCCACGTACAGTTATTATATTTGTGCACTTATTAGGAGATTCCTATGCATTTTCCATGAATATTGAAAGTTATATATATATATATATATATATATATATATAGAGAGAGAGAGAGAGAGAGAGAGAGAGAGAGAGAGAGAGGGACATTGACATAAGTCTTGATCATTGAATTTAACCCAAAAGGTGCCTCTATACACAAGTTTGTTGGTTTGTTCTCTCTTAAAACTGTCTGATATGATCCCTTGTTTAATTAGCTATTTCAAAGGAAGACAATGTTCTCCCTTGTTAAACTACATTATAGCTAGTAAGAATTTTCCCTCTAAATTTAGTGGTTCTTTGAGATGACCATCTAGAACAAGATTGTTGAGAGGAAACATTCAAGCACAGTGTTCCCTTCTGGGACAATCAATCGGAGACTTGTCTCAAAAACAAAGGAATGACATTCAGTCACAATGCTAAAATGTTCATTGCTTTTGGACCATTTACTCTTGTTTTGTCAATATATATAGGCTTTAAGGAAACAAATTTATTGTTTCATTATATATAGATAGGGTTCTAAAAAAATCAGATTCTGTTTGTTTTGATTTGAATTATTTAATTAAATTTTTCAACAAGGTTTTTGGCATTTTCCGAATTTTGCTTATTTGTAACATATTTTATAAATTTTTTGGGAAAAATGAAAGTAAATGGATAGTCTATTACACGAAAAAAAGTATGATAGTAAGATAGCATGAGAAAACTCAGTGATAATACAAATTATATTCTGATATGTAAGATATATTTTAAGTTAGGGTATTAGTATGATATCATTTTTTTCACATGTTTAAAATTAATTTGTATGACCATTGACTTTTTTCTATCTACCTTACCACTTAACTTTTATCCTTAGTACATGAGTCTCCCACCACCGCAGAATTTAATAAAAGTTAGATGTATACATCTTTACTTATACAAGGGAAGAAACTATTTCCACGACAAAACTCTCATAATTCAAGTTGATATTGAAAACTCTCATATGCCAATAAAGTAGACAAGCATAGACGTGCACAAAATGCAAATACATATTTCTATGCATGTATATATACAAATTAATGTTGGAAAATTTGAGTTACAATAATTATGACCACTATGATAGAGTACATGGTTCTGAACGCCAATTCCCCTTACAATGTCATAATTGGGAGACCATGGTTGCATCAGATGGGAGCAGTCACTTCAACCCTCCACCTGTGCTCAAAGTACGTCCACAATCAGGCCGTCTATGCTATCAGAGGGTGCCAACCGACCTCTAGGGAGTGTCATGCTCTCGCTCTTAAAGAGAAGGCTCCCAAATAACAATTACAACATGCCCATGAGTGCGTGGACCCAATCCTCTCCCACCTTCACGAGGCAGAAGATTGCCTTTCCGGAATCGACGAGCCATTAAGCCCTAGAGGAAGAGACAGCAGGGCCAAGCCCATAGGGGAACCCACCAAAGTATTGGTCAACTCGGAATCGCTAGGGCGCTATCTGCAAATAGGTCCAGACCTGACATCTGCCGAGCAGGATGAAATAATCAGGTTCTTGAAAAACAACCTCTCTATGTTTGCTTGGGAAACAAAGGACATGGAGGGAATAGACCCATGCCTCATTACCCATAAACTGATGGTAGATCCAAATCACCCACCAGTGAGACAGAAGAGGAGGCCACTCGCTCCAGAGCGGCATCGGGTCATCAATGAGGAGGTCCAAAGGCTGCTTGAGGCCAAGATGATACTTGAGGTATTCTACCTTGACTGGTTGGCCAATATCGTTCTGGTCAAGAAGAAAAATGGCAAATGGAGAGTCGACTACACAGACCTCAACAAAGCCTGTCGCAAGGATAGCTTCCCTCTGCTGAGAATAGATCAGCTAGTCGATGCTACTGCAGGGCACGAACTCATGAGCTTCATGGATGCCTATTCAGGATATAACCAAATCCAGATGTACCCTCCAGATCAGGAGAAAACAGCGTTCATAACTCAATGAGGTCTCTATTGCTACAGAGTAATGTCGTTTAGTCTAAAGAATGTTGGGGCTACATATCAACGTCTCGTTAATAAGATGTTCAGCTCTCTACTCGGCAGTACCATAGAAGTCTACATTAACGACATGCTAGTCAAAAGCTTACAAAAGGGCAATCACTTTCAGCACTTAGCTCAGACGTTTGACATCCTGAAGCATCATAAGATGAAATTGAATCCTTCAAAGTGTACGTTTGGAGTGACAAATGGAAAATTCTTGGGGTATATTGTTTCACAAAGGAGCATTAAGACAGACCCCACTCAGATCAGGGCTCTGATTGAGCTGGAGTCACCAAGAACCAAGAAGGACATTCAGGCTCTGAATGACAGAATTGCAGCTCTGAGCAAATTTATTTCCAAATCCACCGACCGCTGTCTACCATTCTTCAAAGCTTTAAAAGGCAACAGAGCTCTGCAGTGGACAGAAAAATGTGAAAAGGCCTTCCAAGAGTTGAAGGAATATCTAGCCTCACATGAACTCCTATCAAAACCAGTCCACGAAGAAAAATTACTTTTCTACCTTGCAGTCGTTGAAAACGCTGTCAGTTCAGTACTGGTCAGGCAGCACAAAGGAGTTCAGAAACCTATATTTTATGTCAGCAGAGCATTGTTAGACACAGAAAAAAGGTATCCTAAAATTGAAAAACTGGCTCTTGCATTAATAATCTCAGCATGAAAGCTCAGACCTTACTTTCAAGCCCATCCTATCGAGATCCCTATTGCTTATCCCCTGAAGTCCGTATTAAGAAAACCTGAAGTATCAGGGCGATTGGTCAAATGGTCGGTAGAACTAGGGGAATTCGACATATCTTACGTCCCACGAATCTCTGTCAAACGTCAAGCCTTGGCCGATTTTGTTGCCGAATTCACCCCAATACTACAGGACAAGGCCCAGCTCTTTGAAAACTCAGAAACATGGCAGCTCTATACTGACGGATCTTCTATTGACCACGGTTCTGGTGTGGGCTTGGTATTACAATCTCCTGATGGACTCGTAGGAGAGAAGGCAGTTAGCCTAGGGTTCAGAGCCTCCAACAATAAAGCAGAATACGAAGCCCTTGTCCTGAGAATGAAGCTAGCTTTGGAATGCGAGGCTCAGAACCTCTAAGTTTTCTCTGATTCCTAACTAGTGGTAAGCCAAGTTCTGGGAGAATTTGCCGCTAAAGATGACCAGATGCTTCGATATTTAGAACTCATCAACTCATTAAAACAATCTTTTCAAACATTCTCCATCCAGAAAATAGAAAGAGGCCAGAACTGCAGAGCTGATGCTTTGGCAAACATGGCATCTCACCTCGATTCAGGGGGTGACTCTATGATAAAAATCTCCCATCAGCCAAAACCAAGCATTGAGGAGGTCCAGGTCGCCCAAGTTACCGAACAGCCTCAAAACTGGATGACCCCCATCTTCGAGTACTTAGAAGGAGGACTCCTCCCTGAGGACAAGAACAAAGCCAGACGAATTCGAATTAAGGCGGCTCGGTATCTGATCCTGAACGGAAAGCTTTATAGAAGGTCATATTCTCAACCTCTATTGAGGTGTCTTACTCTAGAAGAATCTCAGTATGTGCTGGCGAAAATACACGGGAGAATCTACGGAAATCATAACGGGGGCAGAACCATAGCCCACCGAGCTCTGACACAAGGCTGCTATTGGCTTGGTATGTTGAAGTAGGCTAAGGAGTACGTCCGAAAGTGTGACAAATGCTAAAGGTTTGCTCCCTACCAACACCATCCCCACCACGAGGTCATTCCTATTGCCAGCCTATGGCCCTTTGTCCAGTAGGGAATGGATATCATATGCCCATTACCTAAAGCCACACCGAACATGAAATATCTTCTAGTGGCCATTGACTATTTCTCTAAATGGGCAGAAGCAGAGCCTCTAACACACATTACTGAGAAGGAAGTCAAGAGCTTCGTCTAGAAAAACATCGTCTACAGGTTCGGCATACCACGTGTAATCATCTCAGACAATGGTACACAATTTATTGGTAAAGCCTTCAAGAAATTCTGCCAGGATTTAGGTATCAGTCAGCATTTCTCCTCTCTTGGTCATCCCCAAGCTAATGGGCAAGCAGCAGTGACCAATCGAACAATCCTTGATGCACTCAAGAAGAGGTTGGAAGAAGCCAAGGGAAGATGGGTCGAAGAACTCCCTGGTGTGCTCTGGGCTTATAGAACAACTAGAAGAACTCCAACTTCCGAAACTCCCTTTTCACTTGCTTACGGAACTGAGGCAGTTATTCCAGTAGAGATTGGTATGCCAACTTTGAGGATTGAAGCTTTCGACCAAGAATCCAATCATCAGCAGCTGGCAGAAAATTTAGACTTACTTGAGGAAAAGAGGGATCAAGCTAGGATCAAGATAGAAGTGTACCAGCAAAGGATGGCTAACAACTCTAAATTGGGGCTCAAGCCTGTCAGCTTTCAAGTGGGAGACCTCGTCCTAAGAAGGGTTTTTCCAAACACCAAGGATCCCGCAATGGGAAAATTATCACCCAATTGGGAAGGCCTCTACAGAGTGACCAAAATTGTTAGGCCCACCCTTTACTGGCTAGAAGGCATTAATGGGAAACCTGTTCCCAGACCTTGGAACGTAGAACATTTGCGGAAGTATTATCAATAAAGAAATTTTTTCTTTGAAAGACTCTTTGAAGTATTCCTGTCAAATGTACAGACTTCTAGTCTGGTCCATCAAATGTACAAACCTCATGGTTTGGTCCACCAAATACACAGACCTCATGGTTTGGTCCATCAAATGCACAGACCTCATGGTCTGGTCCATCAAATGCACAGACTTCTAGTCTGGTCCATCAAATGTACAGACCTCATGATTTGGTCCATCAAATGTACAGACTTCTAGTCTGGTCCACCAAATGCACAGACCTCATGGTCTGGTCCATCAAACGTACAAACCTCATAGTCTAGTCCATCAAATGTACAGACATCTGGTCTGGTCCACCAAAATGCACAAACCTCATGGTCTGGTCCACCAAAATGCACAGACCTCATGGTCTGGTCCATCAAATCTACAGACTTCTAGTCTGGTCCATCAAATCTACAGACCTCATGGTTTGGTCCATCAAATCTACAGACTTCTAGTCTGGTCCATCAAATGTACAGACCTCATGGCCTGGTCCATCAAATGTATAGACCTCATGGCCTGGTCCATCAAATGTATAGACCTCATGGTCTGGTCCACCAAATGTATAGACCTCATGGTTTGGTCCATCAAATGTACAAACCTTCAGATCTAATTCGAAACAAAGAGTCTGATTTACTCAATTGATTCCCAGATATTCTTAATCCAATTATTTGCACAAGTCTCTGGGCTCGGCAAGCATATTTATTACTACATTTACTCAAATCATTGCAGGTTACTGTGCCACTCTACCTAGCGTTCCGAATAGAGATTTTGTCAAGGACAAACTCATGCACTACCGTGCAGTCGTAACTTAACATATCGCCAAGACAACTTAGCTCACATAATTCACAAAGTATTTTAGTTTGGAGAAGGCACAGATACTATGAAAATCTATCCATACAAATGGAACCATTGACAAGAAGCAGTTGGCAACAGTGCTTAGAAAATTTGTTAGCTCGGGAAGAACACAGTTTATTGAAAGAGAAAGGAACTCAGTTTTATTGATAATCCATGAAAAAGTTACATCAAAACTAATAAATCAACAGAGAGACAAACTACAAGTCTAAAGCTACAATAATTTCGGACAAGGCGTATTTCAATTTCATGCCATCATGGCCTTCTTCCTCTAACTGCTCTAAAGTCAAGGGTCTAAGGTCCCAAGGCACCATTACCGCCACCACCTGGCTCCCATTTGAAAGGAAGGAACCCTGAACCCCAATCTGCATCACCTGCTTGCCCTGGCACCGATACAGAAGGATGACTCCGGGGCTCACGAACACCTTCATTCTCTGCTTTCACTCTCTTCAAATTCAGTATGGCACCTTGGCCGGCTTGTGCAAGGGTCTCTGCCAAGGAAAGAAGGGGAGGAGGCATCTCCCCATCATCTTCATCATCAACGCTCTAAGCCTCGATTGAATCAAGGAGGGCCCGCCTCCATAAGGGGAAATCCCTATCGGATGCTAAGATGGACAAGGAGATCTTCGTCTCTTTTAATCTTTCCATAAGAACCAAGGTAAAAGGGTGGGCTATCCTTAGCCACAGTTTGATCACACCCAACTTAGACTGAGGATCGTCAATCACCTCCGGATGACAGTAACTTCTATAGCAATTCAATTCCCCTTGATAGGGAAACATCATGAAAACAGACAATAAGAAGAATGGGCGTGTAAGCTCCCCCTCTCTCCCTTATATATCTATTGATCCTTGAAGACAAAGAGTCATACATCCAAACCGTCACGATGGTTTGGGAAAAGAGTGACCTCGAAAGCCTCAAACGAAGGGAGTGTAATAAATGATGTGGTGAACCATCATAAAAAGACGGAACGCTTAATCTTCTTGAGCCTATAGCCTAAGTTATGCACTAAAGCTCTAACTAAGGCTTGGGGGGGAGGACAGAACGCTTAATCTTCTTGAGCCTATAGCTTAAGTTACGCACTAAAGCTCTAACTAAGGCTTGGGGGGGGGGAGTAGTTGATATACCACAGAACGACGGACCAATCCTCAAGCGACACGTGTGTCAACAGATCAATTAGAAGTTCGGTCATCCAAAGCATGCCGAGCATTCAGAGCAGACCTACAAGGCTTAAAGGGTCGAGCACACGCCTACAGAGCAGAGTTACAGAGCCTACAGATCCGAGCACGGATCTCTAGAGCATTCTTCACTATTCAGAGCTCATCACTGCCTTAATATCTGCCGAGCAGAGAATAAAGAAACAGTCTTCCACAAGGAAACTGCCACACATGGTTATCTCCATTATCGCTATATTCAACAAGGTAACTGCTATCTTCCGACGATCCAATCCCTATATTCATGGCTCCAAATCCTAATCGACTTAGGAAAGCAACCATCTATATATTAAACCTTAGAGGTACGCCTTACTTTTTATGCTCATTCTTTGGCTTATATTACAGTCTTTTCAATTCAGTTTATTAACTTAAGTATCGGAGCGGCTACCGCCGGAGCCAATCCAGTAGTCCTCTGATCATCTTCTTGAGTGTTCTTCAGGTGGCAGAATGTCAAAGTCGGCTATAGCCAAAAAGTGCAGTATCATATATATATATATATATATATATATATAAGCATTTATTTTAACTTGATCAACTTATTTAAGTGACTATAACAAAAATAAAAAAAAATTATAATTAATTAGGTTATATAATCATCTAAACTCTAGCCGACTTCAAATTTGTCAATATCTTTGGACCTCTACACATGTGAGGTTGTCGCATGATTAAAAATTTGAGGGGAAAAAAAACAAGATTCTTCCAATTGACCATAGAGAAGCATGAATCATGGCATTATGATCTGCAATGGCCCGCCCTTGTCTGTCAAAGCCAATATTTATTCAATCACATTCTGTATCCACATGTGTGGTTTATTTATTTATATTTTAAATTTTGAGTTGAATTTTATTTTTATATTTATTGTAGTTATTATGTTTTTCAGAATTCGGAATTAAGATATTCTTGTAATCTAATAAAATAATGATAAATTGTATATATATATATATATATATACATACATTTCTTTTACTGTTTTATCCATATTGATTTTAATAATTTCTAAATAAATTATGTCAATCGTGTTTATTTAGATAGAAGTGTTTCAACTATTAAATGACATACAAATTAGAAATAAAGTGATTGAAATTAACGAAAACTCAATTTCGAACTCATTAAAAGATTAAAACAAATTATCTCATATGTATTCAAACTGACAATAACATTATTTTTAAATTATTACTATCTTATGTACACGTGTATAATTTTTTGAACAAATATATGTATATATACGATATATTTACACACACATATAGCACTTAAAAGCACATGGAAGAAATAAAGAAATAATATTTTTGATGAATGGGGAAATCACGGAGAAACAATGAGAATTTGGTTCAATGGTCATAAAGATGCTGACATTTTGAAAGATGAAAATATATACATATGATCGCAGAACATATATATATATATATATATGTATTTTTTTTCTTCATTATTACACCTAACCATCCCATGTTCTTTACCAGAAAGTATTGTAATTTTTAATAAGTTTTTTTTTTCTTTATTATTATCTAAAATAATGTTAAGATGGCTGGAAATTCTACGTTTGAATGTGACTGCGGCCTTGGGGTCCAAAACTGCGGTGCGGCCGGGTGACCTCTTCATTTCCTGCAAAAGAGGGTTACCAAAATGAGGTTCATTGACTAAACCCTCTTTCTTTAAATTTATGTGCCTTGATGGTTGTGGTTCGGGTTATATATTTTAACTTTACTTTGACATTTACGTGTTCAAAAACAAATAAACAAAAAAAAAAAAAAAAATTTGTGATTAGCAATTCTCTGTTATTTGAAAAAACAAAATAAGAAAAAATTGGCTTAAATCTGAGAGATTTCCTTTATGACCACCAACAGGAAATCTCCAATACAACTAGTTAGTGTGTAATAGTTTAGTTGGCAAATAATACCATGCATTAATTCATTAGTTGGTGGCATTCTCTGATTGAGCCCATGGGATTCAGGACGTACATATAGTACTTACTACGTATATAGATATATGAATGTCTAAGATGGATATTCAGTTGGTTATGTGGTAGTGAGTTGTGCGGCCGCCAACAACCTCCTCTATAGCCAACTAAAATTAGTTGGCAGAATATCAAAACTAGTTGGTAGAGTCTGTACTCTTAAGGAAGATCAAGTACTCAGTGGCCTTTGGAGGGTTGTGGGGGAGAGATTTTATATTTTTTTCTTTCATTTTACATGAATATATATATATATATATATATACACACACACATAGAGAGAGAGAGACAGAGAGAGGGGGTTATTTTTTTCTTTCATTTTACATATGTGTTGAATTTATATCGAAAATAGATCATAATATTAAAGGTTGATTGCATCAAGCGAGAAACACTGGATAAAAACTCTTACTAGTTATTTTCGGAAAGAAAATAATAACATTTTAAATGAAAAAAATACAATGTTTAAATTAAACAGTGTGACTGTTGCAATTTAAATTAAACGACAAGGCTGTTTGAAGATGTGCTTTCATTGAAGACTTGTATACGTTGAGGATTTCATCTATAAATTTGAAATCCTGTCAATGCAGAATTAATTAATTCAATCAATATTTGTTTTCCTTTTCTCTCATCTTTCTTGGCTTTTGCAAGTCAAATATTCAGTAAAAGGTTGTGAAGAAATATCTTCAGAATTCATGTCCACAGAAATTGGCGACTTTGTTGTATCCCGGGGGTATATTGCCTAAACCCAGCATCAAACTCATTTGAGTGGGGGCAATTAATACCTTAAAGACAGTGTTCCAAACACACCTCAAGGTCACAAATCGTAATTTTATACTACTGCCATAACAATTTTAAGGTATTAATTTCAATGGAGTTAGAATCCGACATGTTAGCTTTCAAAGTGATGAACTAAGAATTTGTCAAACTAGACAGATCTTCACCCGTTGGCAAGCCTAAGATGCGATTCCTACTTATTGCTCTGAAGATGTCTTACCTACTTATCCGAATTTGGCACCACTTCCAGAACGCAAACCAAATGATATTGAACAAGTTAAGGCACAAACACGCCACAAGGTGTTCCAATTTGAGTGGGGGTAATTAATACCTTAAAGTGTAATATCCCGAACCTTAATTATTGGATAATTAAGATTAACGATAGTTGTTAACGACACTAAGCTTAAATAAATGACGGGCAAATTGCTTAAAGCAATTTGACCATGAAACTCAAGACCAAGACACATGAGTATATCGTCAATAAGAAGATTAAATAAATAATAAGTTTTAAAGAAGGTGATTTTATGTCAATGACCGTAACTTGGTAACAAATTATGATTAACATTTATTGTGGATTTGCACGTGTAACTTTATAAAATTAGTGCATGAATGCAATAAGACAAGACTAGTGTGATACATGAAGAAGGTATGCTTAATCAAGATTATTCCAAAAATTATAAAAGACTTTTGGGAATAATTAAAATACAATGTAATATACTCACCAAAAAGAAAATAGAAGGAATAAGCCAAAAGGACTCACACCAAGTCTTGAACCTTACACCATGTGCAAGCAAATGATAAGCTCCCAAAAGGTTACCAACTAGGCTGCCATCACTTTTGTGCATACCCACTTAAAATGTATATATCCAATATGATATATATATATATATATATATATGGGATGCATACAAATGATGGGTGTCATCACCCTATTGGACCAAACTCTCACCTAACCAAAACACATGCAAACCCTTCCCCCATGATGTGTAAACAAACCATGTGTGTGTGAATGCTGTGCATTTTCTTCAAATCAGACATGGTGTGTGTGTGTGTATGTGTTGTGTTGGCTAGAGAAAGAAAGAGAACTAGAGATGGAAAGCCATGGAGAGTGAAGAAGAAGGGCTGCTGCTTCATGCGAGGCTGTGGATGAACAAAGGAGGGACTCAGGGATCCTTTGGAATACAAAGGAGAGGTCAACAATAAGGATAAAGTCCGCCATGGGAGGTAGGTTGCATATTTTCTCTCCTCAAAAAAGTTCTTTAAACCTTAGTTTTTATGCGTTTATAATGCATGCATGTACGAAATATTGGGAATAAATGAAAAGGAAAAGAAAATGAAGTTGTTTAGGCTAAGAAAACCTAGACAACCGAGATATCCAAAAATGAGGAAAACTGGGTTTTCAACCTATGACACACTAAGCTTTAACAAACCACTTAGCTCGAAAGAGCATTGAAAATGGAGCATATTTAAACTTAAAGTAACAAAAATGGTCAAGAGACCAAGGAGAAAATTAGAGTTACAAGTGTTGTTGAATAATCTTGGTAAACAGATATTTGGCTGTTTTACTTGGTTTTATAAACTGGAAAATACTTCCTAGGACCTTAGAAACCCATTGGAATGAAAATGCGATCAAAACCATGTTAGAAACTCCATGAAATAGAAAAACAAAATGGTTGTTGGAAAGTTGAGCTTCACTGGAGCTCTGATTGTAACCTCATCTTCGATGGCCTTAACTTAACCCAAACTAAAAACCAACCTTGGAAATGGAATCCTTGAGTGAAAATGGCTTGAAACACGTCAGAGAAGCTGCCAGAAAACTACTAGCCGGTGATCACTGTCGTCGGAGAAGGCAATGGGTGCCGATGATGTTTTTGTTGATCAAGTTAACTATTGACCGGGATGGTTAGTGGGTCGGATTAGGGCATGGTTCGGGTCTTGACCGAATAGTTCAAATAGGTTGGCTGTTGAAAGGAAACGATGTTGTTTTGTTTAAGTGGTTGATGATGTCATGCTCGCGTCATGGTGACGTGTTAAACTAGTTGGACCAGTTAGTTCACCATTGTGTTTGACCGGTTCAATTGAAATAGGACTGGACCGGACGACTTTTTAATATATTTTTTGAAATTAAATTTTCACCCCACATGTTTTTGTTAATTATGAATTAACTCAAAAATTAATTAAAATTAATTAAAAATTAATTTTAAATCCTTTTAATTATAGAAAAAATTACTAAAATGCCTTTAAATAAAAAAATAGGCCAAATGAAGGTCAATTAAAATGCAAGACGAGTCTAACCTAACATTTTTGGGTATTCTGAACTCAATGACAGAGTTCGATTTATGAAATTAGATCTGGAAGAATATGAACGGACAAATTGGAATAATTCTAATTATATCATAATGCATTAATTAAGCTACCAATTGAACCCTGATGACTTATAGAAGTACCTACCTTAATATTTTTCAATGTTTTAGACTCAATAGTGGAGCCCGTTTAGTCAAACGATGTACCAAAAATACAGACACATGAAAATGTATGTTTCTCAAACTTCTTTTAGTGTTGTTGTACGGGCAAACAGATAAACTGGGACAATATAAAAAGTGGTATACTTAATGTTTTTAGATGCTCTGAACCCAACGGTGAGGTCAAACTGAGCATCTGGGTACCCGAATGTGGTCCTGCATGAAAGTACAAAATTATGAAAATGCCCCTAGACTTAATATAAGCCACATATAGGCTAATTAAGATCTAAAAGCTTAAATTGATTATCTTCGACATTCCAAACTTAACGATGTTGTTCTTTTAAGGAAAAATAAGACTTGATAACAAATTAAAAAATTATGAAAACGTCCCTAAGACTTAATGAAGCTACCAAAAAAGTATAAAAGTAAAGAGAAACCTATACCAACATATATAGGAGCTTTTAAGTTTAGAAATGAACTCCATTTGAGATAATTGAATATCTAAGACACAGGTCATGAACGGTAAAATTACCAAACTACCCTTGAAACTTAAGTAAGCAATCAAATGAACTCAGAAACTAAGAGAGGGATTGCCTTACTATTAAAAGACTGTCTGGACTAAAAAATAAAGTTCGTTTAGGCAAATCACAAACCGAATGACATATAACTTAAAAGAGTAAATGACCTAAATGCCCTAAAGGTTAAAGTAAGCAACACGATGAACTAAGAAGTATTATGAACACAAATTAAAGAGCATAAGGGAGTCCTAAACAGTAAGACTATGCCCATTAGAGACTAAGAACATTAAGTAAGCAAGGATTAAGTCGAGTGTTATACAGACACAGTACCGATGTATTCTGAATCATGGTTTACGATCACTAGCAAGGAATAAGGATAAGACGAGTCTCGAGGCATAACGAGTTAATGAATAAGGGAATGACTATAGACACTAGATCATAGGTGAATAACCCTGAACCCTACAGTAGAGGTTTTTCATTGATTATAGCTCTTTTACTGCCTTCTTACATTTGCATGCTATACTTTACAGTTTTATGCAAATGTTTTATTATCATGATAAAGTTTTGAATGGAATGCTTTATAAGTAGCATTCTTAAATGTTTTAATGCATGGATAGTTATGAATATTTTGCAAAGCATATTTTTAGTATTACTTGCCATATAGACCCTACTAGGGGAAAAGAGCCGGTAAACATTTATTGATTTAAATAGCGATGACTTCGCTGGGAGTCAGAATCTAGAAGGGTTTGTATAAGCCCATGAGCTCTAAATGACATAGATGCTCATCGAGGTAACATTAATGACCCTTAGGGAACATACGCTATAAAGATGTTTTAGCATGTGATATATATTTACTTTCTTTTATATTATTATGGAATGCATGATGAAATGACACTTTGCAAAATTAAACTGGCACGAACCCTTATGTAACAATACAACATGACTTTATTATTTTATGAAAATAATGCCAGTAGATTTAAGTAAGGATTTCCTTAACTATTATCCATGAATGTTTTATGAAAGACATGAATGCTTTAAGAAAGACATGAACGATTTATGAAAATCATGAAAGTTTTATGAAAGCTATAAAGGTTCATAAATGGATTTTTAGAAACCCATAACAGGTGACTGGAGTTACTCACTTGTTTTTCAATAAGCTCATAGGGTTTTATCTTGTAGTTTTCAAGAAGGACGAGGAGGTTACAAATGTAGATGCAAGTAAACCAGGATGAACGTAGAGACTTTAGCTAGAGGATGGTTAGTATTCTAGCCATAGAGGTATCAACTTGAAGTAATGAACACTATAGTGATGTAATAGTTTAGGGAAGATTAGAGCATGTATAATGTAATCATAGCTGTAATAGTTAGATACTTATATGTAATGAATTGATTGGGCTCATGCCATGTAACTCTAATGTAAAGTTTAGTTATGCTTTGCCAAGTACGATTGAATTCAAGAAAATTTTTTATAGACATATATTTTTGCTGTATGAATTGTATAACCGAATACAATTATTTGGACATGTTAAGAGGCTTTCAGATAAATACATCATCAATACGTTACAAAAGAGTTGGTGTATTGGCGAAGTGCCTATCTGGCTAGGCATTATCCTTAATCTGCATAGGGTAGGTTCTGGGATGTGACAGAGTGGTATCAGAGCACTAGGTTGGTTTTCTAGGAACCAAGTGATGCCAACGAAGTTGGTATTTGAGAAAAGGGAACCTAAGATAGGAAATACATCAGAGAAAAAGTTGCCTAATATAGGTGACTCAGGTTATAAGAGACCAAGTAACCCATAGGATTAGGGTTGACCAAATATTGAGTGACCAAAATAGTTGGAGAACTGGAGCTAGGTTACCTTAACCTAGGTAATGGTCAAAAACAGGATTCATAGGAATCTTGGAGGAACTAGAAACCATTAGAAATCTAGGTACATGAAGCTTAGAGAATAAAGGAATGAGCTAATGAGAAGTTTCAAATTCGAAACCCCGTAAGTTCTTGATAGTGAGAGACAAAAAGTGGGACTTGAAGTTTGAAACTCGATGATTGCCAAGGGCAATGTTACAACTCCACAAGGAATGAATCTTAAGGGATCCGGAGTACTCGAGGGATAAGATTGGGATAGGACAATGAAAGTAAGGTGATTATATGAATAATTTTTGTAGTCAATTAGATTACCTAATACAGGTAACTTAAGGATGAAGTTGGAAACTAATATTTCCACAGCCACGAGTGATTCCTTGTTATAATCTTGCTTTTAAGGAGCTTTGAGATGAAAGAAGCCTTGTTTGAGGATAGAAATGTTATACACACCAGAGGTATAAAGAATTCAAACTATTAATGAACCTCCAAATAAGGAGAGTTGAGGGGATAGTGGCACATGTTGGAATACAGATAGATCCTTAATTACAAGTAGGGCTAGCCACCTTATTTGTGACTTTGGAGCTAGAAAATATGCCGAGCATTCCTTATCCAATCTATAAACTAGAGTCTCAAAGGAATAAACTCTGTAGAGGAAGAAGGAAAAGCGCATCTGATATAACCTAATGATTCAGTCATGACTATAGTAATGATGACATAAGTAGATGGGTGAATTTCTTTTACAAAGAAATGACTCCCAAAGTATAGGAATGAGCTCCAAGGAGCATAATGAAAGGTAGTCAAACTAAGTTTGACACATTGAGAATAGAGAAATGTGAATAATTTGATAGTCAAGAATTGACCGTTAAACAAAGCGAACATAAAACTCTACAATTAAAGATGGTCTGAAGTAACCAACAACTATTATAATGAATCAAGTACAAGACCATAACTACGAAGGATAATAAATCATAGGTCTTGTAAGTAACAAGCACAATTTCACTATGAAGAATTTCTTAATTGAACTCAATGAATGAAGGGAACTTGGTACATTTACTATATTCTGACCTATAATGAAATGGAAAGATATGGACCTAAAAATTAGGCAAAGGATACTTACCTAAGGAAATCCACCCAAGTAAGATACAAGAGATTGGTTAGCTTATAAGTAAGCACATAAGCATAAGTCTTTAGTGAAAGGCAAAGGAAAAGTCTCTTCTATATTAAGAAAAAATTAACATAAGGAAATTATGAGAACAACTAGCCCTAACTCTAGGGCACTTACAAATTTAAGTATCTAAGGTTCATAGAAAGAATCTATAAAGGACAACAACTGTCCACTAACACTACTAAAGGCGATGTTATCAAAGTTTATGACTATGAAAGAAAAAAATTAGAAATACTAACACGTAATTAATGACTTTTAAATTCTCGTGAGATCCGAGGATCGAATAGGAGTAAGGCCCATCATCGGGCAATACTCAAGTAAGCTAGCTGTGAAGTAGCGACTAGTAAAAGACTAATGAAACTAAAGAACCTTAGAAGTCGATATAGACCAAACAACTAAAGAAACGACTAAAAATAGTAGAAGTCCTAAAAACTAAAGACTAGGGTTAATTATAAATAAAAACCTATGATGAACTACGAGGTTTAGCGATGAACCAAGCATAACCTCAAATGAAAAGACACTTGTAAAGAAACTGACAATAAAAGTTGAGAGATCAATAAAAAGAAATGGGGTATTCCTATACCCAAGAACCCTCCAACAAATCCACTTAAACTTATTGGAATGAGAAGCTAAGTACAACACTATGCTTCATCTCAAGAGATAAAGAGAAAAGTATGAATACGTAAAGATTGAGATAATGAAAAGGAAAAAATAGAGGAACTAATTACCTCAAATCCTTCTAGCCCGTGAGATGGGTATATATGGAAGCAAGTAAAGTAGAAAAATGGGCACAGTACCGATAAGTCAACCCAGAAAACATGCAAAGAGGGTTGACTTAGTAAAAGTAGCTTATGAAATAGATCCATGTATAAGGATCCCAAAATATGTAAGAGAATGAAACTAGGCTACCTACGCTCTAAGGAAGCCTAAAATGCCAAAAGAAACTTGTGCAAATTAACCTTGTGACTAAAGGTTTTCCTATGTTATAAAAATAAGATAAAACGTCTAAGAACTTATGCATAGAGTTAAATAGACAACAATTGCCTAAGAAAATGATATTATGGGTTACATGACTGAACCTGCAAAGTGAGTCAAAAAAAGGATTCACAGCCAAGGAAGAAATTATGAGGAATTACTTAAAGAATTTGTCCTTAAAATTGTCTTTAAAACATAAAAAAGTATTGGAGTAGCCAAGTTAAATGTTTCCTGACCAATGGAAAGATAATGGTCCAGCCACCAGTTGGTTATTAAGGGCTACCACACAGAGCGACTAAGAACTGGAGAACGCTAAACAGTAAAGTGATTATAACTTGTTCTAGGGAAGTAAATGTAATAACTAAGAAAGAAGCCTAATGAAATACGGGTTAAGAGAAATAGTTAGAACAATGAAGAAATAATTTAAACTAAGGCGCAAGAGGCATAATGATTCATAATTATAGATTGCAAGATTGACGAAAAGAATATTGAAGTACTAATTAGCATTAGAAAGACCATTACCTAGGAATTCAAACATTAAGTAAGAATTAGAAAGCCAAGTCATTGACTTTCAAAACTATTACTGAATGGATCAGTAAAAATATAAAAGAAGGCAAGTGTGTTTAAAGGAATTCTCGTTAAAGACACGATGTCCTAGCACCAATAGTAAACCCAAAGGACCAAACAACCAGACTCGCATAATGGGTTAGATATGAAAAAGAGATCACAAACTTTGATGAAGGCATGGACCAGGTAAACTAAGAAGAGACTTAATTCCTAATGAAACCAAACCATTTGAGTAGGGAAATTACAGTCAGAAAAGGATACGATAAAACATGAAATTAAGCCGACTAATTAGATACTTGGTCCTTAATAAACTAGAAGTACTTAAATAAAAGAAATTCAATGTACCTCGATAATAAGAACATAGTTATTTAACCATATGATTGACTTCCAAAACTGCTCCTAATCTGATAACAAGAAGTCAGGAGTTATTGAAATATACAACGAAAGCATGCCAATAGCACAAGTACACAAATAGTTCCCATGAGATTAGTTGAGTTTTGAGGACAAAAATCTTTTTAAGTCGGGGAGAATGTAACACCTTGAACCTTAAATATTGGATAATTAAAGTTAACGGTAGTTGTTAACGAGACTAAGCTTAAATAAATGCCAGGCACATTTCTTCAAGCAATTTGACTATAAAACTCGAGACCAAGACACATGAGTATACTGTCAATAAAAGGATTAAATAAACAATAAGTTTTAAAAAAGGTGATTTAATGTCAAGGGTCGTAACTTGGTAACAAATTACAATTAGAATTCATCGAGGATTTGCACGTGTAACATTATAAAATCAGTGTATGAAATGCACTAAGACAAGACTTATGTGATACATGAATAAGGCATGCATAATCAAGATTATTCAAAAAATTATAAAATATTTTTGGGAATAATTAAAGGACAATGTAATATATTTACCAAAAAGAAAACAGAAGGAATAAGCTAAAAAGGCTCCCACCAAGTCGTGAACCTTGCACCTTATGCAAGCAAATGATAAGCTCCTAAAAAGTTACCAACAAGGCTGCCAACACTTTTGTGCTATAATACTTACTTAAAATGTATATATATCTAATACGACATATATATATATATATATATATATATATATATATATATATATGCGTTGCATACAAAAGATAGGTGTCATCACCCTATTGGACCAAACTCTCACCCAACCAAAACACATGCAAACCCTTTCCCTATGGTGTGTAAACAAACCATGTGAGTGTAAGTGTTGTGCATTTTTTTCAAATCATACTTGGTGTGTGTATTATTTAATAAATTTGATTTATTATTATTGAGTTTCATATTATCGTACATGTGGATGTTGTTATTTTATACCATGAAATGGTTAGTCCTTGAATTATTATTGGAAATAGTTCATGTATATAAGTAAGATTTATGTACAGGAGATATAAACTTATGATCAAGCAATTCTAGAATTGTTCGTAGTCATTGATGAGACTAGGCATCTTGTCTGTAAGACTATAACACACTTGACCTCTATGTGATAGGGTGATTTATCTCAATCACTATAGTAATAGACTCTACGTTATTGTATTGGTGTATTTGGAATACGTTGAATTGGATCACTATAAGAACCACATCATACAAAGCTGTCATCTTTGACGTGATTCTTATATTTATTATTCGTAGTAAGCTTTTAATCCTGAAAGAATAGTGGACTCAAGTTTTTAATAGTGATGACTTTGAGTTACTAATCAGTGAGGTCTCTTAAATCAACGCCTCGGTATATTGAGAAATCATTGTTTACACTATGAGAATATATATTCTCAAGATGGAATCTATACTCTCTAAATTAGAGAGAAAGATATCACTAATGTATTAATTCAATTGATTAATAACTAAAATTCGGATTCGGTCTAAATTAGTTATTGCAATGTTGACCATTTTAAAGTGATTAATAATTGGTGAATTAAGTTGTAAAAATAATTAGGAATTGGTTTAACGGTGTATAAGCCCAAATTCTAATTATTGATATTCAGGTAGAGGGACCTCGGTGTATATGTTAAGTGATTATGGGTTTTTCTCTATTTTACCAAATTAGAGTGCAATTCTAATTATTTGGTAGAATTAATTACTTAAGAGGTAATTAAAAATTAATTGACTAATTGGAGCTAATTTGATGGGATCATAGATCATTCCTTTTGTCCTAATTTTGCAAACCCCTATAAATATGTGATTTAAAAAGGAATAACTGATATACAAGTTACTATATTATTTTCCTATGAGAGAGTAAAAGAGGAGCTTACTCTCTTCTCTGGTGTACAGTTTGCATAAAGGGAAAAAATGAGAAGACCTAGAAGTGTAAGAGAATGAAGATTGCATCAATCTCTTCAAGAAGACTTCTTCAACAATAAAGATAATCAAGAATAAGGAAGATTGTATCAATCTCTTCAAGAAAACTTCTTCAACAATAAAGATAATTAAGAATAAGGAAGATTGCATCAATCTCTTTAAGAAGGCTTATTCAAAAATCAAGATTGTTAATAACAAGGTAATTCTAACATTCTCTTCAAAATTGTATGATTCATATAAAGAAAAAGATTCAAATAGATTTTTGAAATCGCTTCTGCTGTGATTACAAATTCAACACCAGTAATGATGGGTTTAGGATTAGGGTCAGGTTTTGTTTTCTTTGAAGATAAATTGGTTCAGGGGTCAACCCATCAAGAATGAAGAAGAAAAGAAGAAAATAATGTTTTTAATTAAGGGTTATTTCATTCATTTTGTTAATATGCTTAATTTAATGTAAAATATTATAAAACAAATAAATCGTATATTTGTAATTATACAAATCCTGTTAATAGTGTTAAGCAGATAATTCTGACAGTGAAGTGCAGTATAATTAGTCAAACTAAAAGAAGTTATGTATGAAATTATCAAAAATCTCAAAAATGCTAAATGTAATTTATCCAAGTTTTTTTCATTTACCCGCGGCTCTTGCTCTTGGGAGTAAGGTTAAAGTATCATTTAGTATACTTTTTTAAAAATATTTTTACTTAAAACTTAAATTTCAGAGTGCCAAGTATAATTTATCAAAATTTTATTTATTTATTGGGATGGCTATGTAATCCGTTACCAACCCAATTAATTGAGGAGCGGCCATGATTTGGATGCAGTAACGCCAATTAAAAAAATCAAAGAATGTGAACCCACAAATCCAAAAAGATAATCAACAATTAAAGCTATGTATCTGCCAATAATGTTTCCACCACTCCCTAATGGGGAAGGTTATAATCTTTGCGTTCCATATCCACATAAAAATCGAGAATATGATTAAAAGATTTTGTAATAATGTAAGTGAAGCACACCAAGTAATCATTCAGACAATTGATTGGATACATTGTACAATAACATAATACGAATATATTATCTATTTGAAAGTCAGGGTGGATTCAAAAATTACGTTTTTGGCCAAAAATATTTATATAATAATTTTGGGATGGAATTTTATAATTTTTTTTTTTTTTTTAAATTGGAGGTAGTTCTTAATTTCTAAGAAAATAATAAAATAATAAAAAAACTAAAATTTTAAATATACGGGAGAAGCAGGCCATCAACTAGTCCAACTCCTCCTCCTCTCGTGTTTCTCGATGCTTGGAAATAAAATTTATAATCGTGTCTTTTAATTATTTGTACCAAATTTAAATTTTAAATGACGTGATAATATATACCTAATTCGTGAATAATTCATTTGATAATGTAATAATCTCTTGTAAAGTCATTTAATCAGTCAATTTTATTTGAATTTTTAACAAAGCAACAATAACTATTCTCAGTGAAATATTCTTTCCCAAGTTCTTTCAAATAGTAAGAGACAAATGGTGTTAATAGGGATAGCAAGAGATGGGGCCTCCACTTCGCTTAAAGATAAACTTCTCGTGCTCCCGGCCCACTCCAATTGGTCATTTTCCCACTTCTCATCGCCCAACTTGCGCCTTATTCCAACTCGAGTTAAGATGTATCAAATTAAACTTATAATTTTTTTTTTTTAAAAAAACATGTATTCTATTTTAAGACAAAAATAAATTCAGAATACATCAAAATAGTTAGATTTTAAATTACACCTAAGTGAAACATTTAAATTATTATGTATTTTTAAAGAGTAATGTTATCCATGTCATAAAATTTTATTAAATTTTCTTACTTGTTTGACGTGGCTGTTCGGGTGCTAGTCAATTAAGTCCTCTTAATATATGCGGATGCTAGTCAATTAATCCTTTTAGTGCTAATCAATTAAGCCTCTTAGGACTCACTTGACATAATCAGTATCAAGAGGCTGAATTCACTAGTACCAAGAGTAGTTACGTCAGGAGGTAAATTTTTTTGATAAAATGTTTTGGTAAGAACAATATTACTAATTTTTAAAATTACATAAATTAGTATAAATAATTTAATAAATTTAATATATAAATAAGGCAGAACGGAAGATCATTTCTTGAATTATTGGTGTCTGACATGAATTAATTGCCATAATAGATAAACTTTTTGATTGTGTTAGACTGTGAAACTGAATTGATAAGCTTGATATGATAATTACCATATAAGACTCCACCTCTATGAAAATTACAATTACCAGAAGTTTGAAAGGCGACCATGGGATATATTCCTTCGACTTGATAACAACAATACTTATAGGAAGGATGTAAAATGGCGCTCGATTTCGAAAGCGGGAACTGTCTCATAGATATGAATAAAGAGAATATTTCGTTTCATCTGAAAATTACAGCTTTAGGGTAAATACAGACTTTTGAAAATCAACATCTCTTTGGTCGAAGATATCGTCAGTACAGCCGCTACGATAATTGTTCTTAAGATTCTTGGCTTGACATCTTACTTTACTCGAAATCGAGAGGATGATAGCTTTGTGCCATCCGAAACATGTCTCTGTCTTGTATCAATCAATTTTAACAAATTTTTTTCTTTTTTTTTTCCAAATTACACCAAAATTCCAAACTATCTTTTGGCTATCTTGAACTCCAGCAAAAACTTTAGGTAAATATTCATCTGGACGTAGTGCAATTGGTAAAGAGTAAGAGTCTCAGTATGGAGCGAAAAATCTATTCGGTGTAGGTTCGATTCTTTTCCGTTGCGCGAGTTTGCGATTTACCTGATACGCAGGACTAATAGGCGGTTTGGCGCATCCGAAATTTACCTTCTAAAAATAACTATTGGTCGAAAACCCTAACTGCCGGTACACTTGATCCTTAGGAGGATTCCACGTTATCAAAAAAAAAACTTTAGCCAAATGATAAAGCTACGGGAAGTGGATTCCAAAGATATTTTAAAGGCAGTATATGCTGAATAAAACCTTTAGTTTATTGAATTTTTTTTTTTGAACTGATCTGATAAAATTAGATCGTAATGTATTTTTTTAATAATATTTTGTTATATATAATATAATTTATTGTTTTTTTAAAAATAAAATATTATTAAAATATATATTTTTTCTTGATGTATCACACCAAAATAAAAATAAGAAAATTTGCTATTTATAAAAGGCAACTCTTCATAAGTTGAAAGAAAAAGAAAACACAAGAAAACGGGAAACCAATCCCAAGACGCATGTTAACAAAACAAAACAATATATGACAAATGACAAGAAGGCGTGCTTCTACGTAACACCACTGTATATACAGTTTTTGACAGCGGTTCTTACGAGATTTCGATAGTGGCAACGTCGCCAACTCAGATTTCGATTAGTGGCAACGTCGTCGACTCAACTTCGTTGCAAGTCACTGTAATTTTAGATTTTATAAAAAAAATTATTTATTTTTATAATTTGACATATTATATTAATTAAATATTATGTCAGGATATAATATTCGACTAACATAAAAACATTAATTCAACAAATTTGATTAGTGGGTACATAAAAAATTGCTACTCCGTTAAACGTGCCGGGATTTCGGCTGCAAACAGACACGGCTCACCAGATTCATAATTACTTTATTATTATTATTTTTTATTTTTTCGTTTTTAATTATTATTCCCAAGATGACAATGATAGCGAAGCCACCAAAATTTTGTATTTAAATTAATAAAAATTGGGATTGACTTTGAATTCTGAGGAATTGACGGTGGAAAATAACGGTAGAGAATTGGTTTTGAAAACAATTACTCTTAACATAATCGGTTTATTACTTTGATATTTTATAAATATTATTTAAAAATAAGAACGAAGCTGATGTTTCTCTTTTTGATCAGAGAGACTTTTCGTCTTTCACTATCTGTTAAGAACTTAGAATCAAAAAATTACTGCTCCGATGGTAATTGCTCCAATGATAAAATCAGTAAATTAAAAAGATTGTAATTGAAAAGAATAATCGAAAATAAATTAAAAGCGTATCTTAGAGTTTTATTTATAAGTTGTAAATCTCATAAGTTGAGTAGAATTAGGAGCCATAAAAGTAGGGATTCAAAGATAGCAGTTGCCATATTAAACTCTGTTTCCTTATTCTGAGGTCGGTATGATATGAAATGTGGTGACCAGTTCGGAACCCTTCCTACAGATATTTTATTTTCCTTACCATGAGGTTTGTAATGAGCAGATCGGTACCTCGTTTGTTCTAGAGGAAGGACTGGAGGTGATGCACCATTCTGAATAATGTACTTCTGAACCCCCCTGTGTCTGTTTAATCTGTATCCCAAAGAGCTATGTGTAGTGGGCTTCTTCTGGAGTTAAGCACCGCATGAGGGGTTGTGTGTAGGACCTTCGGTAAAGATTTCCTTTAAGAATTAAATATTGAGCTGCCCTAATTCGAATTCTCCTAGTATGATTTTTGTCCTCTGGAAGCAGCCCTTCTTTTAGATACTAGATAATGAGAGTCATCCAATTTTGAGGTTGTTCTGAAATATGAAGGGATTGTATTTCCTCAATGCTTGGCTTTGACTGGTAGGAGATTTCATCGTTGAATTCCTTTTTGGCTTGAGATGCGAGGCCATGTTTTCTAAAGATCAGCCCTGAAGTTTTGGCTTCTTTCGATTTTCTGAATGGTGAATTTGCCAAAACACAGTTTTAATGATTCCATTAGCTCTGAATATCTGGTCATCTTGTTATCCTTGTTGAAAAATTCTCCCAAGACTTGACTCTCACAAGTTAAGAGTCAGAGAATGCTTCAAGATCTAAAGCTTCACATTTTAGGGTCAGTTTCATCCCAAGGATAAGCGTTTCATATTCGACTTTGTTGTTAGAGGCTTTGAATCCCAAACTAACCGCTTTTTCGATTACGATCCTATTAGGGAATTGAAGTATTATACCTACTCCAGAGCCTTTGTCGGTAGACAAGCCCGTCAGTGTAAAGTAGCCATACCGAAGTGTTTGTAGTAGCTTGAGCTTTCGAATATAGTATTGGAGTGAACTTTTTTACAAAGTCTGCTAGTACCTGCCCTTTGATAGTGGTCCGTGATACATAGGATATGTCAAACTCTCCCAATTCTATTGACCATTTGACCAGTCGTCTTGAAACTTTAGGTTTGTGTAGAACTGATTTCAAAGGATAGGACGTAGGGATTATGATAGGATGGGCCTAAAAATATGGTCTGAGCTTCTGAGCAGATATTACCAAGGCTAAGGCTAATTTTTTAATTTTGGAATATCTTGTCTCGATGTCTACAAAAGCCTTGCTAACGTAAAAGATAGGCCTTTGAATTCCCTTGTCCTCCCTAACTAAAGCTAAGTTGATGACATTTTTTGATACAGCTAAGTAAAAAAGTATTTTTTCCCTTGGTATTGGTTTTGAAAGGAGTTCGGGGGAAGCTAAGTATTGTTTGAGATCCTAGAAAGCTTCTTCGCATTCAGGGGTCCATTCTAGGGCCTTACTCCCCTTCAAGGCTCTAAAGAATGGGAGGCACCGATCCGTAGATTTAGAGATAAATTTGTTCCAAGCTGCTATCCTTTCATTCAAGCCTTGTATATCTTTCTTAGTTTAAGTTGACTCTAGTTCAATCAGGGCTTTGATTTACGAGGGATCTACCTCAATTCCCCTTTGAGAAACCAAAAAATCCAAGAATTTCCCTTTTGTGATCTCGAAGGTACATTTTAAAGGGTTTAGCTTCATCCTATGTTTTCTCAGGATGTTGAATGTCTAGCTCAAGTGCTGGATATGGTCACTTTTCTGAACACTTTTAACTAGCATGTCGTCGATGTAGACTTCTATTGTGTCCCCAATTTAAGGGCCAAACATCTTATTTTCAAACCACTGGTACGTGGCTCCAGCATTCTTTAAATCGAACGACATCACTCTATAACAATAGAAACCTCGTTCTAATATGAAGGTAGTTTTCTCTTGGTTTGGAGGATACATTTGAATTTGATTGTATTCAGACTAAGTATCCATGAAACTCATGAGCTTGTGACCTACTGTGGCATCAACAAGTTGATCAATTCTAGGAAAAGGAAAGCTGTCCTTGGGACAAGCTTTATTTAGGTCGGTATAGTCAATGCAGACCCTCCATTTTTTGTTCTTCTTTTTTGCGAGAACTGTATTGGCAAGCCACTTTTGGTAGAACACTTCCCTTATCATTCCAGCATTTAGTAACATCTAGACCTCTTCATTGATGATCTTGTGGCATTCAGGGGCAAATATTTTCCTTTTTTGTCTTACTTGGAGGATGGTCTGGATCTGTCATTAACTTATGAGAGATAAGATTAGGATTTATTTCCTCCATATATTTTGTTTCCTAAGCAAATACCGACAGGTTATTTCTTAGAAATTCAACAATTTCCTCTTGCTCGGATAGAGACAAAGCTGAGCCAACTTGTGGATATTTTTCCTCCCCTTTAGTACTGATGAGTACTTTCATGGGCTCTTCCATTGGTTTAACCATGCTGTCCCTTCCTCTAGGAGTTAATGGCTCGTCAATTTCATAAGGACACTCCTCTACTCATGAAGGTTGGAAGGTGAAGAACTTTCCCTTTCACGAGGGTATTGTGATTGCTATTTGGGGGACTTTTCATTTAATATGAGGGCATGACATTCCCAGGCGGTGGGCTAACAACCTTTGATGGAAAAGACTTTGTCATTGTGGACATACTTCAAGCATTAATGGAAGGTTGAAGTAACTGCTCTCATTTAGTAAATCCCAGGTCTCCCAATAATGACATTATAGGGGGATTTGGAATCTAGGACCATGTATCCAGAGATTAGTGTTTTTGGTTCGTCTCCTTCTCCTATCGTGGTTGGTAGGCCAATTTTGCCCAATGGGATGTTGAGATTTCCATCGAATCCTGCCATGACACTGGTAATAACTCTAATGTCATTAGGGTTCAGCTTCATGTGTTTGAAGGGTCCATAGAATAATACATTGGTGGAGCTTCCAGTATCCAGGAGAACCTTTCTGATATCGAAGTTAGCAATTTTGAGTAAGATAACAAGAACATCGTTGGAGGGATAATGTGTCCTAGCAAGGTCCAATTCAGAGAACTGGATCTGAGGTCCTGACTCTATCTTATTCTCAATGGTTGAGATCTGGAAGACATGTGGATCTGCCTTTACCTCCCGAGCATATATTTTTCTGGCTCGGTTGGACATTCCCGTTACCGCATTGTCAGCAGTGAAGGACAAAGATGACTTGATTATTTTGTTATTGGTCATTTCGAACTTCTTTCTGTTCAAGGCTTTGCTCTTGCTTTCTTCGTAACGGTCTATCATTACAGGGGTTCTGCCTCCCGTCTTGTCAAACAAATTCCCTCAGTCATCCTCTTTTGATGAGATGCTCTATCTCTTGCTTAAGAGCTCTGCACTTGTCGGTTGTGTGCTCGTGCTCCTTATGAAAATCATAGTATTTGTTTTGATTTTTTGTATCGGGGTTGCTCTTTAGTGGCTCTAGCCACTTCAAGTTTTCACGGGTCTAGATCTGTTGGAGTATATGAGTGAGAGAAGCATTTAGAGGGGTGAAAATTTTGTACCTTTCAGAATTAGGATTGTTCTGGGTTCTGGGTGTTTCTCTCTTGTCAAGACTCTTGATTCTCTTCCTATTAGCATTGGTATCCCTCTTCTGAACTTTCTCATCCTTTTGAGCCTGTTCCTTTGCTTTTCGGAAAGACAATTTTGTAACTTCAAGATTAATATATTTTCATGCTCGATCCATGAGTGTTGTCATGTCGATGGGAGGATTCTTGGTCAAAGAATCTTGAAAACGTCCAGGCCCAAGGCCTAAAGTAAGAGCGACCACTAGGAAGCTTGGGCTATAATCGGTTATCTCTGTGAGCTCGGTATTAAAACGAGCAATGTACTCCCGAAGTGATTTTCCCTTTGCTTGCTTCACAGTTAGCAAGAAGTTTGGCCCTTTTCTTAATTTCCTGCTAGTTAAGAATCGATCGAGAAATAGCCTACTGAGCTCATAGAAATTGCTGATCGATTCTTGGGGGAGGTTGTGGAACCACTTTAAGGCGGTACCCTTGAGGCTCGTCACAAAATTTTAGCACATGAAGGCATCGGTAGCCCTATGGAGAGACATTGTATGTTGATAGTGAGATAGGTGGTCCCTAGGGTCCTCAGACCCGTCATACATGATGAATTTTGGGACAATGAACTTTTTTGACCGCTCCTCTGTCATTATGGCAGAGGTGAATGACAGGGAGAACCTCCCGAGCAATTCACCTAGTTCGTCTTGCTCTAAAGAGGCGTGTAACCCTTTAGTTGAGAAGGTATGCTCTTAAGAGTTTGCTATCTCCTCTTCCCTCTGAGGGGCTCAAGGAAAAACTCGTTGTTAACCTTGTCCTGCAACTCCAGATCCTTGATTTGGGGGAGGAATTTGCTCGATATTAGTAGGAGGATGTTGCCCTCCCAGGACTAGAGGGGCTGGTGCCTTAGAGGGCTGAAATTCCTACAGTGTTGGATCGGTTCCAGAGGTCACTAGAGTAGGAATCCTTGTTATGCTTTGATAATAGACAGTTGGGTGAAGTGTGGGCATCCATCTCCTTACAACTGTTGACATTTGGGGATCAGCCTCTATGTGAGTAGTGCCATGGGGGTGTACCGGTTGCGCGTTAGGCAACTCCTCATTGGGGGATCCTATGCCCATAGTGGTAAACGATCCGATGTTTGTACCCTTCCTCTACCAATAAGAGGCTAATTTTGGGAGTTTTGGGAATTCTTTCTAGGATGAAGGCTGGGAGCCATTGCCTTTTGGAAGAAAAAGACACAGGGTTCATTGTTTTTAAAGAAAAGATAGCAAGAATGATTATCGTTTCCACAGACGGTGCCAAACTGATGTTGCTATTTTCGATTAGAGGGGCCTCCCGTTCTTCGCTACCTATCAAGAATTCGGAATCAAAGAGTCATCGGGTAGGCTCTGGTGGTAGCCGCTTCGATGATAATGTCAGTAAATTAAAAAGACTATAATTGAAAAGAATTATTAAACATAAATTGAAAGCGTACCTTAGGGTTTTATTTATAGGTTGTAGATCTCCTAAGTTGAGTAGGATTAGGAGTCATAAATGTAGGGATTCAAAGATATCAGTTTCCATATTGAACTCTGTTTCCTTATTTTAAGGTCGCTAGGATATGGAAGGTAGTGACCAGTTCGGAACCCTTCTTGTAGATATTTTATTTTTCTTACCATGAGGTTTGTAATGAGCAGATCGGTACCCCGTCTATTTTGGAGGTAGGACTGGAAGTGGTGCACCATTTTGAACAATGTACCTCTGAATCCCTCGTGTCTATTTGATCTGTACCCCAAAGAGCTATGTATATACACGTGTCATGCCCTGAATACACTTGTCACTTTATGGTATGTCAAAAGCTAAGTGCATGTCAAATGAAATCATTTTATACGCATACACTCTCAGTCAAGTGCATGAATATAAAATGAGAATATATTTAACCTCATCCAAAATAATTATGAAATATAAGTTATTTTGTTTATTTAATATTGGACAATACTTAACTCCAAACTTGATACGAAGAACTTTATTTTATCCAGGTTTGTATCTTAATCACATTTCGTGACATATATAATGTATATGTACTTTTTAATTTTATTTAATTTTTATTTTTTAGTTAAAACTAAATAGTCACATGATATACATGTGAGTGCATGCTTGCATGGTATACTAAGATTGTGAAATGTACGTGGATATGAAAATGTTCTTTCTACCTGATTTGTAGCCAAACACTATCCTTTAATATTTACTTTAGTATATTAATATATTCAAATAGGTATTATATACATACATATGTATAATCAACTAGGAGTAACTTAATCGGTCACTCATGCTCTCTCTCAAAAGAGAAGTCATGAGTTCAATCTCACTATTTTATTAGGGAGATGTAAACATTATTTTTACCCAGAATATGAATAATTTTATTAACATCACAAAAACAATGATACATAAATGATTTACTTTTAAGAGTCGATAAAAGACTCAAACCATACAAAAAGGTCGAAGTAGTCATTGTTCTCAAGTCTTGTATCACTCAAGTATGGAAGTTGCACCTTCAGATTTTTACAGTGTTGAGTTCTCAAAGGTTTATCTAAGGTAAAGGATAGAATATAGTGAATAAGATTTATCACATATATTCACATCATGTATATAAAATGTTTTGTAAAAATGTTCAAGTGTTAGTGTGGTGTTAAAGGATAAGTGATATGATTGGCAAGTTTCTACAATGATTAAACTAATTTTTAAAGTCAACTCAATATGATTCATCATTTACAGGGTCAACTAGCAAAGCTCGCTCAAGTAAGGTTTTCCCTTACTTGCTCGAGAGTAATATAGTGCGTATCTCACTAGTTTTCACTAGATAGCTAGCTCAAGCGAGCTTATTGGGTAATTTTAGTAGCATTTTCGCTTGACCTCACTAGCTTGCTTACTAGAGCAAGATAGCTCACTCGATCGAGGTCATTCTAGTAGCTAGCTCACAAGACATCTCACTCACATAGTGCAGTTTCCTAATTTAATTTAAACAATGTTTTTCTACACATTAACCTTATCTATATAAGGCTTTTGATATAGCTTCGAATAGGACTTTTTGGCAAATCAAAATCTGAGTTCTTAACTATTCCAAAAAGCTTTTGCATGTATCTCATGTTCATCATAGATCATTAGTTGAGAAATCAAGAACCCTACTATCTTCTATATCATCATCCATAAAGTACAAGCTTATTGGGAGTCAAGATTATGCAATTAGTAGAGTTCAAGGTTGCATGAAGTTTATAGTCGTGATTCAAAAGTACCATTTGAGGATTTGAAGTGATGGATCACTTCAATACTACTTGAGGATTTGAGTTGAGGAAGTTCAAACCATGAACAAGGCTTGAGGTACAAAGTCTGTGTGTTAGTAAGTGTTTGTAATTGTACAAATTTCTTCTAATGGATTGTGAGCATCTGGGTCAGTACCTTAGGGTTTTGTGAAGTAGATTTGGTTTAATCTGTGGCGCTTTCCTCGTCAACAAATCTGTGTTTTATCTCTTTACTTCTTTATTACTTTATTTCTCATACTGCAAGTATATACACGAGGACAAGAAAATGCACATAATCGAAGTGGCAATTCAGTCATATCAAAGCAAGTTTTAAATTGGACAAGATAATTTTAATTTGTTATATAAACCTATTCACTCTCCATCTAAGTCTATTTCTATACCATCTAGATACAAAAAAAGGCCTCTTAATTTGGTATCATAGTACTTATCTTTGGTATTAGATTTATCTTATTTGAGTATAGATGAATAGTTTTCATGAAAACTGTTTTGTTACCCATTCTTCACTATTTGACAGCTCCAATTATGCTTATTGGAAAGCTAAGACGAAAGTGTTTCCTAGGTCCATAGATGAACGTGTTTTGTTGACGGTTAAAAGTGGTTGGAAACATCCTGTCACCATTACCCTTGATGGTGCTTCCATTAAAAAGCCTACTACTAGTTGGGATAAGAATAATCTTAAGAGTAGTGGGTACAATTCAAACAGGTTGAACATTATTTTCAACGTCTTCATAACTAAAGAGTTTGTACTAGGTTTATAAACACAACTAAAAAGCTTCTTCATAACTAAGAAGCTTGCTTGAATAGATTGATGAAATCTTCATTCTCTTACTCTTCTAGGCCTTCTTCTTTTTTCCTCTATGCAAGCCGTGCGTCAGAGAAAAAAAGTGGGCTACCTTTTTTTCTTCGACGTAGGAAAGAACATCATGACTTGTATTTGGCTATCTCCTTATATCACATATTTATAGGGGTTTGTAAAATTAGGGCAAGAGGAGGTAACTAGGGTCCCACCAAATTATCTCCAATTAGTCATTAATTTTTTATTAACTCTTAATTCATTAATGACTAATTAATAATTAGAATTTTACTCTAATTTGGTAAAATTAAGAAAAACTCAAATTCACTAAATATATGCAGTGAGTCCACATACATGGATATCAATAATTAGGATTCATACATTGTCATACCTAATTCCTAATTATTTTTAAAATCTAATTCACCAATTATTAATCACTAATAATTGGTCATCATCTCAATAAACAATTTATTGAGAAGATCGGATCCAAATTTTTGTGATTAATCAATTGAATCAGTACAAAGGCGATATCATATTCTTTATATAGAGAGTGTATAGTCCATCTTAAGAATATGTGTTTCCACAACCTAAACAATTTTTTTTTTTCAAAATACTAAGGTGTTAATCTAAAAGACCTAACTCATTGGTACCTCAAAGTCACCACCATTAGGAACTTAAAGTCCACTATTCACTCAAGATTAAGAACTTATTATAAATAGTGAAGATAAAAATCATATCAAAGATGATAGCTTATATGTCTTGTCTCTTATAGTGATCCTATTTAGTGTATTTCAAATACACTAATACATTAACCTAGAGTCCACTACTCTGATGATTGAGATAGACAACCCTATCACATAGAGGTTAAATGTATTATAGTCTTACAGATAAGATGCCTAGTCTTATCAATGATTGTAGAAAATTCTAGAATTTCTTGATCATGTTAGTTTTGAAGACTAGCTTTGTGTTGGCATATCCGTTTGATAAAACATCTTGTGTTGTATCTAGTTCTTTAGAATAGTTAGAGTGCTTCAAGCCATGTTCACATCTACAACAAATTAAAATGGATCATCTCTCACTATGGTAGATCTTCATGTTTCTAAAAAAAGTAATGAATTGGTATTCTACGATTGGCCTGCACACACTTACCTTCATGCATATTGTGTGTTGATCATTTATTGAAAGGTGAAAATTTTCATCTTAAGTATGTTGAAAAACATGAGGTTCTTTATGCATGTGTTTTAGATTAAAAAAGTTTTTCAAATCCTCACTTATGTTTTTTTTTAGCAAGAAAGCCATTAAGCTAGTTTGAGGGAGCTCCATCAATGCTCGAATGAAGTCTAGTAGATAGTTTGCTAGAGCAAAGATCGCTCAAGGAAGCTCTATCAATGTTCGAACGAAGTCCAATGCATAGTTCATTAAAGTTCGCTAGGTAGTTCGCTTGAGCTCGCTTAAGGCTGCTCGAGTAAACTCTAATGAGTGCTCATTCTAGTTTGCTGGCTAACTCACTTGAGCAAGTTATTATGCAGTGTAATTTTTTGTACAGTGTTTTTACTGTGTTTTAGGCTTTTTCCCCTATATATAAAACGAAAATGAAATGTTTTGAATAGGGACTTTTTCGTTGCTATTTATTAGGATTTTCATATCATTCAAAAAAGTTATGTGTGTTCTTCATTATCAATCACATGCCTTAAAATACAAGAAAATCAATGATTCAGTATAATTTGGTGGATTTTTGAATTAGTGCGATCGGAGGAGTTCGAGGTTACATAGGCATTCACAGTTGCGTTTGGGTATTGTTTGTGGATTCGTGATGGTAGATACACAGAAGAAGGCTTATGGATACGAGATTGAGAAAGTATTAAAATAGTGAACAAACTTGAGGTATTAGGAATTTTTATAATATTGTGTCAATATCTTTTGATATTTCTTCTAGTGGATTCAGAGCATCTAGGTAAGTGTTACCCATATATCTAACCTAGAAGAGGGGGGGGGGGGGAGGGTGAATAAGGTGTTTTGCAAATATTAGTTTCTTTTAGGAAGTTTAAAAATGAATGCTGCAAATGCACACAATAGAGCAAGAGATAGAGCAAATACAGTTGTTTTACGAGGTTCAAAAAGCTTCCTACATCTTTGACTCAAGCATCCGCACTTGAGTTTTTTCACTCTTGTGACCTCCTTGCAGGTGGAGACCAAACCCTTATAATGCGAAGACCACAACTCTTTTATCCTAACAAAATATACCCTTTTGCCTCACTAGGTAGCACTTACCCACAACTCTTACCACAATGAGATCCTACAAAAATGTTTACCAAATAACACTCTCTTCTAAAGTAATTTTTTGTGCAATAAGATGCTCACTCTCTATAGATAGATCAGTTGTAAGGCTCAGAGTATTTAAAGATGAGTATAATTTTTATATCTACATTTTTAATGTTTGGATCTAAAGTTAAGAGTAAAGATGTAAAAGGGTAAACATATAGAGAGATGCCATAGAATGCCTTAGAGAAGCTCTATTTATAGCCCTTAAAAGAATATATCCGTTTCTTTTTAAAAAGAGTCGTTTCTCCTATTTTTGTCTATTTAAAATTTGAATTTGCGATTACCAGATCGAAAAATTTAGTCAACTGAATTATCAACCAGTCATCTGGTTCTGATGTACACTGTTTACGGCCTTGAAAAATAGTTAACTGATTCTCCCTTAGAGGTCAATTGAATTGGACAATGAGTCTTAGGCTGTTTTAAGAAAAAGGTCACTTAGTCGACTAGTTCTTGGAATTGGTCGACTAGTTTGATCAATGTAAAAATAAGCCTTAAGAATTAGTTGACTATTTACATGAACTGATTGAATGGTTTGGACAGTGAGTGTCTTATTGCTTATTTTTCTCAATGTACTTTTATCAAAACCTTTTGATCTTTCAAAACTTAAGGCCTGAAATTTGTTTTGTTTTGGAAAATCATTTGAGGCTAGTTCTTAGTTGATCATTTTAAATAGTAAGAGCTTACGAACAATGATCAATCTAATCCTAAATCACTTAAAACCCAAAATAAGGAAAATAAAAGTCTTTACTTGACTTGTCTTGAATCCTTGGACTTAAGTGTGTCCATTTGCTTGATTCATCATAAGAGCATTTCACTTGTTTTGATTCTTGCCTTGAAGCATGTTCTTGAGTGGAACCCTTTACTTTGATGGACTTTGTCATTTCTTGGTTAACATTCTACTTGGACCTAGATGACCTATTTGCATTATCACTTAGATAAAACATTAGTCCATTAGGATAATGTTTTGTTATCATCAAAATGACTTAAATGCCCTTGGTTGAAAACGTTTAGGGCTAACAGTAAGCACCTCGAGATTTTTCAACACAGATACAATTGATCTATGGCAGTTTCCTCATCAACAAAGATTTGTGTGCCTCTTGTGCATCTCACGTACTTCAATCACACACATAATAACCAGAATTTGCACTTAATCAAAGTGGAATCCCAATCATCTACAATACAATCTTAATTGAGCAAGATTAGTTTTTAAAATTTCTAGTTAGACCTATTCACCCCCTCTAGGCTTAATCTCGTGTCTAAACATTTCTATTAGGGTCATTTCAAATCATAAGTTCATATCTCCTATACATAAATCTCATTTATATACCTGAACTATTTTCAATAACAATTCAATGGACTAACCATCTTATGGTATAAAATAACAACATTGACATGTATGATAATATGAAACGTAATGATAAGTCAAATTTATTAAATAATAGTAAAATGTCTTGGATGTGAGAGCATACATATCAACATCCTCGATGTATCATGATGTGTGAGACTTTCAAGGAAGCTTAGGATATTTTGCAAACTACCTATGAGGGCATGACTATAGTAAAGAGGTCTAAGTTTCAAATGTTGAACTCCAAATTTGAAACACTAAGAATGGATTAGTTTGAAACCTTATTTGGATTTTATGCCAAACTAAGTGATGTCGTGAATTCTTCATTTAACCTTAGAAGGAATAGAGGAGTCTAAAATTGTTAGAAAGATATTGAGATTTGTACCTAAAAGGTTTTAACCCAAGATCACTGCTATTGAAGAGAGTAAGGATGTTGATTCTCTCAAAGTTGACGAATTAGTGAGATCTTTTCAAACTTATGAGTTGATATGTAGGCAACTTAAAAGGCCAAAAAGTCTTGTACTTAAGTTTGTTTAGGAGGAAAATGAAGAGAGTTTTGACACTGAGTCAACACCTCTCAATGATGATGACCTTACCTTGCTTGTCAAAAGCTTCAATAGATTTTAGAAAAACAAAAGACCAAATTCTAAAACTCAAGCAAGCTCAAGCAAAAGGCCCATATCTAGTTCTAACAATTTAAAGGGAAAATCTATTAAGTCTTCCACAAGCAGTGATAAGAGAAGTTTCTCTAGTCAGTCATCAAACTGGCTCTCCTATATTGAATGCTATGATTGTCAAAATTTTGGACACATAACAACTAATTGCCAAAATAAAAGAAAGAATGGAAAAAATAACAATAGTAGGGCAATGAAATCAACATTGATTGACGAAGAAAGTGTGGATGATGAGGAGAGTGAAGGAAAAGATGAAGATGAAGATGAAGAATAACAACAATTCTTAGCCTTTATAGTCACCATGGATATTACTAAAAGTTCACTAACCCCTATTGATAGTGAATAAGTTTTTTTATGGTGACGAGTTAGTTAAAAGCGTGGGTAAGAATAATAGTGAAGATGATGATATACAAAGTGCTTACGAGCAATTGTATCAAGTATCACTCAAGCTTAAGGAAACAAAGTTGAGTTTGGCAAGTAAACTGAAATTGTGTGAGAAGGAGAAGATTTCCATACAAGTTGATGAGGCACTCATTAGTTTTCTCAAGACTTATAAAACAACTCTACTTGAAAAGCTCAATGTTTTGGAGTAAGAGCGGAATTCCTTAATTGTGGAGGTAGACAACTTAAAGAAGAGTGTAAAAGCTCTAGTAATATTGAGAAGAAAAACCTCAAAGCAAACGTTTAACAGCTGGAACTTGAGTTTAAGAAATCTAAAGAAGTCCAAGTCACACTTGAGAATGGATGAAACAAATTGGACAAAATGTTAAACATAGTCCAATTTAAGAATAAAAAGGTTGATCTAGGCTATGGCACTTCTAATGATCCTAAAAAAATCATACCAAGACCAAATTAAAGTGATCATGTTAACTTCAAGCCTGTTGTTTTTGTCTCTCCAAAGCAAAAGGCTAAGGAGATGCCTCAACCTAAGACACCCTGTTGTACTTATTGTAAGGTTGAAGGTTATCCTATGAAGTTTTGTAAGAAAGCTAAAAAGGACAAAAGTTATAATGTGCCTAATAGGAAAATCTTCAAGTTGTCAAACTTAAACTAGCAATTGAATTCATTAGCTAAAAATCTACGAGTCTAACAGAAAAGGTTTACTACATGTCCAATGCTCCAAAATCCAAAAAAAAATTAAAGTTGAAACTAATGTAAACAAAACCAAAACTCAAGTAGAACATTGAAAGATAAATTTTATGAGACTATTTAAATGGCACATGTACTGGACAAAATCTCTAACCCATGATTGAATAATTGTGTCATTATTAAGCACTTGACAACTTAAATAACCTGTGCATTAAAAATGCTCTCATCTGTTTGTATATTGACATACAAACTATAGAGTGATCCAACTATTTACAAGACAAAAACAATAATAAAGTTAAAATGGTTGAAGGTTGTTACTTGTTCTAAAACATGAATCATCTGTTTGATCAGTTTGCCATGAAAAATGGTACAGGGTTTTGTGGTTGCTAACTCCTTTGTAAACAAATCCACTTAAAAAGATTAAGAAAATTTAGGTTAGAAATGATAAATTGAAATGTCTTATGATTCACACTGCTTTGAAAACACACAACACTGGTTAATTCTATTTTGATAGTGGATGTTCATTGTAACACCCCGACCTTGCTTAATTAATAATTAGTTTGCTAATTATTAATTAGAAATGACTTAAAGAATAATCAAGAAGGTTAATCGAGAATCTCTTGACGGTCACGATAGACCAATAAAATAATTAAACACGTCAGAAATAAGGGTGTAATACCCGAACCTAATTACTAATTACTTAGGTGAAATGATGTCGTTTTAACACTGTGAAAACTCGAATTAGCAAACTATGACGGCCACAAATAAATAATAACTAGCACGAGGCCTTTGACAATGAGGCTAACCAAAATACGAAACCCTCAGAAGAAACCGTTTCGTAAAAAGAGCACTGGAAAAGAAAATATAACAGAAATAGCCAAAACGGAATTCTGCGCTAGCCAAACAAGGAATAAGCCCAAAATGTGGAAAATGGCCAAAAAGGTAAGGCCAAGGGGTTTTGAACCCTTGGCCAAAAACAATGAAAGAACCTACATCCAAAAAATTAACCACTTGGCCACAAGCACTTTTGTGCTTTATTACACATAAGATATATATATATATATATATATATATCATACAAAGCCCATAAATTCTAATTAATAAAAATGAGGTGGCAGCCACTCATTGGACCACCACCCCCACCAATTGGATTTCATGCAACAACCATTATCCTTTATAAAATAAAATACAGTATTTATATGATTGTAAGCTGCGTGTGTTGAACTCAAAAGTTCAGAAATCAGAATTTGGAGAGTGATGTGAAGTAAGGTCTACTAGAGAGAGAGAAACATTGTGTGAGAAATTGTGTGTGTGCATGCATGTGTTTGTGAGCTTCACTTAAGTGCACCATGAAGAAGAGGACCAAGAAGCACGCCCCAGAACTGAGCCAGTAACCAAGGACCTCACATCGAGCCTAAGAAAGGGGGAGAGGGACACGGTTGAAGGTATAAAACCCCACAACTCAAAATTCCCTTTTTGAAATATTGCTCACTGATTTAGTTTATTTAAGCCACATAAATTGCATGCATGTAACTGAAATGTTGAGGGTAAGAAATAGGAAAAAATTTGGACCCTAAATGACTCAAATTAGTGGACCGTACACCCAACCTCCATGGATGACCACCTTAGAGTTGGGTCTGAATCGACCGAAGCAGAACTCTACTGTTTCATTTAGGACTGAAGCAAGAACCTCCCAGGATTCCAAATCCGTTGGAATCATTTCAAATGGTCAAGAGATAGGGGAGAAAATCCTATTTACAGTCACGGCTTGAGAAACGGGTTCCTTGAAATAGAGCCCCAAAGCTGATTCTTGGAATGTGGCTTGAAAGCCAATGGACTGAGGGTCATTTTGAACCAAACCACGCGAGTTTTAGTGATGAAATAGGGATTTACGAGCTAGTTGCAGGTTCGGTTATCCAACTTTAGACTGAACGTTTGAGCTCACATTTAGGCACAAAATGAATGCCAAGATGTTGGCCTAACCCCTAGAAACTCGCAACACCCAAAAGCAAAGGGAATCAGTGTTGGAAAACCTACGAAATTGGAAAAAAATGAAAACTGGAAATTAGGGAAACACAGTGGGTGAGTTGGGGAAGAAGGTGAATAGTGACTGGATCGGTTCGGGTCAGTTTCGAGTTTGGGTCGGGACCCGACCTGTCTCATAAACAGTATAAGTAGGACGACACCGTTTTGGGTTTAAAGGTTTTAAAATTAAAACTGAAGTTGGCCTGTTTGGTTACAACTATAAAAAATTAGAAATCAGGTTTGAGGATAGCCTAGACCATGGATAAGGAATATAACTAGTTATTGTATTCCAGGTTTTCTGAAAGGGTTTGAACCGGCTGGTTCATTGTACCTATAGACCGGTTTAGGGTTACACATTAAGAACCCTTTGGTTTAGTGATTTAATGTAAATAAATAAACCAGAACTTTATTTATTTACAGTTTGACCCCAGAAGTTTTGAAGAATTCTGTTCTGGCCTAGCTTCTGAAAAATTAATGCATATGGGCCCTTGAAAAGTAAATAATTAATAAAATAATTTATTTAATTATTTTATTAATAGGGTAAAATTACTATTTTACCCTTAGGACACTAAATGATTCAAACAAAGCCCAAATTAAATAAATAAATAGTACATTTTTACTATGTCGGACACTCTAGGACCCAATGGTGGGGTTCGTTTGATGAACCGAAGTCCCGAAAGATACATATATATAAATTATAAATAACTGTATTGCCCCTAATGGTACCTAGGACCAAATAAAAATAAAAGATAGTCCATTTTAATTATGTTGGGTACTCTAGACTCAACGGTGGGGTCCATACTAGCAAACGAAGTACCGAAAAACGTGACGCATGAAAGTGTGAAATTACCAAAATGCCCCTAATGCTATACGAAGTCCAAATGAAGTCCAAATGGGACGAAATTGATACCGATATAAGCCCAGATACTCGTGAAACTGTACGTACGATTAAATGACGAATCAAGGTCAGAATTTCACGAAACCATGCAAAATTACCAAAATGCCCCTGATGCTACACGAAGTCCAAATGGGACGAAATTGATACCGATAGAAGCCCTAGATACTCATGAAACTGTACACATGATTAAATGATGAATTGGGGGTCAGAATCTCACGAAACGTAAAATGACCAAAATGCCTCTAAACATGGTAAGTGCAAAGTAGAGGCCGAATAAAGGCCAATCTGATATGATAAATTGTCATAAGCATAATCATGAAAAGCGAAGGGCTGAATAAGACTCCAGAACAGTCAACGTATAAAATAAGAAATGACCAATATGTCCCAATGACCAAAAGCAGATACTAAATGAAGTCCAAAAGACTTAAGAATTTATATATGAGATATATTGACTATTCTAAGGACCACGACAGGGTCTGGGATAAGAATGATAAAATTATCATTTTGCCCCTAAGGTTAAATAAGTACTTAACTGATAACAATTGGAGTCTAAAAGACTTAGAACTTCATATTTAAGATATGTGGACTATTCCGAGGACCACGACAGGGTTCGGGACAAGAATGGTGAAATTACCATTTTGCCCCTAAGGTTGAAGAAGTACTTAACTGATAACGATTGAAATTTAAATGACTTAGATTATAATCCTGACAACTACTAAGCCTAATTAAAGAATGTAATAGCCTCAGATAAAACCCAATGAAAGGGCAATAGGCTACTAGGCTATCTTAGGTAATCCGATAGACGCCTAAGATGAGGAATAAGTCATGAATGGTTAAATTCTGATCTGTCTGTGATCAATGATGATTGTTCAGGATATGCAAGGAGGTACCTGACGTATCTGGAAATTATCAGATTATCTGTACAAGGAGATAAGCATAAAGTTTGTGAGTAACTTGGAACTTCTGATTTGGTGTATAAGTTGCACTACCTAGATATTGTATCTTGATACACTGTACCATTTTATATATTCTACTGTTTAAAAGCGTATATTTAAAGGCATAATCTTTGGCACTGCATTACACGTGGCATGATTTTGTCCTATCCTATTCGGGTCTGTTCTATTTTGTTATATGGTCTGTTTCAATTTCGTTTTGTTATGTTGTGTCTTACTCATTTTGTTTTGTTATGTTCTGTTCTATTCCGTTCAATACTGACCTGTAGTGAGTAACTTGGAACTTCTGACTTGGTGTATAAGTTACACTGTCTAGATATTGTATCTTCATACACTATATCGTTTTATATGCTCTACTATTTAAATGTGTATACTTAAATGCATACCTTCTTGTACTGCATTACACGTGGCATGATTTTGTCTTATCATGCTCTCCTGTCCTATTCGGGTCTGTTCTATTTTGTTATATGGTTTGTTCTAGTTTTGTTTTGTTTTGTTATGTCTTACTCTTAGGCCCACTCCAGTCCTGATCAGTATGGCAAAAGTAGTTGATTATGTGCCTAATCGGCATCCTGCTTTGTTATGTTTTGTTCTGTTCCGCTCGATACTGACCTGTCCTATTCTTTGATTTATTTTCCTATACTCCTGATTTATATACTGGCATCCTGCACTGTTATGTCTGTTCTAATCTGTTGTTCTCTTTAGTTCAGTTCTATTTTATTCTACTTAACTGCATTAAGTGGATTTATAAAACTACTATTTCTAAAATAACTAAACCCTCCATTTGTTTTGTAAGTAAGAACTGGTTTTTGAAACCCATGACAGGGAACCTGTGTTGCTCATTGGGCTTATTTAAGCTCACCTCATTATCCTAATATTTTTCAGGATTTATCTCCATTGGATTAGAAGGCACAATAGGATAACACAGGTCGACATCCTAAGCAAGAATTTGCTGATACTGATTGTGGAGACTTGGACTCCTATGGATTGAATCTGGTTATTCAGGTGAGTGACATGATTTGATTGATATGATTGATATGCACTAGATACTAAGATATGGCTCATGGTAATGGTACTCTAGAAAGATTAGATATGCTCTGTGTTATATGTCTAATTATAGACGTGCCCTATGGTTAGAGTTATTAGCTATCTGGTTTTAGACTTGTTCTGTGGTACATACCTCTATGGTATTTATAAATGAGTTTCATTCCCGAGATGAAAAAGGTTTTAAATTTCGCTGCTCTGACCTTACAATCGGAATGCAATTCGTCTTTAAGTTCAGAAGTTTGCCTTTGGTTGGTCGCATTGTCGGTCGACAAACCGGCAAGGCAGCTAACTAGCATCACGTCCTCGACATCCGCGTAGGGTGGGGTTCGGGATGTGACATTCATGATACTTGATAGGTGATACATTCTAATTTTCACATCTTGAGGATCATAGTAGAGGGGTTATTATCTTCAGTGATGGGAGTAGATCTAGTGTCTTAGTAAAATGATCAATTCACATTAGTGGTTTTCTTAAGTTAGATATTGGGTTCTATATTGATGGGTTAAAAGCTTATTTGAGCACCATAAGAAAATTGTGAGATGACAGTCTTGCAGCCTATTTCAATAGAAATGAGCATAGATTTTATGACACAAAAGGGAAGTGTGTCATGGAAAGGGTTAAAACAATTGACAATTGGGGTATCATTCCAAACCCCATTGTCATGTGCAATAGTGCCAAGGTTAAGGTTGTAACTTGTGGCATGAAAGATTAGGTCATTTGAATTTAAAATACTTAAAAAGATTATCTAATAATGGTCTAGTCCGTGATTAACCCAAATTAGGAAAGACTCCTACAGGTGTGTGTGTGTGTGTGTGTGTGAGAGAGATATGTCGAAAGGCCAAGCAAACTAAAGTCCTATACAAGAAGTCTTCATCTCTTTCTACCTCTTATCCTTTACAGTTGCTTCACATGGATCTCATTGGTCTAATGCAAGCAGAAAGTCTAGAAGGTAAGAAATATATCCTAGTTATGGTAGATGATTTCTAAGGTGTTATTTTTTAGATATCCTTAGAGAAAAGATAGATGTCTATAATACAATCATTAAGATTTTTCAACGAATGCAAAATAAAAAGGGTTACATGATTAGTAAGGTGAGAGTGATCATGGATCTAAATTTGAAAAATTTCCAGTGACATGATAGTGTGATAACCAAGGCATTAAGCATGGTTTTGCAGCTCCTATCATGTCTCAACAAAATGGGGTTGTTGAGAGGAAGAATCAAGTTATCTATGAGATGGCTAAGGCTATGCTCCATGGCAAGGGTATGCATAGGAGATTTTGGGCTAAAGTAATTAGCACTACTTACTACACGATCAATAAGGTTTACCTAAAACCAAATTCATGTCAAACCGCATATGAGTCATGGACTAGTAGGAAGTCTAGCCTTAAGTATTTCAAAGTTTTTGGAAGTAGACGTTATATCCTTAAAGATAGAAAAATTTTAGGAAAATTTGATCAAAAGAGTGATGTTCTTAGGTTATTCCATAAATAGTAGAGTTTACAAAATCTTCAATCTTAGAAAGAGTACTATTATGGAGTCAATCATTGTGGTAATCGATGATGAGAAAGTAGTGTCCAAAGAAGAAGATCTTGATGATCCACAAAGAGTGACATATTTGGTGAAATCAACGGGACCAACCATGCACTTACAAGCTGTAGTACCCAACCCATTAAGCTAAGTATTCATTGGTTTGTCGGAGTGACTAGACTAATAAATGTTAAACACATTAGCAAAAAATGATGGTATAATCCACATATTTTGGGTGCAATTTATTTTAATTAATGAATCTTTTTTTCTAACCTAATACAACTATATTGAGAGATGTAACATTTTTATATTATAAGATAAAAAAACAATAAATGCAATAATTAAGGAATATTAAAATATTTAAAAATTACACTGATATGAGATTTTTAATAATTATAAATAATATCTTTTCTATTTTTGAAAAACGATTATGGTATTCGCTTTTCTAGTGACTAAAATTTATCTATTTGACTGTATGTGTGTTTTATGTAAACGTGTGATGCAAGCATCTAAAATACATGACGATTAAATGAACAAAATTCCAACCACCAATAACACTCCTTTCTTAGAAATTATATTGTACCCACCTGATTTGATTGTGTGTTATCATAATCTTTGCATTATTTTTATTTTTTTTTGTTAACATTAACAGATTTTTCTAATAACAACATTTCAAAGTATTTAAATTTTAAATTTTTATTTATAATAATTGAAATGATATAATGTTAAGTTTGGAATAACATAATTATTATTTAAATAAAAACTAAATTAGAATTTTACATAGACCAATCTAATAAACATAGAAAGGCAGTATAGTTTTAAGAACGTAAAGGCTATTACTTGTAATTATAAGAAACCTCGGGAGGTTAACATAATTTATCCGAAAATATTTTATGAATTATAATGTGAAAAATATTGGCTGCATTTGTGTCCTTTTAGTCAAACATATCAGAGTATCACACTTAATCTTCTCACCATTTTTTTCTTTCCGAAATAATATATATTTAATAAAAAATTTCATGTACAAAAGAAAAGAAAAGAAAAGAAAAAATAAAAATTGAGAAAATTAAGGTAATGTGAGAAAAAAAAAGATGTTAGTGTGAAACTCGAAGTATATCTAATTGGTTTTCATCGTGTCTGTTGGACATTGGGTCATGTGGACTCGAGTTCATTTAGCATCTACAAAATTTGTGTGGCTCATGATAATTATGATAAGAGTTTATATGTGGTTAAAACTCTTATTCGTTTTGGTTGGTTTGATCGACTTAGATATTATCACCCAACTCTTGCAGTTATCCCATTAGTTGCGGTTTAGGGATATAAACATATACGCATTGGTTAAGTGTAATGAATTCATCCATGTGTAGTCTCTCAAATTATCACATAAGATTTTGAGTGACGCTCTCTCTTAGATTCTTTCTTGGGTGACCATATAGTGCCCTTGGTCTTGGATCATGAAAATATATAGGTAACTCAATCTTGTAGCTGTCCTATTTGACAAGGAGGATCTCTTGCAGTATTTCAAGGATCTTCGTGTTGTTTCAAGAAAGCTCGTAATACAAGTCGCCACTTCTGCTTCTACTGTTCTTGATCCGAAGAGGAAACTAGGTTGAACACTCATTTGTGTTTATTAGGTATTTCCTTCATTGGCATCAGGGCCATAGGCTTGTGTTCGTTGATATGTGTTTTGTATGTATATGTATTTATTAAGAAAAAAAAATCATGCATTAAACTCACAGCATTGATTTTTAAAAGATCAATATAAGAACACCTTTTGAACGATCCGCCACAATGGATATGTTCTTTATAGCACGAATAGGAGGCTCTTAAAATTTCATGACGATCCACCGTCGAATTTGTGAGAGATTGGAGTTTAAAGTTATGATTTTTTAAGAAATCACAACTTTAATTCAAATTTTTAGGTTTTAATATGATCTGTAAAACCTCGATTATTGTGCATAAAATTTATATCGATATGTTCTTTGTTCCAAGAGCTTTCTAACGATATATGGTACACAATTGTTCGTCGAAAAATGAGTAAGATATAAGGTCCTAAAGTTTGATAACAGCCATAGTCAAACCTTGTTTTTGGAGAAGATGAATTGAAGAGAAATGCAACCCTTACTCTCGGTGGGGTGTGTGGGTGCATGTGCATCATCTTTCAAGGCCTATTTTTTGACACCTCTAGAGAGTATGCTTCACTCACTAAATTTGTGACTCCGTGATGTGTTTTTTGTAATTTTTTAGCTTCTAGAAATTAGTTTAAATTAATTTTTATTATAAAAAAGTGTTAAAAATGTGTTTAAATACTTTTTAAAAAATTTCAGACAGCTATATTTGTGATTAAAATTACATATCAATATTTAGTATATTATTGGGGGTCCAAATTAATTTATTGAATGTTTTATCTATTTTTGATATTTTTAAGGCTTTAAAAATTAGTTTTTTATCCCAAAAATTGGTTAAAAATTCCAAAAAATTTATTTTAAATGTGAAAAATTCTTGGAAAGGCTCTAGAAATAAGGAACAATTAACTATGCGTGGATCATATTTTTTGGGTCATGTGTGGTTACCTTTGTTCTAATTATCATATGGATAATTATTTAGTGCATTAATGTTGCATAATATTGATCCCTATTAATTGTGAGACCGAAATACCGACTCCCATTGTGGTGAAGTGTGGTAAAGACATCTATCAAGACCAATTATATTGTTATGCATGTGAATGTATGTTGTGATTGGATGTGCTTATTTAATTGATGTTGTAGTACATTTGTTTGTTGTGATGTATGGATTAGAAGGTTAATTTTTTGATATATGAGATATTAGCACCGCATTCCTATTTATTTTATTGCTTTTAGTAGATTGATGTAGTAGGTTCATTATACAATGTAATAAATTTTGAAAATGGTTGTACTTATTTATGAAGCCTTATAAGGAGATGTGTTTTCACTGCAAACTCATATGTCCATAAATTACCTTGGCATGATGTACTAGAATGCCAATTGGGCTCAAGTGGAGTCCATGTGCTTTAGAATATGCGCACTGATTATTATTATTATCAATGTTTTAAAAACCGGATTGGACCGGCCGGTTCAACCAGTTGAATCGTCGATCGGTCCATAAAACGGTCCGGTTTAACCCACAAAACCGTTCCAAGCTCAAAACCGTTTTAAAAATGAAAAACTGTTAAAACCGGATGGTCCAACTGGTGAACCGTGTGAACCGGTACTGGGTCACCGGTTCACACCGGTTCTTCACTATGTATAAAAGCTTAAAGATCAATCCCTCATTTCATTTGATCCAAATTCCAGAACTTGTTGCAGCCCTGTACTTTGACTCTATCCTCTTTCCTCAATGGCTCGATCGACTGAAACTCGCAGCCCAGTCCTCGTCTGAGTCATCTCCTCGTCGTCCTCGATCGATTGCACTCGCAGGCTGCAGCCATCGACTGAATTGAAACTGTGAAGCCCTTACCCAGTCACCCAATCTCCTCGATCGATCGCATTCGCAGGGTCGCAGCTATCGACTGAAGAAGTGAAGCCCTCACCCATTCTCTGCAGTCTGCATCTCGACGCCTTCAATCAACAATTAGAAGTGACCAGAACCACATAAATTTCTCATCTTTTTTCTTTAAGTTTTGAGCCCTAATTTTCATATTTTCTTCATTCAAAATTTCTTCAATTTTTTTCATCCTTTTTCTTCAACACACACATATGTTGTACACACGGCATACTCCAAAGGTCTCTCTCCAATCATTTACGCCAAATGCCAGATTCCATGTAAGCCACTCTTAAAGAACAAATGAAATCAGTTGAGGTGGAAGAATCGAACAAATGAAATCAGTTTGGCCTCCAATCATTTATGTTTAGCATTTGTTTTTTCAGTGTATTTTTCTTCAGAAATTATGGTTTGAAATTTTGGATCAGCCTATCTTGAAGAACTGGGACTTGGGAGTAGATTATACAGTGGTTAAGTGCTAAACGTAAAGGCCTTTTCTAAGATCGTTACGAGAGTTTCTTTTGAAGCCTTAGTTTATGATTGGATGGAGCATAATTGGAAATTTTTATTTTTATTTTTATTTTTTGATAAGTCATAATCTGCGAATTTTTGAAAAAAATTACAAGGAACATGGTACTAGATTCTAGAGTATTGCTTGAGATATTAGAAATAGGGTTGTTGGTCATTGTGGTTTACTCCATGGCTTTTCTAAATTCATTTTCTTTTTCCAATTTTTGATACTATTTTCCAACCAAGGCCAAAGTCTTAGAATAAGCTCAAAGAGATGATTTTGTTTTTTGTTTAACTCATGCCACTCAGTAATCAGACATTCAATTTCTTTTTCATTTTTTTCTTGAAGTTTTACATATTAAGAAAATTCATATTTTGTAAATTTTTTTTTATATAACTTTTAGTAATTTTTGTATAATTTTTAAATTTAAAATATTAATAATATGTATTATTAAACTTATTAATTACATAATTATGACATCACGGTTTGATTCCGGTTGACCTGACAGGTTGAACCGATAACCCGTAACCCTGGTCATTTTTCCTGTTCGATGTCCGGTCCGGGTATGAAAACATTGATTATTATGTAGATGAATTAAATTTGTTTTAATTAAAAATTATTTTGCTCGAAATGATTTAAAAATATACTTTTGTTTACATGGGAGATGATTATATTTAAAAATATACTCATAGTGTATAATATAATATTATTTTTAATTGAATTTTTAATAGCAGAATAATATGATGAATGTATGCTTAAATGTCACCCTGCGTACTATGATAGTAGTGAAATAACCTCAATGAATGTGAATGCCGACTTTACTAACATAAATGCTTAGAATGACCACATCACACCTATAACATATGTGTAGACATTGACCAATAGGAAACCTAGTCTAATACCTTGAAACATGGAAGACTGTTATAATTAATTAAATTGTTAAATGGGCTTTATTATGTAGAGCAGCATTTAAATAAATCTCATTGAAAAATTACTTGGATTAGTTCCATGACAATTATAGACTTGCCTTTGATGAGTACCAAATTCTCGCCATATAGTATCTTGGCTAGCATTTAATTTTTTTTAAAAAAACCTACATGACGCTACTTATTTAAATAAAAGTATTTTTTAAAATAGTGCATCATCTTGAGACAAAAGGTAGAGCGCCAAGAGGCGAACTCTTAAACTAACCTTGTCGCCAATGGTAGGCCAAAGAAGGCTTTTGGGCCTATGTCTATAGACAATGAAGAGTTGCTAACTAGGGTGGGGCTGAGAAACTTGTGTCAAAAGTAGGCAAGAAAGTCAAGTGCCATAGATGCATGATAGATAATGAGATATATTATAAAATAAGCTGCTATTTAAGAATAAAAAGAATCATTTGTATTGAGTCAAAGTTGATAATTTTATTCAAAATAGAGAAAAATGTATAAAATAGTGTGTAACGAGCGCGACTTTACATTGCTCATAATGTTTCGTACATTATGCACAAGTGTTAGCATAAGAATTAATCGCTACAAGAGTGAGTTGATTAATTTTTTTGAGCAACATATGGTCATATGATAAAATTATTGGATATTGGTGTTTGACTAGATGTTTGGTCCACCTCTAATCCAATTGATTTTTTCCTTTTCTCAGATTTAAATTTCAGTCTTTGGGACTGAATGTGTAATACCCCGACCCGAGAATGTCGGGTGATATGACGCGTATTACGAGGATCAGAAAAATGGAAGTAAATATTATGCTTTTAAGATAATGATAAATTAATTTAATAAAATTAATTTATTAATATGAAAAACTAAGTATTAGTTATAATTAATATAAAATATAATGATTAATTTATAAAATGTAATTAATTGAATAAATAATTTAGTAATAAATTAAACATAGAAAATAAATTAAATATATATATATATATATATAGATCAGCCGTGTGTGTGAGTGTGTTGTGTAATATGTATATTGAATATATATATATATATATATATATAAGAGAAGAGACATGAAATTAAGATAGGTAAGGTGGCTATGTACTATATCTATATATTATATGGTCATTAGGTGAAGATGAATAGGGGGAAGTATGGCCACTGATCTGATGGAGTAAGGGGGTGAAGTGGAGGGCAATTAAGTGAAGTGATGGCCATTAAATTTCCCACTTATACATATGGGCATACATTGTATACACACCAAATCTCCACCCGATCAGCCATAGAGAAAGAGAGAGAGAGTTCTGGGCATTCAGAAGAAGAGAAGGGAGATCTCGGAGAAAGGAGGAAGGAGAGAGAGAGTCACTGTTAGAGGTAAAACACAAAAACCATCACTTTCTCTCTCTAGAAAATTTTGTATGCATGAACTGTTTTAGTTTCTAGATTTCGTATATATGATGTTTAAAGTAGATAAACATGATTAAGTATGAAATCTAAGCTTGAAAACACTCAGAAATACTAAACCCAGGAGCTACGGCCATGGAAGACCTTGCTTGAAGCAGGTCTGAACCAAAGCTCACCAAACTGGATTTGGTTTATCAAAACCTAAACTAGACACTACGAGCAACATAAAAACCTATACCCGCGATCAAAAATCACAAGAAATGGCCCCCAACCATTGAACTTGCAGGTTACGGGTTTACAACCCAAACCTTTAAACTCGCGATTAAATCAACATCTATGAATGGAAATTGAATCCTCGTGAAGAGGGGATCAAAATAAGCCCAATCTCACGAAAAATGATGAAAAAACAAGCATGAACCGACGACTTACAGGTCTGGTTACCATGGCTTAAACCGAGCATTTGAGCTATATTCGAAGCCCCAAATCGATGCTAAAACACATTTTAGGGTCTTAGGAAATTATTGGAAAGAAAAGCAGAAGAAATGGAATTGAAAAACATCACGAAATTGAACTGAAAAAAACTAGGGTTTCGGATGAACAGTGTCGACCCTCGTGGGGAAGACGACACTGTTCGAGTCGGGTCGGATTCGGTTACGGGTCCGGGTCAAACCGGGTCCAACGGACCAGGTTTATTGAAACGGCAACGTTTTACTTTTTAAATATAAACATTAGGGCTGACGTCATCCTGACGTCAGTATTACGTGTGAAACCGGCTAAACCGGTTGGTTTGTAAGTGAACCTGGACCGGTTCACTTAGGGTTGGACCGAACCCACTGGTTCTCTAGATTATTTAAAATAAAATAAACCAAATCTTTCCATATTTACGGATTGACCCCAAACCTTCTAAGAAATTCTACTAGGGGCCCAACTAAGGGAAAGCTTATTCATTTTGACCCTTGAAAATAATTAAATAATTAATAATTAATTTAATTATTTAATAAATAAAGTTAAATTACTATTTTGCCCCTGGGTCAAAAATAGAGCAAATGAAGTCCAAATTAAATATATGAATAGTGTATCCTTATTATTTCGGATATTCTAAAGCCAATGGTAGGGTTTCGTTTTACGAGACGGGGCCCAAAAAATAAAGACACGTAAAGGGCTAAATGACCAAAATACCCTTGTCCAAAAATTAACAAGTTATTAGTGTATTCTTACTATCTCAGACATTCTGAGTCCAATGGTGAGGTCCACGACACGAGACGGGGTCCCAAAAAATAAAGACACGTAAAGGGGATAAAATGACCAAATTACCCCTAGTATCTCAAAAGCCAAATTAAAATCAGGGAAGGTCTAAATTGACTTTCTTTGACATCCCGGACTCAATAATGGAGTCCAAATTACGAAATGAAGTACAGAAAAATATGACACGTAAAACGATGAATGACCATTTTACCCTTAGTACATACAAGAGTCCGAATTAAGTTCTAGGAAAGCCTAAACCGACTTTCTTCGACGCTCCGAACTCAATGGTAGAGTCTATTCGACCAAAAGAAATGTCTAAAATAAAAAGACATAAAATTTGATGAATAGCATCTAGTCAGATGACTATAAATTAAAGTAATGCCAAAGTACTAATCTACGGCGTATACGAGGACATGCATTACTAAAAGACACGACAACACATCAACCTTAGAATAAAATTTCTAACTCATAAATTGATCTTAGGTGATAATTATGGACGCACCATCACAGAAGTTCACGATTATGAACAAGGCCCAAAGGGCCAAGGATCCAAAACAACAAGCTTTCATGCAAGAACTGTTACATCAGCAGAGAGTAATTGCCAGGTTCATTAGGATAGCCAAGGCGACGGAGGTTGTCTCGGTGAGACCATTCATTCATAAATCACCCACCAAGGCAATGGTAGCCGAGGCTAAGAAAAAGAAAGAGGAAGAAAAGAGAAGGAAAGAGGAGGAAAAAGAAAACACCGAAACTTTAAACGAGTGGGTCAAAAGGTAATGCGTGTTTCTTACTCATTATATACGATACCACTATAAGATAAGTTGTAGTTGACTCATGTAGTAAAGGAAAAGGTTAAGTTTTAGTTGATTAATTTACGAGTCTTTTCTAAATTGTTTTAGGATAAGAGTAGAAAAGGGCAAGACGCCTCAGTAGGGTCTGCGGTATATGAGGTGAGTAATCTTACATTTGAAGTGGAGGCTTTAACTCCACGGATTTCAACGAATGTTTTTAAGATTCAAGATATTTACAGCATTGATATATCAAATTCAGTATTCATGATTTCTGTTTTCTTAAATATTCTGCTATGACATGCTCCACGATTATTTACATATTTATATCCATAAATGTTTCCTTTTCAAAATAGTTAGCATGTCTGATTTCCTCAAATATTCTGAATTTGGTTATTACAAGTATTGAAGTATCACTGCAAAAGTTATATGTCGTATGTTTTAAATACTCATGAAATGTATCAATATGAAGAAGTCATATGAAAATGTTTTACAAGATAATAATAAGCACATAGGTAGGTCTTGGGTTGTACGGAACTCAATGGGCCTATCGTGTGCATCAACACATAGTCAGGATTTTGGGTTGTACGAAATTCAATTGACCTGTCATGTGTAATGCCTGGTAGCAGGATTTAATCCTACAGGTAATGAGATATCTCCACGTATATGTAAAACGGGAGTCTGGTTCGAAACAGATTTCACCTAATCAGAGAGAAAATATGACAAACGATTTTGGAAATGGAAGTAGGTTTTACCTCCATTTTCACTATGCATGTTTACATGATTTTAAGTTCCATGTTCTGAAATACAAATGTTCTTTCATGGAAATATAAGTTTTAGTTTGAATACCTTGAATGTTTCAAAGCTACATATTTTAAGAATGCATGTCCTCTATGTTCAAGTATACGACCAATTGGTAGTTGAGTATTTTATAAACTCTCATGTACGAAACCTCTACCAATTGAAAACCCATGACAGATGTAGGAATTACTCATTGGGCTTTTCGAAGCTCACCCCATTCCCTAACATTTTTCAGGTGACCGATAGCAGTCTTGGCTGATGGGAATGATGATTAGAGTCTTGGCTGATGGGAATGATGATTAGAGTCTTGCCCATTTTGAGGAAGGGCATGAACAACTAAGTGCAGGACGAGTAGTTTTCTTTTTGGGAGACATTATGAAATTTAGTTAGTTATTTTGGGCAGAAAACAATTGACGTTATGTAATTAAGTCCCGAGGGACAACTAGACATGGGTTTGTATAAAGTCTTTAGTTAATATCATTATACTCTGATTATTATATTTATGTGTACCGCTATGAAGAGCGGCAGTATCAGGCGGATATGCGACAGACGTTTTTTTTTAAAAAGAAAGAAAAAAAGTTTTTCACGCTTCCGCAACCATAGGTCGCATCACTGTCTGATATTGTTGCTTATGTACGAGCCTTGCCCCAAGGCCTCCGGGCCGAAGGGTGGCAGTCCCGACTCGAGATCCGCATAGGGTGGGTTTCGGGTCGTGACAGAATGGAACTATTTATTCTATGTGAAATAATAGTTTAATATAGATTGATTAGTTTAATGTATCCCATGTTAGAAGCAACTTCATTATATGAGTATGATAGTGGCTCTGTCTCATTAGATTATTGGATAATTTTGGACTTATCTCTTGATGGCTTTCCACGGTGTTATTTTTTGAACAATAACATGGACACATTGAACTAGATTGGATGGCTAGATTAACTTGAGAAGACTTGTCAGTTTATTAATGTGTAAACCCTATTTGATTGGAAGGCCTGTAAGAAACCTTATTTGTGAAGTAGACCGGCTCCATATCCACTAAAGTCAATCCTAATAGCATATGCGAACTATGATGTTATAAAAATTGGGCACATAGTAGAACCTCTTATTTTCTTAATTTTCTACTCGCGCTATAATTGCTCACCTAACTCAAGCATTAGTTGCTTTGAGCATTGCAATTGGCATTAGTTTCTTTAAGCATTTTTCAAGAGGTTAAGTGTCGAAAATGAAGAATTCCGAAATTCTTCACACTAATTGTAAGCGAGAGTACTTGTTGGATTACTTTAGGACAATTAAGTGAGAAAAATGAGGAAATTTCATTTTGTTAAATACAGTTAGGTCGATGATGGCTTAAATATGTTTTGTGTAGCCTATATCCTTAACCAAGTGCCCTAATGGTCAATTCCTTTAAGATTGAGAATGGTGAAAAACCTAATATAGAGGGTTTATCACCTTTTGCGGTTTATGTGATCTATTCACATTATTTATTAATTTTGTGGAAACTTGGCCGTAAGTTTTAAAAATGCTAGCTTTTTAAAATATTCTTTTCGAAGTTTAAAGGGCCATTGGGTTCTTAATTGAATACTCCAAGTTAAGGAATGACTAAATGGAGTTGCGTTGTGAGAAAACTTTAAAGGTTCTTTAACTTTATAGGTTAATAGAATCTATGGAAGTCACACCATCTCTTGGCAAGAGTGGGAAATTGTTATCTCATTCTAGAATCGCCAATGATGTTTTGGATAGTAGGAGTGACTTGTCGTCTAGTGGGAGTATACTATTAGTTGGGATTGTACCACTAGAGGAAGATTCTTAAGATCCATAGTTGTGTAGAATCAAATAATGAAATCTTTTCTCATCATCTTTGTAAGATTGAATGGATGAATTTTAGCTATTACTCCACATGTTTAAATGAATATTGCTTCTTATGCTAAAGGGAAAAGCTTTCTATTCTCATAGTGTAAGGATAGCTGCTATGAGTGATAAGTTGAGCTAAATTAGTAAAGTATCAAACTTTAAAAATGGTATATCTCCTCTTGTACAGGAGTGATTAACTAGTGTTTATGCCCTATCTTTTTTTAAAAAAGTCTTATCCCAACGGGGCATTAATTATGAAGAAATAGATTCTCCCTAGTGGTGAGAATTGTCTCCATCTACCTTATTCCAATGATTGTCACACATGTTGGATCTTAGAAACTTTTTAGATGGACTAAGAGATTATCTCTTCTATAGAGAATTAGACGATGATTCTTCATGAATCAAGTTTTGGTCTTTATGTTCAATGAACAAAAAGCATAAAATGTGCTTGCTTAAGTGTTCATTTGTGACCTAAAGTAATCTTCTATGCAATTTTGGGCTTTAAGGTTAATGAACAAAAAGTGCAGCGTTTGTTTGCTCAATTGTTCACTTGTGACCTAAAACATTTGTTAAGTTAGTGGAACTTTATATTTCATCGAGCAATTGGCTTCACAATGATTAAAGAAGCCATGAATAGTCCAAAGAAAGAATTTTGATCTTTTGTGTGGTTACTGACATATATGGAATTAGTTGTCACCACTTGGAGGTGGTTGTCCTGTACTGAGGAGGACGTGTGTGAAGTAAACTATGCTTGGATTTAAGTTCTATGGAGATTGCCTTGAGGGATTTCTCATTTTTTCTTGAGAAAATTATAAACGATCTTGTTAGCATGATCCTAACCTAATGACATATTGATAGGGGCATACTTTAGTTTTGATCATTGCAATTAGATAAGTAGGTGAAAGAGATATTTTGTGAACTTTCCTATTTGAGCGCAATTGAGATTCTGAAGTGCATTAGAATGTGTACTCGATTGTTTTTACAGCTCTTATTGATTGTCAAATTATTAGAGAAACTTAGTGCTTTGCTTATATGAATTATCAAATTATTATAGCAATTTAGTACTTTGCTCATATAGATAGTCAAATTATTAGAGCATCTTAGTGCTTTACTTATATGGTTGGTCAAATTATTAGAGTAGCTTAGTGTTTTGCTCGTATAGATGGTCAAACTATAAGAACGACTTAGTGTTTTCTCATCAAACTTTAATTAATTGGTTTCTCTGATATCTAAGTGATGTCAAGAATACACGGTTGGTCGTCGTAATTGAGACAGTAGTTAGGTTGTGGAGATTCTAGTAGCGCCCTAACATAGAGCCGTATAGGCATGATGATATGTTCATCAGCTATGATTGTATAGAAGCTCTAGCATATACAAGTATTGTGTTCGTCCCAGCTTTATTCCACATTATTAATAAGCTTTACAAGCTTGAGGGATATAAGTGCAAGCGATGGCTTTCCCTTTTTGTGGTGTCTTTTGGACTTAGGGTCGTCCATAAGGACAAAACCATGCGGATTCGCCACTAGGCTAGAAGCTTAGGCTCAGTTAGTGGGCTGGTAAACCAATAATGGTAATGGGAGAACCAAACATATTGGCATTATTTTTCACTACACATGTTTGAGATAGAGTTGTGCAAAGGGAGGTGGTCTTAAGCCCTATACTTAGTGATGTTTTACATCTTATGTTAAATAGTTGGGTCTATTTTGGATTTGATATATTGGACACTGTGTGACATTATTTCATCATTATATGATTTTTTGTTCATATTGAGATGATTTTTTGATATTGTGAGCATACATGAAAGATGTCAATAGGTTTTGATTGGCTCTCTCTCACGAGTAATCGCCTTCGCCACTTAGATATTAAGCAAGATGAGACATTGAATTCTTGGCTAGAGGGATAATTCATCTTTATCATATATGTCACCTAGACAATGGGGGTCAAGATGAGATTTTTTAAAGAATTGAGCATAAAGGTTGACCATATACCTCATGTAACCTGAAGAAAGCCGAATGTAAACTTTCAGACAAGCACCAGGAGAACGAATGAGTTAGAATGTTCGTGCGAGGCGCTGAGATAAAGACGGACGCTAGATAGTGACTAGACTAAAATTCGTATGGCGTTATATACTTTTGAGAATGAGTTTGACATGCCCAATTGAGTGGGAGTTTCGCTATAGCATATATTATATACTGTATGTGCTATTGATGTGACCTTTAAAAAAGAGAGTGAACAAATGTATCCTTGTTTCATCACTGTGTGAGTCCTGGGAACCTTTTTGAGTTCCACTGTGACCTTTGTGACCTAGGACTACCTTATAAAGAGAGAGCTTGATGTTGTTACTTTAGCATATTGCTAAAAGACTATGATGATGTGGTCCGACGGGGCATGTCTGGGAAAATAGTTGAGTTCGATTGGATTAAAGTGAATAGTTAGGGAAGAAGGTTCTATAATACATTATTGTGTTAAGACTCATTAACCGGGTGATCATGTTGATTTATGTGTCTATCGATATGATCATGAGTACAAGACATATTAGTTGGTCCATGCATCACATTGAGATTAGTTCTCATGAGAGATAACGAATGCTGAATCTAGTGTAACCGAATAGTTTGGGGGCATAAATGAGATCAGTTATGTGTTTGTAGTGAGGTACTATGTTAGTTTGATGGTAGCTTAATTTAGTACTCTTACCTCGATCCTTCTCATCTTGTCGCACGATCTATTTCCTGTATGTGGAAGGTGATGGAGAGAACTTAGTACTCAACCTATGTGGATGAGTGAGAGATGTTGGACATTGGGTTATGTGGACCCGAGTCCATTTGGCATCCACAAGATTTATGTGGATCGTGATAATTATGATAAGAGTTTATATGTGATTAAAAGTCTTATCCGTTCTAGTTGATTTGACCGACTTAGATATTATCACGCAAGTCTTGCAGTTATCCCATTAGTTGTGATCGTGGGATATAAACATATACGCATTAGTTAAATGTAATGAATTTGTCCATGTGTAGTCTCCCAAATTATTACATAAAATTTTGAGTGATACTCTTTCTTGGATTCTTATTGGGTAACCATCATGATGCCCTTGGTCGTGGATCGCGGAAATATATAGGCGACTTGATCTTATAGCTCTCCTATTTGACCTGAAGGATCTCTTGTAGCATTCCAAGTATCTTCGTGATGTTCTAAGAAAACTAGTAATAAAAGCCACCTCTTCCACTTCCACTTTCACTTTTTTTAATCTGAAGAGGTAACTAGGTTGAACACCCGTTTGTGTTTATTATGTATTTCCTTTAGTGTCCAAAATTTTAAATCGCGTGAAATAAATGAAAGGTGAAAAGTAAGAAATGAAAATAAAAAATGTAAAAACATTAAATAGTTTGTTTCAGAGTTCTTCATTAAATCACTGGAGTTTATTTTAATATTTTTGTATCTACTTTCTACTAATTTTTTTATAATCATGTTGTTTTCAAAATTTCATTTTAAAAAATATCTATAAAAACACTACTTTAAGAGACGTTTTTACAGATGTTAATGTCTTTAAAAGTTTCTCAACTTTTTTTAGGTCACATGAATTCAATTAAGTTCAATATAAAAGACTTTTTTTCAAGAGACTCATTTGTTTCACCATTATTGAAATTCAATAGAATTGCAATGTTGAAAAAATAGTTCTAATCTTTGTGCTAGTTTCGTATTTGTTTTCACAAACACACAAACACACAGACATACAGACACACACATATATATTTTGATAGATTTATATACACACACACACACACAGATATATATATATATATATATATATATATAAACTGCCACCCTTATTTAATTCTATAATCTTTCTATCATTATATATGCAATGTATTATATGCATTGTTAATTTTTGCGAACATATGCATTTCTTTTATCAACTGTCATTATCAAAGGCTACCTAGTATAGCCTGTGTCAGAGTGATAATGATACCATGATGGTAAACCTATTACCATCCAACTTTAGAAAAATTACAAGGGTATACAAGCAAAGTAGGTTGATAACCTATGTATCATTAGAGAAATTACAAGTATAAAGTTAGATTTAAATAAAATACAAGGGTTAAAACCAAAAACTCATAAAGAGCGACTCATTTGTGGAGATTTTTTCCCCACAAATTGGTATTTTTGTTAAGAGCTTGAGAGTCTTATACTCAAAGAGCTGCTCCCATCCTTTCACCCGAAAAACAACAGTTACACACTAGAGAAAGATGATAGATAAAAATGGTAAGAAAGGATAAGGGCGAGGTGGAGCTTGCCAACGAGCATCTCATACCAAGAGTTCAGAAAGGCCTGAACCATATGGCGACTAAAAACAATAGAACAATCCTTAGCCACCTGAGGAAGTTCAACACAAAATGGCCAACTTTGTCATTGCACAGTTGTAATGTCCTAACCCAATTAGGCAAAGTAATTTACGTTAATGTCCATTTTTTTATGAAATAAATTACATATTAATTTATTACATCTTAAAGTGATCTGGTAGCCCGTGAACATTGAAATTAGTGCACGAAATGCAATTAGGCAAAATTAGCATGATACATGAACAAAATGAATTTAACCTAAAAATCTTTCGATAAATATAATATATTTTTGGTAAAAATAAAACCCGATGTATTGTGTCAAAAATAAAATTTATGACATGTAGACGAACATACAAAAATCACGAACATGACGAGAATACCAAGAAAATTTTAGGACAATTGAAATACAACTTCAAAAATTTAACAAACACACCTAAAATGCCAAACAAAGCATAAGAATAGAAAAAGAGTGAAAATAAGGCCAAAATACTTGAACCCAAGACCAAAACGTGGGAAGAATTCTATGCCCAAAAACATTACCAGTTGGGCTACAACACATTTGTACTATATATCCCATAAGATATATACATAACCCATATTAAGCCCTAAGTCTACATACCCAAAAGCTGAGATGTTAACACCTCATTGGACCACTCTCTCTTCTAATTGGAATTCATGCATAATTTAATATATATATATATATACATACATATGCTATGTATATATATATATATATATGCAATGAGTGAACATTACGTGTGATCAGAAACTAAGTTGAGTGTGTGTGTGCATGTGTGTGACAGACGACTAGAAAAAGAAAGAGAAAGAGAGAAGAAAAAGAAAGGAAGATAAAGGAAGAAGGGAGAAAATAAAGGGTTGTACATGCAAGGACCACACACAAGCCATGCATAGGCTCAGAATCAAACCATAGAGAGAGGGAGGAGACACTGTGAAGGTATACATTTGAGATGAACTTTCTCTCTCTAAAACTAACTTTGTGTAACTTGGTATTTTATAGTATTAGACTGCATGCATGATCCTTATTTTTTAAGTACCATAGTTTGGGGGTAATAAGAGGACCTAAAAGTGCCTTAGATAGCAAAATGACATAACCACCACTAATGACCTTAGAAACTGGGTCTGAAACAAACCGAAACCAAACTCTATTTTGTGAATGGGGATCGAAAGTAAAATGAAAGTGGAGCATAATGCAAAAAGAATCGGGTCATTTGGCTAAAAAATGAGCATTTTATAGCTAGTTGCTAGTTTGGTAAATATTCAGCGACCTCAAAAAATGAATGAATGGCTTCTTTTTGAAGCCATATAGTTGAAACCCTCGAACTAGGGATCACAATGGTTCAAAAATGAGCCATTTTGGTGGAGGAATGAGGGAGAAACAATGAGCTTATAGAGGTGGCCTGCAAAAATGCAAATCGGAGAAAAACATCTAATCACCTGAGATTCGAAAGGGCAAAATGCTACCTAAAGGTCCTAAAACAATGTTAGAATAGATTACGACCAAGAAACAACTTCAAAACAGCAAGAGAAAAGGTTTTACAAATTTTAAAATTTGCGGTTTTTGGTAACCGTTGATAGAGAGGGTGACCTGGAGACTCATTGGAAAAGCAAAGGGGATGAAGGCTATTCGGGTTGGGTCGGTTTCGGGTTTGGGTCGGAACCCACCCGACCGCACAAACGGGTAAGTGGAATGACACCGTATAGGATTTGGGGTTTAAAATTTAAAGGGGATTTGGTCTGTTTGGCTGTGCAGATAGGGCCCCCAATTTGATAAACCTGTTCAAACCTAGGGATTTCCTATCCCTGGCTTAGCCCCTTGTCCACTATTTGGCTTACAATAAATTATAAAAAATAGCGGAGCCGTAGCTCCCTAGGTTCGAACACCCAACCTCACGATGGTAAGAGTCTTAGACCCTCAAGCGTGACCACTGTGCTAGTTTCACACATGTGCAATTTTATTAACAGAATCTATATATATAATATTAAAATAAATAATTAAATTATGGTAAATTTTTTCGTTACCTAAATAAAATAAAAGGGTAGTGTATTCTGACTTTTTTGATATTCTAAACCCAATGATGAGGTCCGGTTTACGAGATGGGGTCCCAAAAATTTAGACACGTAAAAATATAAAAATTATCATTTTACCCCTAATGATACCCGAAGCCAAATGGAAGTCTGTAAAGGCCTAAATTGACTTTCTTCGATATTTCAGACCCAATGGTGGGGTCTGTCTTGTAAAATAAAATACTTAAAATACAAATATGTGACACTAGCCAATTTTAAGACATTTCAAAGGTACAACGAGCTACCAAGATAGGGTAAAAGAGTCAATTAGGTTATGACCTAAATTACACAATCCATAGACTTAAAACATGACCCATAAGACTACAAAACCATAGATCCATTAATAGAATCAGATTAAGTCCATGAACAATATTGAACTAAATAATGTTTTCTGATTTATAGGATCATCAAAAGGAAAAGAGAAGGCGATCTAATTCCTCTTGAAGGGAGGATGAACCATTTTTAAGGTAAGTAAACTCGAAACTCTAATATGTGGTATTTCCTTAGCCATGTCACAATTATATTTTTCTCAATGCTGCCAATTTGTACTCTTATACATACTTGACATTTATTGATTCCAATTTGACACTTGCATTTTTTTTTGTGGATGTGTTGAGATTTCATTTGTTAATATCTTGATGTAATTGCTTTCACATTTCTATACCTTTGATTGGAAAACTGTTATGCTTCTCACTGTTGAGAATTTGATATTCCATGTATATGTACATTCCTTATGGAATTCTGCTAATCATGATATTATTATGAGTGTCGGGGGTTGTGTTTTATCACAACGTCCATCCTGATTCTATAGATATTGATTTGGACCTACGGGTCGGTGATTGGGAATGATACCCAACACTCAGTCTATGGAGGACATGATATTTAATAAAGATCTCTAGTGTTGTTTAGGAACCCGAAAGAGAGTAAACTTGAATGAGTGCTTTTGGGGGTAGCTGAGCCTTATTTGTTGATAGTATCTATGTTGTTAGTATCTCATATCTTTTATTTGAATCATAATCTAATGATGCACTCTTTTATTATTGATATTCTTTGCAAGCCTATTTTTTGACACAATTTGATATCTTGTGATTTGTGGCAACTAATTGTTGTATATGCTAAATCCCTATTATTGACTTGTTTAACTGTTTACATCGCTTTTTTTTTTCAAATTGCTTTGGGATGTGCCATTTGGACCCACGGGTCATTCCTAGTGACTTACTCTCTTGGTGACTGGCTATTTGTTATATCCTTTGCTTGCCATTGTTTGTATTCTTCTATTTAAACTAACCTTGACCTATGGCAGAGAGAGGGAATTTACTTACAGAGCTAAGTTAGCTCATTCTAGAAATATATCATTTTTTTTCCAGAAAGGACACTGTAGGAGGACCATAGGGTGTTCACTGCTAACAGGCGTCACCTTTTGCTCACGAAAAGTCTTCCTGATGTAATGGTGGATTTTTTGTTATAAATTATAATAGACTAAGTATGTTATAGTTTTTTCTCTCCCATGAGTCCACGTCCTAGGGATGACTTTTTGTTTAAGGATTTGTAATTTAAGAATTACTTTTATCATAGTCTGTAAACCCTATTATGATTATAGTACTTAATTATCTAATCTGATGATATTATTATTAATCCTTAACTAGAATTTGTTAGAGACAGCTCGAGGGTCGCCCCCACGATCCTTCATCCGCATAGGATGGGTTTGGAGTCGTGACAACTTGGTATTAGAGCCCTAGGTTTAAGTGGTTCATGGGAGATTAGGACTAGAGTACTAAGACTTGTTGAGTCTAAGGGTCAGTTAATAAGTAACACTTATCAAGGTGATTAAACGACTGATTGAGTCCTAAATGTTGTTCTTTTACAGTAAATGGTTCACACCTAAGGTACGCCAATGGAGACAGACCGGTTGGAAAGAGTTAAATGTATCTTGGAAAGGATCGTGGAGGCTTTACTAAGACCCCAAGGGAATGGAAATGAACCAGTACGGCCGGCCATCCAAGGAACTAAGGAGGCCGTCAAGGTGATGATCGGGACCAATCATACCCGTACTAAGCGGTTCCAAGACCTGAAGCCGTCTACATTTGATGGTCCTGGAAGCCCCACATTAGCTAAGGAATGGCTATTGGAGATGAACCGAATTTTTTGGATCTTGACTTGCACGGAAGAACAAAAGGTGGCTTCTGCCACGTACATGTTTAAGGGAGCAAGCTCATAGGTGGTGGTTATTAGAAGAAACATGGGAACCTAATATGAACTGGCAGCGGTTCACTGAAGGTCTTCAACGATAAGTACTTTCCCCGAAAAGCCAGAGACTAGAAGATTGTTGAGGTCTTAGATCTGCAGCAAGGGGGTATGATAGTAAACGAGTATGAGGCCAAATTCACTTAGTTAGCCAGATTTGCCCCTAATGTCATCAGTACAGAAAGTTTGAAAGCGCATAAGTTTAAATGTGGATTGAGATAGGTGATTAAGAACAGAGTCAGGCCCCAACGACTAGCCATCTACAGGGAGGTGGTGGCGACAGCTAAGATCATCGAGTGTAGTTGGGAAGAGTACACTAAGAGAAATGGGAATCAAAGATCTGGAGGTAATCGAGACAGAGGACGGGGATCCTCATTTTCAAGTCGAGTGCTGGGTCACGCAATATCGAGGCAAGAATTAATCAGAGGAAGGCCAATCATAACAATGGGGGCATAACCAAATGCCCCACCTGCTAGAAGATTCATAAGGGACAGTATCACAGGAACACAAATGCTTGCTTTAGTTGTGGTCAGGATGGGCATTATATAAGGGACTGTCCTAAAGGTGGCAAGGCTATGATCAGTTCTACATCGGTTGCATCAGCCTCTGTTGCAAGGCCTTTGTTTACAAATGAAGGACCGAGGAATGATCAACAATGCTCAAGGGATACGAGCTGGCAAATCTTTAATGATTTATATCGTGAGGACTTTGTCGAAAGTCAGAATCCAGAAAGGGGCTATATAAGCTCGGATCTCTAAATTATATAAATGGTTACCAAGGTGACATTAATGACCTTTGGGGCACATACACTATAAAGATAATTTGGTATGTGATACATACTTATTTACCTTCTATTGTTATGGAATGCATGATGAAATGAGACTTTGCAAAACTAATCTGGCATGAATCCTTATGTAACAATGACATCATGACTATATTGGTTTATGAAAAAAATGCCAGTATATCCAAGTAAAGATTTCCTTAACTATTATCCATGAATGTTTTATGACAGACATGAATGCTTTATAAAAGACATGAATGTTTTAAGAAAGACATGAATGATTTATGAAAACCATGAAAGTTTTATGAAAGCTATAAAGGTTTATAAATGGGTTTCCAAAAATGCATAACAGGGGACTGGAGTTACTCACGAGCTCTTCAATAAGCTCACTGGGTTTTATCCTATAGTTTTCAAGAAGGGCAAAGAGGTTATTGATGCAGATGGAAGTAAGTCAGAATGAACATAGAGACTCTAGCTAGAGGAGGGTTAGTATCCCAGTCATGGAGGTATCAACCTAAAGCTTTTAAAGTGCTATCTACTCAAACAACATTTTGGGTTTTCCTAAAAACTGCGACTGGGTGCTGGTGTCACTCAAGTGCTTTTCACAAATAACACATGTATTTCACCTATGTATATTTTAGGTAGTCCGGTGAAAGGAAATTCTATAAGCTAGGAATGGACAGTCTCTAATCATAGAGGAATTCGCTAGAGGAAAATTACCAAGAGTATGCGACAACTTAGAGTAAATTTGAAGCGAGCAAATCTAGCATACCATAATTAGTTTCTTAGTATTGAATATGTATGTAATTAGGCCCACATAAATGTAAACTGTGATTAATGATGTACAATGTACAATTAGGATTTTAGTACTATTATACCAAGTGTATTTGCATTTCAAAAAATATATATATATACTATGAAATTCTACTGCAAACTAAAGGTTATGAATTACATTTAACTTGGATCTGAATCGAAGGCCTTATAGCCGACCCGCAATCTTTATAAGGTGGGTTTCAAAGTGTGACAGGTTATACCCCGATCAATGTTCTGATTAACTAGATCATGCATCAAGTAAAAGACCAACCTTAGGTGAGGAGGCCCCTACCAATAAAGAGTGACCCGACAAAGAGAAACTCTGAGAAGTATTGTTCTTTCCACCAAGACAAGGGCCATTACACTTCAGATTGCAAGGCCTTGCGGGAGCACATTGAAGAATTAATCTCCCAATGGTATCTAGATGAGTTTGTCTAGAATAATGTTAATGTTTAGGTAGGATCGCTATGGCAGCCAGATAGGGAAAGGTAGGAATAATGACCACGGGATAACCAACATTCCCCATCACCACCAGGCGAAGAGCTTCGGGAAGTAAACATTATCTTGATAGCAATGCCACCAATGGGAACGTTAAAAAAAGAAAAGAAAATATACTACAAGAAGGACAGGGAGGCGGCCTTAATTAAAGTCCCCAGTCCATTCACTCAAAGTAACACCGGAAATAGGACCTTTTCAGCCAAGGATCTATAATAAGTACATCTCCCACACAATGATGCCTTGGTAATCTCAATCCAGGATAGCTAATTGTTTGGTCCGCCAAGCATTAGTGGATAACAGCATTGTAGTAAACCTCTTTTTCTTACATGCACTAAAGAAAGTGAGATTGAAAACAGAACATCTCATCCCCAAAGAAGAGCCACCTGTGAGTTTCAGTAGGGGAATGACATATTCAAAAGCTAACACTACCCATAGTGATTGGCCTAACAAACTTGATGATGTAGTCCTTGGTGGTGGATACACGGTCCCTATACAATGTGATATTGGGTAGAACAGTGGATCCACCAAATGAGGGAAATACCTTGTACCTTACACTAAGCTCTAAAATTTTCTACCCCGACAATAAAATGAGGACCACCTATGGAGCACATCATGAAAGGAGATCAGGAAGCTTATAAGAGTTGTGCAATCATTGGACAAAAAGTGTCTAAAAAAGTAGCATCAGTGTCTATAATCACCTAAGAAATGAAAATGAATAATGGAAACAGATTCACAGATATAGAACTAGGGTCCAGGTCAATGACAAAAACTATCCAAAGTTGGATCCCACAAAGGTTGTTGAGACTTGAAAAATCTAGCAAAAGAAGATGTAAAGCTAATCCAGCTAGATCCGTCCAGATTAGAGAGAAGAACTCAAATTGGGACTGGGGTTCACAATCACAGAAAGAGATAATTTCATCTAACTCCTCTAGGAAAACCAAGATGTATTTTCCTAATCTACCTAAGATATGCCTAGAATCAACCCCCAGGTCATCTGTCACGGGCTTTTTATAGACCCCGATCGAAAGGTAGTTCGCCAAAAGAATAGGTTTTTCACTCCCGAGTGGAATCAGACCATAAAAGAAAAGATAAAGAAGTTGTTAAATGCAGGATTCATCCGAGAAGTGAAGCCATGACTAGTTGGCCAATGTGGTGGTTATGCCAAAAAAAAATGTGAAGTGAAGGGTCTACGTAGACTTCACATACCTCAATAAAGCTTGCCCAAACGATAGCTACCCATTGCCAAAGATTGATCAGATGGTGGACGCAACCTCGGGCCATTAGCTTCTTAGTTTTATGCATGCTTATTCAGGACAACACCAAATCTTCATGCATGAGCTTGACTAGGAAAATACTTTTTTCATCACTGAACACGAGGTCTTTTGTTATCGAGTCATGCCATTCAGACTAAAGAACGTTGGGGCCACTTACTAAAGATTAGTTTACATAGTTTTTCAAGACCAGATCGAAAAAACCATGAAACTCTATTAGGATGACATGATGATTAAAAGCTTGGCCAAGACAAATCATCTCACTTATTTTGTAGAGGCTTTTGCCCTGCTCCGAAAATATAGAAGAAACTCAACCCTAAGAAATGCACTTTCAGAGTACCTTTAGGGAAATTCCTCAAGCATCTGGTCATAAAACGGGGATCAAAGCAAATCTTGACCTAATTAGGGCAATTTAGGAAATGTAATCCCTAAAATAGCAAAAGACGTACAAAAGCTAATAGGGCGCACTACAACATTTTTCCAACTTCTAAAAAAAAAGATATTTGAGTAGACTGAGGAGTGCGAGGAAGCTTTTAAAAGCTAAAACAATATCGAGTCATTTCGCCGCTCCTCTCAAAGCTTGTTCTAAGAGAAGAACTTTATCTTTACTAGGTTATATCATACTTTTCCATCAGTGCAGCCCTTCTTAAAGAAGATGAGAAAATCCATAGGCCAATATGTTGTGTCAACCAAGCATTTCTGGATACCCAGACATGCTACCCAAAACTCAAAAAGCTAGTCTTAGCTCTAGTGGTAGCCTCTCGAAAGTTATGACCCAACTTTCAAGTGTTTACGATTAATGTCATTATAGAATATCCATTCAAAACTATCCTACAAAGCCTAGACGCCTCCAGGCAGCTATCAAAATGGTTAGTAGAGCTTGGGCAATTTGACATCAAGTACTATCCCTGGACAACCATCAAAGGGCCGGTCCTAACTGACTTTGTGAAAAAAATTTCACCAACAGAAGTTAACCATGCAAACAAAGACGCTGCTCCCAGGAAATAGTGGACACTCTTTGTGGATGGATCATCCTAGAGCACATGATCACAGGCAGGGCTAGTATTGTTCACCCTAGAAAGGATAATGGTAGAGCAAGCCATCACATAGGGGTTCAAAGCTTCAAATAATGAGGTAGAGTATGAAGCGCTCTTATCTAAACCGAAGTTGACCAATGAGCTAGGAATAAAGAGGCTAAACATTTTTTGTGACTCATAGCTGGTAGCCAACAAGGTCAATAGGGACTTCTAAGCAAAGGACCCCAAAATGGTCGCCTATAGAGAAAGGGTCCAAAAGTAACTCAGCTTAGAAACGAAATATACACTACAACAACTTCCAAGAGAAGAAAATAGCCATGTTCATGCACTAGCAAACCTCGGATCAACAATTGAATTCCAATTTAAGTGACCTATGCCAATAGAGTTCATCCCAAGGTCAAGTATGGAATAAAAAGAGAAAGTGATAGCTTAGGTCAACTAACTTTCAAATTGGAAACCCCTCATCACCTCTTACATAAAGGATGGAATCCAACCGCCAATAGGCAGAGGCACAAAAGATTCAATGCAAAGTAACATGTTACACACTAATCAATGATAACCTTTACAAGAAGTCCTACTTAGGACAATTTTTGAAATGTTTGACTCCAATAAAAACACATCAAGTTATGGGAGAGATCTATGAAGGAATCTGTGGAAACCATGCAAAGGGTAGGTTCTTAGCCCAAAAAGTGATAAATAAAGGATACTATCAGTCAAAGATGCATGGAGATGCGAAAGAGCTAGTATAAAGTGTGACCAGTGCTGGAGGTACACATCGATCCCTAAAGAACTGCCAATGGAGCTAAGCCTCCTCAGCAGCTCTTGGTTTTTTATGTAGTGGGGTTTATACATAGTACGACCACTTGTCATAGCTCTTGGGGAAAGGAAGTTCCTTCTAGTCGCAATAAATTACTTCACCAAATGGATTGAAGCTAGACCACTAGCAAAGATTAGAGAGACTCAAATCTGGGACCTCATCTGGATGAACAGTGTAGATTTAGGATACCATTACCCTAGTCTTAGATAATGGACCGTAATTCACGGAAAGTTTGGTAAACAACTTTTATTTTGAACTAAAGATAGAGAACCTATCTCTCTACTTTGTACCAACCTCGAGGAACTGTGCAAGTTGAAGCCTCAAATAATACAATTTTGGCAAACTTGAAGAAAAAACTCAAGAATATCGAAGAAAAGTGGGTAGAAGAACTCCTTGGTGTACTCTGGGCCTCTTGGACCACCAAATGACAACTAACTAGTGAAACCCATTTTTCCCTTGCTTATGACAATAAAGCAATGATACCCCCAAGGGTAGTCATCTTAACTCTCTGAGCGAAAATGGTTGTTCTTGAGATAAATAATGAAATGTTGTGTTTAAGTTTAGATTAAGAAGAGGAAAAGAGGGAACAAGCTCAGATCAGATTGGCCTCCTACCACAAGAAGTTAAGCAATTACTTCAATAAAAAAAAGTAAAGGTAAGGACTTTCCAAGATGGGGACCTAGTCCAGCAAAAGGTATTCCTAAACACACAACTTATCAATGTAGAAAAGTTAAGTCCAAACTAGAAGGGACCCTACAAGGTGGTTAGGAGTGGGGGCAAAGGTTCATAACATTAGAAACATTGTCTGGCAAGAATTGTCAAAGTAGTGGAATGTAGTAAACTTAAAGAAATATTATGTGTAAAAAAGGGCACAGTAGTTCTAGCTCAAGCACCCGAGCACAATCTACCCCCTTCCCTATCTATTTATTGTATAAAGAAAAACACAATAAGTGGACAATGAAATCAATTCTTTTATTCACTAAAAGGATTATAAATATTTATTTTTTACAAAAAAAGAAGAAAAATCTAGTCCGGACTCTTCAATAGTCTTCAACAAGATCACTATCATCTACTCAATAGCCTAATTCTCAAGCAACATCTCTCCATTCCAAGCTCCTCAATGAAGTCCTTCAGGACTAGGTGGGAATATGTAAAGAAATGTGGAATTGTTCAGAGTAGAACCTAATGGGAAAAGGCTTAGAAGGGGACTGAAGTCCTGAAAAAGTCTTCGCCTAACCTATTAGGACATTGTGAGAGGCAGGCATTCATAGAAAAATAGATCTACACTAGGATAACATGTGTAAGCCTCCATGTATCTCCATTCTGACCACCCCTCGACTGGTTTTCCTCATGTTAGTTGGAAATTCTGCTGACAGATTTCCTCATACCAAACGCTACACAAATACGTAGCTGACATGGAGAAAACCCATCAATGAACTTTGTAACCATTGATGACCATTGAAAATTGCCTATAATGTAGAATAAGATTGAAAAAATCGGTAAGCAGTTGATGAAAATGGAGGCAAAAATATTTTTATTTATAATACCCCTAAAACAATCCTAGTCGTTCACTAGATGCAATGATTAGCGGCAGGGAGAGCAAGGGACGGGCCAGTTACTATCCCCATGAGTCCAATTGCTTTATTAATGGGAGTTATTCTTAGCAACAAAAACATTCCCCATGGTTGATAAAGTAAAACTTTGGGAATATGGGGGGCAATACTAACCATTGCCGCCAATTACAAAGCTAATAAAGACTTAATTAAAAGCACATCATTTTTTGAAACTGATTGACGATTTTGAAAAATCAAAATTCGTCAGTAAAGGATACTTGGGAAAACTTGAAGGTCTTTATAAATGCCCTGTGTCCTATACCCATATAGACCAATGAAAAATTTGGGAAGCATTCCCATCTCAAAGCAACTACCCGGGTAAAACAAAAATATATTATTAATCAACTTTACGACAAATTTGTCTCCACAAGTCTCTCCAAACTCTGGTTCAAGAAAGAGACACTAATGAGAACTCATTTTCATAATCATATACTAGGGCCTTAGCTCGAGGAAAAAGCTAAAACCCAATTTTAACATTGCCATGAACCCGCTTTTGCAGACCAAGAAAACTACGCTAAAAAAGATGTGACTAGGGTCTGCCCTCAAACATATAAACAACAGTTTACTCTTAAAAGGAATTCCAAAACCTAGTCGGGTCTATCCTGACAAACTCTTGGAGCCTGCTTTAACCACCTTGCTTAACAAAATAATAAGTAAGACCATACTTACCACTCCGGTCGTAAGTATATAACAAACCTGAAGTTCGAAGGAGGTGAAATTTTGGAGGATAAGGAATCCAGACACCAAAATGTTAGGAAAACCTCAAAGACAAAATTTAAGGTTGTTAGTCTATTCTTAAACAGTTAGAATTTGGCACAAAGCGATACAAAAATCCTTCATATATATATATATATATATATACACACACACACACACACACACATAGGATTTGTCCTAAATTTTAGGCCCTCAAATTAAAGGGAATAGAACACTTCATTAAAAGAAATTGAAGTTACCAAAAAAAAATAACAAAATAAATAAGTGATATACCATAAACAGACACACCAATCAGTTTGAGACACGTGTGCCTACCAGATTAACAAATCTCGATCCTACAGAGCTCATATATGTCGGTCATACAGAACAGCTATAAGCTTTTGGGGTATTCTCATATATATCTATCATACAGAGCAGCCATAAGCCTTCGGAGCATTCTTATTTATATATCATTCAGAACCGATGAACTCGGTCATACAGTACAGATGAAGCATTCAGGATATTCTCATGTACATCGTCCAGACCTCCTGTTCTGGACAGTATTTATTCGACACTGCATATATGGTTTCCTTAACAGCCGTTAAGCGGGGAATAAGGAAACAGCCTTCAACACGGAAACTACTATCTATGGTTAACTCCATCTACGATTCAATGCTCCACAAGGTAACGGCAAATCTCTGATAATCAAATCCCGATATTCGTGGCGGCAAAACCTAATCAGAATTAGGAGAACCACGGCTTATATATTAAACCCTAGAGGTACGCTTTGGATTCTTATGCTCATTTTTTGACTTTCAATACAGTCTTTCAATTCCCTTACTTACTTAAGCATCGGAGCGGCTACCGCCGGAGCCAATCCGGTGGTCCTCTGATCATCTTTCTGAGTGTTCTACAGGTCACGGAGCCCTCACGTGTTGCGAGTCAAAAAGTGCAGCATCAGTTTGGCGCCATCTATTAATGCACAAGTCTTATGACTTGGTCCATCTATTAATGCACAGGCCTCCAGAGCCTGGTCCATCTATTAATGCGCAAGTCTTATGACTTGGTCCATCTATTATGCACAGGCCTCCAGAGCCTGGTCCATATATTATGCACAGGCCTCCAGAGCCTGGTCCATCTATTAATGCACAAGTCTTATGACTTGGTCCATCTATTAATGCACAGGCCTCCAGAGCCTGGTCCATCTATTAATGCACAAGTCTTATGACTTGGTCCGTCTATTAATGCACAGGCCTCCAGAGCCTGGTCCATCTATTAATGCACAGGCCTCCAGAGCCTGGTCCATCTATTAATGCACAAGTCTTATGACTTGGTCCATCTATTAATGCACAGGCCTCCAGAGCCTGGTCCATCTATTAATGCACAAGTCTTATGACTTGGTCCATCTATTAATGCACAGGCCTCCAGAGCCTGGTCCGTCTATTAATGCACAAGTCTTATGACTTGGTCCATCTATTATGCACAGGCCTTCAGAGCCTGGACCATCTTCAACTAGCGGGTTCTGTAATCCAGTCAATTCAAAGGCAGAAGTTCCGAGCACCTGTCAACTAAAGTTTACTAGAACGGAATACCTCGGATCTGACACTTACATTATTTGACTTATCTGTCAAACAAACCAGCACCATGGTTTCAACCAAAGGAGAAGTACTTCGATTCTGGCATTTTCTAAGTTTTTGATTTATTTTCAGAACAATCGGCAACGCATTAGAAGATGCTTAAGTTTCAAAAGAGCACATTCACAGAAAATATCAGATCTGAGAAGAAGAAATTCAACTTTATTAATAACTCAAAAAGATTTACATCAGTACCAAGACGCTATTACAGAAGCTATTACAGAAGCTATTACAGAAGCTACGCTTGGCAACATAATGGCTCTTCTCCTGGGATGATAAAGGGGCCCAAGATCCAAAACCTTCAAAACCGCCTTCATCGGCTCCATTTGAAAGGAAGGAACCCTGAACCCCAGTCTGCATCACGTAGTGCCCAGGCCAATTCATCATCACTATCACTGGTCCCATGACCAACGGATGATGAGGGCTCTGAGCCTCAGGAGACTTTTCATTCTCCACCTTTGTAATCGGCATAACGCCCCAGCCAATTGGAGCAAGGGTTCCTGCCAAGTCACAAAGGGAAGGAGGCGGCCCCCATTCATCTCCCTCAGAGCAGTTGTCACTGCCGAGTTATAAGCGGGAGGAGGCAACGCACCTTCAATCTTCTTCTTCACACCGTCTGTTTCACCCCAGCCACTTAGAGCAAGGGTCTCTGACAGGGCGTGAGGAAGAGAAGGCAACTCACCTTCGTCTTCATCACCAACGCTCCAGGCCTCGGTTGAATCAAGGAGGGGCCACCACCAGTCGGAGAAATCTCGACTAGATATCAGAGGAAACAAGAAGACTTGTGCCTCATTCAATCCTTCCTTGGAGACTGAAAATAGGGGAGGGTTAACTTTTGGCCACAGTTTAATTATTCCTAACTCAGGCAAGGAATCATCCATCATCTCCGGACGAGTGGAAGAAATCCGGCAGCATATAAAAACCTTTCTTACAAACAATTCAGGGAGCAAAAGGGTTGAGCACAACCATATGCCCTCGTTTCCATATATATAGACGCTGGAAGACCAAAGGCCACCCAGTTGAACCGTCACAACGATTAAGCGAAGTGCTAGCTTCGAAATCCCAAACGGCGGAGGTGCAATAAATGGAGTATTAAACCACCTTCTCGGGAGAGACAAAAGGCAGGACCATACACGTAATACACAGGCTTTTAATCTTTCCCATACATGTGACGTGACGGTTTCTCCATGTCATTGACACTTACAGGACCACATGTACAGCAGAGGTCCATCAACTATGACGTTTCTTGATTTCTAACAGATCTGGAGACAGAAGATCTGATCAACCAAACTACAACCGCAAAGATATCCACTTATTATTGTCCCCGAATTCAGAACAGTTAGCTTTGAAATACTTCAAAACAGCAGTCTCCAATTACTGGCCTAAGGCAAGTAAAGAAGTTCGGAACACAGCTCCCTGCAGAAGAAAATCTGATCTGGTGTACACTAAACTCCAGAGCAGGGTAACTTGCAACAATTATTACCATCAATTACACGTTAAGGCACTACAGAGCTATATAACTCAAAGATATGCACGAATGCTACAGAACAATATAACCAAAGAGGCGAAGTATTAACCAAAAGACTGTTCCATTAAACAAATGTATGTCTCAAGTACATTGAAAAATAACAAAATATGGATCCTAAGCCTGATCAGCAGGAACAGGATCAACGACAGGAGAAGGTTCGGCAGGTACAGTATCGACCACCTCAGTCGGTGCAACCACTTCCGTGGGATCGGCTGGGAGGACATCAGCCACTTCGTCCTGATTGACCTCTGGAGGTTCAGACCCAGGCGGCACAATGGAGGAAACGTCTAGGTCAGGAAACTTGGCAAGAAGCCGAGAGCGGAAGTTATTAAACCCAAACGTAATCAAACGATGGGCCATTCCTTCCAGCTTCGACCTCATCTCTTCCTCATTGTCCACTAATGCCTGCTCCACGGCTGCATCGAGCTGCCTACTGTGCTGGTACCGCAAGCCGGTCATCTCCACCTGCAACCTCCTCGCCCGCTCAACGGCAAGGTTCCTCTCCGATTCCATCACTATCAAGGAGTTCTGACACTCCTTCAACTTCTCCGCAAAATCGTGAGCCTCCGACCGAGCAGTACCCAACTGGAGCCCCAGTTCGTCCAGATTGGCCCTAAGTTGGTCGAGCTCCTCCACAGATGGAGAAACCTCCACCAAAGCAGAAAGGGTATGCAAGGTCTGCATAACACAAGGAAAACGACTCAAACACCAGTAGAAACGCTTAAAGGTAAGGAAAATATGGTTCTAACGAGCTCACCTTAACCTGAAGAGCGGTCAAGTCAGCAAGCAGCTTCCCAGACGCCTGAGGCTTAATTTTAACTGAGCCTTTGGCCCAGAACTCACTCAGAATCTTCTTGGCTCCCTGACCAGCAACGTCAGGAGCCACCGATGATGATGCCTCCTTACCCGCTCGACGAGACGGGATTGGAGGAACCACCGTAATAGGGACGGGAGCCTCTTCCTCCTTCTCAGCAGGCCCGGGAGAGGACGAAATCAGCCTCCGCTTCTTCGGAACTGGAGGGACCACTGGAGAAGAAGCCTCCCCCACCGCAGGCGGTGATGGCCCGAACTCCCACTGAGCCATCACATTATCAGCTATCTCCTCGACACTACCCCTGGCAGCCATTAATCTATCAGGGTTGACAATGGAAGAATGATCCCTAATGCTGGGCTTCAAAAGCTTCTTATACTGTTTCTGAATTACGGGAGAGAAATCTGGTCTCTTCCACGCACTCTTAACTGCAAAGCAAACACAGAAATTGATCAGTTCAACAAATTGGCAAACAAAACAGAGTCAACGCAGCCACGGAAAAGTTAAACCTCACCCCTTGGCCCAGTGGTTCGAGGGAATATGGAAGGTTGACCCTCGAAATTCTTGAATTCCCATCCTCCTTTAATAAAGAAGTACCATTTCTTCCAGGTCTTGTTGGAGGAGGGCACAGAAGTAAGGGGTCTGAACCCACTATCAAAAGACATGTAATAAAGGCCTTCCGCCTTTTGAAGTTTTAGATCTATATTGCTACGGATCAAGTCAAGGGACACCTTGACATTATTCATATGCCCTAATACGATAAAGCTCAATAGATGTCTCCAACTGTTAAGGTTCAGGTCTGCGGGGCACAGATCAAACCAACAAAAGAATTGTTTTATTATATCAGGAAAGGGGAGTGTAAGACCCAGTTCAAACCAGGCCAGATAGGCACAGATTTCTCCATCTCTAACATCGCCCGGGCGATCTTGAGAATCTGGGACCCTGAAAGCGACATTTTTGGGAAGTTTGAACTTCGCCCATAACTCCTTCAGCATACTTTCAGTAATTACACTCTCACCCTCTTCTCTGCGATCAGACCGACCAGAGGTTTCGCCAGCCCTGTTCGGGGGATCATCAAAAGCATCGACAATCCTGACCCCCGGACTAGAGGGAGGAACTACCATTCTATTTTCATCAACATTCACTAATTGCATTTGAGGATCAGTCTCAGAAGGACTCCCCAAACCAGAATGTGATTCTAAGCCAGACATGGCGAACAAGAAAAAGAGATGAAACAGATAAGAAGGGATGAAGAAGGGGACTAAAAGTCGAACCTGAGATCAAGAAAGGGTTATGAACACCGGAGATCCTCCAAAACTCCAAGATATGTCAAATGGCGATCTGGTATTGTAGAAGTAAATGCAGAAGAAAGGTATGAAAGACCTTTCCCTCTCTCTATATACGCATTCGAAATATGAGCCTTCCAAGACGAGCCGACACAACGGTTGAAAGTAATGATGAGTTCTCGAGTATAGGCTGCGCAATAAATGGCGCGTTAAACCGGCTTCTTGAGAAATGGGAAGGCAAAACGTATGACTCTTCACAAAGCCCTCAACCCTAGTTAAAACCCTAGCTTTTGACAAGGGCTCGGGGGGGGAGTAGCTGATATACCATAAACAGACACACCAATCAGTTTGAGACACGTGTGCCTACCAGATTAACAAATCTCGATCCTACAGAGCTCATATATGTCGGTCATACAGAACAGCTATAAGCTTTTGGGGTATTCTCATATATATCTATCATACAGAGCAGCCATAAGCCTTCGGAGCATTCTTATTTATATATCATTCAGAACCGATGAACTCGGTCATACAGTACAGATGAAGCATTCAGGATATTCTCATGTACATCGTCCAGACCTCCTGTTCTGGACAGTATTTATTCGACACTGCATATATGGTTTCCTTAACAGCCGTTAAGCGGGGAATAAGGAAACAGCCTTCAACACGGAAACTACTATCTATGGTTAACTCCATCTACGATTCAATGCTCCACAAGGTAACGGCAAATCTCTGATAATCAAATCCCGATATTCGTGGCGGCAAAACCTAATCAGAATTAGGAGAACCACGGCTTATATATTAAACCCTAGAGGTACGCTTTGGATTCTTATGCTCATTTTTTGACTTTCAATACAGTCTTTCAATTCCCTTACTTACTTAAGCATCGGAGCGGCTACCGCCGGAGCCAATCCGGTGGTCCTCTGATCATCTTTCTGAGTGTTCTACAGGTCACGGAGCCCTCACGTGTTGCGAGTCAAAAAGTGCAGCATCAATAAGTTATCTAAGTAGCGGCCTCATTACCTTCAGGATGAGCTATCGTGTCGGTACCAACCCTAGCGATTGTAGCCTTACACTCCACATTAGTACTGTTAAGGGAAAGGGTTTGAGGTGGATGTTATTCATTTGGGGGAAATTGGTTTTCAACCTCATCTCCCTAGACCATAATCTCTACAACAATAAGAGAAAAGGTAAAGGTTCGGTCAGTTTTAGTGTCCTCATAACCCATCCGGTAGGCTTCCCTCTAGAGCCTAAAAATTTTTCCTTGATACTTCCTCTGGATCCTTCTAATTAGAACAAAGCATAAGGCCTCAGACTCGGTATCTTTCTTTTCTAACACAGCCTTGATGACATCCCTTTCCTCGGCAAGTCTAGCTTTAAGGTCCCTTTCAAAGAATTTCATCATAAGAACGGTACAATAAATTATGAGTGTGATGAAGCTTATCCCGACTATCTTGGAGTTCCTCATGAGCCTTCTATAACTCTTTTTGAGAAGACTTGTTCGTGCAAGGAGCTTTTACCATAGCCTTCTGCAAACCAGCCATCACACGAACTTGGTCTTTGGTACGAGCCAGCCACATGGACAAACCAACCACAAACCTCGTTAAGTTAAGATAGACCTGGTGCTCTAAAAAAGGGATATCTAAGCTCCGTTAACTTATTTGTATCTACGGGAGTGCAAAAGATCGATACCACAACAACTGTAGCCTTCTAGTCCGATAGAAAAGAATGAAATTCTCTAGGGGCAAGTGATTGAGGACCAAAAAAAGATAGGGCACTAGTGGAAGCAACAATGGCAGTGGTACTGGTAGCGATAGTAGCCGTGGTAGTAATAGGATTGTCAGAAGTAGGGGAAGGATGCACGAAGAGAAAGGTAGCCCCAAAAGCAAGTGAAGAATAAGGAACAACTTGAGAATCCTTGATTGTGATGCCTGTGAAAGGTTGGGAAGGGATCACTACTTGAGGAGCTTTTTTAACTAACACTTTCTTCCCCTTAGGATCATCAGAACTTTGGGACACATGTTTCCTTGTTACCCTCACCAAAAGAGGAGCCTCCCTTGAAAAACACTCAACTATTGTAATGATCAAGCTTAGAGGAGCATCTTTTGGGCAAACCATCATGGTCACCTCAGTTTCCCTGACATGCACATTATAAACCCTCCCTTGAATTGGCACTGGAGGAAGGTTTCTCTTATTTGGGTTGTAACCTGTACTATAATCTTGTTGGTTAGTAGGAATTCCAATAGGAACCCCATAGAGGCTAGTCTCTTGAACGTCAATAGTAGGCCCCTTGGTTGTCAACCTATTTGAATCTAAGAGGCAACTCCAATATCAATTCTCCATGACATAAGCGCGAGACAACTCGACCGCACTATATTTATTTGGAGGTGGCCGAAGGTTCACCTTCTCACTTAAATTAAACACCAAAAAGTCAGAATGGGACAAGAATAATGAAAGAAAATGCAAACTAACGAAAAGACACTTACGGGCTCCGCTCCAAGTGTTTGGAACTACGTACAGGGACTCTCTGGGAGGGAATTGCTAAGACCCACCTATCTCGGGGGTGCACTTTTCCCAACTTTTCTATCCTTGGGGCAAGTTTTGTATTAAGGCGGTGTGACGAGGCAAAATCTAGTAGCACTCATTGCCCATCCGCTTGACAATGCGAGGCTCTAAATTCACCTAACTCTGAACGCATGTTATAAATCCTGGAAAGGGCTTAAAAGCCCATAAAGATCTTATAACCACTAGGAGTCAACTGACTTAATGCAATATGGTAGAAGTCAAAATATTGGTGGTAGAAGCTAGAGATGAGAAATTTGAAACCCAAAGCAATCACCAATGGGTGAAACTTGATGAAACCTTTCCGTCTATATGGAATGCCAAACGACTTCTCACTGCCTAAGTTGACTACTACGTTCGCCAAAAAAACATCCTGATATTTAGAAAGAAGTCGACGTTATCTTGAGTTTTGGTAGCGAAGGATCGAAAAGGGAAGGTTTACAAGAAGAAGTACCTATTATGATATCAGGTACAACAATATTTGAGGGTTGCACCTCACCACTGCCATCACCTTTTTCATCATCAATTCTCACATGAGAAAGCCTATCTTCTTCATCCGACATCTTACATGGAACGTAGAAAAGCAAAGAAGAACCTCAAAGTAAAGAAATAGTAGTAAGTTAAAAGGAGTTACTGCAACATAACTTTATAGACAACAAAAGGTGAGAAAGTCGAAACGCCCCTACGTACGAAAAGACGTGACAAGACATGCCTAAAAAAGTGACAGCATGAGAACATGTCTCATTAAATAAAGTCATGTTGAGCAAAAATACTTTTCCAAAAATGACATGTAGACACCTGCGAGCAAACCCTGAACACTCTAATGTACGGACGGAGAAACTCCCAAGCTCAGACGATCTGGACTCAAAATTTCCAAACTAAAAGCCTCCGAGTTGAAAATCCAAAATAGGACTGTCCCTAATACATATCCCAGTGAAATCACAATCTTTCCCACCTCTTTAACGTAGATGAAAAAGACATAGGGGCATCTGTACATGCATAAAATCAACTTATAGAATTAAGTACGACACCTGTCATATGCAAGGGTAAAATGACTAGATTACCCTCGTCAGGGTAACTAATAAATAAGAAAGAATGAAAGCTCCCAGGAAGAATTCCCGGACAGACCTCCCACGTTATCCCTCTTGTTACGGGGAAACTACCCCACTCACCTGCCATACTCTAGATTGGTAGCTGAAGATTTTTCCAACTTAGATGCAGGATCATTATAAAATAATTCATTGTAATAATTTAGTCAATAAATATATTAAAAAAATCACATTGTAATGTAAATATAAAGAACTAAGTGAGGCTTGATCCTAAAAGGATATGTAGGTAGTCTAGTAATTAAAATAAACTAGACGTGACCACAAAAAATATTTTGTGATTGAATTTATTTTTTATAAAATGTTGATGTTTATTTTAGATTTTGTTGTCAATTATTATTAATATGTATTTATTTTCAAACAAAAAAATTATCACTAACAAAATAGCAACTATTATTATGTAACAATTTTGAAAAAAAAATATAAACAAACAAACCTATGTAAAATTTATATATATTAATTATAAATAAACAAACAAATTTATGTAAAGTAATTAACTAATGTTAGGACCAAGGGATCTGATATTGTAATTGGCTAATCTGGTTTGCCAAACATGCTCTGTGTGTAATCATTACATAAGTCCTAGGAGTGAGTAACTCAATGCATGTTCTATTCTAAGATCGTCTAAGCGACATTACCATGCATATCTACCAGTCAGTTTGGTTCAAGAAGGGTATATTAGACTTTTGTTTTGATTTGGATCTCACACACATACATTGCATGCATTGCATATAGTTTTTATCATAACATCATGTGTGTGTTAGACTTGTGATTCTGAAATAATTTTTCCAAAAATGCATCTTAAAAACCATAAGTTAAAATTATATTCACAAGACAAGCAGAATGAGCAACTCTCTATTGCTTGTTTGAACGAGTCTTGGCTCGTTCGAACAAACAACAAAAGTTAATTTTCATTCGTTCGAAAAGCATATATCAAACGAAGACCTACAACCTCAGAATTGTGCTTGTTTGATATTCGTCCCTTGTTCGTTTGAACGAGTGATGGTTTGTTTGAATGAACCACCCTGGGCAGAAAACAGATTTATAACTTGTTTTGAAATCTATTTTGGATTGAACAAGTTCATTGCGAAAAATCACAAAAATTCAGTTAAGAGCAATGAAAAATAGAGTAAGACAGAAATCAATTGTAAGAGCTAAATTCTTGAGAGATCAAAATCTTTCTTGAGAGATCAATCATAATTGTCATTCATACATTTCTCTACTCTCATTCATTGATTGATTTAGATCATTCACTTGATCCAAATTAGATCTAAGAGCATTTTTTTCATGTCAATTTCACCATTGATGAAGTATAAAGTCCAAGCTTGAGGATTTGGCATTGAGCAATCAGTGGACACCGAGGTTGGGTGGATTTGTAATTGTGGTGTGGCTAAATTAAAGGATTCCTAGACCGTCAAGGATTCTGGTTGTATAAAGTTTCTGGCTATAAGGGGCTTGTGGATTCAAGAGGAGATTGAAGACGTGATTGGGTAGAATAGAGCTTGAGGTGTAAAGTTCGTTCGTAGATACGTTGTAATTCAATTTCTATCATAGTGGAAGTCTTCCTTAAGCATTGGCTCGACTCAGGAGTTTTACTCTAAGGATTGTTGTCCTTGGTGGTTTCTCTGTCACCAATCGGTTTGCAAATATCTCAATCAAGTTTGTCAACCTTTATCAGTTGCTGGAGAAATAAGGTAGCACAAATGTCATGCCCCGGATTTCTGCGAACCCGAGGAGTGACTGAACGAAATAAAAGAAAAGAAAAGAAATGACAATCCAGTAAATTTAATTGAAATATCCCTTATTATTCCTCAAGTTTTTCCCCCAAGATTAAAATTAAATGCTTGTCCCACTTAATGCTCCAATCAATTTAAATCATGTTTAAAATTGGTCCTTAAAATAGCTTTAGAGTATCTCCAAAAATCCCCCTAAAGTGATGTCTCAGATGCTCCAAAAAGTCTTAGGACATGGTCAAAAGATAGTTAAATATCAGCCCAAGTTTGGTCCTAGTGGATGCCCAACTGTGGTCTTGAAATCTAGGTCACAACATGACCAAAACATGACCCACAAAGGTCCCTAAAACAGTCCCTAAATCGGCCCAAACATTGGCCAAACTTGGCCCAAAATATTTTCTAAAAGGTATCCCAAAAATAGTTCAAAAGGTGGCCAAAAAGTAGTTAAAGGGGCTGGACAGCAGGTGGGCAGCAAGTGGCACGCAGCAGGGGCGCGCAGGGGCAGGCAGCACGCACGAGCGTGGGCGCAGGCGACGGGCAGCTGGCGCGCGGGGCATGGCTGCTGTCTGATTTTTTTCACTGTAGCACAGAGAGCAAAATCTGATTTTTTTTTTCAGGTTTACTGTTCATGGCTGCAACCTATTTGTTCCAATTTTGAAATTTTTTTTTTTCCAAGTTTTTCAAGCCCCTTTTTCACCCATTTTCAACCCAATATCCCTAGCTTCTAAGCTCCCATTTTAGGTGTTTTTCTCACCCATTTCAAGGGTGTTTTACATACTTAATTTCTCACTTTAATTTACCAAAATTTGGACATAGTTTCTTTTGTTTCTTTAAATGGTTTCCCACCTATGTTTCACAAGATATATGAACATAAATTCATCAACAATCCACTCTTACTCGGTAGCCACAACTCCATCAAACTAAACTTACATCCTCCATTTCCAACACATCCATATAATACACATTTAACTCCCAAATATCAAGCAGCCTCTGTTACTCATTTAAATAAAATATCATGCATTTATTTGACTTCCAACTTATACATTTTCAAAATGGCCCAAGGCCTAAAGTTCACAATTTACATAAGTTTAAATACAAGAAGTTGGGCTCATGCCCACACATTCAAAACATGCCCCCAAGGGCCAAATCTTCCGCAAAATCCATTTCCTTCCTTTCTCTTCAACACTCAAGGAAGTCTTAAGCAACTGGTGCCTCATCTGAAATATATTTCCCACGAATGGGTCAGCTCAACTGCTGGTATGATAACTCACTAATACTAGCAACAAATTTAGGACGTGGCATGTGCAAGTGTACAATTTCAAGATATAATTTCCTTGCCCGTTGTTTAATGCAATGCAACACACTATGCATGACTCACACATGCAAACTCTATGCCACACCCATGTCAACTCTATGCCATGTTAACTCTATGCCACACCCATGACTCGGTTTTACGGATCGCATCCGATGGTCCATCGAGTACCACACCTGTTTCACGGATCGCCCCCGTCGGGTCAATCAAGCACCGATACATGTCTCGCTTCACGGTCCGGACCTCGTTGGCATACGAGTACCAAATGGCCAATTTTGAGTTTTTTACCACAGGATCTACACCCTCATAATGCATAGCACTTCGTACTCAACTCACACCATGTGCCTAAGGAATTTCACCATGCTAACATGCTATAATTTCATCATGCAAATTCAATGTGACAAATGATCAAACACATGGTGTGCATTTTCAAGTCATGCCTTTAAACCCCACATGATTCATAACTTTAAATTTCCATACCATGCTTCACATAACATAGGTCATAACCACACACCTTAACACATTTTTCAAGCCACAATGTCACCATTTCACCAACCACAATGAATTTCACAAAATCACTAACATTCCACACAAGACTAAGACATTACACAATCGATTCCCTTCTAAGATGTCAAGTAAATATCATATAAATACACATCAAATATAGCAATCAATTACAAAGACAAGATCAGTCATTCTCATGTTAACAAAACATCAAATAAACCAAGGAATACATAAAGCCCCAAATTACTAACTCTAAGTCCTTCAAAGTAATACCTCTTAGATAACTTCCTAACATGAAATAAACATCTAAGCCAATCAATCAACATGTAATAAGGTAGGAAAAACTAAATCTATTCCTAGCTTAGCAAGAAATCATACCTAAAATCAGTTTTTCTCAAACTTCGGTGGCTGTGTTTTCTGGATGGACGAACTGTTTGGTGAGAATATAGTACTCATGGAGACGAACAACTTTCCTAGAAGAAAGCTCGGCCAAAATCCTCCTCGAAGTGCGTGTTTTGGAGGCTAGAAAGTTGAAAAAGCTAGGGCTTTTGTCTCTTTTTCACCCACGGACGAGAGCTCTCTGAATTTCAGAGTGTATATCTATATATAATGGCCCCAAGTGTTCATTTTATAGTGGAGGACAAGGGGGCTAAGGAAAAATGACCATTTTGCCCTTAATGAGCCCCGTAGCCCGTTACTCTACAACTCATTCCTAAGCGCTTCAATTTAAAATTTGGTTTTAACCAATATTCATAAAATTATTTTAAATGAAAATTCTCAAAAGAAAGCATTTTCGTTTGAGGTCAGGATCATCCCTTTCCACTCGGGCCACCCGAATGCCCTTTTTGTCCAATTTTGAAACAATTTCCGTTTTGGCTCAAATTCATACAGCGGTTACCTAAAAATATTCTAAGCATATTTATATTCTATGACACACTCCAAATATACTTCTAAATATGTCAAACGGTGAACTGACGCATTTAGATGCTTTACCGGCAAAACCGGGCTTTACCGACAAAACCGTGAATGCAAAATGTTCTACCGGAAGAACGAAAAAATTTTCCTCATTTTTCAAATCTCTACAACAAATGATCAACCGGCCTAATGAATCAGAACAAGTGTAAATGGTAAAAAAGAACTTGCTTCTTGTTTACCAAGAGCCTCTATTTTCCCATTACTATGAAACATTCAAATTATTCGTAGGGGCTAGAACTCAGGTCGAGGATGCTATCCATGATGGCACTCTAAAATCAATAGATCCTAGGCCACAGAAAGTCATTCCTAGCACTAAGCCTAGCAAAACAATTCATATGATCAGTATCATCAATACTTTTCAGCCTTTCTCTTAGTCCACTCCACCAGATGCACTCTAACAGTGCCCACAGAGGAAGTTTTCTGACTTACCAGTTCCCATGGGAGACATTTACAATAATCTCTAGGAGAAGAGGTCCTTCGGCCTCTAGGGCCTAGACTTGTCCCAAATCCTTTGCCTAAAGGATATTATCTCAACTAACACTATACTTATCACCAAGGTGGTGGACACAATACCAATTAATGCCAAGCTTTTAGACACGCCATCCAAGATCTCATTGACAAGGGAATCATTGGGGCTCTACAACCGAAGCCTAAAGTGACTACTAACCCATTGCCAGCTCATAACAACTGCCTTAACATCAATTTGTTAAGCCTCGAAAGTGGTGATCCTACTAAGTTTATCACTAAGTCATCGTTCTATGGAAAATACCATAGTCATTCTATATTGTAGCATGATCACTTGGGATGAGCTCATAGGGAGCAATAGTGAAACTAGTTCAATTAATGCAGTCCATATCACCCGAGGGGGCCGACCCTTCAAACCCAACCACTTGCAAGCAGATGACCCTGTGACTGAAATTCTAAAAACTAAGCAGTCGATTATGACTTCACCACAGGCCCTCATCGAGGATGAGCTCCTTAGGTAACTCAAGAGGACTCAGGCCAATATTTTCATTTCGAGTCTACTCACCTCATCATTTTCACATCAACAGGCTATTCTGAAATAGCTAAATGAGTCTCAAGTTCCCACCACTACCACCTCTGAGCAGCTCACTCATATTATTGGAGGGGTGTAGTTCAACAATGTCATTACATTCACAAACAATAACTTCCCAAAAGGTGGAGCCAGCCACATTAAGGCCTTGCACATAACCGTGGATGCCATGGGAAAGAAGGTACCTATAGTGCTCATTGATAACAGATCTACTCTCAATGTCTATCCTATTAGGACTGCAAAGTGCCTTGGTTTAGAAATTTCTGATCTAGCACCATTAACATATGTAGTATGGGTATATGACAACATCTGGGGAGAAATGGTGAGAGTCATGGCACTCACAATAAATTTAGGCCCAGTTGAAACCATTGCACAATTCCAGGTGTTAGATATCCCGGCCTCCTTTCACCTGCTATTAGGCCGACCCTAGTTACATGAAATCAAAGCTGTGGCTTCCTCCCTACATCAGAAACTCAAGTTTTCATGCTAGCTCGGAGTAGTCACCATTCATGGAGACACTAATCCCATTTAGGATCCAGTTCCTATCCTAGAAATCCAGCACGGATTTGGTGACATGGCACTCATAGGCTTTAGACATGTCGAAAGTTTAAAAACCGAGCAAACACCCAAGGGTGACAGTTACAAAGGTTCAGTCCTGTATATCATGAAGCTCATACGGTACGTGCCCGACAAAGGTCTTGGTTGTTACTTACAAGGCTTGTTTACACCAACCCAATAACTAGCGAGGGAATACTTCTAAAATAGGACTTTGGTCGCTCGAGCCAAGAAAGTTACAAGAGAGCAAGGGTTGCCCCCAAAGTTTATTAAAATTAAACCCTATTTCCCCACTTTGAACGATAGTTTTGTTCAAAAAGGGGAAGAACGCCTCTAACTATAGCTTCCTAGAGCTCGGTTATGACAAGAAGGCAAAAATCAGATTCTATGGTTGGGAAATCTTTGGGGACTGCACTTGTAGCTATGATGAAGTCATGATAGACGCTCCCCAAGACCCCTCGGTAGAGGATAGGGGGAAGAACTTCAAGGGTTATATGATCTCTTCGCTAAGATCGAGCTGGTAGAAGAAATAATAGGAATGGTCAGTGAAGGCAGTGTTCAAGAGAACCCCGAAAAGTAGATTATCAATGCTCTGTCACTGGTAGACAATTGGTACATTGTCAAGGGATCACAAGCCTTAGGAGACCAGCTCAAAAAGGAGTTTGGCTACTTTGAGCAAAATGATACAAATTCTGAAAACCTCTACTATTCCGACTTTAATGAGTCATTTGATTTAAATTTTCTTAACTTTGATGAACTTGCAGACAATGTTCTTATTGATTTTATTTTGAATGAAATAAATGTCTCTTTTGAGTATCCCTTAATTACAAATAATGATTGTGATGATGAGAATGATCCTTACCAAAATCTTGATCTAGAGGATAGGAAGTTCTTAATAGACATCACCAAACAAATCACCAAAAAAGAAAATAGGGCTTAACCAGTTATGGAACAAACATTGACCATCAACATAGGGTTAGCAAATAAAACCAAAAAGGTAAAGATTGGTGTCACCCTAGACCAACTTGAAAAAGAAGCTCTAATTAAGCTACTGAAAGAATTTCAAGATGTCTTTGCATGGTCCTACAAGGATATGCCAAGCTTGGACATAGACATTTTCCAACACAAAATCTCTACCTACCCTAGGGCCAAACCGGTCAAACAAAAGCTCAGAAAGTTAAGATCTAAATGGTCTCTCAAAGTTAGAGATGAGGTCAAAAAACAATTAGTTATAGGGTTTCTAACTGTAGTAGAATAACCCGGGGGTACGTACCAAATGATAGCTACTACTATCCTACATGACTTGATCCATAAAGAGGTTGAGGTATATGTCGATGATATGATCATAAAATCCAAAGATAGGGAGAGCCACCCTACTGCCCTTAGAAAATTCTTTGAAAGAATCAAGAAGTACCAAATAAGGTTAAATACCCAAATATATGCATTTGGAGTTGCATTTGGCAAGCACTTAGGCTTCATAGTAAGCCAAAAAGAGATCGAGGTAGCCAAGGCAATCATTGAAATGCCAGCTCATAAAATCGAAAAACAAGTAAGGGGCTTCCTTGGGAGACTACAATACATTAGTAGGTTTATATCCCAATTAACTACCATTTTTGAACCTACCTTTAAACTTCTAAAAAAGGACTCCCCGCAAGAGGTGAACAAATCAAAGCCTACCTAGCCAGGCCTTTAGTATTGGCTCCTCATCAACAAGGCATTCCCTTGTTGTTGTGCCTCACAGTAACAGATACAACCACAGGTGCTATGCTAGCTTAAAACCAAAAACAAGAAAAGAAGGAAATAGCCATTTACTATGCTAGCCAGAAGCTAATCTCATACGAGTAGAATTACAGTGCTCTCAAGAAAACTTACACATCCCTTGTTTAGGTCACTCAGAAACTCCATTATTACATAATGGCCTACACCATACACTTGGTATCCAGAATGGAGCCTATGAAATACCTTTTCAAAAAATCGGCCTTGTCAAGCTGCACAGCTCGATGACTCTTACTCTTCTTTCAATTTAACATAGTTTATGTAACACAAAAGTCTATCAAAGGAAAAAGCGAAGGCCGATTACCTAACTAACTACCCAGTCGAGGGTGAGTCTATTAGAGAGACAAAATTCCCAAACAAAGACATCATACAAACACAAGAGGAGAGATGATGCCTATACTTTGATGGTAGCCGTCACCAAAAAAGGCTATGGCATTGTTATACTCTTGATAGCCCCAGATTGGGCACACATGCCTTTAGCCATGAAGATTTAATACCCTTTCACAGACAAAATCACAAAATATGAAGCCTGCATAGTCGACCTACAAGCTGCATTAGAACTAGAAGTCAAAAACCTTGATATGTATGGAGACTTAGCTCTTGCCATTGGCCAAGGTCTAGGGAAGGTGAAAAATCAAAGAATAAAAGCTTATGCCTTATCATCATTGCCTCGAAATTGTGATGGTTGCGTTCAAAGACGTTCAGTTTCACTACATACCTCAGGCTAAGAATAGTTGCATATGCCTTGGCCACCCTAGCCTCTTTGATAAATGTATCCAAACAAGAAATTGTCAAACCGATCTTGGTTTAAGTCAAGAGAGACCCTAGTATATTGTTGCAATATTAACGAGGTCACAAGTGGGCCAAAACCCCCTACCTGGTACACCGATGTTTGGTCATCCATCAAACATTCTCAAAACCTGAAAGGATACACCAAAAGGGACAAGGCCTCCCACAAACGTTAGGCCACCCAGTTTATTATATGCGTAAAGTGCCTGTACAAAAGGTCATTCAATGGTATTCATCTCCTATATTTAGACAAGTAAGAAATTGAACGTGTCATAACGAAAGCCCATGAAGGAGTCTGCAGACCCCATATGAATGGACACATGGTGGCCAAGAAAATAATCCGTCTAGATATTACTGGAACAATATGGATGAAGATTGTACTAGCTTCCTAAGAAAATTCCATGAGTGCCAAATACATGCTAACCTGCAGCACCTCCCTCCTAAAGAATTGTATAACTTGATATCTCCATGGCTATTTTCCATATAGGGAATTCACATTATCAGCAAGATCACGCCAAAAGCAACAAATGGTGACGAATACATCTTGGTGGCTATTGATTAGTTCACCAAATGAGTAGAGGTAACTTCATATGTTGTCTTCGATACAAAGACAGTGGCTCAATTCATTCGAACTAACATCATTTGCCGAAAAGGGGTACCTTACGAATTGGTCTTTGACAACGGCCTACACTTTAAAGGTGAGGTTACAGAAGTAGTGGAAAAATTTGGAATCATTCGACACAAGTCCTCACCTTATAGAACACAAACCAATAGGGCCGTTGAAGCAGCCAACACGACCCTAAAGAATATTATGAGAAAGATGATAGACACCAATAGAAATTGGCAAAACAAGTTTCCTTTTGCCTTATGGGGTTACCAGCCTTTATTAGGACACCTGTTAGGGAAACCCTTTAAGCGCTCGCATACAGGATGGAGGCAATTTACCTATTGAACTAAAAGTACCCTCACTCAAGGTGCTTCTCAAGAGTTAAGTAGCTGAAATAGATTGGATGAAAAACTGCTACAATGAGTTAGCATTATTGGATGAAAGATGGCTCAAAACCCCTTACCAAACACAAGGTTATCACTGTCGGATAGCCCGAGCTTTCAATAAGAAATTCAAAAAAAGATCAGGTGTCACGACCCGAAACCCACCCTGTGCGGATCTCGCATCGCGACCGCCACCCTCAGGTCCGGGGACCCTTGGGCGAAGGCTCACATAGGCAGCGGTATCGAATAGATGTGCAACATACGTTTTGCGGAAGCGTGAAAAACTTTTTTTTTTTCTTTTCTCATTTTTAAATTATACACATCCGTCCGATACTGCCGCTCCATACATAGCATACATGGTTACACATTCAGAGTATAACAAACTTAAAGACTTCATACATTAATACAATACATATTCGGTTGCCTTGAGGGCTTATTACACATTATTACTTTGTCTACTAATACAAATGTACTACTAGTGTTCATAAGTTCTTCAAAAGAAACTACTTAAACATATCCTTCCAAAAATAGCTAGACTCATCGTTGTCGTCCTTAAGACCCTGTCTGCTGCATCACCTGAAAGGGGGGTCCGAACAAAGTCCGGGTAAGCTAATCTAAGCTTGTGAGCAATTCCAGTATTCGTCATGGGGTTTTCAATTAGCAGTGGTTTAGTACATAAGAGTTTGTAAAATAATCACCGCCAATTGTTCGTATACTTTGAATACAGAATATGTGCATTCCTTTAAATCGTGTAGCTTTGAAACATTTAAAGTATTCAAGCTATACTTATACTTCGTCAAATAGAGTATATAACTCAAAACATGTGCATTTCATAAAACAATAGCTTTGAAACATTTAAAGTATTCAAGCTATACTTATACTTCGTCAAATAGAGTATATAACTCAAAACATGTGCATTTCATAAAACAACAGCTTTTGAAACATTTAAAGTATTCAAGCTAAACTTATACATGTGAACTTTTAAAACATATAACATATCATGTATTTCTTAAGTAGAGTATATAAAACTCAAACATATGCATATTGAAAATGAGAGTAAAAATCCTGCTTCCATTTTCAAACCATTTGTCATCTTATCACTTCCATTAGTGGAATCCGTTTCGAACCGGACTCCCATATTACTTATAAATGGAGATATCTCATTTGCCTGGGGGATTAGATCCTGCTACCGGGCATTTCACATGACAGGTCAATGAGTTACAATAAGAACCCAAAATACTAACTATGTGGTTTTTGACAGGTCAATGGGATCCGAAGAAACCCAAAATACTGCCTGTGTGCTTATGCACCATTATCTTATAAAACATTTATCATGTGACTTGTCTCATAGATACTTTTCATAAATTCGTAATAAACATTCGTATACTTGAAATAAGCAAATTCGGAATATTTAACAATAATTGCATTTTAACTAGACATGCTGAAAAGTATTTGAAGGAAAACTGTTGCAGAAACCAATCACTAAGCATGTCACAATGGGGTTATAAAATAGAACAATTTAAAACTGCATCATGTAAATACTGAATTTGAAACTTCAAATACTTCATATCTTTGAACTTAAAACCTTTTTAAATCCATGGAGTTAAATCTCCAATTCAAACACAGGGTTACTCACCTTGGTTCTTTAGGGTTAGTGCTAATAATGCGCTTTCCCACTTTCCTTGTAGTTCCTAAGAACAATTCATACATATCTCATCAACTTCACATTCATTGTAATATCATCTCGATATTCCTTAACTTATGCTTAAATCATATTAGATCCTACAATGATTTCATAAATTCATATGTACTTAACGTAACTCGTATTCTTAACCTATGACACAATTTAATGTGTTAGAAATTGAATTTATTTCAATTTATACTCTTCTGGAAGCTCCATTAACTTTAATTTAAAGTTATTTATTTGACATGTTTACGTGTCGTGTCTTTTCGTATTTCATTTCTCGTACGTGCCTTAGTATTAGTACTTTGGCAATATTTCAGTTCATAGTCATCTAACAGATGCTATTCATCAAATGTTATGTCTTTTTATTTTAGACATTTCTTTTGGTCGAATAGACTCTACCATTGATTCCGGAGTGTCGAAGAAAGTCGGTTTAGGCTTTCCAAGAATTTAATTTGGACTTTTATATGTAAAAGGGCAAAATGGTCATTTACCGTTTTACGTGTCATATTTTTCTGTACTTCGTTTTGTAATTCGGACTCCATTATTGAGTCCGGGATGTCAAGGAAAGTCAATTAAGACCTTCTCTGATTTCATTTTGGCTTTTGAGGTACTAGGGGTAATTTGGTCATTTTACCCCCTTACGTGTCTATATTTTTTGGGACCTCATCTCGTGTCGTGGACCTCACCATTGGACTCAAAAGGTCCGAGATAGTAAGAATACACTAATAACTTGTTAATTTTGGTCAAGGGGTATTTTGGTCATTTACTCCTTTACGTGTCTTTATTTTTCAGGGCCCCGTCTCGTAAAATGGACCCCGTCATTAGTCTCAGAATGTCCAAAATAGTAAAAATACACTATTCATATGCTTAATTTGGACTTCATTTGCCTTAGTTATGACCCAAGGGTATAATAGTAATTTAACTTTATTTATTAAATAATTAAATTAATTATTTAATTATTTTTCCAGGGGTCTAATTGCATAACTTCTCCCTCAGTTGGGCCACAGTATAATTTTTCTGAAGCTCAGGGGTCAATCCGTAATAACCAAAAGCCTTGGTTTATTTAGTTTTAATTAAATTAGAAAACCAAAGGGTTCAGTTAAATTGGAAATGAACCTGTCCGGTCTAGTCATAAACCAACCGGTTCGGTCGGTTTATTTACATGTGGCTGACGTCATGATGACGTCAGCCCTAGCGTCCATTTAATTAAACCAAATGCCAAAACGCTGTCGTTTCATTAATTCGGTGGCAAGCCCAGAGGCTGCCACCTGTCCGAGCCAACTCGGTTATTTTTGAAACGAGTCAACCCGTCATCGTCTTCCCCACTATCATCCCTACTGAAACCCTAATTCCGATTATCTTTCCTTCCTATTTCGTGCAGTTTGGATCCATGGATCCTTACTGTTTTCGTTCAAAAATGTTCCTAAGGTATAAACAATTCGATTGGCATTCATTTTGGAGTTCAAAAGGGTTTCGTTTGATCGTTTTCAACCTTGATAATCCGAACTGTAATTCGGTCATACATGCTCATTTCTGAGCCAAAACCCTTGGGGTTTGATTCCTTGTGATCCCCTCTTCATGGGGTTTTACTCTCCATTCAAAAAAATGGATTTAAATGAAAGTTCGTGGGGTTGGGGTTTTGAACCCATACCTGCAAGTGAATATTTGGAGGCCATTGTTTGTGATTTTTGGTCGCGGTCACACGTTTTTATAACCCTCATGACTTCTTCTTGAAGTCTATATACACCAAAGAGAATTTGGCTCCCCTCGTTTCAGACCTGCTATAGCATGGTCTTCAATGGCGGTTTCTTCTGGGTCTTATGGTTTTAGGTGTTTTCAAGGCTTCCTTTCATGTTTAAAACACTTCTAAATATATATTAAACATCATGCTTAAAAGAATAACTCTAAAACAGTTCTCAATAATGCAATATTCTAGAGAGAGAAAAATAGAAATTTGAGTTTTCTCACCTTCTTTCCCTCGGTTTCCTTCCTTTTTCTTGCTTTAAATCATTCCTTAGCTTCTCAGTTTCTCCCTCTTGGATTCCTTTCACGAGATACCAGCATGATTTGCATGCTTTTGGTTTGTCTTATAAAGGAGGAACCGACCTCTCTCTCTCCTCATTTTCTCTTTCTCTCTTTCTGATTTCTTAGCCTTTATTCTTGACCTTATCAACCCATCTTACACTTCATTAATTCTGCTTTTTCATTTTGGAAACTTACATTAAATGGATCCTTGATATTTTGTATATTGTATATTATATATATATATCACACACACACCAACACATGGAGACACACACACACACACCTCAACCGACACACACACACCTTGTGCACTGTTCATACCTTACACATGTATATATTGCATTCTCTTCCCATCTTATACATATATATATATATAATAGTTTATTTATATTTTATACTTTATACTTTATACAATGTATCTAGGTATATATATACATAATATATATACCCACTTGTACACTTATACATGTCTATATACACTTGATAGCATACACACACAATACACATAATGTGTGTATATGTGTGTTCATGTAAAATTAATTTTAATAATAAATTTTATTCTCATATAATAAATTAATTAATTATTTAATTAATTAATCCTTTTTAGTGTAAAATTTCTACATAATTTTTGTTGCTTCGTAATGCGTGCCATATGACCCGGTATCCCGAGTTGGGATATTACATCAGGGCCCCAGTGCTTGACCCCCGTGAAAAGTTTTAGCCCATTTGGAGTGGCCCGTTCATCATCAAGTCCATCACAACTAGAGGTGCAGCTTGGCTCACAAACATGGATAGAAATGAGTTCTCCATACCCACCAACCTAGACCAACTAAAAGTATACTATGTTTAGGGGCTAGGCTTTCTGTAATAGAACTACAATGACCAGACTCCCATCAAACAATGTTACCAACAACATGGGGGTACGTAGGTAGCTCACGAAGTCACTGTGAGTGTGTCTCAAAAATAGCAATAAAATTTCATTTTTCTAAACCGATGTAGATGTTCAATACTTTATTTCACAATTAGTTAAAACCCAATCTAATTTAGTGATAAGATGTCTAGACAAGACTAACTAACTCAAAAAAAAAAAAAAAATCATCATCATTAAGGGATCACTTTCATCATTACAAAAGGATTATCATTTCTTCTCTACCAACTTTCCTTCAAACTCAAATTCCTTGTCAGTCTTTTTCTCCACAAAGCACAAAAGGCCTTTCTTCTTATCAATCAACAAGTCAAACCAACCAAAGTTCAGTTTTCCTTTCCAACACAACACCTCTCGAGGGACCCTCGGATGACCTCTTCCTCTTCAAGCCTCTAACTTCTCGAGCATCTCATTCCTCAAGTTCAAACTTTATTGAATCCTCGTCATGGTTCTTTATTAAAATGGCAATTTTCTCAAAATTTGCACTCAGATCTAGCTCTATAGAAAATCCAGTCACTCCGCGAAGAACACCTGCGTGGAGACTCTCTCGATCACCTACTTCCTTGTAAAGCCACCACAAGTAATCTTCACTCATGTGTGTCTTCCCACAAAAATCTGTATCACTAAACTTGGAAAGGTAAACCCCCTTCTAAAGGTTGGTTAACCTACTTATAATTGAAGGGGTCAATTCCTCCACAGGATAATGTAGGCCTCAGGTTCATGGCCTAATTTGCTTAAATCCAAACTAACGAAGAAGGTGGATAGGGTAATAAAAGGATGTTTCTCTAAGGCCAGCTATGCACATACATGAATAACTTGCAAAGCACAAAATAGGGGCTCTACAATGCCAATGCAAAGTGGTCCAATCAAAATCACTAGCGCTCAAGGCTACTGAGAAGCCATACCACGCTTGCTCATCAGATTGAGTCACCAAAAGCTTCTGCAAGAGATAGTGTCTAGGTCAGTATAGGTAAAGTTGTAGACTTTCCAAAGTGCCAATTTGTCTTTAAGCCACATCATCAACAACAAGGGGCTACCACCAAATTCATAGTCTAAACCATTATGCACCATGTCCAATCCATTCAAAGTCTCAGCTAAGACAAGACTCGTGATATTCCCTTCCTTGCCAAGGTCATCAACAACTCCAATAAAGTAGGCATCAACCCTGGATGGATTAGTCAAGAGTAATAAGTGAGAAATCATACATAAAACAAAGGCAACTAGCCTAGCGCGACTTGGCTCTTAAAGTGATCCATGATGGGTAAAAGAGAAAAACTCTCACCTTGCAGTAACAACCTTGCCTCTACGGCATTCAATGACAACAAGTTTGATAGGAGGGCAGAATAACCTCTTCGAACCCTAGGGAAGATCATTTTGCCTTAGAGAGTCACATCAAGAATAGCACAGAATTTCTCAAAAGTTAGGCAAAGCTCCTCCATGTTAAAATGAAAGATATAATCCACGGGGTCCCAAAATCTCGTACAGGCTTTCAAAAAGCTTTGCTCCACCACAATATTAGTCATGAAAAGAAGAGATTTTAGTTTAAATGATCCCAAATTGATCCTCTCTAACAGCGTAAATAAAACCATCCATGAATGAAGTTTGCTATCAAAAGCATTCATGCTAGTAGTTGTGGCAGCCATGAGGAGGACAATACTTCAAAGGGCTACGCAAATCAAAGAAAAGTGAGAAAGATACATGATAAAAGGTCTAAAGCTCTTTCTATAATCACAAAAACCCGCAATTCCATCTCCAAGTTGGGTTAGAAAGTCAAAATTTTGAAAAAACACACCATTGCCAAAATTGGACGAAGCCTACATGTGGTAATAATCGGCACACGAATGTCGATCAACACTAGGGCACCCCCCCTAAATGTGTCAATCGGCACATAGAGGCCTTTTGGGCCATTTTTCCCAGTTCTACATTTTTTGTGATTTTTCGGGCGCACCAAGTGTTAAAATCACTCATTTTCAGTCTAAAAACTAGATGTCTTCATTAGTTGAAGGTTACATATATGTTCCAAAAAGTTTGTACAAAAATAGAAAATAAAAACAAGCATTGTTCATGAATTTCAAATAGATGCGACACAAAATGTAACGATAACCGCGTCTTGTACCCTTATGTCGCCTCAATTGTCTCGGAGGCACCACTTCCTCCTCTGCATCCTCATCATCATCAACAAGCTTGGAGCTCCTCTTAGGCCTAAGGGCTGGAGCCCTAGAGCTCTGAGGCTGGTAAGTGTTCCTCCTCCTCGAGCCTCTTCCCCCTATTCCCGTTGGGACCCACCACCAGGCCTAACTGAAGGATGAGCCATTTACTCAAGCTGGGACACCCTGCTCCCTTGTAAGAGTGCCATAATACATGTTAGGAAGCAATATAGACAGGGCAAAGTCATCAAAGGTAAATGCCTTACAATGTCCACATTAGTCTAATAATTGGCCCTCTACCACCACTCGATTATAAATTGCGTCACCTTGTACTTCAAAGCCGTAATGTAAATTGTAGACACCTCATTTTGAGACCCTGGATTGAATAAAGTTGGTTTTGCCATTTTTGGTAAGTTTCTACAATATGTCCCATCTAGGAGTATTTTAGTAATTTTTTATTTTACCCACAGAGGGCATTCCTATCATTTTTTCCCTTAGAGGGTAGTTTCGTCATTATGTCCATAGAGGGAAATTTTTTGTCACAACCCCAAAACCCATCCTTCGCATATTCAAGGCCGGTGACCGACACGATCACTCAGACAGGCCGTACAGAATCAAATGAATTGCATAAGAGAGATATAATTATTTTTTGATATTAATTAGCGGAAGCTACACGTGTGCAACACATCTGATAACCATTTTGACACTAGTCATTCATAAAGTATACTCAAAATAAGATCATTGTCATCACTATTCATCATGAGTCATCAACATTTATATGTACATCACGTCCGTATCCCCTAAAAGTATAAAAAGATAATTCGCAAAAGTCTGGTTGTCTTCACTTCAATCCCAAAAATATATCATATGATTACCCAAAAGATACCACATCACATCCAACCCAAATCCTGGTATAAAAGCTTCATTGCCTTCACGCTCTATGCTATTCTATATGGACTTGTTACCTCCTTGCTAATTCAATTACTTGAAATATGTTGGATAAATCCATATGAGCTTCACTGAGCTCATGAGTAATTCCTGCATCCTGTCACAAGTTTTGCAAGATAGAGTTTTGCACAAGATACCATGCGCACCAAGTTTCTCAAACAAACAGCATATACATCAGGATAACTTAAAACATGCTTTCAAAATGAAACACGTATAAAACATAACGGAAGCAATTCTAAAACACATTATTTTCTGATAACATAGTTCGAATATCAAATCACAAAGCAGATAGTAAAGAGTTGTTCTCAAATCGTGTAATAGCATATGCACTTCTTAAAACATGATCCAGATTACAGAAGAAATAACATGATAACAAATGACAGTTACACATGAAGGGTGCTTTGAAAATCTGATTTCGAATAACAAATAACAAACACATATTACACACATTAAAGATTCACATAATGAGTCAGAGCACTACATGGGTAAGTCTTATCAAGGGTCGAAGCGCCATGTAGGTAAGTCTCATACATGAAATCCACAATGAGTAAAAGTAACATATGGGTCTCATTAAAAGTCAGAGTACCACATGGGTAAACCTCATGTAGACATAAGAATTGAGTCAGAGCGCCATGTGGGTAAGTTTCAAAAGAGTTGGAGCACCACATGGGTAGGCCTCGAGGACAAACACAGGAAATTGAATCAGACCACCATGTGGGTAATTCTCATAAGAGTTGCAGCGCCACATGGGTAGGCCTTAGAACAAACACATGATCGGATACAAAACACGTACGTTTCATGTTACGAAATAAAAACTAGTTCACACAAATCATTTACTTCTCATTTAAAAGGGTGCCATGGTTTATAGACGTTTTTCACATTAATACACATGAATGCCATTTCAACTTCTAGACATGAAAATCATAGTTTTCGAATATTTCACAAATTGCATATAAACATTTGAGCAGATATAAACACTTAAACGTTTTTTAAATAGGAGATAGAATCACTATCCAAGATGTCAGATTATGCATAAAACAATTTAGCATTTTGAACAACCATACAATATCAAATACCACTGATCTGGGATGCAAGATTACTCACCTCAAACCTTTAGTCAGCTATGCTAACTCATTTTCCTTTGTCTGTAGTTCCTAGATCATATGTCAAATATACATAACCATGCATTAGAACGTAATTGAGGCATTTCTATTGGCCATTGATTATTTTTGTAGCCATAGACTTAAAGTTAGGTCCTGCCTTCTTTTTCTAATTTCATTTAATAGCTAAATGATTGCTCGGGATGTAGTGGGTATTACCTCATTTGTCGTAATTTTAGAGTGTCCTAAAAATAGACCATTTCATATATCAGTATTTTAGATTTTTAATTTGGCAAAACAAACTCCATCGTTGAGTCCTGAATGTCGAAAAACTTAATATAGGTACTTTCATAATTTTTGGAGGTCGTTTGATGACTTCATTTAGCCTTCATGACTTTTTTGGGATTAACCCAATCTGTTCGTTCACATTTTTTGATATTTAATTTCGCAATCTGGACTCTTCCATTGAGTCCAGAATACCTAGAAATGTTGAGTTACACTATCTTTTTATTTTATTCGAACACCCGAAATAATTTACTAAATTAAATTAATTTAATTATATTATTTTATATTATATATTTATTCAAGTACTATTTTAACCAAGTGCCTCAGTGGCACAGTGGTTCACTACATGCGCACACAATTAGTGGTTCGAAACCCACTGGCCAGAGTTTTCATATTTTTTCTAATTTTTAGAAAATGAAAGAGTGGATAGGGACCGTTAAACGAGGATAAGTTATCTCTGTTCAAAACAAGGGTATTAAATTAGTCTCCAATCCTCATAGCCAAACACCCCATTTCCTTTTTAATTAACAACTCAAAACTGTGTCATTTTGATATAACTGCAACTGGGCCTAGGTGGGTTTTGACCTGAACCCAAAACTGACCCAAACGTTATTTTTCTTCTCCGGTGCTGGCAACTGTCTCTGGTGGAATTCTGACATTTTTTTCAATAGGGATTGAACCCTAATTTCATGAGGTTTCCATTTCTGATTTTAGTTTTTCAAATGTTTTCTTCCTTAAGCTTGAAATAGGACATCACAGTCAGGCTTCGGTGAGGGCCCAACTTTCCAGCGAGTCAGTTTATTCTTATTTCGTGGCTTTTTAACCACTGTTTTGGCCCCAAATTTTCACCATATGTTTCTGAAGTTACAGGGAATCTTTTCCTATTGCTTAAGCCCCACAAATTGATCAAAATCTTGAACATCCATACAACCAAGCCGTACCTATAACTTGGATTTTGTCCTTGGTCTCTTGACCATTTTAACCATTTTAAGTTGCAGTATGATTTATTTTTAATGCTCTTTTGAGCCATGCAAATGGTTTGAAGCTTCAATCAAGTTTACACAAAAAAACTATTTTTTACTATTTTGAGTTTACTAGTTCTAGGGTTTTTTCCTAGTTTAACAAGGTCATTTTCATCTAATTTTCTCCCTTTTTTCAATATCATAAGCATGCATGCATTTTAAACCTCTAAACAGTAGGTTTTAACTATGATTTTCTAGAGAGAGAAACTTGGCATAGTTAGGGTTTTTACTATGAGTGCGCAAAAGTGCACTCTAAATAGCTGATTATTAGATTAAAATGATAAAATGTGAATAGAAATATTGGGATATAATTGATATTATTAAATTTAATTTCTATTCACAGTGAGATATATTTGAGCATTATTTTATAATATTTTAAATCTCAAATATTGTATTATTTATTGGTGAGAGATAGTTTATAATTGTGTTACACGCTTAATATTTTTGGAACTTTATTTTTCAGATTGTTTATTTGAATTTATTTTGATGGCAGGCACCAACTTGTAATCTATACATGAAGCACCGGCCGGACTTCTCTCTTGTAGCATGGATGCCCATGTGCCAGTTTTTCCATTAACTAACAAAGCAACAAAGCAGGAAGCTAACGACTGGTTTTGAAAGAAAACGCGCAAGGCTGAGGCGCTGGAAGGTGGGCCGCATGGAGTAACAGCAAGCCAATTGAAAACTAAAGAAAAAACGGCTAAAGAGAGAAATTGGGACTTGGCAGAGGCAGTTTGGCTTGGGAGAGAAAGCTGCACGGAAAGAAAAAGAAAAAAAAAAAGAAAAGAAAAGGAAAATGGAAAATCACTGTGCGGCGCAATGTAAGAAGCGTGAGGTACTCGAGGGGTTTAAAGTCAAAAGGGGCGGCTGTGTTTCAAGGGACAAGCCCAGGCACTGAATCAAAAGGCCTTGGCGGAGTAGGCCTGGCGCAAGCCAAGAAAAAGAATAAAATAAATGGAAGAAAAAGCAACAGGGGCACTGTGTTCCAAGTGCTGGGCTGGGCCTTGTGCAGTCTAGGGCGCTAGAGCATGGGCTAGAAAGGCAGCGCGACTTAAGTGAGTGGGGCCCAGGTGCGTAATCATCTAGGGCACAAGGCTGGATTAAGGAAGGAGGGAGGAGAATAGAGGAGGCTGGTGCGGTGCAGAGAGCGTCGACTGACGTAGGAAACGATAAGAAACAGCAAAAAAATGGCGACACAGTACTGATTCTTTGAGATTTATGTTGTCTATCGTGTTTATGGGTAACTAAGTTCTCAAGTAGAGCTAGGGATGAACTTGCACCATAGATGGTTATTTTTAATTTATTTTTGATTCATGTGCTGGATTTTTATTTATTAAAACTCTTTGTTTTATCATTCTCAATTTATTGTTGTCAAATAATTAGAGAGTTTATTCCTTTTATAGATTCAGTCAGGCTTTTTCTATTGAATGGATTAATTCTTTGATTATGTTTGGATCAATTAATTATTTATATTGATTTAATTCTTTGCTGCAATATTTCTCTCTCGGTATATTATCGTCATTGGGTTTTCTTAATGTGGATAACAATTTGTGGGATTTAAAAGTGATGAATGATTTTTCAAAAGGTTACATTTGGTTTAATTTTGGTCTATAATTTTATATCTTCCGATTGAGATTTTTGGAATTAAATTCTCAATTGAGTTATCAGTGAATTAAAAATAATTAAAATGCAGAATATGTGCAAGGAATTCCCAACGCTCTACTATTCGTTAATTTGAGTATTTTCTTCCGTTAATCACTTGGTTTAATTTTAATTTTATTTTTGAATCACATTTTATATTTTTATTTTCTCGTTAATCGTTTAATATTTTCTTCATTTTCTTTATTCTGTCTATTATTCTTTTGATTTTGTCTCCCTGTGGAATCGACACTACAAAGCTATACTACAACTACCAGCGTTATTCTTTGGGTGTAATCAAATTTCGGCGCTGTTGCTGGGGAAACGGTAGAAGAATCAGTAGATAGTTTTTCTTTTCAGTAGTTTGTAAAGGCAGTAACTTCGTTCCCTTTTTTTTACTTGTTGCATTATTATTTTATTTTATTTTTCTTGTCGTATTTTATTTATTTATTTTTATTGATTATTGTTATCTTGCACGCATAATAGGTATAAGGATGCATTAGGTCGATTTGCTTGTAGGCCTGTGTTAGAGCCAGATTTAAAGTCTAATTTTTCTATTTTTTTGTTTGATAATTCTTCTAATTCTAAAAATATGAGTGAACACGAGGATCAAACCACTAGGACACTTCAAGATTACCTCCACCCTACACGCACAGCCACACTATCATGCATCATGTTTTCACCCAATAAGCATCAAATTGATGTTAAAATAGGGGTGATACAGTTACTCCCTACATTTCATGGTTTGGAAAATGAAAATCCATATGTGCACATTAGGGAGTTTAAAGAGGTAGTTGCGACTTTCCATAGTCATTATGCAACACAAGACATTGTGAGACTTAAGTTCTTTCCTTTCTCTTTGAAGGATAGAGCTAAGAGTTGGCTATACTCACTGAGACCACGGTCGATTGGATCATGGAATGAGATGGCTTAGGCTTTCTTTACTAAATTGTTTCCCTAACACAAGACCAATGCGTTAAAAGGACAAATCTTCACTTTTGCACAAAAGGACAGTGAGACTTTGTAACAGTCTTGGGAGAGATTTAAGGAGTTATTGAGTGTGTGCCCTCACCATGGGTATGAGAGTTGGCGTCTAGTGAGTTACTTCTATGAGGGACTTACACCTAGAGAATTCCAATTTGTAGAGATGATGTGTAATGATGAGTTTTTACAAAAAGATCCTGATGAGGCCATATAGTATCTCAATGAGCTTGCTGAAAAAGCTCACACTTGGATAGGCCCTAGTGCTACTGAGAGCACAAATAGGTTACGACCTACAGGGAACCAAAATAGTAGGGGGAATTTACTATCTCAAGGAAGAGGATAACTTGAAGGCTAAGGTGGAGATACTCACTAGGGAGTTAGAGGTGTTAAAGGCTAGGGACTTAAAGCCAACACACTTGGCTAATCATGCAGAGTCTTTGAGACCATGTTCGGTGTGTGGCGGGGTAGATCACCTCGCCCAAAAGTGTCCTACATTTGCTGAGATGAGAGGGATGTATGAGGACCAATGTAATACCTTAGGAATGTACAAGAAGCCTTTCACACCCTTCTCTGAGACTTACAATCCGGGGTGGCGCAATCACCCCAATTTTAGCTGGAAGTCTGAAAACCAGCCACCTGCACCACTACCTGCACAGCCCCCTAGATCATATCATGCACCATATCATGCATCTTCATCTTTTAGGAATTCTTTAGAAGACACTTTGCATGCTTTTATTGAAGCACAAGGGTAAGACTAACCAAAAGTTTGAATCATTGATTATACAAGTTGTGGAAGAAAACAAGGAGATAAAGAGCCAAGTGTCCAAATTGATGAGCTCTTTGAGTGTAAATGAGCGAGGTAGATTCCCTTCCCAAACTCAGTCCACACCCCATGGTCAACACATGGCGCAAGAAAAATTGAAGGATGTGAATGCCATTGTGACTCAAAGTGGTAAGTCATTACACATCCCAACAATAGACAAATCGGGGGATGTAAAAAATGATCAAGACAGCAGTAATGCCGAGTTGCCCAAGGAACCAGAGGTGACAAAACGCCCTATTAAGGTACCATTCCCACAAGCTTTAAAGTCAACCAAGTGAACTTTGGATCCTAACAATGAAATCCTAGAGAATCTCAGGCAGGTAAAATCAATGTTCCTCTTTTGCATGTGATTAAACAAATTCCTACTTATGCGAAAGTTCTTAAAGATTTATGTACAATTAAGAGGAAGCACTATGTGAAGAAAACAGCGTTCCTGACAGAGCAAGTTAGTGCTCTAATTGAGTAGAGGATTCCTCCCAAGTACAAGGATCCTGGTTGTCCAACCATTGCATGCAGCATTGGAAATCATGAGTTTGGACAATTTTTGCTTGATTTATGAGCTAGTCTGAATATAATGCCTTATTCTATTTATTTACAGATGGGGTTAGGAAAAATCAAACCAACTTCTGTGGTATTGCAATTGGCTGACCGTTCAGTCAGAGCGCCACGGGGTGTGGTAGAGGATGTTCTGAATCAAATTGATAAATTTTATTATCCTGTTGATTTCCTAATCCTTGACACTAGCCTGTTGTTGACTCTACTTCAAAGATTCCTTTAATTTTAGGTAGGCCTTTCCTTGCCACTGCTAATGCTCTTATTAATTGCAGGAATAGGCTCATGAAGCTGTCTTTTGGAAACATGACTCTCGAGGTGAATATCTTTCATGTTCTAAAATAGCCAGAAGAGGAGGACGAGTGCCACCAGACGTACATGATTGATTCACTCGTTGATTCACTCATGGATAGGGGAGTTCCTGCAACTCATGATTGTGATCCCCTTGAGCATTTTCTTGTTAATTCTGAGTTTGATTATATTACTGATCCATCTGATGTGGTTAATATTTGTGCTATTTTTGACAAAACTCAGGATTATAGAGCACGGGCATGGCAACCGAAGTTTAAGGAGTTCCCTAAAAAAAGTGAAGAACAGATTCCTTCAAGTGTGGAAGCACCAAAAGTTGAATTGAAGCCTTTGCCCAAGGGTTTAAAGCATGCCTTCCTTGATCCAAGTGATACTTTTCCTGTTATTATCTCATCTGAATTGTCTGAGTCTCAAGGTGAGAAATTAATTCAGACCCTAAGTAAGCATAGGTCAGCCATAGGTTGGAGCATTGCTGATATAAAAGGTGTGAGTCCACTGGTATGTTCTCAGAAAATCAATTTGGAGGAAAGAACTAGCCATCGTAGAGACCCCCAACGTAGGCTTAATCCCACTATGAAAGAAGTGGTGAAAAATGACCTTGGAGAGAAGCATTTCAATTTTGACATGGGAAAAGCAGGTAAGCTAAGAAAATTGCAATTGACCAAGTTAGAGGAATTGAGTAATGATGCTTATGAGAACTCTAGAATCTATAAGGCTAAAATGAAAGTGTTTTATGATAAAAATATTTAGAGAAAAATGTTTAAGCCTATTGATCGAGTGTTTTTATATGATTCTAGACTCCATAAACACCTAAGAAAACTCAGGTCTAGGTGGACAAGCCCCTTTATAGTAAAGAATGTTTTTGAAAATGGGGTAGTCGAAATAGAGGATTCAAAGGATGGTCGAGTTTTTAAAGTAAATGGTCAGCGCCTTAAAATTTTAATTGATAGGCAAGTTCCGGAAGTGGAAGACATTCCACTTATGGACCCGGTCTATCAACCTTGATCCCATCATACAGGTATGTTTTTATTTTCTGTATTTTATTTTGTTTTGTTCTTTTTTATTTTTGTTCTTTTTCTTTTGTTTTCTGCTATATTCTTTGTTTTTATTGGCAGATTAATTTCATTTTGTCAATTCATGTTGCCATCTTTGGTGCTTAGCGAGCTACCCATGTCACACATCAGGTGTATTATCTCCTTTTCAGTACCCTTCATTCAATTTTGATTGTTAAACATTGAGGACAATGTTTCATTTAAGTTGGGGGGTGGTGGTGCAAATTCAGCATTTAAACTGTATGTTGGAACTCTTTGTGGCATAGTTTCACGTGGTAAATTTTTTTTAAAATTTTCATCACAGATGCATCTTTTTCACCTGAGTACTCATTCTCATTCATAGCCATTTTTGTGAATTCACCGAATCCACCATAATCATTCTGTTGAGGCATTCACAAAACTTTTAATGCACTTATCCAAACTTTGTGGTAAGATGGTGATTTGACACATGTAGCTAGAGAACTCTTTTGTTTAAGTATTCATGTGAGTTTTAGAGAGAATTGAGAGCCTTCAAATGCAGGAAATTGTGACAAAAGTTCATTGATCTGTTGAATTGGGCACTTCTTTTGAGAATATCATTACATGGTTGATGGTATGACGGCGGATATACTTGGGATATGACGAAGGTCAACTTAGGATTAACGTTTGAGCCTTTCAAGCTAACCCTTCTCATCATAGACCCTTAGTAGCCAACTTTGAGCCAACAAACACACATTGCTTTTTTCATGTGCCCACATCATCCATACCGCTTTACATTGGAGCATAGCCTATACCCTGATTTACCTACCATTTTTGCTTCCAAGTGTGTACTAGGTGTGGAATTTGCATTTCTTGTCTTTTGTGTTGAATTGAAAAAAATAGAAAAAGAAAAAAAGAAAGTGTACGAGTGCAAAAGTGGTTAATTGAGTGAGCATCAAAGTCAGATTCTCAACAAAAAAAAAGTCAAAAAAAAAAAAAAGAGAAGAGAAAGAAGAAGGAGAAGTTTTGTTATTCAGTGATCTGAAAAGTTGAAGAGTACATCAAGTGAGAAGTTTGGTTTGCTATGATTTTTAATGAAATTCTCTTAGTATGTACTCGAAAGTTTTTGAATCCTTTTTATCCTTTTCTTCGTATAGCCCGTAACCCGAGCCACGTTACACCCCTTTTCATGTTGATCGTTCTGATCCTAAGTAAGCCTATGGAAAGAGTGGTGGAAGTCTCATTTGTTAGTGCTCCTATCATAAGATCAATGTTTGCTTGTTGCTTGTACATAATTGCCTAATTCTTCATTGAGCGTGTACACCCCTTGTCAACTCCATAGAGAGAACCCTTACATGAAACACTTTTATACCTGTGAGATATGGAGTTGAACCTTTTGCTTGAGATGTTCTTGATGTTGCATGTGTCATGGTTTATGGTTAGATGGATATGGTTTGGAGCGCACACACACTCTGTGAATTGCTATAAGTGAATTGATTGTTATAGGATTATTGAATTCCTAAAATTTCTTTGATATGCGAATCTGAAAAGTGTGATTAGATGCCTTCTGTGTGTGATCTTCTTTGATCTCTTTTGCCATTTTTGCATGGAAATTGCTAAGGACTAGCAATGAGCAAGTTAGGGGGTGTGATGAGTGCGCAAAAGTTCACTCTAAATACCCAATTATTAGATTAAAATGCTAAAATGTGAATAGAAATATCGGGATATAATTGATATTATTAAATTTAATTTCTATTCACAATGAGATATATTTAAGCATTATTTTATAATATTTTAAATCTCAAATATTGTATTATTTATTGGTGAGAGATAGTTTATAATTGTGTTGCACACTTAATATTTTTGGAACTTTATTTTTCAGATTGTTTATTTGAATTTATTTTGATGGCAGGCACCAACTTGTAATCTATACATAAAGCACCGGCCGGACTTCTCTCTTGTAGCATCGATGCCCATGTGCCAGTTTTTCCATTAACTAACAAAGTAACAAAGCAAGAAGCTAGCGGCTGGTTTTCAAAGAAAACGCACAAGGCTGAGGTGATGGAAGGTGGGCCGCATAGAGTAACAGCAAGCCAATTGAAAACTAAAGAAAAAATAGCTGAAGAGAGAAATTGAGACTTGGCAGAGGTGGTTTGGCTTGGGAGAGAAAGCTGCATGGAAAGAAAAAGAAAAAGAAAATGGAAAATCACTGTACGGCGTAAGGTGAGAAGCGTGAGGTGCTGGAGGGGTTTAAAGTCAAAAGGGGCGGCTGTGTTTCAGGGGACAAGCCCGGGTGCTGAATCAAAAGGCCTGGCAGAGTGGGCCTGGCACAAGCCAAGAAAAAGAATAGAATAAATGGAAGAAAAAGCAGCAGGGGCACTGTAGTTCCAAGCGCTGGGTTGGGCCTTGTGCGGTCTAGGGCGCTGGGGCATGGGCTGGAAAGGCAGCGCGGCTGAAGTGAAGTGGGGCCCAGGCGCATAATCATCTAGGGTGCAAGGCTGGATTAAGGAAGGAGGGAGGAGAATAAAGGAGGCTGGTGCGGTGCAGAAAGCGTCGACTGACGCAGGAAAAGGGAAGAAACAGTAGAAAAATGGCGGCATAGTACTGTTCTTTGAGATTTATGTTGTCTATCGTGTTTATGGGTAACTAAATTCTCAAGTAGGGCTAGGGATGAACTTGCACCATAGATGGTTATTTTTAATTTATTTTTGATTCATGTGCTGGATTTTTATTTATTAAAACTCTTTGTTTTATCATTCTCAATTTATTGTTGTCAAATAATTAGAGAATTTATTCCGTTTATAGATTCAGTCAGGCTTTTTCTATTGAATGGATTAATTCTTTGATTATGTTTGAATCAATTAATTATTTATATTATTTAATTCTTTGCTGCAATATTGCTCTCTGGGTATATTGTCGTCGTTGGGTTTTCTCAATGTGGATAACAATTTGTGGGATTTAAAAGTGATGAATGGTTTTTCAAAAGGTTACATTTGGTTTAATTTTGGTCTATAATTTTATATCTTCCGAGTGAGATTTTTGGAATTAAATTCTCAATTGAGTTATCAGTGAATTAAAAATAATTAAAATACCGAATATGTGCAAGGGATTCCCGATGCTCTAGTGTTCGTTAATTTGAGTATTTTCTTATGTTAATCACTTGGTTTAATTTTAATTTTCTTTTTGAATCACATTTTATATTTTTATTTTCTCATTAATCGTTTAATATTTTCTTCATTTTCTTTATTCTGTCTATTATTCTTTTAATTTTATTTCCCTGTGTAATCAACACCCCAAAGCTACACTACAACTACCGCGTTATTCTTTGGGCATAATCAAAATATATAGCACAAAGTGCTCACAGTCCAACTAGTATTCTTTTTAGGCTTTAAGTCTCTCCCCTTTTTGGTCTAGGGTTCAAACCCTTTGGCCATCATTTTTGGCCTTTTTGTTTTCCAATCTCTCATTGCTTCCATTGTTTCTTTTCCTCTTTTCTTTGATATTTTCTCCATCTATATTTTTTCTAAGTGCTTTACACACTCATACGTGTATTCACACAACCTTACACAAACACATATAAATCTATCTAGATGGTTCTCTCTTTCTCTCTTTCTTTCTCTTCATTCTCACACCACCTTATGTATTTTTTTTTCTATATTCTCTTTGTGTATATTCATGAGTGAATTTTGCTATATATAAGCATCAAAAGGAGGGTAGGGGTGGACTTGGCATAGACTTATGGTCTTGGTCTTTAAATATATCCTATAACAACCTTATCTTCGCATGTCACTCACTGGCAATTCAAGTTGCCTCCTTGTATGTATCATACATGCATATGTATTTATATAGAGTTATATGTATGACACCATAATATTTTTTGACTCGTAAAGTGCCATGGCGTTGTCCATTTTTCCAAATTATTTTTCTATAATTTTATTTTTATCTTCAAAGTACCCAGTTAAGCTTGTATGTGATTTAAAAGTCGTCGTCTCAGAATTATGTAAAAATTGACAAGGTAATACTTCTTCACACCCAGATTCTAAATATAGTATCTATTATTGTCAATAAGCCTATAAAACGTTGTCTAATTAATTATATCTTAAACTGGCTTAGGATCTGCTCGGGTTGGATAAGATACTAGAGAGGTTACATATTAAGTTTAATAGTGGCAATCATTTTATACTTCTTATTATTCATTTAATATTTTATTATCAATATTAAATGTCTCTGAAAAATTTAAGTGTTGATGTTTTCTAAACTACTTCTGGCTTAGTATTTACCAAAAGACACTCGTGTTTCAGTCAAAAAAATATTTACTAAAACTTGGGGTGTTACATCAGTGACAAAAGTTCACGACATGGGGGAAAGTGTTACAAAAATTGTTCTTACAGGGAGAGTCTAGTGTAATGTCAAAAACCCAAAAAATTAGTCTATAGTTGTCAAAAACTTAAGGGGAGGTTAGTTTAATTTACTCTATTTTAAAAATAATCCCCTTAAATAAACTAAATATTATAAAAATCTGCATATTACCACAATAATTCTTTTATTGACAAACATTTCCATTTGGATGATGAGGGAATTATCCCTCACTAAGATGTTACTTCTGTTTTTTAGCAACATTCAATAGAACAAATACAATAACACAATTATAAGTAATAAAACAAGCATTGTTAACACATACCCTTTGTACATTTTACAAGCATGTGGGTTCTTACACATAAACTGTAGTCACAATACTCACGAATGTTCTATATAGACATGTGAATTCTAGCATATAAAATGTAGTTGATATACCATAATTTGATAACCTTATCCTGGGCATGACACGTGTCTATAAAGAGCTCTTCATGGTACAGATCAGGAAATGTTATTTTTATCTAGGTCAACCAGAACGAAGGGTTCCGAGGTGTTGGGTTCAAAACCTAGCACCGCCTTCCATATCCTACCGACCTCAAAATAAGGAAATAGAATTCAATATGACAACAACAATCTTCAGGATATCTTTAAGTCCCTATTCTTGCAACCCCTAATCCTAGTCAACTTAGGAGATCTACAACCTATAAATAAGGCCATAAGGTATGCTTTCAATTTATGTTCAATTCTTCTCTTGAATTACGATTTTTATTTCTTTACTGACTTTATCATCAAAGCGGCTACCATCGGAGCCTTCCTAATGACCCTTTGATCTCAAGTTCTTGACAAGTAGCCAAGGACGGGAAGCCTTCAGACTAGGAAGACGTAACATTAGCTTGGCGTGGTCTGTGAGAACGACAATCATTTTAACTATTTTTTCTTCAAACAACAAATCTATTGTATTTTTCTTCCAAAAGTCAATGGCTCCCAACCTTCATCTTAGAAAGAACTCCTAAAACCCTCAAAATCAGCCTTCTACTGGAAGAAAAAGGGGATAAACACCCATTCTTTTACAAGTATCCTTTGCCATTGGTAGATGACCTATTTGATTAGTTGAAGGGAGTGCAAGTCTTCTCAAAGATTGACTTGAGGTCAAGATACCACCAATTGAAAGTCAAGGCTTGCAGATGTGGAAAAAATGGCATTTAGAACGCACTATGGGCGTTTTGAGTTCCCAGTGACGCCTTTTAGGGTGACAAATTCCGCAACTGCATTCATAGACTTAATGAACAAGGTTTTCAAGCCATATTTGGATGACTTCATGATCATATTCATCGATGACATCTTAGTCTATTCTAAAAGCACGAGATACACTTGAAGGAAGTTTTATAGAAGCTACAGGAGCAGAAGGTGTATGCCAAGTTGAAGAAGTGTGGATTTTGGCCCCCCAGCATTTCATTTCGAGGACATGTGGTCACCAAAGACAAGATCGCAATGGATTCCCAAAAGATAGAAGCCATCGTAAATTGGCCTCTGCCAATTAGCGTCACAGAAGTCCATAGTTTTATGGGGTTAGCTGAATATTATAGAAGGTTCATTAAGGGCTTTTCCAAGGTAGCAACGCCAATCACCTAGCTAACTCGAAAGAATGTTCCTCTTGTGTGGACAGAAGAAAAGGAAAAGAGTTTCCAAGAGCTAAAGAACCATCTAGTGTCGGCACCGATCCTAACAGTACCAGAAGAGACACAAGGCTTGGTAATATACAGTGACGCATCATATAAAGGTCTAGGGTATGTTTTGATGCAAAAGGGCAAGGTCGTAGCTTATGCCTCGTGGCAATTGAGACCATACGAAAAGAACTACCCAACTCATGACCTTGAGCTTGCAACAATTGTGTTCGTACTGAAGATTTGGAGGCATTACCTTTACGGAGCAACATGTGAGATCTTTATAGACCACAAGAGCCTCAAGTATTTGTTTACACAAAGAGAGCTCAACATGTGACAACATCGATGGCTGGAATTGATAAAGGATTATGAACTCGACATACAGTACCACTCGAGGAAAGCTAATGTAGTGGTAGATGCTCTCAGTAGGAAGTCATCGGTGAGTCTTGCTTGCTTGTTGACCTCACAACGGGAGTTACTAAAAGAGTTGGAGACGATGGAGATAGAGATGGTTCTGCCAGACTCCGGGACAATGCTTGCCAATGTGACAGTCAAACTGACGATAGTGGAAAGGATAAAAGAGTTGCAGTGCCAAGATGAGAAGTTAGCTAAACTCTGTGAAGATGCTGAGGCTTGAAGGAATTTAGAATTTGTTGTCTAGGATGGAGTGTTACAATGTCGAGACAGAATGTGTGCCAGATGTGCCCGAGATTAGAGGAGAGATTCTTGATGGGACACATAACTCAAAGTTTTTCATACACCCAAGAAACACCAAAATGTACCACAATGTCCGAAGTACTTATTGGTGGTCAGGAATGAAAAAGAACATCGCTGAGTACATAGCACGACATGTTAAGTGCCAGCAAGTCAAAGCTGAGCATCAGAAGCCCAGTGGACTTTTTCAGCCACTCCCAATACCTGAGTGGAAATAGAAGCGCATTACGATGGATTTTGTGTCAATGTTGCCCAGGACTCCACATGGGAGTGACTCTATATGGCTGATTGTGGACAAATTAACAAAGACAACTCATTTTCTTGCAACCAAAATGACCCAAACATTGGAACAGGTAGCAGCACTGTATATTCGGGAATTGTTTGGTTGCATGAGGTCCCAATCTCAATAGTGTCTAATTGAGACCCAAGGTTCATGTCAAGATTTTAGGGTAGCCTACAAAGAGCAATGGGCACAAAACTAAGTCTTAGTATTGCCTACCACCTAGAGACTGATGGGCAGTCTGAGAGGACGATTCAAACCTTAGAGGATATGCTATGCTTTTGTGTCACGGACTTCAAGGGAAGTTGGGAATAACAGTTATCGCTAGTGGAGTTCACGTACAACAATAGTTATCAGTCAAGCATAGGCATGGCACCATATGAGGCACTATATGGCAGGAAGTGCCGATCTCCGCTATGTTGGATGGAAGTGGGGGAAAGGAAACTAGTTCGGCCCAGAAATAGGGAACGAGATAGTAGAAAAGATTCAAGTGATCAGGCAATGCCTATTGGAAACTCAAAGCCGCCAAAAAAGTTACGCCAACACCCGAAGAAGAGAGCTGGTATTTGTAGTGGGCCATTAGGTGTTCTTGAAAGTGTCGCATATAATGGGCACCTTGAAATTTGGGAAGAAGGAAAAGTTAGGGCCTCGTTACATCGAGTCATTCGAGATCATAGGATGAGTCAAATCGATGGCATACCAACTTGCCCTACCATCAGAATTGGCATATGTGCACAACGTTTTCCATGTCTCTATGCTGAAAAAGTGTTTAGGCGATCCAGACCAAGTGGTGGAGCACGAACCTCTGGATGTCTAAGAGGATTTGACCAATGTTGAGTAGCGAGTGCAAATTTTAGACCGTCGGAATAGGTTTTGAGAAACAAGATCATCCCATTGGTGAAAGTGTTGTGGAGGAACCACAAAATGGAATAGGCCACTTGGGAGCAAGACGATGAAATTCGCGCCAAATATCCACAACTCTTCACGTTACAAGGTACGTCAAGTTTGGGGACCAAACTTTCTTAAGGTGCGGATGATGTAACACCCTAGGTCTAATTAACGAATAATTAATATCGGTTGATTTGATATTGGTATCTTTAGTATGAAATTGTACTACGATAAGCATTAGGGGTGATATTTCTTAAAAAGTAAATAAATGGCACAAATTTTTTGATAGAGAGACACGAAAATTAAATTAATTAAGGAGACAAATATTAGTAAGCATGAAATAAAATTAGCCAGAAACAAAAGAGAAATTTATAAAAAATAAATTTCATATTCTATTTAAAGAAAACTTATAGCAGACTAAGCAAAAAGGAAAAGGAAAAAATAAGGAAAAAGAGTGTTGGCTCAAAGAATTAAACCCAAGACTTAACCACCCAAAGACTTAACCAAAATCCTAAACCCACTAGACTATCAGCACTCATGTATAAGGATATAAGTCAGACCTTGCATAAGTCTGGGGAGCTTTCATCAGACCCGCATGGGTGTGTGCAGCTAAAGAGAGAGAGGGGGAAGAAGGAGAAGAATGAAGCTTGCATGCACACCTAAGGGAGCTCAAAAGGCTTAGGAAGATCAAAACTAAGCAAAGAAGGGGAGAAGCTCTACTTTAGAGGTAAAAATACATAACCCTAAGTTTCTCTCTCTAGAAGAAACTCTAATATTTTTGTATTGTTAATAAGGCTAGAGGACATGTATGGCTTTGTTGATGTTGTACAAAAGTTTTTGAGTGAAAATAAAAACAAAAAAGGACTCGTAATGCGCCGAACCCCAATGACCTGCCATTGTTGGACCTCCAAAGGAGCAGGTTTGAATCAAACCCCACCAAACTCATTTATGTTACTTGAAGTTAAAACTAGACCTCAAAGTAACCACAAACCCACCAAATCGCAGCCAAAATACCCATGAGAAAGGCCCTAAAACCTGAGTTGTAGGTTTCAGTTTTGAAACCGAGCCTCGTGAAATCCACACCAACACTCGATTTATGATCGGGGATTTAGAACCATGATGAGGTGATTCCAATAGAACAAACCCCATGGATTTTGGTCTAGAAATAAGCATGTATCGAATGAATATTTAGAAAAGACCATGGGAGTCCAACAAAGCTATTGAGCTTATTTCGACCCTCAAAACCAACGCCAAAATGATCCTTAATGTCCCAAAAAAATATAGTAGTTAAAAGCATGGGAGAAAAATGGCTTAGAAATGCACAACATAGGAAATTTGTGTTCCTGAAATTAGGGCTACAGTAGCCTCGTGAAGGAGGAAGACGATGAATAGTGTAGGTCATCGGGTCGGATCTTCGGGTTGGGTCGGGTCTTAACCAATAACCGAGTAGGTTGGGCAATATCAAAACAATGTAGTTTAAATTAAATGGGTGACATCACGCTGATGTCATGATGACGTAGTGAATCGGCTGAACCGGTTGGTTCAGCTCTGTATAGGACTAGTTCACTTACAAAAGGACCAGACCAGATGGGTTTTTTTTATATATTTTTCAAAAATTATGTTTTGGCCCCTAAATTATTATTTTATTTCACTATAGCACAATCTTTGAAAAATTTATTCAATTAGGCCCTTAGAAAAATAGAAAATATTATATTTTAATTCTAAAATTCTGAAAATTAGAATTGTACCCCTAAATTTAAGGAAAATTATGGAAATACCCCTGGACATGTCTAAAATGACTAAAATGCCACTATTAAGTGGGTAACATTTCACGGTAGCATAAAATGAGCTAGACAAAGCCAAATTAAGATTTGTAAAAAAAATAAACTTATGTTCTTTTGACACTCTAGACCCAATGGTAGGCCTCGCTCAGGCAAAGTAATTTCCTAAATATATAAATAGACAAATTGGACTAATTTTAAAATTGTCCCAAAGTCTAAATAAAGCTACCAAATGACCTCCAAAACTTATGAGGGTACCTCCCCTAAGGTTTTTTAACATTCCGGACTCAATGGTGGAGTCCGTTTTGCCAAATAAGAAACTTAAAATACTGATATGCAAAATTGGACATTTTTAGGACACTTATAAAGGTACACCGAACTACCAAAAGAGTATAAAAGAATCAATTAAGATATAATCTAAATTTCATAAGTCCATAGACCTAAAACACAGCCCATAAGACTAAAAGATAACAGATCCATCAATAAAATTAGAATACATCCATAAGTAAAATTGAGCTAAATAATGTTTCCTGATTTATAGGATCATCGAAGGGAAAGGAGAAGGAGGTTTGAATTCTCTTAAAAGGAGGGAAAACCATTTTTGAGGTAAGTAAACCCGAACTCTAAAGTGTGTTGTTCTTTGGCCATGACACAATTATGTTCTTTTCGATGCTACCAATTTATATTCTTTTAATCACACCTATCAGTTGTTTGATTCCATAATTTGACACTTGTAACTTCCTTGTGGATATATTGAGATTCTTAATGCCAGTATCCTGATGTGATTTCCTGTACATTGTTATAGCCCTTAATTTTGAATGTTGGAAAGCCAATGTATGCTCACTTGTTGTGAACTTGAACTTCTATGTATATGTATATTCCTTGTGGAGTTCATCTGACTATGACATCATTTTGAGTTTCGGGAGTTGTGTCTATCACAACGCCCATCCTAATTCTTTAGATACTAATGACCTACGGGTCAGTGATTAAGAATGATACGCAACACTTAGTCCATGGAGGACATGGTATTTGATAAAAACTCTTGGTGCTATTCAGGGAAACCCATAAATAAGGGGTGAACCTGAATGAGTGTTGTTTCGGGGTAACCGGGCCCTCTTTGTTGATAGCATCTATTTGACTCATTTGTCATGTATTACATATCTTATACTTTGATCATAATCTGATGATGTACTTTTTGATTTTGGATCTGTTTTTCAAGCTTATCATTGTATTCGATTTGATATGTTGTGATTCTTGGCAATTGATTATTGTATGTGCTAAATCCCTATTATTGTCTTGCTAAATTGCTTACATCGCCTTTTTCAAGCCACTTTGGGATGTCTTTTGGACCCACGGGTCATTCTTAGTGATTTGTCTTCCTTATGATTGACTATTTTGCTATATCCTTTCGTTTACCTTTTTCGCATTCTCTTATTTAAACTAACCGTAACCCATGGTAGAGCGAGGGAATTTACTTACTGAGCTAAGTTAGCTTACTCTAGAATTATACCATTTTTTTGCAGGAAAGGATGTTGTAGGAGGACTATAGGGTGTTCACTACTAGCAGGCATCACCTTTTTGCTCACGGACCAGTCTTTCGCATGTAATGGTGGTTTCTTTTGTTGTAATTGCAATTAGACTAAGTGTGATGTAGTATTTTCTCTCCTATGAGTCCACATCCTAGGTATGGCTTTTTGTTTAAGGATCTGTAATTTAAGAATTACTTTTATCATAGTTTGTAAACCCTATTATGATTCTAGTACTTATTTTCTAATCTGATGATATTGTTATTGATCCTTAATTAGAATTTTTTAGGGGCAGCTCGAGGGCCGCCCCCTGCGACCTTTAATCCGCATAGGGTAGATTTAGGGACGTGACAGCTTGGTATCAGAGCCCTAGGTCCTAGTGGTTCATAGGATATTAGGACTAGAGTACTAAGACTACCAAGTCTAAGGGTCAGTCAACGAATAAAACTTAATATAGTGGTTAAGTGATTACTTAAATTTTAAATACTAATCTTTTATAGTGAATGCTTCACACTCGAAGAACTCCAATGGCAACAGATCAATTGGATAAAGTTGAGCGTATCCTTGGAAAGGATTGTAGAGGCCTTACCGAGACCCTAGGGAGGTGGAAATGAACAAGTGAGACAAGATCGTCCCAGAAACTGTGAAAGCTGCCAAAAAGACAATCGAGACCAGTCATGTCCTTACAAGCAATTCTAGGACCTAAAACTACCTGCATTTGATTAGACAAGAGGCCCCACCTTGGCTGAAGAATGGCTACTCAAGATGAATTGGATCTTCCCAATTCTTATTTGGATTGAGGAACAAAATGTGGCTTATGACATGTATATGTTCAATGGAGCTGCACATAAATGATGGTTGCTGGAAGAAGCATGAGAACCCGACATGAACTGGTAGTGTTTTACTGAAATTTTTAATGAGAAGTACTTTCCATAGGAGGCCAGAGATTAAAGAGTTATTGAGTTTCTAGTCCTGCAATAGGGTGCCATGATGGTGGAAGAGTATGAGACCAAGTTTACTGAACTAGCCAAGTTTGCTCCAAATGTCATCAACACTGAAAATATAAAAGCTCGAAAGCTCAAAGGTGGATTCAGATGGGATATCAATGACAGAGTCAGGCCTTAACAATTGGCCACCTAGAATGAAGTGGTGGTAACTGCTAAGATTATCAAACGCAGTGGGAAGGAGTTTTCCAAAAGAAAGGGGAACCAAAGATCAAGAGAGAGCTGAGATAGAGGATGGGGATCCTTATTTTTCAAGCTGGGTGCCGAGTCATGCAATACTAGGGCAGGATCTAATCAGAGAAAGGCTAACCATAACAATGGGGTTGCAACCAAATGCCCCACCTACTAGAAGATTCACAAGGGATAGTGTCACAAGAACAATAATGCTTGCTTTAATTGTGAATCAGACTGGGCACTACATAAAGGATTGTCCTAAGGGTGGCAAGGCTATGATTAGCTCAACCCCTGTAGTGTCAGTCTCTATGGCGTAGCCCCAAATAAGAAATGAAGGACCAAAGGATTGTCTTAAGGGTTTTCTCAATCATGCCTGGTGATGTTTATCTACTACTTCAGTGGTTGCAGGTACCCTTTCAATTTGCTCCCACCATGCACATGTTCTATTTGATACTAGTTCCACTCATTTATTTATATCTCCTATATTTTCTACCAAGTTGAACTTGGAAGTTGAACCCCTAGGTTATTTATTGACTATTCACTTCCTTTATGAGAACCATTATTAGGAACGGTAATACATAAATCATGTGAGATAGGCATCATAGGCACCCAGTTAGTTGCAGATTTAATACCCTTGGGAATTTACGGGTTTGATATAATTCTCATCATGGATTGGTTGACTACAAATCACGCTACCATTGATTGCGTAGCGAAGAGAGTCCTCATTCGAAACCCTAGATAGCCGAGTATCACATTTGAGGGAACGGGAGCAGCCTCTCCACCCTATTTTGTTTCTTCCATCCAAGCTAAGTGTTTGCCTCGCAAGGGATGTCGTGGTTTCTTGTGTGGTGTCCTTGACACCCACTCAAAAGAACCCATTCTAGATCAGATTCCTGTTGCTAGAGAATTCTCTGATGTGTTTTTGGATGATCTGCTTGGAATGCCTGTTGATCGGGAAATTGAGTTTAGTATTGATGTACTTCTTGGCACTTCACCCATATCCGAAAACCCGTATCGAATGGCACCAGTGGAGCTAAAAGAACTGAAATTACAACTACTGGAGCTGCTAGACAAGTGTTTTATACAACCCATCTCCTCGCCATGGGATGCATTGGTATTGTATGTTAAGAAGAAAGATGGGACCATGAGACTATGTATCAACTATTAAGAGTTTAACAAAGTCACCATAAAAGAAAGTATTCTCTGCCAAGGGTAGATGACCTATTTGATCAATTGAAGGAAGCGTAGGTCTTCTCAAAGATCGACTTGAGGTCGAGATACCACCAATTGAAAGTCAAGGCTGCAGATGTGGAAACGACAGCATTCAGAACCCGCTATGGGCATTTTGAGTTCCTAGTGATGCCTTTTGGGGTGACAAATGCCCCAGCAGCATTCATGGACTTAATAAATAGGGTTTTCAAGCCCTATTTGGATGACTTCGTGATCATATTCATCGCTGACATCTTAGTCTATTCTAAGAGCCCAGAAGAGCAAGAGGTGCACTTGAAGGAAGTTTTATAGAAGCTACAAGAGCAAAAGTTATATGCCAAGTTGAAGAAGTGTGAAGTTTGTGTCACGATCCGAAACCCACACTATGCAAATTAAGGATCGCGGGGGCAGCCCTCAAGTCGTCCCTAATAAATACTAATTAAGGATCAATGATAATATCATCAAATTGGATAATTAAGTACTAAAATCATAATAGTGTTTATGGACCATGATAAAAGTAATTCTAAAATTACAAATCCTTAAACAGCAAGCCATCCCCAGGAACTTGGACTCATGGGAAACAAAAGACTATAACATACTTAGTCTATTACAATTCATAACAAAAATTCACCATTATATAAGGAAGACTGCTTGTGAGCAAAAAGATGGCGCCCGATAGTAGTGAACGCCCTATGGTCCTCTGACAATATCCTTTCTTGAAAAAAAAATGATATATTTTTGGAGTGAGCTAACTTGGCCCAGTAAATAAATTCTCTCGCTTTGCCATGGGTTAGGGTTAGTTCAAAATAGAAGAATATAAACAAATGACAAGCAAATGATATAACATATAACAAATAGCCAGTCACCAAGGAAAAATAGATCAACAAAGATGACCCGTAGGTCCAAAAGGCATATCCCAAGGCAGTTGAAACAGGTAATGAAAATGGTTTAACAAATCAATAATAGTGATTTAGCCTATACAACAATCAGCTGCCAAATATCACAAGACATCTCAAATTACCAAATCAAATCCAATGATAGGCTTGCAAAGTGTATCAATAACCGAAGAGTGCATTATCAAATTATGATTCAAAGAGGATATGAGATACTAACAAAATAGATGCATCAACAAATAGGGTCCTACTACCCCCAAAAACATTCATTTAGGTTCACCCCTCATTCGAATTCCTGAACAGCACTAGAGCTCTTATCATATATCATGTCCTCCATGGACTAAGTGTTAGGTATCATTCCTAATGATCGACCGATAGGTCCAAAACTAGCATCTATGGAATCATATGGACATTGTGACAGAACACAACTCTCGGCACTCATAATAATATCATGATCAACATAATTCCACAAGAGGTGTACATATATGTGGAATATCAAATTCTCAACACTGAGAAACGTAGCAATTTTCCAATATCCAAAGCAATGTATAGAAATGAACAAGCAATCACATCAAGATATTGGTAATCGAATTCTCAACATATCCACAAGGTAGAACAGGTATCAAATTATGGAATCAATAAATGTCAGATACGTATAAAAATAAAAATTGGCAGCATCAAAGGAATAAAATCATAACATGGCTAAGAATTACCACATATTAGAGTTCGGGTTTACTTACCTCAAAAATGGTTCCTCCTCTTTACAAGAGAAATCAAACCTCTTTTTCTTTTCATTTTGATGTTCCTATAAACCAAGGAACATTATTTAGTTCAACATTATTCATAGACTTAATCTGATTTTTATTGATGGATTTCTGGTCTTTTAATCTTATAAGTCGTATTTTAAGTCTTTGGAGATATGCGATTTAGGTTGTAACTTAATTAACTTATTTACCCTTCCTTGGTAGCATTGTCGTACCTTTAAAGTGTCTTAAAAATAGTCAATTTCATATATCAGTATTTTAGGTATCTTATTTGACAAAACGGACTCCACCGTTGAGTTCGGAACATCGAAAAACCATAGAGTAGGTACTCTCATAATTTTTGGAGGTCATTTGGTGGCTTCATTCAGCCTTTAGGACATTTTTAAGATTAGTCCTATTTGTCTGTTCACATTTTGACATTTAATTTCATAAATTGGACTCTGTCGTTGAGTCTGAAATGCCTAAAAATATTGGGCTGCATTGCCTTTTTATTTTATTTGAATATTGGGAATATTTTACTAAATTAAATTAATTAAATTAAATTATTTTATATTATATATATATATATATATTTGGTTATTATTTTATCAAAGTGCCTCGATGGCACAGTGACTCACGCGTGAGGTTTAAAACCTTCACGTGCGGATGGTCTTAGGTTCAAAACTGGGGAGCTACGGCTCCCTTTTATTTTTTTGATTTTTGGTAGGGCAAACAACGGATAAGGAAATCAATTCAGGGATAGGCTATTCCTATTCTGCCTTTGGTTATCAAATCAGGGATTACTATACTTGTTGCCAAACAATCCAAACCAATTTAAATATAAAATTCAAACACTCAAAATGACGTAGTGTCACATAAAAATAATTTCATTTTATGTTTGGGTCGGGGCCTAACCTAAGGCCCGACCCAAACAGTGTCTTCTTCCTCAAGACTTTGACGAGGGTTCCGGTCACCCTCTCTGGTACCGGCAAATACCGCCGATCACCTCCAGTGACTTTTTCAACGGGGTTCGATTCTAAACTTTGTGATGATTTCATATCTAGTTTTGGTTTTTCAATTTGGTGATTCTTCAAGCTTGAAATAGAGTGTTACAATCGGGCTCTGGCGAGAGCTGACTTTCTGGCAAGATGTGTTCTTCCTATTTCATGAGTTTTTAGGTACTGTTTTCACTCATTTTTTCTTCCTATGTGTTGTTGTAAGTGTGGGGAGTATTTCCCCATTGCTTAAGCCCTACAAATTGACCAAAATTTGATCACTCACTAAAATCTGACCATACCTGTAACTTAGCTTTTCTCCTTGGTCTCTTGACTATTTTAACTGATCTAAGTTACAGAATGATCCAATTTCAAGGCTCTTTTGAGCTATATAGTTAGTTTCAAGCTTTAATAAAGTTTGTACAAAAACTAAATTTTTCACATATTTGGGTCTTAGTGTTTTTAGGGTTTCCTTAGCTTAAACTCGCTATTTTTCTTCTATTTTCATCACGCAACAATATAGAATACATAGATGTACTAATAAGCTCAAAAAGAAGATAAACCAAAAAAAATGTTTCTTAAAGAGAGAAGTTACCTCTCTCTCTCTCTCGGTTGGACCTTGGGTCTGTTGGTCCAGACAGTACAGCTCCCCCCCCTTCTTTTCCTTTTTTTCTTCCACCTTCTTCTCTAGCTTCTCTCTCAACAAGCCTCTCTCTTTAGATTTTCCTCCCTCTCTTTCTGGTCTCTCTTTCTAGCTAGACCATCATGGTCTGTTTCTCTTTTCTTCTTACACACGCATAGCACACACCCATAGTATACACACACACACACACACACATATATATATATATATATATTAATTTCTACATGAAAATTGATTGGTTGAAGTGTTGGCCTAATAAGGTGATGACACCTAGCTTTTTACATCCAGACATATATATTTTTTATAGGATATATACATATCATGTGGAACATATAGCACAAAAGTGCAACAGCCAAGTTGGCTATTCTTTTTTATATAGGAATCTCCCTTATTCTTTGGTCTTGGGTTCAAACCCTTTGGCTAACATTTTGGGCCTTATTTTCTCCCTTTCTTCTCTTCTTATGCCTTGTTTGGCATCTTGGGTGTGTTTCTTGAATTTTTTAAGTTGTGTTTCAATTGTCCTAAAATCTCTTGGTATTCTTGCAGTGTTTTCGATTCTCGTATGCTTCATCTACACACCATTTATTTTATTTTTGACACATTACATCGTGTTTAGTTTATACCAAAAATATATTATATTTATCAGCAAATTCTTAGTTAAATTTGTTTTGTTCGCGTATCGCGCTAATTTTACCCAATTGTACTTCCTGCACTAATTTTAATGTTCACAAGGCTACCAAGTTCAATTTAAATTGTCTAAAACTAATATGTAATTTATTTCATAAAAATGGGCATTAACATAAATTACTTTGCCTAATTGGGTTGGAATATTACATTTTGGCTCCCCAACATTTCATTTCTGGGATATGTGATCACTAAAGACGGGATCTCAGTGGATTCCCAAAAGATAAAAGCCATCATAAATTGGCCTCAGCCAACTAGCGTCACAGAAGTCTGTAGTTTGATAGGGCTAGCTGGCTATTATAGAAGGTTCGTCAAAGACTTTTCCAAAGTAGCAGCGCCAATCACCCAGCTAACTCAGAAGAATGTTCCTTTTGTGTGGACAGAAGAAAGGGAAAAAAGTTTCCAAAAGCTAAAGAACTGCCTAGTGTTAGCATCGATCCTAACTGGTACCAGAAGGGACAGAAGGCTTCGTGATATACAGTAACGGATCATATAAAGGCCTAGGGTGTGTTCTGATGCAAAAGAGCAAGATCATGGCTTATGCCTCTGGCAACTGAGACCACACAAGAAGAACTACTAAACTTATGACCTTGAGCCTGTAGCAATTGTGTTCGCACTGAAGATTTGGAGGCATTACCTCTACGAAGCAATATATGAGATCTTTACAGACCACAAGAGCCACAAGTATTTGTTTACACAAAGAAAGCTTAACATGTGACAACGTCAATGGCTAGAATTGATAAAGGATTATGAACTCGACATACAGTACCACCCGCGGATGGCTAATGTAGTGGCAAATGCTCTTAGTAAGAAGTCATTAGGGAGTTTTGCTTGGCTGTTGACCACATAACGGGAGTTACTAAAAGAGTTGGAGACAATGAAGATTAAGGTGGTTCTGCCAAACTCTGGGGCAATGCTTGCCAATGTGACAGTCGGACTGACAATTGTGGAAAGGATTAAAGAGTTGTAGTGCCAAGATGATAAGTTCACTAAACTCCTTGAAGATGCTGAGGTAGGAAGGAATCTGGAATTTTTTGTCCGGGATAGGGTGTTACGTTGTCGAGATAGAATTTGTATGTCAGGTGTGCCCAAGATTCGAGAGGAGATTCTTGATGGGGCGCATAACTCAAAGTTTTCCATACACCTAAGAAACCCCTAAAATGTACGACAATGTCTGAAGTATTTATTGGTAGTTAGGAATGAAGAAGGACATCGTTGAGTACATAGCACGATGTGTCAAGTGCCAGCAAGTCAAAGCTGAGCATCAAAAGCCCAGTGGACTTTTGCAGCCACTCCCTAATACCTAAGTGGAAATGGGAGCGCATTACAATAGATTTTGTGTCAAGGTTGCTCAGGGCTTCACATGGGAGTGACTCTATATGGGTGATTGTGGACAAATTAACAAAGACAGCTTACTTTTTATAACCAAAATGACCTAGACATTGGAACGGTTAGCAGTACTGTATACCCGAGAAATTATTCGGTTGCATGGGGTCCCAATCTTAATAGTGTCTGATCGAGACCCAAGGTTTGTGTCATGATTTTGGGGTAGCCTATAGAGAGAAATGGGCACGGAACTAAGTCTCAGTACCGCCTACCACCTAGAGACTGATGGGCAGTCCGAGAGGACGATTTAGACCTTAGAGGATATGCTTGCGCTTTTATGTCATGGCCGTCAAGGGAAGTTGGGAGGAACAATTACTACTAGTGGAGTTCACGTACAACAATAGCTATCAGTCAAGCATAAGCATGGCACCATATGAGGCAGTATATGGCAAGAAGTGCCGATCTCCACTATGTTGGACGTGTTGGTAGGAAAAATACAGCGGAAACAATTTTAAAAATTTTACTTTGATCAAATTACTACATAAATCACATAATCTTTATAAAGGAGGGTTAGAGATACCTTGTTCTTGAAGCAGGACGCAGTTGTTCGCTTCCTCTAGGTCTTCTCCTCTTTTCCCTTAGGCAAACCGTATCTCAAAAGAGTGGGCTGCCTCTTTTTTTTATAGAACAAAAACTTATGATAAACGGTTCCCTACATATTATATATATAGAGCTTAACCTAATTAGGGCAAGAGAAGGGATCTAGTGGGTCCCACTAAGTTAGCTTCCAATTAGTCAATTAAATCTTACTTATCTCATAATTAATTTTAATTGACTAATTAATTTCAATTAACTCCCCTATATAATTGAAATTTCACTCCAACTTAGTAGAATAAAGTACACCCATACACACTATACTTCTGCAATTGGCCCTTCTACATGGATACTAATAATCATGTTTCTATATTATACTGTCAAATTAATTATCTAATTATTTTAAGAACCTAATTCAATAATTATTAATCACTTGTAATTGATCATCATTTCAATAAACAATTTACTGTCTCAAGATGGAATATACACTCTATATATTAGAGAGATGGATGTCACCTTTGTGCTAATTCAATGGGTTAATCACTGAAATTCAGATCCGGTCATTTCAATAAACAATTTACTGAAAAGACCGAATCTGAATTTCAGTGATTAACCCATTGAATTAGCACAAAGGTGACATCCATCTCTCTAATATATAGAGTGTATATTCCATCTTGAGAATATGTGTTCCCACAGTCTAAATAATGACTTCCCAAGATACCGAAGTGCTGATCTAAAAGACCTCACTCATTGGTAACTCAAAGTCATCACTATTCAAAACTTGAGTTCACTATCCTCTCAGGTTTAAGAGCTTACTGCGAATAGTGAATAAGAAACTTATTAAAGGTGACAGTTTCAAATGATGCATTTCTTATAGTGATTCAGTTCAGTGTATTCCCAATACACCAATACAATAACCTAGAGTCCACTACTCTGATGGTTGAAATAAACCACCTTATCACATAAAGGTTAACTATATTACAGCTTTACAGATATGATGTCCAGTCTTATCAATAGCCGCAAACAATTCTAAAATTGCCTATATAAGCAGTTCATATCTCCTGTGTATAAATCTCATTTATACACATAAACCACTACTAATGATAATTCAAGGACTAATCATGTTATGATATAAAGTAACATCCAAACATATGGTAATATGAAACTCAATAATAAATCAAATCTATTAAATAATAATAAAATGTCTTGGATATGAGGGCACACATCCTAACAGGGCAGAAGTAGGGGAAAGGAAACTATTCGGCCTAGAAACAGTGAACGAGACAACAGAAAAGATTCAAGTGATCAAGCAACGCCTACTAGAAACTTAAAACTACTAGAAAAGTTACACCAACACCCGAAGAAGAGAGCTGGAATTTGCAATGGGGGATCAGGTGTTCTTGAAAGTGTCACCTATGAAGGGCATGATGAGATTTGGGAAGAAGGGAAAGTTAGGGCCCTGTTACATCGAGCCATTCGAGATCATAGGATGAGTCGGACCGGTGGCATATTGACTTGCCCTACCATCAGAATTAGCACGTGTACGATGTTTTCTATGTCTCTATGCTAAGAAAGTGCATGCACGATCTAGACCAAGTGGTGGAGCACGAACCTCCGGATGTCTAAGAGGATTTGACCTATGTTGAGCAGCCAGTGCAAATTTTGGACTGCCGAGAACAAGTTTTGAGAAACAAGATCATCCCGCTAGTGAAAGTGTTGTGAAAGAACCACAAAATGAAAGAGGCCACTTGGGAGCGAAATGATGAAATTCGTGCCAAATATCCATAACTCTTCACGTTACCATGTACGTCAAGTTTGGGGACCAAACTTTCTTAAGGGAGGAGAATGTAACACCCCAGGTCTAATTAACGAAGAATTAATATCAGTTGATTTGATATTGATATCTTTAGTATGAAATTGTACTACGATAATCATTAGGGGGCGATATTTCTTAAAAAGCAAATAAACAGCATGAATTTTGATAAACAGGCATGAAAATTAAATTAATTAAATAGACAAATATTAGTAAGCATGAAATAACATTAGCTAGAAACAAAAGAGAAATTTATAAAAAATAAATTTCATATTCTATTTGAAGAAAACTTATAGCAAACTAAGCAACAAGGAAAAGGAAAAAATAGGCCAAAAAAGTGTTGGCCCAAAGAATCGAACCCAAGACTTAACCACTGAAAGACTTAACCAAAATCATGGCCAAAGAACACCACACTTTAGAGTTTGGGTTTACTTACCTCAAAAACGGTTTCCCTCATTTTATTGATGGATCTGTTATCTTTTAGTCCTATGGGTTGTGTTTTAGGTCTATGGACTTATGAAATTTAGATTATATATTAATTAATTCTTTTATACTTTTTTGATAGTTTGTTGTACCTTTAAAAGTAGTCCTAAAAATGGCCAATTTTGCATATCAGTATTTTAGATATCTTATTTGGCAAAACGGACTCCATCATTGAGTTCAGAACGTTGAAAAACCTTAGGGTAGGTACCCTCATAATTTTTGGAGGTCATTTGTAGCTTCATTTAGCCTTTGGGACATTTTTAGAATTAGTCCAATTTATCTGTTTACATATTTAGGAAATTAATATGCCCGAGCGGGGCCCACCATTTGGGTCCAGAATGTCAAAAAAACATAAGTTTGTTTTTTATAGATTTTAATTTGGCTTTGTCTAGCTCATTTTATGCTACCTGTGAAGTGTTACCCACTTAATAGGGGTGTTTTAGTCATTTTACACATGTCTAGGGGTATTTTTGTAATTTCTCTTAAATCTAGGAATACAATTGTAATTTTTAGAATTTTAGAATTAAAATATAATATATATTTTTCTAGGGGCCTAATTGAATAAATTCTTACAAAATTGTGCCATAGTGAAATAAAATAATAATTTAGGGGCCAAAACATAATTTTTGAAAAATATACAAAAAAAAAAACCATCCGGTCTGGTCCTTTTTTAAGTGAACCGGTTATTATACAAAGTTGAACCAACTGGTTCAGTTGGTTCACTATGTCATCATTTTCCTTGTGACTGACTATTTTGCTATATCCTTTCGCTTGCCTTTTTTGCATTCTCTTATTTAAACTAACCCTAACCCATGGCAAAGCAAGAGAATTTATTTACTAAGCTAAGTTAGCTCACTCCAGAGTTATACCATTTGTTTTCAGGAAAGGATGCTACAGGAGGACCATAGGGTGTTCACTACTAGCAGACGTCACATTTTTGCTCACGGACCAATCTTCCACAGGTAATGGTGGATTCTTTTGTTGTAATTGCAATTAGACTAAGTATGATGTAGTCTTTTCTCTCCCATGAGTCCATGTCCTGGGGATGGACTTTTTGTTTAAGGATCTGTAATTTAAGAATTACTTTTATCATGGTCTGTAAACCCTATTATGATTCTAGTACTTATTATCCAATCTGATGATATTATTATTGATCCTTAATTAGAATTTGTTAGGGGCGGCTCGAGGGCCGCCTCCAAGACCTTTAATCTACATAGGGTGGGTTTGGGGTCGTGATAAATTCCTTCCATAAATTTAGGACCTGGAGACACGAGACAAGACCAACAGCGGGTACCGATCACACAACAAGTCCTACCTAAAGCTCTTCAAAGGGTAGAGGAGATAGCGGACTCTCAAGATCAAAGAGTCTCAACCAAGGGATTTCGCATCCTTCAAGAATAAGATGAGCTAAGTAAACTGCTCGATAGGTTCTCCACACCTATTTACCTCTGCCATAATGATAGAGGAACGACCCAAGTAATTTATTGTTTCAAAATTCACTCTTTACGGTTTGAGGACCTTAGAGACCATTTATCTCACTATCAACACACAATGGCTCTGCACGGGGCTACCGATGCTTTATGTGTCGAACGTTTGTAACCAGCCTAAAGGGTACTGCCCTTAAATGGTTTCACAATCTTCCCTAGAAATCAATCAGTAACTTTTACGAGTTCAGTATGCTATTTCTTGACCGATTCTTAACGAGCAGGAAGTGAGAAAAGGACCTGAAATCTTGCTAACTGTGAAGCAAACAAAAGGAGATCACTTCGGGAGTACATAGCTTGTTTTAATACCTAGCTCATGGAGATAACAGATTGCAGTTCATGTTTCCTAGTGGCCGCCCTCACTTCAGGCCTTGGGCCTGGACGCTTCTTGGATTCTTTGACCAAGAATCCTCCTATCGATATGATAACACTCATGGATAGAGTGCGGAAGTATATTAATCTCAAAGATACAAAAACTTCCTTCCGGAAAGCTAAAGAGCAAGTTCAGAAGAGGAATAATAACGCCAACAAGAATAGGATCAAGAGTCCCGATAAGAGAACAACACCTAGAACCCAGAATAACTCTTAACTCTGGAAGGTATGGGACTTATAACCCTATAAATGCCTTTCTTACTCACATACTTCAACAGATCCAGACTCATGAAAACCTAAGGTGGTCGAAGCCACTAAAAAACCACCACAACTCTAGGAATTAGAACAAGTATTGTGATTTCCATAAGGAGTAAGGGCACACGATTGAAGAGTACAAGGCTCTGAAGCAGAAAATAGAGCATTTCATCAGAAGATGATGACTAAGAGAGTTCGTCCGCTAGGACGGGAGGCAAAACCCCCATGATGAAAGACCACCTCAAATGAGGCAAAAGAAAAGGCCTGGAACAAAGGAAAGTTTGGAATGATCAGCAATGACAAAATAATCAAGTCATCTTTGTACTCCATGCTGACAATACAATGATAGGGACGTCTAACCGAGCTAGGAAAAGATATGCTCGGAAGGCAAAGGTAGATCCTCATATCATTCAGATCTCGACCATTGGAAAAAAGGTGAAGTCAGAACCTCATATCTAGTTCTCCAAATTAGGACCTTATTGGGATACATTGTCATCACAACGATACCCTTGTCATTTCACTCAAAATCGCTAATTTTGAGATCAGAAGGGTTCTCGTAGATATTGAAAGTTCTACCAACATATTATTCTACGAACCCTTCAAACACATGAAACTCGACTCTAATGACATCAGAGCTACCATTGTTGTCATGGCATGGTTTGACAAGAATCTTAGCGTCTCAATGGGTAAAATTGACTTACTGGCAATGATAAGAGAGGGAGATGGCCAGAAGATACTAATATTTGAAGACATGGTCCTAGATGCTAAATCTCCCTATAATGTCATTATTGGGAGGCCTTGAATCCACTAGATAGGAGTAGTTACTTTAACCCTTCATCAATGCTTGAAATATGTCCGCAATAGTAATTTTTTTACCATCAAGGGTTGTCAGCCCACTGCCCGGGAATGTCATGCCTTCGTATTAAAAGAAAAGCCTTCCAAATAACAATTACAGTATCCTCATGAAAGGAAAAGTTCTTTATCGCCCAATCTTCATGAGATAGAAGAATGTCCTTCCAAGATTGACAAGCCATCAAGTCTCAGAGGAAGAGACAGCACGATCAAACCAATGGAAGAGCCTATCAAAGTGCTCATCAGCACTGAAGAAGAGGGAAAATACGTACACATTGGCTCAGTTATGTCTCCTTCTGAGCAAGAGGATATTGTTAAATTCCTAAAGGCCAACCTTTCGATATTTGTTTGGGAACTAGAGATATGAAGGGAATAGATCTTGCTTTCATCTTTCATAAGTTGATGACGGATCTAGACCATCTCCCAATAAGACAAAAAAGGAGGATATTTGCCCCAGAACATCACAAAATCATAAATGAAGAGGTCCAGAGGTTGTTTAATGATGGAATAATAAGAGGAGTGTTCTACCCATAATGGCTTGCCAATATAGTTCTTGGAAAAAGGAAAGATGACAAGTGAAGGGTCTGCTTTGACTATACCAACTTTAACAAAGCTTGTCCTAAAGACAGCTTTCCTCTTCCCAAAATTGATCAACTTGTTGATGTTATGGTAGGTTACAGACTCATGAGTTTCATGGATGCTTACTCTAGGTACAATCAAATTCAAATGTATCCTCTAGACCAGGAAAAAATAGTCTTCATATCAAAACAAGGTCTTTATTGTCATAGAGTGATGTTGTTCGGTTTGAAGACAATTTGAAGAATGTTGGAGCTACGTACTAGAGGCTTGTAAACAAAATGTTTGGCCTCCAGATTGGGGATATAATGGAAGTCTACATAGACGATGTGCTCTTCAAAAGTGTTTGGAAGAGTGACCACATCCAGCACTTGAGCCAGACATTCGACATCCTAAAGAAACACAAAATGAAACTTAACCTATTAAAATTTACCTTAGGAATCACAAAAGGAAAATTCTTGGGTTTCCTAGTTTCCCAAAGATGAATTGAGGCAGACCCCTCACAAATCAAGGCTCTGATTGAACTAGAATCTCCCAAAACTAAGAAAGACATTCAAGGGCTGAATAGAAGGATAGCGGCACTAAATAGGTTTATTTCTAAATCTATGGATCAGTGCCTCCCGTTCTTTAAAGCTTTGAGGAAAGTAAGGCCCTAGAATGGGCCTCTGAATGTGAAGAGGCCTTCCAACAACTTAAGCAATACTTAGCCTCTCCCGAACTCTTTTCAAAATCAGTGTTAGGGAAAAAACTACTCCTGTACTTAGCTGTGTCAGAAAGTGTCATCAGCTTTGTGTTGGTCAGGGAAGACAAAAAAATTTAGAGGCCTATTTTCTACATCAGTAAAGCATTTCTAGACACTGAGACAAGGTACTTCGAAATTGAAAAACTAGCCTTAGCCTTAGTAATATCCGTTCAGGAGGCTCAGACCATACTTTCAAACCCATTCTATCATAATTCCTACATCTTATCCTTTAAAATCAGTCCTACATAAACCTGAAGTTTTGGGACGACTAGTCAAATGGTCAATAGAACTGGGAGAATTTGACATATCCTATGTTCCACGGACTGCTATCAAAGCTCAAGTATTAGTAAATTTTATAGCAGAATTCACTAGAATGCAGTATTCGAAAGCTTAAACCACTACAGACACGTCGGTATGGCTACTTTACACCGATGGTTCATCTAAAGACAAAAGCTCTGGAGTAGGTATAATACTTCAATCTCCTGATAGGATCGTAACTAAAAAAGCCGTTAGCTTGGGATTCAAAGCCTCTAATAATGAAGCCGAGTACGAAGCACTTATCATTGGAATAAAATTAGTTTTAAAATGTGAAGCTTTGTACCCTGACACATTTTCTAACTCTCAACTTGTAGTTAGTCAAGTTTTGGGAGAATATTCTACCAAGGATAACAGAATGACCAGATACTCAGAACTGGTGGAATCACTAAAGCGGTCTTTCTGTAAATTCACTATTCAAAAATTGAAAGAAACCAGAACTCCAGGACGGTCACTTTAGCAATTATGGCCTCCCATCACAAGCTAGAAAGGGATTCAATGGTAAAAACCTCCTACCAATCAAAACCTAGTATTGAAATAGTACAATCTTTTCAAATTTTTGAACAATCTCAGAATTGGATGACTCTCATCATCTAGTACTTGAAGGAAGGGTCGCTTCCAAAAGATAAGAATCATGCCACAAAAAATAGGATTAGGGTAGCTCGGTATTTAATTCTTAAAGAAAAACTTTACCAAAGGTCTTACATACAGCCCCTCCTACGGTGCTTAACTCCAGAAGAGGACCACTACGTCCTAACCGAGATACATGAGCGTATCTATGGCAACTATAATGGCGGTAGGACCATACCTCACCGAGCACTAACTCAGAGCTACTACTAACCCAATATACTAAAACAAACTAAAGAATATGTTTGGAAATATGACAAATGTCAACGTTTCATTTCTTACCAATATTAACCTCATTATGAACTCGTCCCTATTGCGAGTCCTTGGCCTTTTGCCTAATGGAGAATGGACATTGTAGGGCCATTACCAAAAGCCCTTCAGAATAGAAGATTCCTGCCAGTCGCCATTGACTATTTCTCTAAATAGGCAGAAGCTGAACCACTGATCCACATCACAGAGGTAAAAGTGAATAACTTCACTTGAAAAAATGTTGTGTGCAAATTCGGTATACCCCGAGTCATTATTTCAGATAATGGGGCGTAGTTTACCGAAAGGTATTTGGGAAGTTTTGTAAATACCTACACATCAGTCGTCATTTCTCCTCTCCAGGGCATCCTCAAGCTAATGGGCAAGCCGAGGTTACCAACCTGCACTATTCTCTAAGCAATAAAGAAGAGGTTTGAAGAAGCCAAGAGAAGGTGGGTCAAAGAGCTCCCTAGAGTGCTGTGGGCCTACCAAACTTCTAAAAAAACCCCAACTACGGAAACACTATTTTCACTAGCTTATGGCACCGAGGCAATCATTCTTATTAAAATTGGCATGCCAACCCTTAAAACAAATTTCCTTGACCAAAAGGCCAATAGCCAACAGCTTGTAGAAAATTTAGACCTTTTGAAAAAAAGATGTGAGCAAGCTCGGATTAGGACTAAAGTTTACCAACAGAGAATGGCTACATGTTTCAATCAGAGGTTAAAACCCATTAATTTCTAGCTCGGAGATCTCGTCCTAAGAAGAGTATTTCTGAACACTAAAGATCCCACTATGGGAAAGCTCTCCCCTAACTGGGAAGGGCCTTACAAAGTAACCAGGATCGTCAAACCTACGACTTATTGGTTGGAAAAATTTAGTTGAAAACCCTATACCCAGACCTTGGAACATTGAACACTTACACAAATATTATCAATAATAAAGTTATTTTTGATTCGCCACAAAGCTCGTTACTAATGCACAGACCCCTTAAAGCCTTATATTCATTACAAGTGCTACAGATCTGGTCCATTTTACCAATGCATAGATCCCTAAAAGGCTTGCGTTCATTACAAGTAATACAAGTCTGGTCCATTTTACCAATGCATAAACCCCTAAAAACCTTGTTTTCATTACAAGTGTTATAGGTCTGGTCCATTTTATCAATGTACAGACCCTTAAAAACCTCGTATCCATTACAAATGTTACAGGTCTAGGTCCATTTAAATCAATGTACAGACCCTCAAAAACCTTGTATCCATTATAAGTGTTATAGGTCTGGTCCATTTTAATCAACATACAAACCCCTGAAGGCCTTGGGTTCATTTCAATTACTACAGATCTGGTCTATTTAGATCAATGTACTAACCCCTCAAGACCTTATATTCATTAAAAATGTCATGGGTTTGGTCCATTTTTTTACTCTATAGACCTCTAGAAAAACCTTGTTTTATTTACAAGTGTTGTGGGTCTATATATTATGTGGATGCTCGAGAAACCTTATTTTATTTATAAGTGTTGTGGTGTTGTATATCCTGTTATTTAGACCTTTAGAATACCTTATGAGTGCTTTGGAGTCATTAAGAGAGCTTATATTTTTTACTAGCCTCGGTATTTAAGAAGTTATCTTGAAATTAGATATAACATAAAGATATTAAGCGAGACACGAGTTCTGAAATGATCAGGTTTTCATATATTAGCCCAAAAATGGGAAGATTACAAAAAAAAATAAAAAATCCCAAGTTTATTCTACTACTGGCTCAGCAGTCTCGGATGGGGTAACTTGAGGGAGTTTTGGATCCACCTCATTTTCTTCATCATCAACATTCGGTGTATCAATCTCAACTTAGGAGACTTCGATATCATTTATTCTAGTCAGATCCAAGTTGGGATACTTCTTATAGAGCTTCATCCTGAAGGTTCGGTATCCATATTGAATTAGTTCGTCCCCTAGATCCTAGACTTCAGCTTTCAGATCCTACCTTAGTTCGAGCTTTGACAGCATTGACGGTGTCCTAAATCTTCTTAGTAGAAATAACCTTGAAATCTGCGAACGTCTTTTTGAGGTCTTCTAGCTCAATAGCAAGGGCATCCATCCCAGAGTCTAGGATAGAATAGGAGTTGGTAGCCTCCTTTAGTTTTTCCTCAATAGTTGCTGCTAAAGACTGTGCAGTTCCTAGTTGGAGTTTGGCCTCATCTAGCTCAAATTAGAGGGTAGCTCAATCTGCTCAAAATTCATAGGGCAATCCATAATGGTTGCTACACTATAAACGGCCTGAAAAACACAATAAACAAGATCAAAACTAAATATTGTAAAATATATAGAGATAATAGAGACAAAAAATAAAAAGAAAAATGATGGAGGACTCACCCTCATATGAATAGCCATCAGGTCTTTGCCTATCTTTTGGGGCTTCAGCCCAATATATTTGCTTGGGCCTGTCACCCAAGAGTCATTGTAGGCCTTCTTCACAACTGTCGTGCTGAAATCCTCAAGCTCTAGAGGAGCGACGATAGATTTGTCCTTCCCCCTTCTCTTTTTTGATACGATGGGTACTGGGGGAGAAAAGGCCTATTGAGTGAGCGACCTCCCCAAATCCCCCAAGACCGTACTGAGAGTTCGGTAGAGGACAAACTCTCAGTACGGTTTTGTACCAAACTGGCCTTCATCAAATTTTTGGGGTAGATGATGGCCTCGTGAAAGCAGTTATTAGTCTGAAGAAGCTTCTTATACTTCTTTTGTAGATCGACAGTGAAGATCGATTTCTTTCAAGCCCTTTTATCTACACAAAAACACAAAACAAGGGTGAAAGTTAGGCTAAAAAATAGGAACATGAAGACCCAAAAAGGAAAAGTGTAAAAAGAAAAAAGAAAAAGGCCTCACCCTTGATGCCAGTCCTTCGTGGGAAGGTTGAAACTTGGTTCTCAAAGTCCTCGAACTCCTAGCCTCCTTCTACAAAGAAGTACCACTTTTTCAAAGTTTTGTTGGAAATGGGTACAAATGAGAGAGGTATAAACCCCTTGTCGAAAGGCATATAGAACATGCCCTCCAACTTTATGTATTTCATTACCATGTAACTCCTAATTAGAAGGAGGTCTACCTCGACATCGTTCAAGTGGCCTAAAACTATAAACCCAAGCAAATGCCTCTAACTATTTATATTTAGATTAGCTAGGAAAATCTTAAACCAATTAAAAAAAATTCTAATAAAAAGGTGGAAGGGAAATCGAACCCCTATCTCAAACCATTCAAGGTAAGCACAAATCTCACCTTGTTAAATACTGGAGGGGTGGTCTATGGGTCAAGGTATCCTATAAGATACATTTACAAGGAAGTCAAAGGCAACCCTTAGAGCATCTATCATGCTCTGAGTCATGCCATTCTCTCCCTCCTCCTTTTTATGAGATTTACTCGAGGTTTACCCACTAATGTTCCTAGGCTTTATAAAATCCTCTTCTATCCTAACTTCAGAACTCGGGGTAGGGTCACCAATAAGCCTATTTTTTACATTTTCTGATGGGCTACTGGTTACAAGGTTCACCTCTATTTGGTTATATATCTCCAAAGACTTCACAATCTCATGACCAGTGCTTAGTTGGGTGTCGAAGGCATACATCGTCCAAAAAAAAAAATGAACGAGATAGAGAATGAAGAAGGAAGAAGATAAAAAGATTCAGAGGAGATGTTTATAAATCGAACCTAACCACTACTTGAATCGAAGTTAATCTTCCTGTCATACCAGAATTCACCTCTCTCAGAAATCTCTCTTGATGTTTGGAAACATCAAAATATCGAGCTCTTCCTCCCTTAGGTGTTTGAAGTTCTCAGAAAGACAAAGTGTTAAAAGGGGGGATGGTGATGTACTCATCCCCCTTTTATGTGGATCTAACAAGTGTTAGTGTGAGAAACCTCCGCTTGTGAACCGCCATGACGGTTGGAGCAATGATGGCCTCATAGTTCCAACCGACAGCTAATGCACTAAATGTTGTATCAACGGTTATCTCCTCAGAATACGAAGCGGTGCATTTATGACTATCACGCGTGAAATGTCTTAGAAATGCTAACCTCAGTTCTCAGTATGTTACAGAACTAAGGCTCGAGAGGAGTAGCTGATATACCATAATTTGATAGTCATATCTTGGGCATAACACGTGTCTGTAAAGAGCTCTTCAAGGTACAGATCAGGAAATGTTATTTTTATCTAAGTCAACTAGGCACGAAGGGTTTAGAGGCATTGGGTTCAGAACCTACCACCGCCTTCCATATCCTACCGACTTCAAAATAATGAAATATAGTTCGATATGACAACTACTATTTTCAAGATATCTTCAAATTCCTATTCTCACGACTCCTAATACTAGTCAACTTAGGAGATCTATAGCCTAAAAATAAGGTCATAAGGTACGCTTTCAATTTATATTCAATTCTTCTCTTGAATTACTACTTTTATTTCTTTATTGATTTTGTTATTGGAGCGACTATCCATCGAAGTCTTACCGGTGACCCTCTAACTTCAGACTCTTAGACAAATAATCAAGGACAAAAACTCTACAAACTAAAAAAAAGCAACATCAATAGTCACAACAATCATCGTATGTTCAAATCATTACTCTTATTACTTATGAATAGGGTGAGAATAATACACTTCAATTATAAGCTTTTTTATACTCATACAATACAAATTAGAGTGCGTGGATATAAATAAATAATAAAAAAAAAAGTGTATTTAGTGCCACCCCCTCTCTCTCTCTCTATATATATATATATATATGTATTCACTATCTGTCCTAAGTGAACAGAATAGGTAAAAAGTCTACATTCTGAACTGCCTTAACCGTCTATCTTAAGGGCCAGATCCACATATAATTTATCATTACAAAAAGACCTATTAACAGAATTAGAAAAGGTGAGGAGGAAAAATTAAGTACATAGTTGAAAATAGTAAGGGCAATAATGTCCCAATGTAAAATGAAGTGTTGGTCAATAATATATGCCAAATTTTATCTATTTTATGCTGCCCGCTGTTTAGTAGTTGATTGAAAAGAATTGAGGGGTAATTTGGGAACGTGACAATAATGAAGAGTGAGAAGAGATTAACCACTGTTAGAAAGGAAGTATTAACTCTTAAAGAGGACATGGACAGATGGAATTAAGTAGAGAGAGAGAGAGAGAGTTTTTAGGAGAGAGGAGGAGAGAAAATATAAGAGTGAGTTTTTAGGAGAGAGAAGGAGAGAAAATATAAGTGAAAATTTTGGGGAGCGAGAGAGAGAGAGAGAGAGAGAGAGAGAGAGAGAGAATGGTTGGGTGTGGGCCTGGGGGGTGGGGGAGGTGGAAAAGGGCACAAGGTGAAAGGGGGAAAAGAGCTAGAAGGGAGATAGAGGTCTGGAAGTTGTAGTAGGCAATAGGGGGCAAAACTGCAGCATTTGGTCTCTACAAAACTCGGCAAAACCTCCTTTTTCAAGGCTTCTCCGGTCGTCCTTTTGTCGGCGACTTTTCCGGCCACCTTTACTAAGGACCACCTCCGCCGCCCGCACCTTTTCCGGCTACTTTGCGTTTTCTTTCTCCTATCTCAAATCTCCTTTTCTAGCGTGTTTCGGCCCGTAAAACAAATCCTCGGCAGTTTCAGACCTTTGTTGACCCATTTGATTGAAAATACAGGGCGTTCTCTTCTCTTCTAGGAAAATTTTTCAGAAATTTTTTTGAGCTGAGAAAATTTACCCTACTCGATAGTTCGATTCTTTGGCCTACGTCTCTCGATGTCTATGTCATTGTTCTATTGAGCTAAGAAGAGCTACTACAAGCTTCGGATTTTGTAGTTCGATTCACGACAAATTGCTTGTCTCGCAGGAGATAGCATTGGTGTCCGCATAGACGCAGGGTGGGATGAATCTTGGGTGAGAGTCTCTGATCATTTTTGTATTTAAGGTGAGTTTCGAGGGATAGAATCGCAGGAATCAGTTCAATGAAGACGCCGGCGAACTGTGCCGGAGCTTCCGCGGCGATGGCAACTACCAATCCCATTGAAGGTCGGCATCTACTTCCCTTTCTCTCTCTACAATATAGTTTCAGAGACATTGGAAGAACCGATGTATCGCATATTGATGTGTTTGTCTTTTCCTCTTCCTTCTCTGCTTTTCGTACCAATTGTCCAATCAGATTCCAAGACAAAAAAATTCTCCGAGAAATAAGATTTCCAGGAAAATATAGAAATTTTGTAACCTTGTGAGGTCGGAGTGACAGTTACAAGATTCCAAAGTTATTATTTTCTATCTTTTGCCTGTTTTTTTTTTTCAGCAGCCAAACAAGGAATGACAGACTGACATTTGTTGTGTAATCAGGAGAGAAGAAGAGCATAAACCCAGAGCTATGGCAAGCGTGCGCCGGACCTCTGGTGAACTTGCCGGCGGCTGCGACCCACGTGGTCTACTTCCCACAAGGCCACAGCGAACAGGTTCGGGTTATATATTTGCTACCATGCGCCTCGAATGTGAATCCTCCATTTATTCACCCATGCCTAGGGTTCTGCTATTATGAGCCGTTGAAGTTGGCCTGAAGTGGTTGGTTCAGTTGAATAGGTGAAATTGGCAGAAAGGTCTTTTTGATAAAGTAAGGAAAAAATAAAAATATTCTGAAATATGCTAACGTGCGCTGGCTGTTGAGCTGGTGATACTTATAATATTTCATGTCAAATTACCCTTTTGTCCTGTGTGGTCCGTGTGGAGATTCAGGATTGTGTTGCTTGTGAATAAATCTGATTATATCCTTCTACAGGTTCAAGTGTAAATATTTCTGAATACAGGCACTAATGAATGCAAATCAGTATGGGTTTTTTAATGGATTCCACGAGTGTCACTGTCGGTGCCCCATGGGCGAAAATGACTTTCAAAGTCTATTACAAACTTGGCAGTGATGATGGGTAATGATTTGGTTTCGTAATTAGTTTCATAATTAGTTAATTACCCATTAAGTATATCTAATCAGGTAAAAATAATAATTACCCATTTAGTAAGCATAGTTGTTGGAGTAAAACTTGAGGTATTTTGGGAGTACAAAATGGAATGGTCACCTCTGAAAAAAGTAGTGTGCTCACTTATCTTTCTGTAGTCAATATAAGTTTTGGGTATATATAGATAGTTGTTACAATTTGTTGTTCTGTTTTATTGAAATGTATTTAAGTTTTGCCATTAGTGAAGGCATGTAGAGTTTATTTGCTATTATCCTTTTTTGGTCAAAGACGTGATTAGATGCAATGCAGTTGATTTTTTATTTTTTTTGGTAGTGTAGGTGCAAATTCTATTTTGGTATGCATTGAATTTTTTGTTTGCAATGCTGGCTCAGATGATGGAACTAGCTCAGAGCCATATTATGGCTATATTATTGAAATCAATAAAAGAAATTCGGTTTTTTTCTTCCTTTGAAATAAATCTTTATCTTAACAGCATGTGTGAAATTACTATTTTTTCAGGTTGCAGCATCCATGAAGAAGGATGTGGATGCTCAAATTCCAAACTATTCCAATCTTCCCTCAAAGCTACTATGCCTCCTTCACAATGTTACGTTGCATGTATGACTGACTCTCTGGCTTTCATTTCTTTTATGCAAATAGTTATAATTCTTTTTCTTCATTAATTCTGTTATATTCGTTTTACTAGGCGGATCCAGAAACAGATGAAGTATATGCTCAGATGACACTCCAACCGGTTCCTTCTGTAAGGACCTGCCTCGTATAACCGGTGGATTGTTTTGTATGGAAACTTTTTGCATGTCCTTGCATCTCTCATGAATGAATGAATACTCTTGCAATCTGATATCTGATTAAATCAAATTCACAAGAAAAAAGAAGGAAAATAAAGCTTGAAGATATACTGAGATTTAGCTCCTTTTACTGTCTAAAAACAAATCAAGTTAATTAACCCAGTTTATTCTGAATTGCCAATTCGAACTGAATCTATCTACAATTTATATGCAGTTTGATAAGGATGCGTTGTTGAGATCAGATCTTTCCTTGAAGTCAAATAAACCACAAACAGAGTTTTTCTGTAAAACTCTGACAGCAAGTGATACAAGCACCCATGGAGGTTTCTCCGTGCCTCGCCGTGCTGCAGAGAAGATTTTCCCTTCTCTTGTAAGTTGTAAGCAAATTTTCTTATTTAAAAGGTCTGCTATGTCATTTCTAAAATTATATATTATGTACCTACTTTGTAGGATTTCAACATGCAACCACCTGCACAAGAGCTTGTAGCCAGGGATTTGCATGATAATGTTTGGACCTTTCGCCATATCTATCGTGGTAGGTTCACTTTGTGGCCATCTGTTAGCTCATTAATTGAAACTAGTTAGGCCTTTTCCCTGTTATTGTTATGCTTCTTGGCTATTTTGTTACTACACATATGATTCTGGCCCCTTGTAATGCAGGGCAACCAAAACGTCACTTGCTTACAACAGGATGGAGCCTATTTGTAAGTGGAAAGAGGCTTTTTGCAGGTGACTCGGTCTTATTTATTAGGTAATGGAAATAATTTTGAAAAATTTTCTATTTTGGACTGCTATTTTTACATTGATATTGATTTGTTGGTCTTGGTAAAAGCCTTGTGGCTTTATAAAATGCTTTTCCAATTGGATTCCTTTGTATGAACCTTAGTAGACTGATGGTTGTGAGCAGGGATGAAAAACAGCAGCTTCTCTTGGGCATTAGACGGGCCAACAGGCAACCTACCAATTTATCATCATCAGTTTTGTCAAGTGATAGTATGCATATTGGCATCCTAGCAGCAGCAGCCCATGCAGCTGCGAACAATAGCCCCTTCACAATCTTCTATAATCCAAGGTCAATTGACTCATCATTCGTTTCAACAATATGTTTTTTTTTTTCAAGGACATTGCAGTGGATATATCTTTTCTGCCCAAAATGGGGATGGGTAACCCAATGAATCAGTTGCTTTCATTTTGAGAAATTTGTGTCTATGCAGAGCTAGTCCATCTGAATTTGTTATTCCTTTAGCCAAGTACTACAAGGCAGTGTGCAGCAACCAAATATCCCTTGGGATGCGTTTTCGGATGATGTTTGAAACTGAAGAGTCGGGAACAAGAAGGTAGTTGTGTTTGAGTCTTTGTTATACAGAACATGGATGATGTTTGATTTCAGACAACTTGAGATAGACTTCAAATTATTTCAAAATGACAAGATGGTCTTTAGTTTATCTGTTAAGTGCCACATGCATTTTTCCACCCAAGCCATGGTTCTCAAATTTTGATCCAATGTTTCATAATTGTAGAAGTTAAAATACCTTTCCGTACCACTCAAAATATGGCTTAGGATATATTATTTTAGGATGTGGAACTTGAAGTGCTTTTTGAATGGATTAAAGAAAGAAAGCAATTGTTCTGCAGGTATATGGGCACAATCACGGGTATCAGTGATCTAGATCCTGTGAGATGGAGTAACTCTCAATGGCGAAACTTGCAGGTAGAAACTATAGCATCTCTTTGCCTTACTTTTTTTTTTCCACGTTATTAGGTATTTGCCTATTTAGTACTATTTCTTACATCTGTAATCACTCTTGTGCTTTGGAGTAGGTTGGTTGGGATGAGTCAACAGCTGGGGATAGGCGTAACCGTGTCTCAATTTGGGAGATTGAACCTGTGACAGCCCCGTTTTTCATCTGCCCTACTCCTCCATTCTTCAGATCAAAGCGTCCGAGGCAACTAGGAATGCCAGGTACAAAATATAAATGTTGCACCCTTTACGAAATAACAAGAGACTTTCATTTTATCTTTAATTCTTTCTATTTTTCCGTTGCTATAATTTAATTGACTTATCACATCTATCAAACTAGAGAAATGAGTCACTTAGGCATGTTTGTAATGGTACCCCTTTTGCCCAGCTTTGCTTTGGAGATTTGCTAATAATGGTTGACCCTTTCCACTGACTGGGCCCACCTAGGAGTTATCCCAGATAAAAGTAGATGGCCTCAGCTGATTCAATTATCCATACAAAAAAGAAAAAAGTGACACAGGACAGGGTTTATGGGTTAGATGCTCTTCTTGTCCTGTCTGGGTCAATCTTTTGACCCTCAAAAGGAATCTTGGTTGTGGTCCTTGAACAGTGCATAATATCAATTGTGCTATAAGGTCATGATTGAAAACTTGAAGATGATTCTGCTAGAAAGAAGACACTTTTCAGCTCAACAATGATTTCAATATTGAAGGGTGATATTTGTTGGGAGGATTTCTGATTTATCTATTTCATTGCAGATGATGAATCTTTGGATTTCGAGAACCTATTTAAGAGGACAATACCTTGGCTTAGTGATGATATATGCATGAAAGATCCCCAAGCCCTCCCTGGTCTAAGCTTATTCCAATGGATGAACATGCAGCAAAACCCCTCCCTGACTAACTCATTACAGCCAAACTATTTGCAATCCTTATCTGGGTCTGTTCTGCAAAACCTTGCCGGAGCAGACCTTACGCAGTCAGTTAGGCTTGCCAGCCCCTCAAATCCCTCAGCAAAACAACTTACAGTTCAATGCCCAGAGGCCAACCCAGCAAGCACAGCTTGATCAGCTCCAAAAGCTACCAGCTTCCACATTGAACCCATTGGGGTCCATTATCCAGCCACCACAACAGTTGGGTGATAATAGTCAGCAACCAAAACAAAATTTGATTAATCAAACTCTACCCTCAACGCAAGTTCAAGCCCAACTTCTGCAGTCACAGAATCTTCTCCACACTCAGAATATTATTCAGCAGACATCTTCCATTCAAAACCATCAGCTTCACAGAAATATTCCTCAGAACCTGCAGCAACAGCAACAACAAATTGTAGGTCAGAACCAACAACAAAACTTAATGCCATCCCAGCTACCTGATCAAGTAAACCAACAGTTGCAGATGTCTGAAAATCAAATTCAGCTTCAACTTCGACAGAAGCTGCAGCAACAGCAGCAGCAAGCACTTTCAGCACAACAGTCTACACTGCAACAGCCTCCTCAACTTGCTCAAGTCCAAGATCAGCAGAGACAGCTGTTAGATGCATCTCAGAACTTTTCTAGGTCTGGAGTGCCTAACCAAATGTTGGAAATGCCTCAAGCAATGGCAACCACTCTCCCTCAGTTGCACATCAGCCCACAGCAGATGACAAAGAATAATATCCAAACAAATGGATGGTTCGCCCATCCACCCCAGCAATCGAAGCTTCAACAACAATCTGGCATGTTGCCAGAATTGCCTGGGCATATGGGTCACACCCCAACTCCAACAGCCAATCAACTCTCTGTAGCTGGCAGCAGTATGTTGACAGGAGGTGCAGGTGGGGGACAGTCTGGTATTACTGATGATGTTCCATCTTGTTCCACTTCACCTTCCACAAACAATTGTCCAAATTTAATTCAACCGATCATGAACAGTAGGGCCCACCGTAGCACAGTCATGGGGGAGGAGATGACTCAGTCTTCAGCAACACTCTTGGGTTCCAGTGGTTTGGAAACCATGTCAGTTCATGCCAACTTAGTTAAAGATTTGCAGCAAAAAACTGATATCAAACCTTCATTGAATGTATTGAAGGGTCAAAACCAAGGATTTTTTGCTCCACAAACATACCTAAATGCTGCTGGAGCCCAGATGGATTACTTGGACACTTCATCATCGGCAACTTCAGTTTGTATTTCTCAGAATGATGTCCATTTACCTCAGAACAACCCAGTTGCCTTCAATCCACAATCACTGTTGTTTAGGGACACAAGTCAAGATGTAGAGGTTCAGGGTGATCCCAGAAACAATGTTCCATTTGGGTCCAACATTGACAGTCAGTTGGGGATGCCCATGATTCCCGACCCTTTACTTACAAAAGGCATGGTGGGATCAGGGAAAGATTTCTCAAATAATCTCTCTTCAGGAGGCATGCTTGCCAACTACTGAAAACCCTAAAGATAGCCAACCAGAACTTTCATCATCACTGGTTTCCCAGTCATTTGGAGTTCCAGATATGACATTTAATTCCATTAATTCCACAATAAACGATAGCAACTTCTTGAACACGGGTGCCTGGGCCCCACCACCACAGTTTCAGCGAATGCGGACGTATACAAAGGTTTGTTGTTGAAGATAAAACATTTCAGTTGCTGGAACTATATCATTTCTTCCTGTCTTCTTAATAATCTCGGATTCTGACTTGGCAAGTGTCTTTGCGAAGGTATACAAACGTGGAGCTGTTGGGAGATCAATTGATATTACCCGTTATTCAGGCTATGAGGAGCTTAAGCAAGATCTGGCCCGTAGGTTTGGTATAGAGGGGCAGCTGGAGGACCGACAGAGAATTGGCTGGAAACTTGTGTATGTGGATCATGAGAATGATGTCCTGCTAGTTGGGGATGACCCTTGGGAGTAAGTCCACTGACTTATTCTACCTAAGTTTTCATTTCTGGTTGTCTTTCTATACATTTTATTTTTGGAAATTTTTCACAGTGACCCTTGGTTGAGAATCAATTATGCCTTCTGATTAAGACTTTTTTACATAATTCCTGGAAGAAAAAGAAAGTAATTTGTAGGTCCTGAAACTTGCGGATTAACTTTTCATTATTAATTTTCCCCTAGCACACTGACAACTTCATGGTTCATTTTTCTTAGCATGCATTACCTTTTGCCTGTTCAGATTCAGACTTGTGTTTTTCTGTATATCACAGTGATTTTGTGGAACTGTGCCACCTGTGCTACGTTCCGCACATTTGCATTATTTTTCTTCATTACTTCTTGAATTTTGTGTTCTTTTAAGTCTCACTGATTCCCAGATCTTGCATTAGTTACTGTTTAGTTGATGCCATTTTAAATGTTTTGGGTTCGTCCTTGGGTGCATTGCAGGGAGTTTGTGAACTGTGTCCGTTGCATCAAGATCCTTTCTCCTCAAGAAGTACAGCAGATGAGCTTGGATGGAGATTTCGGGAACAGCATCCTTCCAAATCAAGCGTGCAGCAGCTCCGATGGTGGAAATGTATAAATTAACCAATTGAACTTCTAGTAACTCTGTCTGTATGTTAGCTGTTGATATGGCAGACATTTGACACGGCTGGCCTGGGTTTTCTGTCCTTCATACTTGTGGAGGGGACAAGCAGCAGTGGTTGGGATCAAGGTAACAGAAGCAATCCATCGGCAGTTTAAGCTTGTTTCTTAGTTTTTAGATTGACTGACAGATTGGTTCCAATATGGATGGGAGATAGGATTTCAGTTCAGAGAGAAGAAACCCAGTCTAGCATGCATTGCAACTTCTCAATATGAAGATGATTGTGGGCAGATCAGTTGTCAGTTTTTCAATTTTATTTTTTTGTTTTATACATAAGGTATTTAAAGTTTTCCCACTCAGGTGCACTGTAGAAAGTGAAAAGATTCAAATATATATGGCTTAGCTTTGAGTGTATAGATGTGTAGAATCCTCATTTTCAAGCCTTCAATGAAATTGCTTATAATGAATTTGAAGAATGTTGTGTTTGATTTGATGGATATGTGGTGGGACTTTAGATTGTTTTGAAGTGGTGTAATTGAGAACCATTCAACAGATCTGCCTGCTTCAGCTTAAGACGTTCCAGTTTTGGATATTGGGCCTATGAATAAAGTGCAAGTTGTGGATAAATTTACCTATTTACACACTGCACAAAGACAGTCAAGAGGTCTTCACAGGCTCACCATGTGTGTTTTATTTTATTTTTTAATTTTAATTTCCGGATACATCATGGGAAGGGAGAATTGAATTCACGGTAATTGATTGAGCGGGGAATGGATACTCTTACCGTTGGAAAATGACCTCAGTCATCACCATTTGGCAATTTTGATACAAGTCTCTTTGCACAAGGTCCATCCACTTATAATTGCAGGAAAGAAAAAAAAAAATTGGAACCCATAAGGCTAGTTTCTGCCACCATCGGGTAATTCAAATTGATTGAACTAAGATAATCTAAATGAAAATTGTTTAATTAACCCAAATAAGCTTGTTATTATGCTCTGGAATCCATTTGCAAAAAGACTAGTGGATTCTCACAACCGAGGCATTAACATCAAACTACAGCTTTGGTAAATCAGATCATGTTATGCTTATTACGCCTATTCAAGCTATAGTTAAGCAGTTAAACATCTTATCTGATACTATAATAGCACAGAGACAGAGAGAGATGAACGCAGAGCGCAGCAGAATGAAATTAGGGATTTGTTAAGATTTTGAAGTGCGTTTGGAACATTTTCTTTAAAATATTAATTACTTTCACTCGAATTGAGCTTGTTACTGTGTTTAAGCAATATACATACAAGATACAATAAAGTTACTTATTTGGAGACAACAATATTGTCTAACTAATGCAACTAAATGAAATTAAAGAATAGTAAGTTAAAGCACGACACGAAGCCAATAGCAAGCAATTCCGCTTGAAAGGAAATTGAAGGGATCCTTAATCGAAAGATTAAAGAAAGAAACAAGCTTCAGTCATATGGACAACTTGAGAAAGATATACTCAACTCAACGGAGAGTCCGCTCTTTAGAGAAATCTTGGAAAGACAGTCCCTCGAAAAAGTTTGTGTTACCCCGATTCAAGTACTGTGGGGGCACTGCTGACCCAGTCAATCATGTTCGTCATTTTCGACAGGTCATGGCTCTTTACGAATGAGAAGATTTCCTCATTCGCATAGTTTTCCCTCTAGCCTAAAAGGTATGGCACCAAAATGGTACCACAGTTTAGCACTGAGATCTATTCAGAGCTTTTCCAACCTATGCACGGCTTTACTGACGCAATATTCAACTTGTTGAGAAATCAGAAAAGATGCAGAACATCTCTTTACTATGCGAATGAGGCATAACGAGTCCTTGCAAGACTAGGTGAAAAGATTCAAGTAAGAGAAGGAAAATATCGACCGATGCGATAACAAACTTGTCATGTTGGCTTTCAGAATAAAGATGTTGGCTACACCCACTTCGACTCATTGGTCAAAAAGAAACCATACAATATGGCAGAAGTGGTGATCCGGGCATAGAGACACATCACACTCGAAGAAGATAAGAAAATATTAGCACGACAATCTCCGGACAAGCGTCTTGCTAAAGAAAAGAAAGACTGCCCAGAGACTAGTAGGGCAGCGGAACAGCGATCCCATTCATCAAAGAGAAAGATGGAGGATCAACCCAAAGAAAAGGGTTACACCCCCTTACCCTTCCTATCAACCAAATTCTGCACTAGGTGAAAAATCAACCTTGGGTCAAAAGGCCTCCCCCGATGAAAACAAACCCGGTGAAGAGAAATCCAAACAAATATTGTTCTTTTCACTGTGATCAAGGGCATAACACACGGGACTATAAAGCCTTGCGAGAACACATTGAAAGCTGATCTCGCGAGGATAACTGGGAGAGTTCATCTAGAAAGATCTATTCGAGCGCCAGCTTGAGGAAAAATTATTCGAACCCTGACCCAAGGCAAAATTACACAGGCTCCGGCCTAGAAAACATTGCTAAAAAATCATTTTTAGCCTCACCATAAGTCAGCTCGAGCAACAATGAGTACTTTTTTACTTAAAAAATGATATGACTAAGGTCTGCCCTCAAGCACGTATAGGGTCCGCCCTAGAAAGGAATTCCGAAAATTACTTGGGTCTGTCCCCATAAACTGTTAGAGTTCACTCTAACCACCTTATCCCGTAAAAATTACGAATACGATCATATTTACTACCCAGGTTATAAATATAAGATAGTCCTAAAGTCTGAAAATGTGAGGCTTTGGAGGGCAAGGAGCCCAGACACCAAAAACCTCAAGAAAAGCCTCATACATAAACTTTAAGACTATAAGTCTACTTCTAGACATCAAATATTTCCAAGAAACATAAGCGATCAATCCAAAAACCTTGGGATCCAAAAATGCATGTATTCAAATGTTCCCCTATTACAAAAAAAAAAAAAAAAAGGGACCATACAAAAAAAAAAGGAAAAAAGAAAAGACAGTAGCCTAATCGTTAGCAGCCTCAGCCAAGCGAAAAGCCGATTCAAGTATCGTTTCTAGCAATTACTCTCTCATGTTCAACAACAACAGCCACATCAACAACAGGATCAGATGACGGTCGAGGCTCTTCCACCAAGGGGATCTGCTCTTTAGCTTCCCTTCCTACCACAACCACTTCTACCTTTACTGAAATCATGAGTTTTTTTTTTCCAAATGTTAAACTGCTGGATTCATTCCTTTTTTTTCTTTTGGTTTTTAATACCCCTGGTTGAAGTAGATGATCAATGTGACTCTTGAATCCTGTGTCTAGGAATTTCCCAAATTCTTTCATATCTCAGTCTAATCCCCAAAACTGTTTGTTAGTATCAATTTTGCCTGAATTTAATGAAGTCACTGTCAGTCACTCAACCAATAAACCATCTTTGCTACTTATCTGCTCTTAATCTGCGTTTCTTGGTAGTGTTCTTCAGTTACATAAAGATGCTCTCATGCATATTTCATGTTAAGAGTAAGAAATAGGAAGAAGTCAAAACTTTTCTATGTACACTGACTTTGTGTAAAATTTGATGTTTCTAGCATGAAACAAATCCATATTAACACTCTAAATTGAAACTTTTTCAGGTGGCATTGTGATTGAAAATCTGCAGTTTTCTTTTCATTTCAAGTAAACAGCATAGTGGAAGATAATACAATGCATCTCATTGTTTTACGTTTGTTTTATTGGCACCTCATAAGAATCAGATAAAAGTTTCATTTTTTTGTGTTTTTGAATTCCTATTAGCGATGATTTTAAATCCCACATTCAACGTGTTCAAGGGCGAAACCTTTACTAGGCTCGATCGGGCTATAGCCTCCACCACCACTATAAAAATAAAAATAAAAATTACATTCATAAATTTTAGCTCTTTCCAAACTAACCCACTCCAAAATTTTGGCACAATCCAATATTTACCCATCATTTCTCTCATTTTTCACTTCAAAATTTTAAACAATCTCCAAAAATTTTTTGGACCCTTGAAATTTTTTCCCTGGTTCCACCCTTGAGCCTGTTGTGTTAGTGTATTACACATCAGCTACCAAGGTAGGATAAAAGAGGAGGATTGTGAACATGAATTAACCGATCCTAAATAATTGGGATAGTTGAGGTTCAACAGAGAGATACAAAGATGCCCTTCAAACCTAATTCAGCATCTTTACTTTGGTGATAAAAGGTTATGTTGGGGAAAAGATTCAGTTACATAGGCTTTGTAGTTGGCTAGCAATTCGAGAAAATAAGGATCCCATCCCGTTGGTAAATCTTAGTCTTATAAGTGGAATGAGGGAACAATAGTAAAGTTTCCATCCCAGTGTTCATAACTAGGTCAGGGTAAGTCCCGTAGAAGGCCCAAGAGTCAGGGGTGCTACCTCAAAGTTGCTAGGTTGAGTCCCCTCCTTAAGGAATCTGTAAAGGGTTTGCACACATCTGAAGTTTGCCTTGTAGCCAAGTGTCCAAAGGCCTATAGTTGGAAAGATTCTTCATCATCTAAAAACAATACCTAGGTAGGGGTGGCCAACTGCAACCCAATCAATCGTAATGTCTTAAGTTGTATTTTTCATTTAATTAGATGCTCAATATTTTATTAACGAGATCAGTGTTCCGCTTCTTACATTAATCTTCAGATCAATCCACCTTTCATTACAAGCATATCAGAATCCCTAAGAGAAACAATCGCGTAGAAAAAGGTTAGCATGGCAAAGGGGTACCATTTAAGAATTTAATTCTTATCACCAGTCAAATAAATGCTCACTAATACTCCATACATTTCTTTCTTTGAATAGCGCAAGAACAAAATTGAAGCAAAGAAAAATAGCAGTTAATTCAAGTAAATCTACCAAGAAAACAAATACAGCTAAAGATAGCAGTTGATTCAAGTAAATCTACCAAGAAAAATACAGCTCCATTTTTCACAGGTAGGAAATGGCCGGCATTGGGGAGTCATGAATGCTCAATTCGCTTAAGTCCACAATTGGGGCAATCATAAAAAATAGTCTGTCCTTCGTCAGCAGATCTGGTCTGTAGGAAAAAAGCAACGGATAAGATACAAGGCTATATGAAGTCTCGGAGATTTGGATTGGGAGAAGAAAAGGAGAAACATGCTTTTATCACAAAAATGAGTTGGGGGATATGTGCACAAAGCTTCAAGAAGAGCACCTGTCTGGTCGTAAAAAAGAGGCCTATTTTACCGCATGCTTTACATTTTGCATCATGATCCTATTGACAAAAAAAGAACAACTAAATTTAGGTGCCCAGAAAAGCACCATGCATAGAGTTCAATATGCCTCATAATTGGTGTGCCTGCCTGTCTATCAAGGGCCTGGAATTTGCATATGAGCCTACTAGGGCCAAGTAGGGCTATATTTCAAGGCAAGTCAAAATTCCAGATTGGGCTGGGCTGGGGCTAAGCATGTGAGGCCCAACCTGTACTAGCCTAGCCCCAAAAATTATTTATATTAAAATTTTAACCACAGGCCTTATCATAGTGGAAATGTTAGAAATGACCTAGCAGGGCTCAAACCCAAGACCTATTGAATGGAAAGGCAACTAAACACCATTCCAACCAATAAATCAATTTTTAAAATGTTATTTATTGCGGGCTGAATAGACCAAACCTGGGCCTTGAGTTATTGCTTAGGGATGGGCTTGGGTTTATTAACTAGGCCTAACAGGAGCCCAGGCCACTCTAGTTTTGGCCCATAGCCACCCTTACTTACAATTGCACTTTGGGGTTTATCATCTTCAATACTCAATGAAGATAAGCCTAGCTCTCTTCGAATCTCCTGCAAAACAGAAATGGGCACATGAAGAATATGAGCCAACACCACAGACCATAGTAAAGACACGAGGAAGGAGAAAAACAATTTTTGGATAATTGACTAGTGAATTCCAGTAGCTAATATGTAAATGATTCTAATACATGGAAATCACACATTCAACAACATAACAAAATAGGCTCTCTTAGATATTATAGTTCAAGAGAAAAGGCAACTACGACATCAACAATTAAACTAATATGCAATACCAAGGATCAAAATTTCGTTTCGTTTCCATCGAAACGAAATACTAATAGAATACCGAAATTCATGTTTCTATAGAAACAAAACTATTTTCGTAGAAACATACCGAAACTAATAGAAACATTTCTTTGGTATCAATAATACTTCTAGAAGTTAGTAAAATATAATATCAATTTGTTTTCTAAATGGATGAGATTGAAAGATTAAAACCCAAAATTATAAAAAAAAATGTTTTTATTTTTCCTCAAAAATATAAGACAATGAAAAGTACAAGTAGTGGAATTAGATATATAATTTATTTTAATACTTAGTTACTAATTATAATAAGTTTAAATTACTATATTTTTACTTATTATATTATATGTAACTTGCGTCAAATTGTTTAATTCATGAATGTTACATAATATATTTTTATTATTTTATGGTTTATAATAATTTTACATAGTTTATAACAAATATATAATAAACTCATATTGCATAAACAAATTAGCTCTAAATATTTTATACTGGTTTTTATTAAGTAAAGAGTTATTTAGTATTAATGACTAATTTATATTTACGTTTTTTTTTTAATGTCACCCTAGTATCTTCTTGTGTGGATGAACATGTACCCTAAAACATTTCAGCTAATTATAATTTTTATCTTCACATATTCATATATTTTACTTTATGTTTCTAAGTGTTTCTATACATTTTAATTTTTCTCATCGTTTCCACTATGTTTCCGAAACGTATACAAAACATTTCCGAGATGTTTCCATTTTATAGGTGACCAAAACAATACTACGAAACGAAATTTTGATCCTTGTGCAATACTTAACTTGTCATGATCTAATACACGAGCACCAATAAGCAAGCCTAAATATATCCGACACACACACTAAGAGAACAAACATATTATGAATATTACATATTTTTTCCCAATTTGCATCTCAACACCAAATACATGTAGTGAATTGTGACTTCCGAGTGGACAACTACCATCAAAGTAATAGTAAGTGGCATACCTCAACAGTGACAGTGTAAACTATTTCTCTTCCAACAATCTCTAAGAATAATGACAGTTTAGTTAACAGAAATTTTTGGCCGAATAACGCATTCGAAGAGAAGTACACAGCTATAGTATGATATAACTGCTATAATATTTCTAAGAATACTTGAAAATGAGGATGGGACAGTGAACCTTGAAAAACAAGTAGAAGATCCAGAATAACTAATGAAAATCAAGTATAAATTGTCATGAACATGTAAACATAGATTTACATGAGCACTCGCACATGTGTATAAATTATAAATTTATCTCAGATAGGGAGCTTGACTAAAAAATTGCATGACATTAACCATGTAGAAAATTATACTCATTCAAAATAACATGTTTTAGGCCTCAATATTGTCTTCTCGTTGGAAAACTATTTAGAAACCACATTCAGTGCTTGTTTTTGTTTTACATTGAAAATAAATAAAATATTACATTCGCACACATAAATGGTACTTTCTTTTTACTAGTCAACATTAATAGCACTTGTATATAAGAAAAAAGTGGGAAAAAAATTTGCATAACGTTCAAGAAATATGACTTACCATTCACCACATACATCATGCGAAGTGTTGTCAACTAAGGCACGGTCTAAAACTCAAAGCTAGGTGTACAAATAACTAAAGTCCATGAATTATATTTCCTCATCGAGAGATTATTTAAGGCTAAAGCCGATATAGCACAATGGTTAAGTGGAGTGATGGGATGGCCTCCAAAAAGAAGGGGGATGGTCAAGGATTCAATTATTATCTTTAGTAATCATAGAGGGACGTACTTATCAAAAACAAATCATAGAGGATCTAATTAAAAATATTATAGATGGTCTAATTAAAAATATTTGGCATATGCTTCTACATTGGACAGATACATAAAAAATGGCTGGAGTGGTAACCACCACCATTTCACAAGGTGAGGTGTTGCTGGTCCGATGAGGTGTCGCGCCAACGATTGAGTATAGTTTTGTCTCTTAGATCTTCTTTAATTGATGTTCTAACAAGTGGGGGACAAGTTGTTTGACATAGTGGAGGTTGATAAGAGCAACGGTGGAGAATTTCATATCGTTGAAAGAGGTGTAGGGGTTGTTAGAAGGCTGTGGGTTTTGAGATGGGAGTCAGAATGGTTTTGTGATAAGTTGGAGGAGTTGTTGAAGGGGAAGAGAACGGTGGTGTTCCCGGTCGAAGCACATGGAAGGACTAGAAGTCTGTATCTCTGGTGAGGCGAGAATAACAGAGGAGCTTTTATTAAGGTCAAAGGAAAATCGGAGAAGGGACCTTCGACACATGTTTCTGCCTGAGGATGCGTCTAGAGGTGGTTGTCGGTGGCTCAGGCCTTCAGAAGGTTGGGACTGTCCAGACCCAAAGCAAGGGTGGACAAAGGCACCTTCCTAGAAAGCTAGAGGGTGGTAGGATGACCCAATTTTGGCTGAGGTGAGTCCAACAAGAGATTGGGAGGATGTGTGAGTTCACTTGGGATCATGCGGAATTCATCTAGAGTTTCTCCAAAGATGCATAGTAGGGAGAGTTTGGGGGTATGATTCACCAATGCCAGAAAAAGGAAAGAATTCACCTATGGGCTAAGAGATTTTGGGGGGTTCAAATGGGTCTGAATGTCTTGGATTTGTACAGGGCATGGTTCTTGTTTGAGCTTCCGTCAGAATAAAAGGAAAATCGAATCCTTAGCTGGCCGGATTGGGCTTTCAAAGGGGTGCAGGTGCATCTCCAGAGGTGGTCTTCGACGGATTGTTATGTAGAATCAAGACAAAGGGGCTCAATTTGGATAAGGGTTATGGGTCTTCCAACTTTTCTATGGAGTTCAAAAGTTTTTAAAGCGGTGGATGAGAGATGTGGACGTCTAGTAGCGGTGGATGAATCGACGATGGAACATCTGTAGATGTAGGGGCAAGACTTCTAGTTCACTCCAAATCGGAGGAAATCTCAGCGATCATCCGTATTCAGTGCAAAAAATGGCACTTTGTCCTTCCGGTATGGTCGGAAGCAGAGCTTCTGTGCCTGCGTGAAAGGGGAGGTTTGAAAAGGAAAGGACAAGGGTGATCCATGTTCACGCGCCATGGGAAAGTGAGGTGGGGAGTTTGCGAATAAACAAGGAGGGGTCAATCAAGGACACGACATGTCCCTTCGACAGGGATCAAATATTTTGAATTTGAACCATGCAGATAGGGAGGAGGGCCACGTGACCAAGGCGAAGCTTCCGAAATAAGAGCGGAGTGGAACAATAATCGGTTTGGGCAAATGGGAGGCAGAGGATTTAATAGGGCCCATTGGGCTAAAGGGCCAAAAATCTATAAAGGGTTTATAGGCCAAAATAAGTGGCAATCGGGCCAGACGCAGATTCAAGGGGAAAATACAAGGCTTGACAAGGGAAAGGGGGTTAACGACGCAGGCTTCAAAGAGGCCCAAAGTAAGGGACCAAAGCCCAGCTTGAGCCGCAGCGTAGAAGGGGTAGAAATAAATGGCTATGAGGGAGGGCAAATGTAACATCCTAACCCAATATTATTGGGTAATTATGACTAATATCAATTATCATTAGAGACTAGCCATAAATGGATAACGAGCAATTAAATTGAGGTAATTGGAATATAAATTGGAGACAAGGCACATGTGTGTCATAGCCATTAGATTCAATGACGAGAGAAATATTTGATGGAAAATAAAGTAGTGTTAATTAATTAAATTAATACAAGAACAATTAGGAAAAATTAGTGCACTAAATTAAATACTAGTACTAAAAATAAAAGACTTTTGATTAATGAAATGGTAAAAACTATAAGAATAATTTTGGAAGACTAATATAGGGCTTAAGGTGATCACCTAAAATACATTATTAAACACACTTAAAAGGGAAAAGAAAAGGAAATGGACTCAAAATGTGAGTCCAAGTCTTGAACTCAAGACCTAAAGTTGAAAGTGCCAAAACTCTACCCTTAGACTACCAGCCCATGCTTGCACTAATAGTGACCATTGTTGTTAGTATTGTATGATACGCAATACGCATCATACGATAGGTTTCGATACACCAGAAAAATGATACATCACGGTATTTTATAGAAAAAATCAAAGAAAAAAAGAGAAAGTACCAAAGCCAATCACGTAAACCACACACGTTTCTTTTTTTTTCTTTTATTTTTTCTATTCTTTTTTTGCCAATGAGAGTAAATTTTTCATTTTGCCAGTAGAGCACTATTTGTAATACCCTGACCCGAGATAGCACGTAAACCGAGGTAGACCAGGTTGAGTAGTGTAATACCAGTTATAACCGAACATGAGTTCCGAATAAAATGAAATAATTTTAATTAAGTCTAAAGACTTAAATAATAATACCGAGCTTTGACCAAGCAATGAACAGAGTATTAAAGATAAACCGAGACCCAAAATAGACCAAGAATAATATATCCCAAAATATACCTGAAGCATCGCAATAAGTAATATACAGTAATGAGAACGTTGTTCGAGACGAACTATGAGAGTCACCGATAGAGCAATTACGATATTTAAATATACGAGAAGTGGTTACAAGCAATCCCGAGTACCTAGGAGTACCATACAATAAAATTCGAGTGGTACGGAGAATCGTGCAAGTAGGCCTGTACATGCGTCGATATACGTGCACAATGCATTTTAATAAATACAAAAATATATATATATGAGATAATATATATATATATATGTATATATATATAAATATAATTATGACAATATGTATGCAAGTATGAATATATATATATATACAGATATGTATATATATGTATTTTATAAATATAAGTATTGGTATAAATGTATATATATAATGCAAATTATTATTATTATTATATATATATATAAGCATGCAAAAGGCATGCAAGTGCAAAAGAAAAAGGGAGTTGTGTGTGTAGCGTGTGCTGTGTGTTTAAGGTGGAGAGAAATAAAGAAAGAAAAGAAAACCAAAAGCAAGAAAAGAATAGAAAAAATAAAAGAAAAAAAGAGAAAGTGTGTCCAGCGTGTATTGGATGTGTGGTGTGTGGTGTGTGTTTAAAGTAAAATGAAGAAGCAGAAAAAAAGAACAGAACAGGAAAAGAGAAAAAGGAACAAAAAAAGAAATGGAAAGTCAAAAAGGGGGAAGTAGGGGCGGTGGCCGAAATAGTGGACCGAACACTGCAACAAATAAATGTGCATATATATGTGTGTACAGGTAGCGTGTAGGAGGAGAAGAAGTGAAAAAAAAAAAAAAAAAAGAGGAAAAGAGAGCAACAAGTGTAGCATTACAGTAGGAGAGATAAATATATATATATATATGTGTGTGTGTGTGTGATGGCAGTGCAGTAAGAGAAAATTGAGAAAAGAATGTGAGAAAAGAGAGCAGCAGAGAGAGACGGAGAGCAGAAGCAGGGCAACTAAAAGCAGTCATAGTTAAAGGTTGTGATGCGCATAAATTGTTGCGCAGCAGAAGCGGTGCAAGAGGTTTATATAAGTATATATATTTATGTGTGTGTGACGTGCAACAAGGGACTATACTAGTAGTGGAAAGGGCGTTGAGTTAGAGGACTGAGGAGATGATGCAGGATTTGGGTGGAGATAAATCCAACAGCAGTAGCAACGGCAGCAGCAACTGCATCAGCAACAGAATCAAGTGGTGCAGGTGGAAAAATGGCACCGAATGGATTAGAGGACCTGATGCAGCTGCTGTGATAAATTGGGGGAGTGAGACAGTTTAGCGACGGTGGCCAACTGAGGTTGGGTGATGGAAACTAGAGGCAACCTCTACCACTTGGTTCAGGCACGATGTAGAGAAATAGCCTGGGATATGAGGGTAGTAGCAGCAGGTGGACCGATTTCTGTCCCAGTGTCTCTAAGAATTAGAATGGATTCTTGAGGGTTGTTGATCCGGTTTGGGTGAAGGGTCTTTGGGGGTTAAATGGATATTAAGTGAGGTTGATGTTGGGTCTGCTATTGGGGCAACGGGAAGGGTGTGTTATGGAACCCAAGAGAGGTGAGATATGTGAAAGAGCTGGTGAAGCAAGTGGGTTTGTCTTGAATCCAAGTTGTCGTTTCAATGGTATAATCTTCTTGTTCATTCCTCCATTTCATTGAATACAAATCTTCATTCATTATTATGTTTATTTGGTAGAAAAATTATAATTTATAGTTTATGAAATGGTTCTATTCATAAAATAAAGTGTAAGAAATAAAAATAGATAGTAAAGAGAAAATGTACCTATGAGCTTTAGTCCAGTTGCGTTCTAGTAGGGAAGTGGAAGATTTAAGGCTAAAAAGAGGTTCCGGTAATAAAAAACATGATTGGGGGCTTGTGACACTTGACTGCAACTAGACAAAGGTTAGATTTAATTATTGTTTGATTATTTCAAATTTGAATAAGACTTTGCGAAATTAGAAATTTTATCCTAGAATTTATGGTTAATTGTGAATTGACCCAAGTAATAAAATAATATTTAATTTAAATAATTTAAAAGAAAAAATTACCAAAATGCCCCTAAGTCGAAAAGTAGCCAAACGAACTCCGATTAAAATAAAAGAATAGTGAATTTTTATTATTTCGAGCATTCTGGACTCAACCGTTTAGTCCAATTTGCAAAAAGAAATCTCAAGAAGTAAGAACCCGTAAAAGTATAAAATGACTGTTTTGCCCTTTTATTACAGAAGTCCAGATTGAATTTCGCGGAAGCCTAAATCGACTTTGTTCGACGTTCCAGATTCAATAGTAGAGTCTATTCAAGTAAAAGAGATACCAATAGTAAAGAGACATAAAATTTGATGAATAGCATAGACTATTTATATAATAGACTGAGGTGTATTTCTTGAATCATAGGAACGCAAGAGGAAAAGAGAAGGCGGTTTGACCTTCTAGACAGATACAGTAAGAGGACTATGTTCTCACCGATTGGTTCGACTGCACAGCGGGCACAACCCCTAGGATTGAGGGAAACTCATCTAGGTATGATATTTTGCTAAGTAAAGAATAGGATTAAGTTTAGGAGTAATTTCCATGTTGATTGAATGATTCGTATGTTTATTTGATGTTAGAAAATCACACAAGATATAGTTGCTTTGAAAAACCTAGAGTTGATTGTTCATGTGCTTATGTGTTCTTTGTTACTCTTTGGGAGCTTGGTAAAGTGAAAAACATGAACCATGACTATGTGTATATTCCATGTGTTGGTATATTATGTGATTTATGTTCCTCGAGAATTGTTAAAATTGTAAATAGGTAACTTGAGCATGTGTTTAAATTGATTATGTATAGCATACATACACTGAGGAAGGAGTTTTGTGATTCAAATGTTATTATTGCTTTAAGTATAATACATTATTTAAAGCATGTTTCATGTGTGAACAAAATGCTTAATTGAGATTGCATTGTTGCATGGTGAAATCAAAGTATGTTGGCATGGTGTAATTCCTTGAAAACATAGTGTGGGTTGAGCACTTGGTGCTGTGCATTATAAGAGTGTAGATCCTTGTGGTGAAAAATCCAAAATTGGCCATTGGTATTCGTGCCAACGGGGACGTACCATGAAGTGAGACATACGATTGGTACTTATGCTAGCGGGGAAGGACCTTAAAGTGAGACATGGGTGTGGCATAAAGTTTGCATGGGTGTGTCACGCATATTGTTAATGCATTGTGTTGATGAATTGGAAAGCATGTAGACTATAAATGTACACTTGCACATGCCACGCCTTAATTTTATTCCTTGTATTAGCATTGTGTCATACCAGCAATTGCGCTGACCCATTCGTGGGATATCATGTTACAGATGACGCTCCTAGTACTTGAGACTTGATGAAGTCTTGGAGGAAGGAGGGGAAAAAGGACTTGGAAGTATATTTGGCCCTTGGGGCATATTTTGTGATGTAAGGGCTTAAGCCCAAATGACATGTAGGATATATTTATTGAATGTGCCTCACATGTGTATATGATGAAGGAAATGAATATATGTCCAATTGAATCCATTAAATTGTCTTTTATTTTATTTTCTTAATTCATTTCATTCACTCCCCGGGTTTGTGAAAATTCGGCGCGTTCAAAAAGAAAATAAATGGTTCATATTTTACTGAATAGGATTATAAAAGTAGTTGCCACCCTATAAACAAAACTAGGAAATCTTCACCTATAAAGCACAGACACCATTATGGCTCACGTATCAATGTTAGACATATATGGAACACAAACATGTTTAGACACTTTTCCAACACACGAAAAAATAGTGTCTAATTTTTATTTTTATTTTTTTGAATTTTGAACACGTTTTGAACATGTTTTTATTGATTTTTCTTCTCTTTTATTTTTCACTCTTTTTCTCCTCTAGTTCATCACTTTTTTTTTAAAGGGGGAGGGGGGGATTATATGTGTGTCTATGTGTAGTAATTAACCAATTTGTTTTGAAATTTAGATCATGTTGATGATTACATGAACAAATTTTTGAATTTTTATTTTAGTGGCTTTGTTATTTGATATCCTAATAATATTGTTGTTATTTGTGAGTTTTTATGATATTTGTAATCAAAATAATGTTAAGTTTTTATCAAATGATTATATAAAAAAAATATATTTAAAGTGTACCCAAGGTATATATGTCCTACCTTTTTTAGAAATGTCGTATCCGTGTCCATATCCACGCTTCTTAACTGATCCAAGTAAATTTTAAAAAAATTAAATTAAATATCTTAGTGACCAGAATTCATCCAAATACCAACCTTGAACCATTATAAATATTTACTGGCAAATTACTGCTTTCAATTAGTTTGCTGATGAAAATGCAGTTGTCGACATTAACTGAAACCATCATTCTAAAACCCTTTCAGCAGTTCAGTTGACATGTCATGTAACCAATTTATTGGTAATGAGATAATAAAAACATATTGAGCATCCAATCCAATAATAAGAACTAAAAAGATGGATCAACATACCTTTCACACTTCGCTCATATTTACACAAAGGGCATTGGGCATATGGAGTAGAAACGAAAGATAGCATTGTTCCACACAAGTCACAGAACAAGAAATCACGTTGACGGCAATACGCCATCTAATATCCCCTTGATGAAATATTCTGTGATTGAAAGAATGCTCTAAAATTTTATTGGAAGAGAAAACTAAAATAATTGAATGAAAACAATTAGAACTGAAATTCAAATCATGTTAGGTTAAAAGATAATAACAGCTTGCTAAGAAGATGCTGAACCATACAGTGGTTTTATCCCTAATTATATAATGCTTTTGGGGTATTAGAGGAAGCATAAATTTTGGTAGAACCTACATTATTTTGACCGAGGTTTTTCTAGTTACATAAGCTTGTGTGAAATCCTTATATGAGAACTGGAACAGAAGAGGTGTGGTCTCGAAAAGTATTCTATAGTAATATGTTTTTCATTCCAAAAGAGGAAAAAATAAAATAATAATTGAGAATTTCAGAAGAGAATAATCATTTTCCATACATATATCTATATATACGTATTACATTTTAAAGGTATTGAAAGAATACCTCCAAATAGGAACTTAGGTTTCTTTCCAGGCTCTGTTATCTCACCACAACATCACCTGAATCGGCAAATTATAAAAATAAATTCACGTCAGAAGGAAAAGAGAATAATATGAAAAGAGACAGAGAGATCATGGTTAGTGGCTTGCCTGCTGTTCTGGCGATGGAATGAGAAGAAGAAATCGGTGGCGGCTAGTGGAGTTCGGCGACCTTAAACTCTAGCTGAGAGTGACATGAAAGCAAGGGATCGAACTTAGTCCTTAGGGTTTCACAATAGTATCAAATCAAAAAAATTCAAAACATTTTATATAGCATCATATTTTTGTGAATGCAACCTACATTTAGGATTTAATCGGACAGCTCGAACCCGATCGAGTTTTTAAATGGCTAGCATAGGGCGTTTTAAAAGCGGGTGCAGGTTGAGCGGGTCAATTCGAGTCCTGATTTAAATTTTTTGTTTCATTTTTTATATTTTGAATTGAGTTTTAGCAAAAGAATTCGAATTCGATCTAAAATAAGATTGGCTTGAATTGAGACTTTGAAAATTCAAACACAATCTGAACCCGAACCCGAATTTAATATTTTATATATTCTAATTTTTATACTTTAATTATGCACTATTAAATTAAGAAAAACTCCTTACAAAAATTACTATTTATGTTTTTATAATTTCAAGAACTTGTTTCCTTTTAACATTTTTCAAAATTAATTTTTGTTGAAACAATCATTTTAATGGTTTTTTGTTTCTTTTAGAAGGAGAATTTGAGAAAAAATATTGAAGTTTTTAGTGTATAATAATCAAAATAAGAAAAAAGACAATCATTTATTAAATAAATCATGAATAATATCTAAAAATTAGAATTAATAATTGGGTTCGGGTCGGGATTGGTTGAACCCGATACTAACAAATTTTAATTCGAGTCGGTCTCAAGTTGAGTTGTTCGGGTTCGGACTAGACTCAAGTTGACTGTTTTAGAACTTGAGATGGGCTTGAAAATGACTCAACCCAAGCTCAGCCTACCCGAATTGCACCCCTAAAATCAAGATTGTTTATTAAATTTGAAAAATACTGGGTTATGGATTACCGGTTTAATAATCGGTTCAACCAAAATCAATCTCACTTCATAAATATATATATATATATATATTAATAAATATTTATAATAAGTTAAATTAGAAAAATATGAAAAAATTACTAAATTATCTAAGTGTTTTTCACTTTCTTACAATTATCATTTCAAAGGTTTCATAATATCATACAAGTTATGTGACTTTATAGCTTTGTGCAGGTAAGTTGCAACATGCAACAATTCAATTCCTAACATAGTTTAGCCATCTTTTGTCCTAATTCCTAAATTATTATATGTTTATCATAGTGAAGTTAATCAATGGTCCTTTCTCATTCTACTATTCTAATTTCTAAATTCCCATGTATAAAATATTAAAACTGATGATGTCGTTTTCTATCATTGATAGTCGATGCCCAAAATCCTTTCTCCGAGATATCTACAAGGATAGGATTAGAAAATCACTGGTGGAGGTTCGGCAAAAAATCCTCCGACGGTCAAGTAAGTTAGTAACTTGAACAAGGAACTACCAAGAGTAAGTGTAAGGTTTTTAGGAAAGTGTACCTCTTCTGGTTGAGGTCTTACTCTTTTTATAGATGATAAATATCTTGTTATTGAGATCTTCCCAAGAAAATAGGGATCTGATTCGATTCTTTTGACTTGGTCAATTATTGCACAATTTTGAATAACCTATTCTCCGTCTATATACCTCAGCACTGAGTCATGAGGTTTGGGGGTCATCTTTCAAGTTTGACTCAGACTCAGCACTGAGCGGTAAGGTCTAGACAATATTCCTTTAGATTTCATTGCCAGATGTCACTCTTACCTTGTGAACTGAGTTTGGGCCTACCAGTTACTCCCCCCCGAGCCTCAGACCTTATGATTTGGGTCAAGGTTCTGAGGTCCAAACTAAATGTTTTGCGACTTTTGGTTATGTCTCGTCGGTTTGTTTTCGAGGGGCCAACTATCTCGTCGCCTTGTAAAGTGCCAAGCATTTATCAAGCATCATCGGTTCACAACACAAGGAAAAAATCGTTGATCATTTAATGAGAACAATCATTTATAAATGGGGTATCTCTTATCATAAGAACTTTCTAATTCTCTGTTGGACTAGGCAGTCCCCGATCAAGCTTGCGTACCTCCAGTGACGTTCTTCGAAAGTGTACCTACTTTCGACGAAGGTTCTCAAGCCCCTCCTCTTTGATTTGTGGTCAGAATCTTTCTACCCTAATACTTCTCCTTTTTGTTTTACATTATTTATTATGTCGAATCAAAAAGAGGAAAACCCTGAGTTTAGCGTTTCTAACTCTATTGATGCTAAGGGGAATTCTGGTGAATCAAATAACGATATTGATAACAACGAGATGGAGGACGACTCTGAATCGAAAAATCCTGAGGCCAGACATTTTACCCCCAATAGTTTAAATACCTTAAAGGTAACCTACAAAATCCCACCAACCATGATTTGTAGGGTTCCTGGGCCCGATGAAGGCCCCAACACCCCTGGTCCCCATGAAATATGTGTATACAAAGAGTGGTTTGAACTAGGGTTTAGGTTTCCTTTCCACCCTTTCTTAAAATGTTTCTTCTATCTGTATGGTATCTGCCCTACTGACCTGAATGTTAATGGGTGGCGGCAGCTTATGGCTTTCCTGGTCCTATCTTTGTTAAACAAAGTAGAACCTGAACTTTCCCTTCTAAGGTGCCACATGGACCTTAAGAAAAGTAGTGAGGGTCCTTATTACCTATCCTTCACTTCTTAGTACAAACCCCTCACCTCGATACCTACTTCTAATAAGACTTGGAATAAATGGTCCTTCTTCATTAAAGGTGCTCTAGAGGAGGCTAACCATACTGAGTTGGATTTGGGGGTGATTCCTTGGATTTAGGGAGAACTGGTGAGATATTTCCCTCTTTTCTTGCCCAACTTTCTCTGCTTGTTTTTTTTAAGCTCTAACTTATTTGGTGTTGCTCACTTTTTTCGCAGCCCATAACACCAGAGGTTATACAAAACTTACTAACGATCGGTGAGCGAGACTTCGAAAGATTCTGATGTCGACACTACGAACTCATAATAAGTTTCTGGGTGTTGAAAATCTAACCAAGGCAGGGTTGATTCAAGCCCCAGGCATGGATCTCCGAAAGCAAGTTTTGTCAGGGTTCCGACCTCTGAAGGAAAAAAAGAGCAACATCTGTTGAGCCTACTGCTTCCATCTTGGCAAAGAGGGTGGCCCTTGGAGATGGTTCTTCCTCGGAAAGGACCACGACGGACGAGAACGTTCAAAACCCTTTAGCTCTTTCCCCTGAACTTCCAAGTTTGACAGGGCTTGCTAACATTGCTGGAACCTCCACCCCTTTACTGAGAAGGAGAGGGAAGGTGGTCACGAACTCCAAGAAGAGAGGGGCAGCTTATGCTCGGATCCAATGATGGGTAATCTCAACAAATGTTCCCTAATACTAATATAAGAACTCTTTTTTACATGATTGCAAAAATTGTATTGTCAAAAAATATTTTCACTACCATCTCATAACTAGTTAAACTTTGTTACATATTTCCATAAATGCTTATTTAAGTATTCTTCTTGACTTGATGAAGGCGCACTACGTTGCAACTAGTATTTGGGTGTTTCTGCTGGATGCCATCTTTAATATTTTCAAATTTATGACATCATAACAGGAAAAAAAAAAAAAAAAGCAAGTCATAGTCAAAACACAAAATTTCTATTTTCACACCTAGCACAAAAGTTGCAGTCGACTAAGTAGCATGCAGTAGACTAATTTTGCTTCTTTTTTTTTTAGGCAAATAAATCAACAAGCAATAACCAAATGAGACTCCCTCTCAAGGCACAATTTCTCAACTTGTTAGGGGTCTTTTCTCTTCTCAGAGAGCTACTGTTATTAGTTGTTAATGAAATTTCCACAAAAAAAAAAAAGCCCGTTAAAAAAAGGAGAGAAAGTGCAAAACAATAATTTTTCAATCAAATGAGATTATCACACAAAAACAGAAAGAAAAAGAGGGGGGAAAAGGCAGAAGAAGAAGAAGAAGAAGAAACAATGCATAAAGAGACTGTGAGATGGTAAAGAAGGTGGGGAATGTAGAAAAGAAGAAGAAAAGAAGCAATAGAAAAAAGAAGAAGAAGGAAGAAGTAGCAGAATGATCGGAGAAAAAGAAGAAAAAATGGAAGAAAAGAAGAAGAAACAGATTGAAGAAAAAGAGAAAAATAGGCAGAAGAAAAGAAGAAATACCAAAGAAACAGAAGGAAGAAAAGAGAAAAATAAACCAGAAGACAAGAAGAAGAAGAAGAATCAGAACAAAGAGAGATGGTCGAAGAAGAAGGGAAAAAGAGAAAGAAAAACAGAAAAGATAAAGGAAGAAGAAGCAGAATGAATGATCCGAGGAAAAGAAGAATAAACTTAATGAAGAAAAAAGAGAAAAAAAAAAAAAAAGGAAGAAGAAAAAGAACAAATAGAATACAGGAAACAGAGAGAGACCGAGAAATGGTCAGCGAAGAAAGAAGACATACCTGAGATCATAATGTCGCTGGTCGGAAGTTGAGGTCGTTGGTCGGAGGATGAGCGTTGAAGGGCGGAACTCTCGCCGATCGGAGGAGCAATGGAGATCGACGGCCGTGAGTCGGGAGTCGTGTAAGTCGTGACTTGCAACTAGGGCTCAAAGTTTTTCAAAAGCTAACAGCAACTCGAAAGCTAGTTTGCATTTTGGAAAATCACTCATTTTTTACCTTTAACTGAATTATAAATCTGTTCTAATGACAGGTGTCAAAATAAGATGTTATTTTAATATTTTTATATTTTTATTAGAAAATATAATTAAATTTAACAGTTATGTTTGAACAAGTATAATTTTTATAACGATCACAATTTAACGAATATATTTTTATAGTCAAAATTTCAAATTTCAAATTTAATTAAATAGAAAAAAATTCTTCAATTATAAAAATTAGTTAAATAAATAAATTCACCCTAAATTAACAAAAATAAATAAATAAACTAAAATTAAGACATTCAATTTAAATTACAAAAATTAATTTAATTTCTAAATAACAATTAACTAAAATAGAAAAAAATTCTTCAATTATAAAAATTATCTAAATAAATAAATTCACCCTAAATTAACAAAAATATATAAATAAATAAATAAGATAAAATTAAAACATTCAATTAAAATTACAAAAATTAAACTAATTTAATTTCTAAATAACAATTAACTAAAATAGAAAAAAATTCTTCAATTATAAAAATTAGCTAAATATTCATATTCACCCTAAATTAACAAAAATATATAAATAAATAAATAAGCTAAAATTAAAACATTCAATTTAAATTACAAAAATTAAAATAATTTAAAATTTAAAACAATTAACTAATGTAAAACATTTATTTTAAATGGGTATCTCTTTTATATATATATATATATATATATATATAGGCCAAACAGGGAGGGAGCCAAACAGAGACGGCTCTGTATTTCTTTCCCCCCTCCCTTGCACCCATTCTTCCCTTTCCCTTTGCGCCTCCTCCTCCTTCCCCTTCTTCTCTGCACCTCCTTCCCCTTTCCCTCCCTCTATGCCCCATTTTTCAGATTTGCCATCACCAACCACAAGGTTTGAAGAAAAATCAGGAGTAGGAAAACTTACAACGATTTTTACGGCAAGCGATTTTCCGACCTTTGGTAAGTTTTCTCTTTCAAGATCTCATTGTCTCTCTGTATTTATAAATTTTTTTTGTTGGATTTTTGTGGTTGAATAAAGCCATTGAGAGAATAATAAAACCTGAAAATGGCAGAACGACTTTATGCAACCTCTCCATTTCTCTCTCCAAAGTTTGGAAAATTGCCACCCCAAGACCATTGCTGCCATTTTCCAACCCTTGATGCCACCTCCGTTGGTGTCCAAAACAGTATAATTTGGGGTGGCATTTTGGCGATTACAAGCGGTTATGGGTTTGCCACCCCTGATGCAACTCCCCCTTAGAATTGCTCTAAGAGACGCGGGATGCCATTCGGGTGCCAAATTTGGCACTCCAAACTCAAAATTTTTCACTCCAAAAGAAATGGCATATGCGGTTGCAAAATGACACTCAACAATCTATAGTGCCATTTTTACAAACTTTGGAGAGAAAAAAAAAAAGAAAGGTGCCATTTGATGATTGAGTCATTTCTATTTTTACTGTTACAACAACTATTATTCTAACAGCTCTATTTCAACAAAGAATTCTATAAATATAGGGAGTTTGTGAAAAGAAAACTTAACAAAGTCCTAAAAATCACTCTAAAAATTATTCTATAAATTTAGAATGATTTTATTTATTTAACTAATTTTTTTAATTAAATAATTTTTTTAATTTAGTTAATTGTTAGAATTTAAATTAATTTTTTTAAATTAAATTAATTTTTGTAAATTAATTTAAAAAATCAATTTAAATTAAAACCGTTATGAAAACTATACCCGTTAAAATATAATCATTAAGTTTAATTATATTTTTCAATAAAAAAATATTAAAATATTAAAATGACACCTCATTTTGGTACCTATCATTGGAGCAGATTTATAATTTAGGGGTACCATAACACTATTCAAGGTTGCACATAAGTTTTTTGGCACCCCAAAATAGCAACTTTCTTTGGAGTTGCTCTAAATCGATTTGAAGGGATTCGTGTTTGGGTCAGTTTACTAAAATAAAAAAATAAAATTATAGATATACCCCTCCATGTTTTAATTATAACAAATAAACCCCATGTTTTGAAAAAAATTAAAATAGTGACCAAAAATCATGTCCTGGATTATCCTCGCATGTTCTGTCTTGTTCATGTCCGTGTCCGGTTCTTTATCAGAATATGTTCCGTGTCTCGTATTTGCTCAATATGAGTACATTAGTTAGAAATAAAATATTCATGCTTCATAAATAATATTATCAGTAGTAAATAATAAACGGAGGTTTACTTCCTTTATTTGGTTAGACTTGAGTTTGAATTTTTAAATTAATACGTTTGCAAGCATGTTATGGAGGATAGATGACCCAATATTTAAGTAAAAACAAAAAGTAGTTAAAAAGTGTTATTAAACGGTACCTAGAGATAAATTACTAAAAAAATCAAATTATAAGTCTTGAGTATAAGATATAGAATAATTATTATTTTTTTTTTTTGAAGAAGAAGATTATGTATATTATCATCAAAAGAGACAAAAAGAATTTTCTTTTCCTATTAAAAGAAAAAGGCTTCAAGATCATAACAAAAAAAAAAAGAAAAGAAAAACAGAAAGCAACAAATTTTATATCTGCTCGACTCCAAGCAGGCCCAGGCCCAAAGTTTTCATTTTAGTTGAGAAGCCCGCCTGAAAGCCCATTGTAAAGCTTGGTTCAATAAGTTTGAAAACCTATACCGTTCCTAATTCAGGCAATTAGGGTTCATACAGATTGCCCATCACCAGGTGCGGATGAGGGCTGCTTCACTTCTTCGCCATTAAAGGTTAGCAAGCAATAATGCTATATATGCATGTGTATTTAACTATATATATATATATATAGTGTACACATACAAACATACTTATTCATTTCACAGATATGTCACAAAATCCTAATTGGTGCGTGGCAGTTAAGAATTCAAGTAGTTGCATTGGAAGCCATTGCTGGTAGTAGCTGAATTTAAAGTTTTGTAAAGTATGCAATTTGTCTACTTTTGTTCTTTGGTATAACAAAAAGCAATAGAATTATAGAAGCTCTTTCACAGCTTACACATGGTCTTCTCTGCACATTGAAATGTACTTGTAGTGGAACCCTAGCTCGAGTATCTAAAACTATTGCTATCTCTCACACTAGAACTGAATATTGGGGTTTACAAAGTTGAATACATTTTGGAATCATATTGTTTTGTAGCAGATTAGAGGTGTCTTCGTATATTGATGTCGGGATAAACTAGATTGCAGTGAAATTGGGAACTGAGGTCTTAGGCTAAAACCTAATTAATGGAGTCTCCAACTCTCGGCAAAAGAAAACTAGCAGAAGAAAATTCGGAGGTTATGAATGCCCCCAAGCAAGACACTGCTTCGAAGCGGCAACGAACATGTGTGCATGAGGTTGCGGTTCCAAGTGGGTACACTTCCAGTAAAGATGAGTCTATTCACGGGACGCTCTCGAATCCAGTTTATAATGGTGAGATGGCAAAAACCTATCCATTTAATCTTGACCCATTTCAGCAAGTTTCAGTCGCATGTCTGGAACGAAACGAGTCTGTTCTGGTTTCGGCGCATACTTCAGCAGGAAAGACTGCGGTTGCTGAGTATGCAATTGCGATGGCTTTTAGAGATAAGCAAAGGGTTATATATACTTCGCCATTGAAAGCTTTGAGCAATCAGAAGTACCGAGAGCTAAGCCAGGAGTTTTCGGATGTCGGATTAATGACTGGTGATGTTACCCTCTCACCAAATGCGAGTTGTTTGGTCATGACAACAGAGATTCTCAGATCAATGCTTTTCAGGGGTTCTGAGGTATTAAAAGAAGTTGCATGGGTTATATTTGATGAAATACACTACATGAAGGATCGAGAAAGAGGAGTTGTTTGGGAAGAGAGTATTATATTCTTGCCACCAGCTATAAAGATGGTTTTTCTTTCAGCAACGATGTCGAATGCCACTGAGTTTGCGGAGTGGATATGTAATTTGCATAAACAGCCATGCCATGTAGTATACACTGATTTTCGACCGACGCCCCTGCAGCATTATGTGTTTCCGATGGGTGGGTCAGGATTGTATCTTGTTGTGGATGAAAATGAGCAGTTTAGGGAGGACAATTTTGTGAAGCTGCAGGATACTTTTTCAAAGCAGAAGCAGGGTAATGGGAACAAGAGTGTGAATGCCAAAGCAAGTGGCAGAATTGCAAAACGTGGCACTGCTTCTGGTGGCTCAGACATTTACAAAATTGTCAAGGTTTGCAACCTATTATCGATTACCTTCACTTGGTTTTGTTAATTTGTTATTCATGACATTATTTACTTTTAGTTATTCTTCTATCAAATGCTGCTAGGACCTTTCAACTTTTATTCTGTCAAAGTTTAGGTGTTTCCAGTCATTTTTTGTTTTATTTTGGTTGACTGGTCCTTTTAGGATTTGATTTTCTTTTATTATGTGTCTGACACAGTTATCATGTATCATATATTGTTTCTGTGTGCCTGAAAGTTTCTCCATATTTTAGATGATTATGGAACGGAAATTTCAGCCGGTTATAATATTCAGTTTTAGTAGAAGAGAGTGTGAACAACATGCAATGTCCATGTCCAAACTTGATTTTAATACCAAGGAAGAGAAGGATGTCGTGGAGCAGGTTTTCCAAAATGCAGTACTATGCTTGAATGAGGAGGATAGAAACTTACCTGCTATTGAAGTGATGTTACCACTGCTTCAGCGAGGCATCGCTGTTCATCATTCTGGACTTCTTCCTGTTATCAAGGAATTGGTAGAACTTCTCTTTCAAGAAGGCCTTGTAAAGGCCCTTTTTGCCACAGAGACGGTAAGATTATTTCCCCATGACCTTTTATTTCTTCAATATCAGTTTTTGAAACCTATTACTTTCTTAAAAAAAAATTATCGGTCTCTGAAACCTATTACTTATAGAAAACATCGGTCTTTTAAACTTCAGCTCATCCACCCCCTCATTCATATTTTATAAGTAGACTGCATTTGCGACAATGCCTTGGTTTTAATGTGATGGCAGTTTGCTATGGGGTTGAACATGCCTGCAAAAACTGTTGTTTTCACTAGTGTGAAGAAATGGGACGGTGACAGCCATCGTTACATTGGATCTGGTGAGTATATTCAGGTGAGTGAATATCATATATTTTTCTTATTTTAAATAACACTTCATGCATTGTATTTTTCTTATGAGTCTTTGATTGTCAATTTTGTTGTCTGGAATCTTGTAGATGAGTGGAAGAGCTGGGCGTCGTGGCAAAGATGAGCGTGGTATATGTATTATAATGATTGATGAGCAGGTAGTTTTTATGGCTAGTAATATCTCTCTATAATGTATCACTATTTATGCCCTTTGACACTATTTAATAATTCCCATTGTTCAATCTGATTTTTTTTTAACTTCATCACACTTTTACATGTACCATTTGAAACTCCTTTATAGTTGTGGGGCTCTTCCATTTGTTTCAGATTTTGAATAACCTATCATTGTTTAATATCAATCTTTCATATCAAAAAGTGCTAGATATTTGCTATATGTTTTGCAGCATATCATAGGTTGGTCTTCCAAGAATTTTTGAAACATACATGAGCATTGGCATACCATATTTTTAATTCTAATTAATAAAAAAAATCTTGTTTTGTTTTAAGATGGAGATGAATACCCTGAAGGACATGGTTTTGGGTAAACCAGCTCCGCTTGTCAGTACTTTTAGACTGAGCTATTACTCAATTTTGAATTTAATGAGCCGTGCTGAAGGCCAATTTACTGCTGAGCATGTTATCAAGAATTCGTTTCACCAATTTCAGTATGAGAAGGTTTCCTCTGAACACTATCTTTGATCTACATCGGGGCCACCTATATATTGACTAACAATTTGTGGTTTATTCCCTTTGTTAGGCTTTACCTGGTATAGGGAAAAAGGTTTTGAAACTAGAAGAGGAAGCTGCTATGCTTGATGCCTCAGGAGAGGTAATCTCTATTCCTTCTTCATATTTGAATGTATTAATTTTAGTCTGCATTTAAGTCCTGTATTTCTCTTGTTTTTGTTTTTATTTTTTGATAGGCTTCTCTTGTTTTTATTTGTAGGCTGCAGTTGCTGAGTATCATAAGCTAAAGCTTGATATAGCGCAACTTGAGAAGAAGATGATGTCAGAAATTACAAGGCCTGAAAGAGTTCTTTATTTTCTTCTCCCTGGTAGGCTGGTATGTGCTGAGAATGTTCATTCCAGTCAACATCAACTGACAACCTAAATAAAAAATCCCTGCCTAGAAGATATGTGTTATAAATAAATCTTGCTTAAAAGATATATGGGACTGTTGAGTTCATCATCTTGCATGTTTATCTAGTCTCAATCTGTGACTTCTTTTTTAATGCATTACAGTTTCTCTTACATTTCTGTTCGATGTACACATCTTTGTTGTCCGAGTATAAGTGATGTTCCATTGTCTTTGTCAATTTCTTGGCTTCTTACTCTTTTAAATCCATGAGTTGATTGATGGTTTATTGTTTGAAAAGATTTATTTTTAGAAATTCCTCTTTTCTTCATTCACTTTGCCCACCGAGGGAAGAAAAAGAAGGGGGGGTGGAATTGATGCTTTTAGTTCAAAACTACTTCCATTTATTGCAGGTTAAAGTACGGGAAGGTGGAACAGATTGGGGTTGGGGAGTCGTGGTTAATGTGGTAAAAAAGCCCGCAGCGGCATTAGGTACTTTGCCCCCTGCACCGTCTTCTTTACGTGGTACTAGCTATATAGTGGACACTTTGCTTCATTGCTCTCATGGTTCAAGTGAAAATGGTTCTCGACCAAAACCATGTCCACCCCGCCCTGGAGAAAAGGGTGAAATGCACGTGGTGAGTTGACACTCCTGCGAGGGAAAATGTTTAGTAATGATCAGTTCGTTAAGCTTAGGTGCTTCGGTAGGAGCTTGCTTGAATGTTCGAATTGTTTTGTGGACAACGTAATATATGTTCTCCATTTTTTAGGTTCCTGTTCAGTTGCCCCTAATTTCTGCCGTTAGCAAACTTAGGATATCTATCCCTTCTGATCTGCGGCCAGTGGAAGCAAGGCAAAGTATACTTCTTGCAGTACAGGAGCTTGGAAAACGTTTCCCTCAAGGCCTCCCAAAGCTTAATCCTGTCAAGGTACTACTACTGTTTCTGATAATTCAATTTTGGATGCTTATGTCACAGCCTAGTAGTAAAGTATTGTAATTTGCTCATTAGATGATTGGTTTGGGGATAGGGGTTTTTCTGTCTACTTTTGCACAGTATTTCTATATTTAATACCCATCTTAGGGCATCTCTAGCAGTGAGCCAAATTCAGACTCAAATTTAAATTTGAGTCAAAATCTTCAAGAAAACCTCTCTAGCAGTAAACTCAAACCCTTATCAAACCCATTTTTACTCAAACTTAAACCCAAATCTGCAAAATACTATTCATAGACTCAAATTTACAATGATTACAAACTATTGATGAACTGCTAGAGATTATCAGGCTCAAATGAGACTTTTACTCAAATTTGAATGTAAATTTGAGTAAAATTCTGAGTCATTGTTCGAGATGGCCTTAGTGATGATGCTTTGTTAGCTTGGGACAGGGAAAGGTTTTATTTGCACATTTTCTGAGTATCTGACCTAGGGCACCTCTGGAGTCCTGGACACACCATGCAAGCTGAATGGTCTCCCTTGATTTACATGGTATATGATGATGAAAATCCATCATCCAAAATTACAATCATTGAATGAATCGAAGCTTGTACTAAAATTATGGATGTTGTTGGAATTTTTTTTTCTTGCAGTGCACTAATTTTTTTGCCATACCTTGTGATGATTCAAGGCATTATCTATAGCTGCCTCATTCATGATAATTCTGCATTGGAATGTAGTGCTATGTAAACACAATGGGGCTCATTCTTACCATGAGATGTCCTAAGGTGCCATTTGTATTTAATTAATAGTATTTGGTATTATCATCAGTAGGTTCTCCTTTGTATTTAGACAAGTTCATAGATTTTTTTAGGGGACTTTAGGCCTTAATTATTGCCGGTTTCCCTTTTTTTATGTACATGGGTTCGCCTCCCTCAGGCTCTTTGTTTATAATACACGATTATTGATAAAAAAATAAAAAAAAGGATTATCCTATCCATACTGACCAAAATTCTATCTTTATATTTTCATTGTTGTTACAAGAAAACTTTTCTGTAACATGCTTGCAAGCTTTTCTACCTCGAGAGATAATCTGGACAGGTTTTAGTTTTTAGGAAATACTAAAAAGTTAAGACTGGTGGTATTATTATTTTTTGGGTAATTTGACTGGTGGTATTATTTTAGTAAACAATTATACTTCTTTGGCAGGACATGGGCATTGAAGACCCTGAATTCGTTGAGTTAGTAAGTCAAACTGAGGAACTTGAACAGAAATTGTTTGCGCATCCGCTGCACAAGGTTTGACAAAATATTCTTGGCTTTCTTTTGTCCATCATTCCAAATATATTTCGGAAAGCAGTGAGGAACCACAATATAATACTAGCGATTCTTACTATTACATTTTACTCATGCTTTGACATTCTGCAGTCCCAAGATGAACATCAAATTAAATGTTTCCAGAGGAAAGCGGAAGTGAATCATGAAATCCAACAGCTAAAATTAAAAATGCGTGATTCACAGGTATTTATCCCTTTGTTGAATGCTCCTCACTTGACTAGAAATGGCATGTACTTAAAAGATTGGCTCGAATATATACTGGATGAATGGATGAATATTCAACATTGTACTGCATGAATTACATATATTTTCATGTCTTTGTAAGTTTAAAATCTAGATCCACCAGCAACCGAAGTCTTCTGTTAAAATCTGATTCGATTGAATGCACATATGCCTGGTATTTACATAACATCTATTTATGTATAACATTCTGATTGTATGATTTTCTTTTCAAATTCTAATGATTGTTATGACTTGGATGGAGGTTTTCCAAATCTTGGCCTGAGAAATTTCCTTGGTAGGACCAATGATCTGTTTCGGGCCCACTTCTTGGCCTGAGAATTTTCCCTAGTAGGACCAATTGAAAATGAGTCAATTATTATGGCTTGGATGGAAGTTTTCCATCAGACACTTCAAGAATAGCAAATCATTCTTATTAAAGTGTCCAGCAAGAATTTTCATCATTAAATTGTGTGTATTTTTCTATCTTTATTTGGTTTGTTACTGTCAGTGCGTGTCCTTACAACTGAACCTGTAAGATATTGTTTTCGTGTTCTTATCTGTTTGCATTTCCCTTTTTTTTGCCTTTTGTTATTTGATTGTGGGAATGTTAAAAAAATAAAAGGGTTTATTATGCTGCTGGATTGTGTATGTTAGGGGGGAAAAGGATGAAAAAAGTAACCTAAAAATGCATACTGGTTGTTGTTTCTCCAATGTACTGAAGTTATTGGTTGTCCAAACTGTTGATAGTTTTAACTTTCTTGCAAATTTCATACAGTAGGAATTGCAGATCGTTGTTTTTAGCTTGTTTTGTGTTCTGATTATTACACCTTTTTGTTGAGTTTGCAGCTTCAAAAATTTCGTGATGAACTTAAGAACAGGTCACGTGTTTTGAAAAAGCTTGGCCATATTGATGCCGATAGTGTTGTCCAGTTAAAGGGACGGGCAGCGTGCTTGATAGACACAGGAGATGAACTCCTTGTTACAGAATTGATGTTCAATGGTGAATTTTCTGTAACTTGTCTCTTGAACCTTTTGCTTGTCTGCCTAATCAATTTTAGGTCAATTAAGGATTGGTTTTAATCAGGCTGCTCTTACTGCATCTGAGCCTGCTGCATAACTTACGAAAGAGTATCAAAAAATGATATCACCAAGCTTGGCTAGGAATCAACTTGAACAAATTCTATTACATATCAAAATAAAAAAAAGGAACAAATTGAGAAGTTAGAACTTATACACTGATGTATGTGTGTATATACACATACATTTTTTTTTTTGATAGGTCACACATACATATATACATTTACCAATAAAAAAAATTCATATACATAATACATTTAGTGATGTTTTATATAAAAAATGTAAACATTTAGAACTTTTACGTATACTGATGTTTTATATATAAAAATGTGAACATTTTATTTACATAGTGAGAACTTTACACTATAATTGGTGCTATGAAATGTAAACATCATTACTATAAAAGTTAAACCGGTTGCTCGCTAAGATGGATGCTTTATAAGGCCTATTTTCTTAAGCTCATTCTGGCCTGTTGGGTTTCTAGAACCCTCAAAAGTTTTTAGCATACCAGGCTGACCTTCTGCACCTCTAATAAATCTTGGATCATTGCCCAGCAAATAAAATAAATATTGGGTCATCTGTCCCCTCTATGTATGAGTTACAAATCACTTGTGATTAGGTACATTCAACGATCTTGATCATCATCAAATTGCGGCTCTTGCAAGTTGCTTCATTCCGGGAGACAAATCAAGTGAGCAAATACATTTAAGAGCTGAGCTTGCTAAACCATTACAACAGCTTCAGGACAGTGCAAGAAGAATAGCAGAGGTGTGTTATATTTTAATACCATATGTTTGTAACTACAGGCTGCTCATGAAAAACTGTTAGAACAATTCCTATATTGTTACAGATACAACATGAATGCAAGTTGGAAGTAAATGTGGATGAATATGTGGATGCAGCAGTTAGACCGTATTTGATGGATGTCATTTACTGTTGGTCAAAGGTTTGTTTATTACTTTTATTTCTAACTCGATGAATATTTGAAAGCTTTTTCTTTGATATCATGCTTCTTAGGAGGATAATAGACAGTGATATCTTTGCAAATATTTTTCTGCAATATCATTTCTCATAGTAGTTGATGCAGCCATCTCCGTTGTTCAGATTATCAAAACAGTTGATCCATTACGTGATAGCATCCACAGTATGAGGTCAAATTAAAATTTCTCTAAATTTTTCCATTATAAGACATTTATGGCTTCTCTCTCTTTGCTGCCATTCTCTTCCATAGTCATGGCAATAGTGCTCATAGTCTCTCTCTCTCTCTCTCTCTCTCTCTCTCTCTCTCTCATGATCTGTCCAAGTTTAGACAAACATTACTGCCTTAGCAGTCAATGATATGGATCCTAAGATCTGGATTGTGAGATATCACCATACAAAATGTAACTACTTGTTGAACTCACCAACCCCAGCCCCCAACCATTTCCGTTTCTTTTTCCTTTTTTTTTTCTTAGGGAAACTCTCAAGAACATCCTTACTTTATTACTTATCTTTTAAGAAATAGCATCAGTTGGGCTTCAAGCCTCAACCTTGAACCTGGGAACCCTCCAAGGATACTACTTGGCCTACAGGGCTTGTGGAACACTTGGTTTATTTGATTTGATTTTGTTTTCTTTTATTTTTATTATGTCAGTGTGTCTGAAATGATGGTTGGAATATAGCAGGACCATACTGCATCATGATCCCTATGCAAACCAGAAACAATTAGTGATATCTCTTGCATGGTTAATTCATTTTGAATGGTGGCAACAAGAAATTGAAAACTTGTGCATTTAATGATTGTATTTTGTTGATCCTCTTCCACTGGGTGAAAGAAGACTTGAAAACTGGCTAGTCTAGTACCATATAAGGGATATAAATAAGTTTTTTGTCTCTACCCGTGGCCTATAGTACCATGTAATAGAGTGAGTGGATCATTGCGCACATTTTGAATACCTTAACAATTAGTTGTCTTCAATTTTTTTTTCCCATTGTTATTTATGTTTATGTGAAATTTCATTTTCCTTTACTTTGAAGTGTTGCACCAGTTTGTAGGTTTAGCTGTGAATGATTTCAAGTGCCATCTCTAGACAACAGTATTTAGTTGAACTAATTGTGTTTAATGATAGTTGTCAAATTGCCTAGGCAATGGACCTAGCGTACTGTCTAGACGACTGCTCAACTAAAAAAATGGTACAAAAGTGATCTGATCATTGTTTTAATTTATAATTTCATACAATCTATTTTATTTGTATTAAATTAAATAAATAAAGAAAACATTTCTTACTCCTACATTAAAATATGGAAGAAAAATAACACAAAAGCAACTATGTATTACTAATTTTATTTTGTGCCAAAAAACAAAAATACAGTTTGAAATTTAGAAACATTGTTGCATGTGAAAATAAATAAAATAGAATGGATAATGTAATAGAAAGCACTTGAATGGAATTTAATCCATTCAATTTATAAAATCTAATGAAAATTCAAAAAGTAACATTGAATGAACATGACAAAATTCAAAGTAATGACTATTAAATGTGTCATAAATGCAATTTTGATTTTATTTTATTTTGATAACATGAGATAAACAATTGGGGGGATTAGATAACATTAACATAATTTTCTAGAAAGATTGGGTTTATCTATTGCATGTAAATAGAAAATGAGGTTACTTTATTATAAGAGTCTCAAACACAAATAGTCAATATTTGGGATATTTCAATCTCTCTATTAATTTTACCTCATTTATTCGCAGATTTAAGGATATATTCAACTCCAAACAAAACAAAGAAGAACAAAAAATATAATAAGAAAGTAAAAACTCAATTATGTATTATAATACAAAGTTTGGTTAATAACAAATGTTTACTGCCTAGTCAATTGCCCAACTATTTGGGTTCAAGCGGGTATTGCCTAGGCAATTTTCTTGTATTGGGGAGCCTAGGCGGTTGCCCGTTTAATAAAAATGGGTAGTTAGTTGATTCAACTTCATTAGTTTTACTTGCCTCTCTCTCTCTCTCTCTCTCTCTCTCTCTCTCGTTGGTTAAAATTAAGTCTTGCTGTTTTCTGCAGGGAGCATCTTTTGCAGAAGTTATTCAAATGACTGATATCTTTGAGGGAAGTATTATACGGCTAGCTAGACGGCTTGATGAGTTTCTAAACCAGGTGAATTAATCAAATTCTGATGTTATTTATCCTTGAAAGAGAGAATGGAAAAGTAATTTAGTTCTCTTGTTCACCGATGATGATGATGATAATAATAATTCTCTTGTTCTTCTGGCCACTGTTAGGATGGTATGCATGGATACAAATTTCCATGAATACTACACCACTTTGGTGAGAAGTGTTCCTAGACGGTGAGATTTATTTTTAGAACTTGCAAAATCTGGCTTGCTGAGCTATCCAAACTCATATTTAATTAGAATCACTAAAAACTGGTTCTTTAATAATGGAGAAGAGACGAAATATTGTGTTCTATTGCTGTTTTCCAGAAACCTTTTAATGTCTTAGAGATTTCATTGCCACCTTGAGTTGGGGGTTGGGTGGGTGGGGTGTTGGGATAAGTGTTCATGAACTGAGCTTTGGTGGACCTTTTGCCTAAATGTCAATTGCTTTTAAAAGAAGGGATAATTATACTTACCTCCTCTAAGGTTTTTGAAAATTGCAGATAATATCCTTAAGGGTTCTGAAAATTGCAAATAATATCTCTTAAGTGTTCATGAACTGAGCTTTGGTGGACTTTTTGCCTAAATGTCAATTGCTTTTAAAAAAGGGGATAATTATACTTACCTCCCCTAGGGTTTCTAACAATTGTAGATAATACTCCTAAGTTTTCTGAAATAATACTGTCCCCTTTCTGGTTTTAATATTAGTATCAAATTCCCCTGCCGTCAGATGCCGTTGGTGAGAGTAACGGAAATTGATGATGTAATTAGAAAATTTTCTTAAAAATCCCATTTTACCCTTAAAAACAATAAAATGACTATATTACTCTTATAAGATAATGTAAAATCACATATTTAACCATGTTTTAAAACTCTCATCCCTCTTTCACTCTCTCTTAACTAATAACTTAAAGACAACTAAATTACCCAAAAAAAAAAACTTAAAAACAATTCAACCAAATTTCTTTTTTTTACTTTAAAATTATTTAATCTCTCTAAAATTCTTCTCTATAAAAAAACATATTCTATTCCTAATTTTTTTTTTCTAAAATTCTTCTCTCTTTCTAAAATACTATCTAAAATATATTTTAAATCTTATCTCTCTAAACCTTCTACAAAATATTTCTAAAATTAATTTCTTTTCATAAAAATACATTTTCTAAAATTAATTTCTTTTTTAAAAAATTTCTCTAAAACTATATATGGTCTCTCTAAAAATTATTTTTAATCTCTATAAACCTTATCTATTTTTTTTTTAAATTAATTCCTCTCAATAATCTCTCTCAAATATTTCTTAAATTAATTTCTCTTTCTAAATTTTTTTTTTCACTAAAATTATATAATCTCTCTAAAATACTCTCTAAATTTTATATCCTTAAAATCTTTATAAAAAAAAAGTACAAAATTGTAACCACTTGTAAAAAAAAAAAAAAAAAAAAATCAACCTACTCATCAACAAACACAACAAAAAATAATGCTGATTTATATAAAAAAACCACTTGTAAAAAAAATCACAAACACAACGAACCAACAACCTCAAAACAACCTATAATCACTCACAAAACAACCACCTCCATCCATTCACCGTCACAAACCCAAAACCACCTGTAACATAAGTAAGAAATAATAACCTACACATTCATGCACCATATTCCAAAAAATAATGGATAATTTTTAAAATCCTTCTTTTTTTTTTTTTTTTGTTTATCTTTAGAACTTTTCCTTTTAATTCCTTTCTTCTCTGAAACTGTTATAGTCTCTTTCACCTCTAAAACTTCACTTTCTTAATTCTCAATTTTCTAAGCTGCTAAACCCCCATCCACCGATGAAACCAAAAAAATCCATTAAAAATTGATGAAACAGAGGGTAAACTTAACAACAAATGAGAATACACATCCCCTAATGTTAGCATTTTCAAAGTAGGCCATCCAACTAAAATTCTCTAAAAGGTACTGAATGTATATCCAATAACCAATTTCATGTTTAAAGGTACTAAAATTTTATAAACACACAAACTACCCACTATTCCGAACAAGAATTCATGTTTAGAGGTACTGAATGTATACCCAATAGCCAGTTTCATGTACAAACAATGCAAATTGAAGAGCAAATCAGCCTAAAATTTCATTTGTAAATAATTTTTCTTTCATCCATATCAAAAAAATCAAACTTGATTGAATCAAAAAATGAAAAGGAATGAGTTAGAGAGATGAAAAAGTTAGTGAGAGAAAAAAAATTGTGATATGGGTTATCTTTGTTACACACATGTATAACACACATAAATCAACTCACTACCAATACATCACTACTTGCAGCCATTTCCACTTCATTAATCACTCAAACCACCATCTCCGCCACTGCGATTATCACTACAATCAATCTCTCAAACAATCTTTCAAAGGGAAATTGGATAATGATCAAAAGTAAAAAAGAAAATTAAAGGCATACCAGGGCTCTAAAAAGAGAAGCATATATGCCAGAGCTCAAAGGCTTGATTGTTCACATTTTAGAGGTGTGATGGAGGCCATTGTCGGTGGTGGTTGAGGCAATTGGCATCGTTGGCGACAGTGGTGGCTATGACACTGGTAGTGGAGACATGCGATGGCCCTCAATTTTGTCAATGGTGGTGGCAATGACAATGACGCGCAATGGCCCTAGTTTTGCCAACGGAGGCTCTAGTCAGAGAAATTGAGAGAGAGATGTGGGTTTGGTGATTTCGGGTAGAGAAATTGAAATTGAGAGAGGGGTCAGATGTATGGTGATGCGGCTGGTTCCTCCCATGGAGGTTAGAAAGAAGTTGAGTTTTGAGAGACATTTGTTCCCATGGTTCCTCCCTGAGAGAGACATGGTGTTTTGCTGAGTTTTGAGAGATATTTGCTCCCATGGTTCCTCCCTGAGAGAGACATTTTGTGTTGCTAATATACACCAAGAGAGAGAGAGAGAGAGAGGATTTTACTTTTTGATTAAATAATTTATTAAAATACAGGGGTAAATTGGTAACAACCAACTCTGTTAACGCCGTTTAGGGGACAAGAATGACAGGGGTAAATTGGTAACTCAACTAACTCTGTTAACGCCGTTTAGGGGACAAGAATGACAGGGGACAGTGTTATTTTTGAAACCCTAAGGATACTGTCTGCAATTGTTAGAAACCTAGGAGAGGTAAGTGTAATTACCCCTTTAAAAAAGGTTATAGCATTTAGATCATTCCTTTGACTTCTGTTTTTTTTTCCAGTTGCATGCTGCTGCTCATGCTGTTGGAGAAATTGATTTGGAGAATAAGTTTGCAGCAGCCAGCGAAACTCTTCACCGAGGTATTATGTTTGCCAATTCCCTGTATCTGTAAAGTGTCTGCAAGATTATGATGTATGTTGTGGAGCTTTTGCATTTTCCTGCTAGTGGAGTTGTCAATTGGTGTCACAAATCATCATTAGCATCTTTGGATATGTTTGATCAGATGAATTAATGTAATTGTTTTTACTTGTTATTATATTTTAGTTGTATAGCTGTTGTAATTTTTGCAAACTTACAAAACATTAGGAAGAGAGAGGGAAAGAAAAGAAAAAGAAAAAAAAGGGAAGGGGGGCCATGAACTCACAGAAATTGAAGTTTATTATCTTTACGGTCAATTAGAATTTTTTTGTTTTTAATCTTTTGGGTTACGTGAAACATGTCTTTAATGGGATGCTAGATTCTTCTCTTTACACTATTTAAATTAAGATCATTTTAAACTATTTTGTTGGAATGTTGATGCAACTAATTTGAGGAAGCGCAGTTTGTCCTCTTAGGTAGCGTGCAATTTCCTAGATTTTCCATTTAATATTTATGCACCAAATGCTCTTTTTTGTGGGAAAAAATGGCCATTTTTTAGGGGGTGTTTGGTGTCTCTATGAACGCTCAAAACCCCAACACAAGACTATTTTAAAAGCTTGGCAAACGCAAATACAAAATCCCCTATCTCTTTTATCACTACCCCAAACAGGTAATCAAACTTCTCCGATGAAAATCACTTCTGTAACCCAATTAGTTTTCTACATAATATTTCCAAATGACCATATCATCCATGAAACTAGTTGTGGCAAAAGCTACTTTCCATCCGATCCTTATTCTGCGTTTGTGATGGCATTTTGTTTAGAAACTTCAATGTGAAGCACTTTTCCTAGTTTTGAAACTGTGGGAAACAAGGTATGTTTGTGTTTTTATTTTTTATTTTTTGCTATTAGGAAAAGAAAAACAATGGTAGGAAAAGAAGTATTTGATATTAAACAATCACAGCACTCTAAAGACTAGTTGATGGTTGCAATGAGAAACATTCTGGCTTCTCATATGGAAACAATGCATTCTCTTAGATTTATAGCAATCTATTCAAAATAAAAACAGCCTTCTCTTCTCTTCTCTTTTTTAGAACTGCCAAAATTGGTAGACATGGACATATGAACACAATACAAGAAATATATTATATTGTTACAAAGTTTACACACCAAGAGAGAAGTTTGATGAGAAAATGATTTCCTTGGAAACAAACAAATAAATATGACAGAAGTACCTTATGGTAGACTTGAATAATAATGTGGAATGAAAGTAAAATACTAGAAACAGCCATTATAATCATGGATACAGCAATTCCAGATCGAAGTTTCAACTTTTAACACATTTTTTTCTGAACAAATTATGGCTTAACTGGAGTGAAGACGACGGTTGAATGTTTTGCAATGTGCAAGCTGAATTGCCCACCTTTCTCGTTCACATCGATCTTTTCCAACCCTGGAGGAACCTGAATTTCAAAAGTTGATACCAATTTTGCTATCACGAGTCCGAGGATCGGCAATGCAAGTATGATCCCGGGGCAGCTGCGCCTACCCATACCAAATGGCAAGTACCGGAAATCAACCTTGCCACCAGCAACAGCGTCTGTGCCATTTTCCTCCTCCAAGAATCGATCCGGCCGGAATTCGTTAGCGTTTTTCCACCATGCTGGGTTGTTGGCCAGCCACCAAGCATTCACCACCACTTTTGACTCTTTAGGGATAGTGAAACCACCAAGCTTAGCCTCTTCAAGGTTCATGTGCGGTACTAGCAAGGGTATTGGTGTGTGTAACCTTAGTGTTTCTTTTACTGTGGCTTGTAAGTACGGTAGTTCATGTAGGTTAGATTCTGTGACACGGTCTCCTTTTAGGACGGTTGAGATTTCATCTCGGATCTTTTGTTGAACGGTCGGATGGTTGACCAGCTCAGCTATGGCCCACTCCATGGACCACAGAGTTGTCTCTATTGCTGCAACGTTGATGTTCTCCACAATGTAGAGCACATTATCTTCACTAATTTCTCCTTTCATCTGAGCATCTATTATGTGATCAATGGCACAATTGATCTTGTGCTTCTCTCCATTGGCAGCCATTATTTGTCTATACAGGATCATAGAAATAAAACGGATCATTACAAGATTACTTCATAAAAAGAAGAAGAAGAAGAAGAGCATGTTTACCTTCTTTTCTCAACATAGTAATTGTTGAAGAATGCAAGCCGCCTACTCTGCAAATCTCTGCATTTATTCAAGTATCCCCTCAAAAAGGGTCTGAGCAAAGGAATGAAGTCTCCATAGTTGTACTCAAAGCTCTGAGCCAATCTGCTTCTCTCGGAATTAAATTGGGTAGCCTCGATGAACAATGGATCCTCCTGTGATTCAAATTTCGCGTCAAACATCATCCTGTACATGATGTTATACAGCATCAATTGCAAGCGCTTTCTTATCACCATTCCTTCCTTTCTTACTTGATGGTTGTTCTTCAGATCATGAACAACCAGGTCCATTTCTTGCTCCCACATATCACTATAGTTGTGCACAACTTTGTTAGTGAAAAATGGGAGAGTCATGATACGGCGCATTTTGCGCCAATGATCACCGTAGATGGTGAAGACCATGTCTTGGCCATTGCCGGTGAATATGTCAAATACGACGTTCCGTGGGCGGGAACCGAATTCGACACCTTGTGTGTGTAGGACTTGGGTAGCTAGCTCAGGATCCGATACCACTGCTAGGTTTTTAGAGCCGAGTTTGAGTAGAAATATGGGGCCATAGGTTTGGGACATGGCAGCAAGGAGGCGGTGGTTCAAGTCATTGCCAACTTGGAGCCAGTTGCCAAAGATTGGGAGTGACCACGGCCCGGGTGGGAGGTTGGTTGAGTGGTTGGAGATGGTGCGGAGAAGGTGAACAATGAGGGGAAGCAAAGAGAGTGTGAGCAAGAGTTGTTTGAGTGGATTAGTAATTGGGAGGTGAGAGAATACTAATTTGGTAAATGAGACAAGTACAATTGTGAAGAGAATAGAAAGGAAAGATTTTGTAACAAGCTTGCCCATAATGTTTGTGTGTGTGTGAGAGAGAGAGAGCGAGAGAGAGAGAGAGATGTTTGAGTTTGGGGGATGGAGAGAGAGGGGAGAGGAGGAATGAAGTTATATATAGGTGTGGATATGGGGGTAGGAGGGTTGGCGTTTAATGGTTTTGGGAAAACCCATGGGCTTCTCTCAAAATCAGGGTAGGAGGATAGGTAATACTCCTTGTTTAAGTCAAAGGTAGGTAAAATACCTCTTGGACAACTTACGCGCTTGCGCGTACATACATATAACTTCATTCCGAAAAGTACTTGCCAAATAGGTAATACTCCTTTTTGTCTTTTTTGTATGGCCAAGTTTTTGAGTTGATTATATTTTTTTAAACAAATATATATATATATATATATTTGCCAAAAAAACAGCTTTTCTCAAAAGTACTAAGTCTTATGTTTGGGAAAACAACCCAAACATATTTACTTTTCAAGTGAATCTCTAGGGCAACTCATATATATATATATATATATAATATATTTTAACAATTTAATAATATGATTTTAATTTGTAGATCCCATTGTAAGATTAGAGATTTTTTTTTTTCCCTCCTTGTGACTTAACGTGTCAAAATAAAGGGCTATTGGTTCGGCTCTTTGTAAATATAGAAAATTTGTCTCCAGTATATTATTGCAATTATTTAATTTGGATTTTCAACTATAAATATTTTGGTGGCATAAATTTGGATTTATTGTGGAATTTGAAAGTCTTGCTTTTAGTGTGAAATTGGTTCTCTGTATTTAGACTTTGGAATTCAGATTTATCACAAGTTATAAGGCTTTGTTTCATTTGGTGAGGAAAAAGGTTAAAAAGGTAAAGGTAAAGGTGAAAAATAAAATACAATTGTTTTTCTTATATTTTCTCTCTTACTAGTAGTATATACCATAATTCAACTATAGCAATTTAGAGTTATCAAGGCGTAACACATGTCTCTTAAGAATTCTTCAACATACGGATTTTAGGGTAATTAGTTCGTTCGAACAAACATATATAAACACTTCAGAGGTAAGGGATTCCGAACTAGTTACCGCTTTTCATGGGCTACCGACCTTAAAATAAAGAAATAAAATTTAATATGAAAACTAACCATCTATGGATATCTTCGAATCCCTACTCTCAAGGCTCTTAATCCTACTCAACTTGAAAAATCTACACCCTATAAATAAAGCAATAAGGTACACTTTCTAATCATGTCCAATTCTTCTCTTGAATTAGTCTATTTTTTGTTACTAACTTTATTATCAGAGTGACTACCATCAGTGCCTTCCCAGTGATCCTCTGACTTCAAGTTCTTCATAGGTAGTTCGGGAGATTTGTTTTTTTCCTCCTTGTGATTTAACGTGTCAAAAATAAGGGCTATTGTTTTGGCTCTTTGTAAATATAGAAAATTTATCTCCAGTATATTATTGCAATTGTTTAATTTGGATTTTCAACTATAAATATTTTGGTGGCCTAAATTTGGATTTATTGTGGAATTTGAAAGTCTTGCTTTTAGTGTGAAATTGGTTCTCTGTATTTAGAGTTTGGAACTCAGATTTATCACAAGTTATAAGGCTTTGTTTCATTTGGTGAGGAAAAAGGTGAAAAAGGTAAAGGTAAAGGTAAAAAATAAAATACAATTGTTTTTCCTATATTTTCTCTCTTACTAGTAGTGATATACCATAATTAAATTATAACAATTAAGAGTTACCAATGCATGATATGTGTCTCTTAAGAATTCTTTGACATACGGATCTTAAGGTAATTGGTTCGTTCGACCGAACAAATATAAACACTTCATAGGTAAGCGATTCCGAACTAGTCACCGCCTTCCATAGGCTATCGACCTTAAAATAAAGAAACAAAATTCAATATGGAAACTACCATCTATGGATATCTTTGAATCCTTACTCAAATGTTTTAAAACTCGAACCAGACCGGCCGGTTCAACTGGTTGAACCATCGACCGATTCATACAATGGTCCAGTTTAACCCATAAAACTACTTATAGTTCAAAATCGTTCTAAAAATACAAAACCGTTAAAACTGGCTGGTCAGATCGTCGAACCGGGTGACCCGGTACTAGGTCACCGGTTCACACCAGTGAAAATGCATTTGGGACAATAACGCAAGTTTCTTTTTTGCAACCAAATTTTATGCATTTTGAAAATAAAATTATAGTGAAAATAATTTAACCAAATGGTTAAACATATTTTTCAAAGTAACTTTTAAAATTAATTTAAAAATAAATTAATTATACTGACATTTTCTGAAATTTCTGACAATTATAATAATATTTTTTGAAAATTTAAAATTCAATTATCGTTTTCTGTTTTTACTGACAAATTACACATGTTTTCCCTTCTATCTATTTTTTTTTTAAAAAAATGACAAAAATATCCCTTTGAATTTTATTTTAATTTCTTCAACTTTAAGTAAATTCTTCTAATTTTTTTAAAGAGTTTTTTATTTTTATATAAAAATAAATTTAAAGTAAATAACTTATATTTTTATATAATTTTTAGTAATTTTTGTATAATTTTTTAAATTTAAAATATCAATAATATGTATTATTAAATTTCTTAATTACATAATTATGACATTATGGTTTGATTCCGGTTGAACCGATAACCCGTAACCCGAACATTTTTCCTGTTCGATGAACAGGCTGGGTCTGAAAACATTGCCTTACTCTCAAGGCTCCTAATCTTATTCAACTTAGGAAATCTACACCCTATAAATAAAGCAATAAGGTACACTTTCTACTCATGTCCAATTATTCTCTTGAATTAGTCTATTTAAATTATTAACTTTATCATCGGAACGACTACCATCGGAGCCTTCCCGGTGATCCTTTGACTTTAAGTTCTTGATAGGTAGTTCGGGAGGAGAAGCCTTCAGACTAGAAAAGTGTAACATCATTTTGGCACCGTCTGTGAGAACGACACTCGTTCTTACCATTTTTTCTTCAAACAAAAAATCTACTGTCTTTTTCTTCCAAAAATCAATGGCTCCCAACCTTCGTCCTAGAAAGAACTCCCAAAACCCTTAGAATCAGCCTCCTGCTAGAAAAAGAAGGGGACAAACATCCATTCGTTTACAACAGCAGCTTGATCGGATTCAATGGTAGTCCGATCAAATATAGGAACAACTCACTGCCATGTCAAAAGTTTTGGCCTCACTGACTCAAAACCAATGAAATAATCCTCCTCCCACCACTAACGCTATTCACGGAAGACCTCAGCCTTCCGCCGCCACCATAGGCGGAGGATCCCACAATGAGGAGTTGCCTAACGTGCAGCTGATACACCCCCATGGTACCGTCCATATGGGGACTGATCCCTAATCATCAATAGCTATGGGAAGAGGAATACCGACGTTCTGTCCTACCGTCTATTACTAGAGTAGGTCACTGGAGATAATCCAGTGCAACCATGACTTCACCCTCCCGAGGTTCCTGATCCGTTAGTCTTGGGAGAACAACACCCCTCAGTCGCTGCCAGACGAATTCCCCTCGCGAATTTGGAGCCTAGAAACACGAAACAAGACCAACGAGTATCGATCATACAACAAGTCCTACCCAAAACCCCTCAGAGGGTAAAGGAGATAGCAAACTCTCAAGATCAGACGATCTCAACTAAGGGGTTCCACGTCCCTCCAGAATAAGACAAGCTAAGTAAACTGCTCGGTAGGTTTTCCACGCCATTTACTTTTGCCATAATGACAAAGGAGCGACCCAAGAAGTTTGTTATCCCAAAATTCACTCTCTATGATGGGTCTGAGGATCCTAGGGACCACCTATCTCATTATTAACACACAATGGCTCTGCATGGGGCTACTGATGCTTTCATGTGTCGAACTTTCTTGACCAGCCTCAAAGGTACCGCCCTTAAGTAGTTCCACAACCTTTCTCAAAAATTGATCAACAATTTTTATGAGCTTAGTAGGCTATTTCTTGACCGATTCTTGATGAGCAGGAAGTTGAGAAAATGATCAGAATTCTTGCTAACTATGAAGCAAGCAAAGGGAAAATCACTTCGGGAGTACATAACTCGTTTCAATACCAAGCTCACGGAGATAACCAACTGTAGTTCAAGTTTCCTAGTGGCCGCTTTCACTGCAGGCCTCGAGCCTAGACGCTTCTAGAATTTCTTGATCAAGAATCCCCCTGTCGATATGACGACACTTATGAACAGAACGTGGAAGTATATTAATCTCGAAGATATGAAAGCCTCATTCCGAAAAGCTAAAGAACAAGCTCAGAAATATGAGAAAGTTCATAAGAGGGATAACAACACCAACAAGAAGAGGACCAAGAGTCCCGACAAGAGAACAACACCCATAACCTAGAACAACTATTAACTCTGGAAGGCAGGGGACCTATACCCCTCTGAACACTGCTCTTACCCACATACACTAACAAATCCAGACTTGTGAAAACCTAAGGTGGCGGGAACCACTAAAAAGCCACCCCGACTCTAGAAATCAGAACAAGTGTTGTGATTTTTATAAAGAGCATAGGCATACGACTGGGGAGTGCAGATATCTGAAGCAGGAAATAGAACATCTCATCAGGAGAGGACCATTGAGAGAGTTCGTCCGCCAGGACGGGAGGCAGAACCTTAGTGAGGAAAAACCCCTCAAAGGAGGCAAGAGTAAAGGCCAGAACAGAAGGAAGATTGGAATGGTCAAGAACAACAAAATAATTAAGTCATCTTCGTGCTCTATGCTGACAATACGATGATAGGGACGTTTAATTGAGTCAAAAAAAGATATGTTCGAGAGGCAAGGGTAGAGCCCTATATTATCCAGATCTTGACCATTGAGAAAAATGTGAAGTCAGAACCTTAGATCCAGTTCTCCGAATTGGACCTTATTAGGATACATTGTCCCCACAACGATACTCTTGTCATCTCACTCAAAATTGCTAATTTTGAGATCAGAAGGGTTCTCATAGATACTGGAAGTTCTACTAACGTATTGTTTAACGAACCCTTCAAACACATAAAACTTGATTCTAATGACATCAGAGCTACCATTGCTATCATGGCCGGATTTGACAGGAATCTCAGTGTTCCAATGGGTAGAATTAACCTACCGATCATGGTAGAAGAAGGAGATGGCCAGAAGACACTGATCTTTGAATACATGGTTCTAGATGCTAAATCTCCCTATAATGTCATTATTGGGAGACCCTAGATCCACCAAATAAGAGTAGTTGCTTCAACCCTCCATCAATGTTTGAAATATGTCCATAACAACAAAACTCTTACCATCAAAGGTTGTCAGCCCACTGGTCGAGAATGTCATACCTTCGCACTAAAATAAAGACATTCCAAGTAGCAATTATAGTACCCTTGTAAAAGGGAAAACTCCTCATCTCCCAAGCTTCATGAGGCAGAAGAATGTCCTTTCGAGATTGACGAGCCATTGAGTCCTAGAGGAAGGGACAGTGCAGTCAAACCAATGGAAGAATCCATTAAAGTGCTCGTCAACACTGAAGAAGAGGGAAAGTAGTTGCACATAGGCTCAGCTCTATCTCTTTCAGAGCAAAATTATTATTAAATTCTTAAAAGAAAATATTTTAGTATTTTCTTGGGAGACAAGAGATATCGAGGAGATAGATCCTGATTTCATCTCTCACAAACTGATGACGGATCTAGACCATCCTCTAGTAAAAAAGAAAAGGAGGATGTTTGTCCCAAAATGTCACAAGATCATCAATGGAGAGGTTCGGAAGTTGCTTGATGCTAGAATGATAAGAGAAATGTTCTACCTAGAATCGCTTACCAATACAGTTCTTGTAAAAAAGAAGAATGGCAAGTGGAGGGTCTGCATTGACTATACCGGCCTTAACAAAGCATGTCTTAAAGACAGCTTTTCTCTTCCCATGGTTGATCAACTTATTGACGCGGTAGGTCATGAACTCATGAGTTGCATGGATGCTTACTCGGGGTACAATCAAATTCAGATGTATCCTCCAGACTAAGAGAAAACAATGTTCATATTAGTGCGAGATCTCTATTGTTATAGAGTGATATCGTTCGGTTTGAAGAACGCTGAAGCGACATACCAGAGGCTTGTAAATAAAATGTTTGGCCTCCAGATTGGGGATACAATGGGGGTCTACGTCGACAATATGCTTGTCAAAAGTGTTCGAAAGGGTGACCACATCTAGCACTTAAGTTAGATATTCGACATCCTGAAGAAACACAAAATGAAACTTAACCCATCTAAATGTACCTTCAAGATCACTAAAGGAAAATTCCTAGGTTTTCTAGTTTCCCATAGAGGAATTGTGGCAGATCCTACACAGATCAAGGCTTTGATTAAACTGGAATCTCCTAGAACTAAGAAAGACGTTCAAGGGTTAAATGGAAGGATAACGACACTAAATAGGTTCATCTTTAAATCTACGGATCGGTACCTCCCATTCTTTAAAGCCTTAAGGGGGAGTAAGTCCTTAGAATAGACATTTGAATGTGAAGAGGTCTTTCAACAACTTAAGCAGTACTTAGCCTCCCCCGAACTCCTTTCAAAACTAGTGTCAAGAGAAAAATTACTCTTGTACTTAGTTATGTCAGAAAGTGTCATCAGCTCTGCGTTGGTTAAGGAAAACAAAGGAATATAGAGGCGCCTATTTTTTACGTTTCTTACAGGCAAAAGAATGTGTGATTTACTTATATAAAAAAAAAGTTAAAAAAAAAACTATGATCACAAATACACACAATTATATAATTACTCTCTTAATTAATCTCAAATGAAAAATGTCATTTTCTTCCTATGATTTATTTCTCTCTCTTTTTTTTGGCAGTGAACGGTATCAAAATGTTAGAATTTTGGCATTTATTTTCCAATTGTGTATTTTGAAAAAAATGCAAATTTTTTTAACAAAACTACACCAGTTCTCTTAGCAACTATTATTTTACAACTTTCATTAAAACGAAAAAAAAAAAAAATTCTTGTATCATTCTAATAGATTGCTACATGAGTTACCAAAATTTAGCATATGCTATATCTTCGTAGACGAGTTAGGAGTTTACTTTAGTGGGCAAAAATTCTTTTGCTAAATGTTTAACCAAAATTTAGCATATATTATATCTTCGTATACGAGTTAGGAATTTACTTTAGCGGGCAAAAATTATTTTGCTAAATGTTTAATCATAAATTTTAAAATTAATAAAATATAAAATTTTATTTTGATTGATAATATTTTTAATAAGTAGCTAAATTTATTGATACGAATGGTATCATGAAAAACTTTAAACTTAGAAGGGACAAAAATATAAATTAAAAGGGTTTTTTTTTTGTTGAAAAGTATTAAGAAATTCAAATAAAAAAAACAATTGGGGCAATTTCCCTTAATCCTACTCCTAACTCGCCAACCCCACCCCTAATGGATGGGTTTGTGGGCAAGCTATTTTCACCACGTTAGGGTTTGGGAAGAAGGCACCGCACCGCACCGCACCTCGTCTCGTTCTGTCCTAATTATATAAAATAAAATTTTAAGTTTTTGTATTACATAATCAATGTTTATAATAATACTTTAGGTAAATTAAACTAACCTCCCGTACTTTACATAATAATATACAGATACGTCCCTCCAGTCAAATTTTTCCTTCAAAATAACAAAATTGTCCCTTCTATTTATTTATTTTTATATTTTTTAAATTTGACTAATTTTTCTAACTTCTTTTAAAGATTTTATTATTATTTTATATACAAATAAATATAAGATAAATAACTTATTTTTATTTTATATAAAAATAAATTTAATATTTTTATCAATATTTATTTAGAAAATGAAAAAATTGGTTAAAATTTAAATTTAAAAAAGTATGAAAATGGTAGTTTTGTCATTTTGAAGAAAAAAAATTGATTGGATAGAGGTATTTGTATATTATTATGTAAAGTACGGGAGGTCAGTATAATTGTCAAAAAGTTTAAGGGAGGTCAGCGTAATTTATCCTAGTACTTTTTCTTCACCCATTAAAAGTTTATACAAACTTGATAAAGTTTTATGTTTGAAAATAAAAATAATATTATTTTAATTCTTTATTAACATGTATTGTTTTCTTTCAAATGTGTTAATTACAATTTATTTAATAACATAAATAAATAAATAAAAGTTTAAAAATAAATAGGGACTCGTTCCCGCCTATCACGAGATTTAAATGGTTTTAGAAAGAATTTTTTTTTTTTTTTGTAGGGCAGAGTTAAATGGCTGGAAGGGGTTCCCTGTCCCAAACCCACCCCGTTATCATCTCTAGTTGGCTCCATCCATATAAATCTTGTACAAAATATAGCACAAGATATAGTGTTATTATTTTTTAACATGCTATATAGTATGTTATTGGAGTACCTTTTTTTGATAATTACTTTATTATTTTAATATTAGCAACTTGGATAGCAAGCCCTTTGAAAATGCTCCTGTAACCAAAGAATTTTCTTCTATATTTAAAACTCTCTTTATATGAAGCATGGCCATCTCTCTCATTTATGGACATTAGACGCATCATTAGTTCCAATGACTCATATATATACAGCTTATTCTTTTATGTTGAAAATATATTGTTGCCAGATATTTTGTAAATATTGGTAATTTTTACAATTTTAAAAATATAAAGTAATTAAAGTACAAGAAAGTAAAAGAGAGTAAAAAAAGAAATGCAAACACAAGATTTTTACGAGATTCGAAAAATTTCTTACATCCTTGACTCAATCATCTCCACTTGAGTTTTTTCACTATAGTGATCTCCTTGCAGGTGGAAACCAAACATTTACAAAGCAAAAACTGCAACCCTTTTATCCCAAAGCGAAGACCTCAGTCCTTTTATCCCAGCAAATTTCATTTGCCTCACACACAGATAACGCCTATCCGCAAATCTCACCACAATGATATGTAAGAAGAAAGACTACCAATAATACTCTCTTAAAGAGTGAGTTTGGTAAAATGAAAGCTCTCGTTATATAGATTGATCAATGATGAGTTTAGAGTATTTAAAAATGAGTAGAACTTTTAGATCTAAATTTGAAAGTTATTAGATCTAAAGCCAATAACAAAGATTAGAAGTTTATATGCAAAAGTTGTTAGAAATGAATGTTATATAAAACCTCTATTTATAGGCATTTGAAATATATAACCGTTAGATTTCAAAAACTAATTGTTGGCCCTTTTAGATCTGTTCAAAATTTGAATTCGCGATTGTCAGATCGACAAAATTAGTCGATTGGTTTCAACAATCAGTCGACTGAATCATAATTTAGTTGACTAAAAGGTCGATTGATTTTTCTAGAGGCTTAGAGGTTCGTATATGTAAAAACTAATCAATTGACTAATTTGAGAATTAGTCGACTAATAGGTTGACTGATTTTGGCAGATTAGGCATCTTACCTATCTTCACCAAAATTCTGATTTTCAAATAACTTGATGTTTCAAGGCGTAAAGAACATCAATGAAATCCTTTGAAAAGTCAATTTGTGATTAATTTTAATTTGCTACTTAAATAAAAATACATTACGTTCATGATCAATCAATCCTTTCAAAGCTTTCAACTTCAATTTAACTTGATTTTTCAAATCTGAAGGTATATCAATATTTCTTTTTGAAAAATTATTTTGTTAATTGATTTTAGTTGATCACTTAAATATTTAGAACATTATGTTTTGATCAATCAATCCTAAATCACTCAAGAATCCAAAATTATAAAAGTTAAAGTCTTCATTTGACTTCATTTTATTCCTTGGACTTGAATGCATCCACTTGCTTGAGTTTGATTTGAGACTTGAACTTTGAAGTGAATTTCTTCATTTTCTTGAACCTTTCAAGTATTGGTAATCTCTTTCTTGATCTGGTTGACCAATTTGCATTGTTGCTTCATCCGTTATATTGTACAGTTGATTTACAATCCGTTTCAAGATTAAACAAATACTTCTAGGATGCATGGTTAGATCACATTTAAGCACATGTTATAAACCTCCATTGAAAGGACCAATTATACGGTTAAATATCCAAGCATAAAGTCATTCATAAATTACATGTTTACTTCATTTGTTTATTCATAAAAGACTTCCTAAAATATGCATCCATATGAGTTTTACATTGTTATTAAAAGGATGCATCCTAAATATTATGACATTATATTAGTTACTCATTTTTCTATTGATAAGAACCTATAAATGTCATGACTTAGAACTAGTTTGTGTATTTATTTGAATATGCGTGAATCTAACCATTTCACTTCATGCGTATGATTTACGTACTAAACCTTATGCACAACTTATATATATTGACATTCATGAGTTATTGTTTAATCAATTCTTAACTCATATTTAAGGTTCTTGAATAGGCTACTCATATATACGAATGTTCAAAGGCATATTTGAATTCGAATTAGTTTTATGTAATTGAACAACTTAGCCTATTTATGTGATTCAACGAATGTTCTTGATTTATAACTTTAAGATTTATGTTTAGAGGTAATAAGTTATATCAAGCTTTTCTCTTAGCCCTTCAATGTTTCTTTATTCTTAGTTGAGTAATTTTACATGTCGTATATTTTTGCTAACATATTGAACACATTATTTAGCTATTATTGCTTAATGGTTTATCTCAATCTTAAGTACATTAGTAAGTTATAGAATTAGTGTATTGCTTAGCTATACTCTTATTTTAAATATTAAATATCATCTTCGTGAGTAAGTTATAGCAAATCACTTTTTATGATCCTAGATTTAATGCATTATTTCAATCATAATCACCCAATAGCCATGTCTATAAATTAAATATGCAAGTTAAGTTTCACATCGGCTATCTTTATGTATGAAATACACAACTAAAATCGTATGTCAATTTGTGTCATCATTCAGTATAAATACCATCAAGATTATCAATTTGGGTTCTATTCTTTGTAATTGTTTAATTATGCTCAAGATTAATTCTCTTGTTTCATAAATAAGAGAAAACATGATAGTACAGTTCAATTACTAAATAAATACTAATTTTTGTGTTAATATTTAGATTACATGAAATATATACACCATCAAAATTCTATTGTCAACATGTGTGTGTGTGTGTGTGTGTGTATAGCTTAGCAAAGCAAAAGGAACATTGTAAGTGTTTGTTTGTACTTGGTTTCGGTGGGTACTGTGTTCTATGCATGTACTTAATTTATATATTTTAATTGATTCTTAATAATAATATATTATTTTTGCCAAGGAAAAAACCATAAAAAAACTATATATTGTACAAGTATTGTTTCCAACAGATGGATCACAAGTTTTATTGAAGAAGCGGAGAGAAACAAAGAAACAAAATTAGAATACTATTAACAATAATGGGAAAGAAAAAAGTAGAATAACATCAGAGTTTAAGGAAGGTCACTGCAGTGGAGGTGAGGTGACAAGGTTTTTTGTTTTGTTTTTTGTGATGAGGACAAATCCTCTTATTTGTCATCTTCAACTTTGGAATCAAAATTTATTATTATTTATTAAAATAAAATTGTAAGACAAATTTCGAGTATGTAATTCGACTCCACAATACACAAGTTATTTAAATTACAGAAGACACATCAACAAAGATTCAAACACATACTAAATATTTAAACTTAATACGCTGAGCACTTAAAAGGCCAGTCTTCGATTTATCATAATGACATAAACAACTTCAAATATTTATAGGTTGAGTTGTCTATATGACATGGACCTATTTCGTTGTACCATTACCATTTGGGCCTTCTTAGCCCAATGATTTGGTTGTCAGGACAACAGATTAGCCCACCAGTACATTGGATATTTATAGCTTGCGTTGGGTATATGCTATGGACCTACCTATTTTGTTGTACCATCACCATTTGGGCCTTCCTTGGCCCAATGATTTGGTTACTTAGATAGGTCCCATTTTGACAAAACTAGAATTGCATCCCCTAACGAATTCCATTCTCTCTACAGGATATCACAATTCAACTTCAAATTATTTGGTAAGGTTTCCTAAAAGTCTCAAAACAATAGTCATCTTTTATGATTTGGGTCCCTTTAGAGGAAACTCACGGCAGGGATAATAATCTTGTTTTCTCAATAAAAGACTATTCCGTAAGATTATTATACCTAATTTCTTACAAAATGCATGAAATATAGAATTAAGCATTACAAATCCCTCCCCCCCTCTTGTCTTCCCCCCTCACCACACCCTTTTTATTTTTTGGGAGGGGGGGCTAAAAATGAGTGCATTTAGAGATTTGGGGAGGGATTCAAGATCAAGATCCGATGCATTGAGAGTCCTAGGAAAAATTATAGGAGTCCAATCAAGAAAGGAACCGGAGAAATAGTCATTTTGAAGACCCCAATGTTGAAAAAATACATGCTTAAAATCAAAATGATACGAAAAAACATTTGTGTTTGCAAAAACTGTTTCCACTTTTTGAGTGAAAGAGACGTCCATTACAACAAATGAGAAATATCACTATACAAATGCACGTATAAAGTTTATGGTGTACATATACAAGTCACATGGTTTTTTATCTCATTGGTGCTACATCATGGCTATTTAGAGGTAATCTCAAGAATGCCTATGTCCGTAATAATCTCTTATGGGCCTGTCAAATTAAAGTGAGCTCAAAAGAGGACATTTCAGTCTAAACTAATTCACTATAGGATAAATTGGGCTAATGAGAACTTTTGAAATTAAGAGATTCAAAGGTTGAGAGGATAACCTTAGATTTGTTATCAAAGAATACTCTTAGGTTATGTAAATTGATGATTAAGGTGTGACTCGAGTCTTCTTAGAACATGAATTCTCGAGCTTCTACTGTTTTTCATTTGTACACCCGGAGTGCAATAATTGCATTGCAAAATCTTAATATTTTGTACAAGACTAATCAATAATTTTAAATTTATTTAAAAATTTTATTAAAAATATTTATTTTTATAAATTGATATTCGATCAATATAGCACTACTAACTTATAAAAATAAATATTTTTAATAAAATCTAAAAATGAAACCGGCTTTACTCCAAAACTGACGCATGCTCTGCTGCTATAAATAGGATTTTCCACATAGATGTGTATTTAAGAAGGTTAAAAGAGAGAACATGTGCTTGGAGATTCTCTGGACTTCCAATTGCTCCGGTTGGACTTCTTCTACCTTTCTCCCGTCCTAGATTATTTCACCTTCTTCGTAGTCACATCACATCTACATCCCTTTGTACAGTCCTACCCGTAACTTCCACTCATCTACGAACTATTCACCTCTAATATTCACCAATAATTAAAAGATATAATAAAATAAAATTCCCCATGATAATAATCCTGCCTTTAAGAACGAAACATCATGTTTTGTTACAATTAAATAATCATTCATGAATATTTATTTTAATTTTTTAATTTTTATTCTTATTTTATATGATTAAAAATATCTATTTAATAAAATAAACATTACATTAAAAATTATATATATTCTTTTAACCTGATAAGTAATTTTTATTCTATTTTACGAGTATTTTTAAAATATCAGAGTAAGAAAAGCTTAGTAAAACAAGTTATGAATCAAATTGGCATTAGTGAACATATAGGCTACGTTTGGATAGTGATTCAGATATGATTTTCTGCAAAATATTTCTAAAATGTGTTTCAGAATTTTGTAATTGATTTTTGAAAACTGTGAAAATGCGTTTGGTTATGCTAATCAAAATTCAGATTCTGAGTTAAAAACTGTAAAAATGCATTTGGATATAAAAATTTTTAAAAAAATATTTATATACACTGAATTAAATAGTATTATTTACCTTTATCCAATCTCTAACTTATAATTTATTAAATCCGAACATATTGTAAATTATATTAATTTAATTTAATAAATAAATAAATATTTTAATTTAATATATAAAATATTAAATTACTCAGGTTTAACTCTTAATTCATTTATTCAAAATTAATTTATGAAATAAATAAATCCAACATACTCAACGGTTATTTTTTTTGTTCAACGTATGATATATAAATTTATACAAGTCAATATTAAATGCATCCAACATATTTGTGATTCAAATAAATAAATAAATAATTTAATATTATATCTGCTACCTCCTCAATGTTAACCCCTCTCTCATGAACCATCCATCACTAGTTTCATCATCACTATACAAGATCCTAACCATAGTCATCAATCCATAAATTATCTCTTCCATGGCTACTTCCTGTACAAGATCCCAACCATTGTCATCAATCCATAAATTCTCTCTTCCTTGGCTACTCCTGTGATGAAGAAATACACAATCCATAAATTCTCTCTTCCTTGGCTACTCCTGTGATGAAGAAATACACAGACAAACATACACACAAACATATATATATATATATATAATGATGCTAATTATATATACAATATATATATGTGTGCATAACTTTGTACGGATAGATGGTAGGATGGGGTGTGAGAGAGATGGACTAGTTGCAGAGAGAATCATGAAGAATGGGTTTTTAGAGAGAGAGATTTTTGAGTTCTTAGAGAGTAGTTAGAGAGAGAATCATAGATAATGGGTTTTTAGAGTGAGATTTCTGGGTTCTTAGAGAGAGAAAAGAGGAAGAAAATTTGAAGGGTTTTGAGAGAGAAAATTACAGAGCTCCCATGGAGCACATGGCTCGGTGGTGCCGGTGCCGAGGCCTCGAGGATGGCGACGATTCAATTAACGGCAGACGATAACGAAAACGCAAGTAGATTTTCTGGATGAAGTTGGATGAAAGAGTGTGAGAAAGATCGTGAATGAGCAGTGTTCAACGGCTAGAAAGGCAGGCTTCTATGTGAATAGCTTTTTTGGATGAGAGTGTCGGTGGGTTTCGTGTAGGAGAAACAGATAAAAAGTTGAAGATTTTTTCAGATTTTCTGAAAGATAAAGTTGAAAAAGTGGTTTGAGCAGTAACTTGGATACATATGTATCCAAACATATTTTTGGAAAAAGTTGATTTCTGAATTCTTTTCAAGTGTGTATCCAACCAGTTTTCGGGAAATGTTTGTCTGCAATGTGATAAAGCTGTCATTTATAACGAAAAACTTATTGGTCTTGTGGCCTTTCTAATCTCTTCAAGCTGGAGAAGTTAATAAATGTACTATATTTCACCAAAACACACACACAGAAAATACTGGTACTTTCAAACATAACTTCTAGGAAATGCAAATCTATAGAAGTCTTTCCCTCTTTGGGTTCAAACAAGTTTTCAAATTCTCCTTAATATCATCTACCCATCTTGTAAGAATTTTTCTTGCACTCAAAAGATACAGAGAATACCTGCTCAAACCCTCTCAAAATACTATGTCCGCTATACTGATGGTTTATTTGGTACATTTTCAAACTTCCTTTATGGTTTCCTTTATTTATTTATAATAAGTACTATAAGAATGTTCACGCTGCAGCAACGCCAGCGAAAAACTGCATCGGACTGGAACAAGGAGAGATAGAGTACTCGAGCTGTTTCATTGCTCCAGAACCACATTTTTCTTTGTGTTCATCAGTTGAAATCTGTTTGTAGCGGCACTCTGCACTGCAAAATGCTTTCTCTCCTCTGCAAAATAAACAACCATTTGAGGATGCATCAGTGAAACCTATACGTGTGGTCATAAGAGAAGATACCCAGATTTTTCCTCCAAAAAGATATCCAAGTTTAGAGTTAATAATATCTAAGCAAAGTCCTCAGAAAGAATCAAAACCACACAAAGATACAAACAAGATCTGTTGGGTATTTCTCTATCACGAGTTAGCTGGAAAACGACTACAAAATACAGAGAACAAGAGAAGACCAAGTGGAATTTTTCCATTTACAAATTTTTGTCCAGTAAAACCAAACGATTTAGAGAAAAATGGCCAACCTCGGATATTTTTTCACAAGAGTATAAGGGAAGACAAGTTGGAAAAAAATCAATAGTCACCAAATGCAGTGAAGTATACTTTCCAACACCATTCGCCGGGAGGGAGGCATTCTAAATTATAAAAATATAATGGCTGCAAAACATTCCATAAGAGGCCAATGTTATAGAAATTGACACCATTCCATTCTCTCTACATTGGATATCACAATTAACTTCACATGATTTGGGTAACGTTTTCCTAAAAGTGTCAAACAATAGTCATCCTTTATGATTTGGGTCATGTGAGAGGAACTCACGGCAGGAGATATAAATCTTGTTTTGCAAGACTTGTCTGTGCATTTATTTACAAATGCATGAAATATAGAATTAAGCATTACAAATCCTCCCCCCCCCCCCCCCACCACCCTTTTTTTTGGGGAGGGGCGGCTAAAAATGAGGTGCCTTTTCGAGATTTGGGGGGAGGGGATTTGGATCAAGATCCGATGCATTAAGAGTCCTAGGAAAAATTATAGGAGTCCAATCAAGAAAGGAATCGGAGAAATAGTCATTTTGAAGACCCCAAATGTTGAAAAAATACATGCTTAAAATCAAAATGATACAAAAAAACATTTGTGTTTGCAAAAACTGTTTCCACTTTTTTAGTGAAAGAGACATCCATTACAACAAATGAGAAATATCACTATCCAAATGTACGTATAAAGTTTATGGTATACATATATAAGTCACATGGTTTTTTATCTCATTGGTGCTACATCATGGCTATTTAGAGGTAATCTCAAGAATGCCTATGTCCGTAATAATCTCTTATGGGCCTGTCAAATTAAAGTGAGCTCCAAAGAGGACATTTCAGTCAAAATTAAATCATTAGAGGATAAAATGGGCTAATGAGAACTTTTGACTTTGTCATGTTAGGATCCAAAATAACTCTGATACCAATTATTAAACTCAAAACGCTCTGATATCAAATGTAGGATTTAAAATCGTTATAGCAACTCACTCTCACAACAAGACCCTCAAGCCTATTGTTGTGGCAATCTCACCTCATATCTATTCAGCCCACTGCATTCTGTCATCTCTATATTTTTGCCACCACTCACCACACTTTTTTATTATTTTTGTGGCTCACAATTTAATGTGACAGAGACCCACATATAAATAATATTGACTCTAAGTTCTATATTGATTAGGACATCTAATCTCATACAAACTAGTATATCTTATTTAACTATAATCAGAAAACTAACTTTCATTGGAATATTAGTCCAATTACAATTATGACTACCCAAAAAAACTCCAAATATTATTAGGACTTAATAAACCAAATTAAGAAACTTTCTAAAATTTATGGGCTTGGTCTAATTGGCCAACAATGCCTCCCTTAAACCAAGCTTGCCAAAGTAGCTTCACTAACACTTTCGTGAGTAAGAATCTTTAAAGCTTTTGTGACAGCAATCTAAAACAATCATATGTCTTCATCTTCACACGCGGATGTGATCGAATCTTGTACTTGGCATACAACTCCTTAACTTGTTCAGCATGATCAAAGAACAAATCCATGTTCATCTATTCAAAGTCAAAATCAGTAAAACAATTATCCGTGCCAATAATTTCATCATCATAATGATGCAAAGCGTACCAATATTTTAGAATGCCAAAATCTTCATTTCGAACAAAATCTGCACCAATAAAATTATTAAAATCCAAACCAATATTGTAGTATAACAAGAATTTATCAACACCGATGAAATCAAAAATTTTAGACAACTTGGGCTTCTCAATTTTTAAAAGTTCTTGAAACTCTAAAAATTATGTCTTCACAAAATTAACATAGTCTCGAATAATGAAATTCCCAATACCAATAAAATCAATAAACTCTGAATTGGAATGTTTTTCAATTTCACTATGTTTTGATTCCAAAGTACTTGACAAATCAAACAAAGTTGCAAGGTCAAATTTTAAAAATCTTCAACTGCATCAATACCACAACATGCAAAATTTTCTTCTTTCTCAAAAATTAAATTCTCAAACTGAGTAGGCTGAAATAATTCTTCAACATCTCTCAATTCACCAAAAGCAATTTCTAACAAATTCAAATTTTCATCACTATGAGCCAAAGTCAATCTTTCAACCATACAATTATTTTCATCTTCTTCAACTTTTAAAATATTTCTTTCCTTACCACTAATATTTTCTTCCTTAGAAATATTGACGAAACAATCAATATCATATGAATTTAAATTCAACACATTATATGAATCATCCCAAATTGGAATGAATTCTGAAAACAATTTTGAACCATTAATCTCTTTATTTTTGTCAAACTTATTTCTTTCAAAATCAACCACCCAATATCTGTCTATGAGAGGTTCATAACCATTTCGTAGTTTATTTTTATTTGCCGAAATAAGATCAAACCAAAACTTATGTGGTGGTGGAAGGTTTTGTGTGCAAACAAAAGTATTTCAATGTGCCCAATGTATTGTCTTCCTTATTATCTGATAGAATCATTTAACTTTTTCTCATAAAGTTCTTTCGATAAACGCTTCAATGCAATATCCAATACATTAAATACATTGCAACCATTAAGATAGAGTGTAACACAATGTAACCACTCATTAATATTCTGACCACATACTCTTTGAATCTCTAACTTTTGTCCATTAACAAAAACTTTATCCATAATTTCAAATCAACAATTTATTTAAATCACGTACCTGAGTTTGTCCAAAAATTGATCTCGACGTCTCTTTTTTTTTCTTCAATCTAATCAAGTTGGCCTTCCTATCGATTAAACCAGAATTTCTTTTTTTTTTTTGCTTCACAAGTATTTGTACCACTTACAAGAAGATCTTTTTTCTGATCTAAATAACCGTTGAGTTTCAATCGAACAGCTTTTCAACAAACCACTCAAGATCGCAATTTTAAGTAACAAGAATTATAATTCTCTGCAATAATTCAAGAACGAGACCAAACTTTAGTTTTTCGCAGCTTCCCAGACTCTGATTTTCTGCAACTTTGATAAGTTACCCAACATCGTAACTGGCTTTGATAAGTTACCCCAAAATCGTAACTTACTCTTCCACGATCGAACTTGGCTTTGATACCAAATGTTAGGACCCAAAATAACTCTGATACCAATTATTAAACTCAAAACGCTCTGATACCAAATGTAGGATTTAAAATCGCTATAGCGACCCACTCTTACAACAAGACCCTCACGTCTACTGCTGTAGCAATCTCACCTCACATCTATTCAGCCTACTGCATTCTGCTATCTCTATATTTTTGCCACCACTCACCACATTTTTCTATTATTTTTATGGCTCACAACTCAATGTGACAGAGATCTACATATATATAATATTGACTCTAAGTCCTATATTAATCAGGACATCTAATTCATACAAACTAGCATATCTTATTTAACTATAATAAAAAAACTAACTCTCATTAGAATATTTATCCAATTATAATTAGGACTACTCAAAAAAACTTCAAATATTATTAAAACTCAATAAATCAAATTAATAACCTTTTTAAAATTTATAAGCTTAGCTTAATTGACCAACATGTCAACTTTTAAACTTAAGAGATTCAAAGTTGACAGAATAACTTTAGAATTGTTATAAAAAAAATACTCTAGGTTATGTAAATTGATAATTAAGGTGTAAAGATTACTAAAAAGTAGCTCAAGTCCTTCTTAGAACATGAATTCTCGAGCTTCTACTTTTTTTCATTTGTACATCCAGAGTGCAATAATTGCATTATCAATAATTCTTATATTTATTTAAAAATTTTATTAAAAATATTTATTTTTATGAGTTGATATTGCAACAATACAACACTAATTAATTTATAAAAATAAATATTTTTAATAAAATCTAAAAATGAAACCGACATTACTCCAAGACTGACACATGTTCTGCTCCTATAAATAGGATGTTCCACATAAACGTGTATTTAAGAAGGTTAAAAGAGGGAACATGTGCTTGGAGATTCTCTGGACTTCCAATTGCTCCGGTTAGACTTCTACTTTTCTTCCGTCCTAGATATTTCACCTTCTTCGTAGTCACATCACATCTACATCCCTTTGTACACTTCTATATGGAGTAATGTTATTCTAATTTAATAATATACTAAAAGTGTTTATACAATTAATGCAACGTTAGATTAGTTTCATATCACATTATGATATAATATAAAACTGATGCGATATGAAACTAATCTAACACTGTTACATTAACTGTATAAACACTTTTAATAAAAATTTTAAGTAAACATATCATTACTGGTCCTACACGTAACTTCCACTCATCTATGAACTATTCACCTCTAATATTCACTATCAACATTATTATACCAATAATTAAAAGATATAATAAAATAAAATTTCCCACGATAATAATCATTGCCTTTAAGAACGAAACATAATGTTTTGTTACGATGAAATAATCATTTCATGAATATTCATTTTAATTTTTTTATTTCTTATTCTTATTTTATATGATTAAAAATATTTATTTAATAAAATAAACATTATATTTAAAATTATATACACTCTTTTGACATGATAAGTAATCCTATTTTATTTTATGTCATTTACATTTATTTTTCTATTTCATTTCATAAAATGACTTCTTCGTTTGTGCATATCAAACATGACCTTAAATGAATATTTTTAAAATATCAGAGTGAAAAAAAAACTTAGTAAAACAAGTTATGGATCAAATTGGCATTAGTGAACATATAATTTTCGGGTAATGTTTGTCTGCAATGTGATAAAGCTGTCATTTATGCCCTTTCTAATCTCTTCAAGCCTGGAGAAGTTAATAAATGTACTATATTTCACCAAAACACACACACAGAAAATACTGATACTTTCAAACATAACATCTAGGAAATGCAAATCTATAGAAGTCTTTCCCTCTTTGAGTTCAAACAAGTTTTCAAATTCTCCTTAATATCATCTACCCATCTTGTAAGAATTTTTCTTGCACTCAAAAGATACAGAGATTACCTGCTCAAAACCCTCTCAAAATACTATGTCCGCTATACTGATGGTTTATTTGGTACATTTTCAAACTTCCTTTATGGTTTCCTTTATTTATTTATAATAAGTACTATAAGAATGTTCACGCTGCAGCAACGCCAGCGAAAAACTGCATCGGACTGGAACAAGGAGAGATAGAGTAATCGAGCTGTTTCATTGCTCCAGAACCACATTTTTCTTTGTGTTCATCAGTTGAAATCTGTTTGTAGCGGCACTCTGCACTGCAAAATGCTTTCTCTCCTCTGCAAGATAAACAACCATTTGAGGATGCATCAGTGAAACCTATACGTGTGGTCATAAGAGAAGATACCCAGATTTTTCCTCCAAAAAGATATCCAAGTTTAGAGGTAATAATACCTAAGCAAAGTCCTCAGAAAGAATCAAAACCACACAAAGATACAAACAAGATCTGTTGGGTATTTCTCTATCACGAGTTAGCTGGAAAACGACTACAAAATACAGAGAACAAGAGAAGACCAAGTGGAATTTTTCCATTTACAAATTTTTGTCCAGTAAAACCAAACGATTTAGAGAAAAATGGCCAGCCTCGGATATTTTTTCAGAAGAGTACAAGGGAAGACAAGTTGGAAAAAAATCAATAGTCACCAAATGCAATGAAGTATACTTTCCAACACCATTCGCCGGGAGGGAGGCATTCTAAAGTATAAAAATATAATGGCTGCAGAACATTCCATAAGAGGCCAATGTTACAGAAATTGACACCCCGACAATGATATGCGATACTATGACATCTTTTGCAGCCAACAAAGGCAGATTGTGATTCCTAAAACTTTACAAATTGAAATCACAAATGAAGTACATAACTACAAACCCTCTCCATGTGGAATTCTAGGGAAGGCAAATAAAAAGGGGGAAGAGATGGAATGTTATAACAACTGAAATTGGAATAGTTTCTGTTACACTCAACATTTGCATTTCCTTCCATATTCTCTGCCACTACTCAGAGCATAATGATACTTTTCCTCCACCAGGGTATAAAATAATGATAGGTAATAAATGAATACACAGGAACCCTCCCCTAACTTGAGTGAACCTTAAACAATTGATTGCAAATATAGAGAGATGACTTGAAAGTGTTCACGAAGAAAACAGCTGTCAACCTAACCTGATAACCATTAAATTTTCCACAGAAATGAATATGCCTTTTATAATAAATCTAGCAATAGGCAATCTGGCATTAATACTGGAAGTATGGAAATGATACACTGGCATTTTTCTTTTTGATGGAATAAACAGGCATTTAATGGATATGACACAGCTAGGAAACTTAAATAAGGTAACAGCGGTTTAGATGAAATGATACACTGACATTTTCATTTTGATAGAATAAATGGGCATTACATATATATATATATATATATAAAAGATACGGCTAGGAAACTTAACTGAGGTAACACCGGCTTAGAATCAATAAATATAAGATAATACCCTTATCATAAAAATTAAATCATACACAAACTATAAAAACTAAGAGCTTAGTATATTAGTAGTTGCAAACAAGGGCCGGATAATGGCAATAAATATTCATGTTAAAGACTCATAGTTGAGATTTCCCAGCACAATGTTTCCGTTCATATATAACCATATAAAAAAACAAACAATGAAATAAATACTTCAGAGCAACAAAATCCTGTAAGAATTGGTGGTGATAGGTCTTGTGTCCATGCAAAATTACGACGGTAAACTCAGTACACTTTCCAACAAGAAATGCATTTATCATTTTGTGTGACAATAATTCAACACATTCGCGGGTATAAAGTGGTTAATTAATTTTATGAGTATAACATAAGAAATCAGATGAAAATTCCCATATTCAAAATACATGACTACAAAATGACTTATTTTCACAAGAATCGATTGATAGTCATGATGTTTTTTGCCAAATGCATGGAATCGCAAAGTTATGTTTCAAACTGCAGAATTCATTTCCTGGGATAAAATCCATGTTGAGGGTCCCAAAATTTTCAACAGGCTCACCTACCAACACATTGAAAATTCAACACGGGAGCACCCCAAGATCTCCAATCGGTGGAGCAACTTGGTTTGAAGACAACTTTTTCATCTTTTTTAATTTTTTGACAGGTATTTATTAAAAATACGAGACAAATTTCTTTCAATTTATAAAACCAGAATTATGTGAAGCACACTCATCACTCATCCATGTATAATTTTTACCTACAGTATTAAGAAAAAAGTCCATCACTCGTCTGTGAAACCCATTCCTGTTTTATGACCATCTCATTGCTAACACCCAGCAATGGTCATAAAGACAATCGCATTTTTTCTCAAAATAAACAGAGCATAAAGATGAAAATTTGAATAAAACAAGAGAGTTCAAAGTAGATTTTGGAGATGGATCATAATCTCCAAGAGTTGGTCAATAAAACTGCTGACTTCGTCTAGCATGCCAGTTAACTAGCAAAACGATAACGGCAAAAGCCATCAAAATCATAAGAATGGTGAGAGGCCATAAATGCAATGAGTCAGCCAAACTAAAATGTATACATGCCTTGCATACCCTAGAGAGATGATGAATATTTGAGTCTTCTCAATCCCTCTGAAACTACAAATGAAAATATGAGGATACAAGATATCCAAGCCAGGACGGAATAACTAATTGAATCATACCATTTGAATGGAATCACTCGATCAAACAAAGAGCAATTCCCAATCACTGGAAAGATGATAAGGAGAACATAGTTTCTGCTTTTACCCACTGCACTTTTACTCATATCAAAACATTGAATAGGCTTCTCTCTCTCTCTCTCTCTCTCTCTCTCTCTCTCTCTCTCTCTCTCTATATATATATATATATATATATATAGGTCACTATAATCACTTGAACATAGAAATAAATAAAACACACAAATAATCTTCAACAATCAAAAACCAAATTTAGAAACCATTAAAGCAGTTGCCAAATTTATCAGACACTCTCAAATAAATCCAGTTAAAAGCTACATTAAAACCAAAAGATTTATGATATAGCTAACACAAATTGGCTAATAACGATCCTCCACAATGGACATCTAATCCTTTCCAGTCAAGAACTAGCACAAAAGTGAAGCATTAACATACAAATGTAAATCAACAAGGATTTCCCAATTTTATCAACAGTACAAATAAATCAAACTTCAAATGCAAAAACCATCAAAAAGAACAAACTTTTCCCAAAACACACCACCAATTCAAAATTGGACAACCACCCAGATCCGTAAATATCGGTAAAAATGAAAATCCATGCAATTCAAAAATCACACACAATCCCCAATATAGCAGTTACAAAATTCACACGTGAAATTGAAATAAAAAACCATAAATTCATACCTGTACATGAAAATGTCCAGTCCATGAAGCTTCTTCTTGCAAAGATAGCAAGAATTCAGAAAATCAGCAGTCTGAAAGGCCGTTGCCCTTGCTGTTGCATCACCACCGCGACTCTGTGGCCGCGGCGGCGGTGATGCATAAGCAGAGGACACCCAATAACTAGTAGTACTCTCAGCCCCATTAGCCAAATTACCATCAAAGTACTCGCGCTTCTTGATCAAATTGTTCCCAACATGCGAAATCACACAAGTATATCCCTCAGACAACTCCATGTCCTCCTCCTCCTCCAAATTGGGTCTTTCACCGCCATCACCGCCGCTAAACTTAGCCGCACCGCTAACTTTAGCAGAAGCAGAGCTATTGTTGATGTTAACTATAGGGATCGGGGTCGATCTCGGCGACACTGCTAAAATAGCGGCTCTGCTGGATTTAGCGGAGAAAAAGGGATCATGGGCGTTATCCAATTCGTTCATAGCGGCCACAATTCCAAGCCCAACGACACCGTTTGGCTCAAAATTCTTCGGCGATTTGGTTGTTGATTTTGTTGAGCTATTGTTGTTCGGATCATAGAGAGCAAAAAGAGAAAGGTTAATTGTCAGTCTCTTATTGTTTCCCTTGGAATCCGCCATTTTTGAGAGATTTTAGCTGGGTATTATCTTACCCTCTCTCTCAGTTTTCTCTCACTAATATTGCAGATATAGTTATATTAGTTTTGGGGTTCCGCTAAATTTTGTGGGGGTTCCTTTAGAACAGATGAGGAAGAGTGAGAGAGTCTTCAAAGTTTAGGTGACATCTGCAAGAAACTAATTGGAGATACAGCAGAATTTAAGTAGTAATTTAGGGAGGAAAGGAGAGACAGGAGGCCGTTAAATTCAGAGGAGAGTCACGTAGAAGCAAATAGGGAGATTCCTTTTTAGCACACGGTTTTTAGAGAGAGAGAGAGGGAGAGGGAGAGGGAGAGAGATGGCTTATGGAGGAAGACCACCTTTCTTCTTGTCTCTCTCTCTCTCTCTCTCCAACGCCTGTAGTTTCAGAGGAAGAGAATATGAACAGTTTCAAATCTACAATAATTTGTTTTTGTTTTTTTTGCTTTCATTTTTGTAGCTTTACAGTTTTGTCCCTCCCCCACCAAATTATTTTCATAAAATATAATTTTTTTGTCAATCATTTTACTATTCATAATAGAATGTTGATTGTTTTGCAATTATTTTATCTCCAAACAATTTCTCAATAATTCATATTTTTTATTATTATTATATAAATCTTTGATAAGTCATGTATGATAGTCCCTACATGACTGCAGTGTGCACATTGTCTGTCACAAAATTTAATTTTGGGGCATGATTGCTTTGTCATACTAATTTCCTATCACTATTCTACACTTAAAAAATGTTTTTCTTTTATAATCCTTTTTGTATTTGAAAAAATTGTTTCAAGATATGTGCTTTATTATTTGATAAAAGTTAATTTTATTTTTTAAAATAGATAAAAGAATGTTAGCAAAAAGTAATACGGGCATGATTGATCCACCATTATTTTAAAGTTACTTATATTAGTTTTAATTTTTAAAATAAGAAAAATGTGTTTGTGAGATGCAAAACACTTTTTACATACGAAATGTATTTGTGTATTTGAAAAGTGTTCCAAACACGCATTTGTTGTGTTTGATATGATAGAATTTTTTATTTAATTTACATTTTACAACTCATTTTTAGCAATTTGTTTACCCTTTCAAAAAAGATCTTAATTCCATAATTCCTTTAGAGAGCCCCTATTTGCACTCCACCTTATATTAAAAGGCTTCACTTCAACATTTTTTTAAAAAGAAAATTACACAAATATCATTGGTTTAAAATGGATATAATAAATTTTTTTCAAATATAAATTTTTTATTTTAAAACAGGGGGATACGCGTTTGGTTTGTAATTAATTTTAATTTTTTTTAATTTTTTTAAATTTAGATTATCATATCTAAATATATTTTTATAGTTTTTAAAATATTAATTACAAAATTTTTAAAAATATTTTTAAAAAAATTGTATCTGAATCACTATCCAAACAATCCCTCAGACCAAAAAGAGAATAATAATGGCATTTTTTTTTTCTTTTATCATCTTTTTCTTCAAAATTAATTTGACTCGTGTTGATTGAAAATAAATAAATAAATAACATAATCTTAATCATGTTTGCATATTATAAAACATAAAATTGAAGGTTAATTGCCACTAATTATTGTCGGCTTCCCATGATTATAGTTTAAACAGCTGCTTTTGAAACTCCATTAGTGTTTAAATATCATTCCCACGATTTAATCATGCAGATAATGTTGGATAGTGGCACGTATAACTTTTTTTATTATTAATAATTCAAAGTTCTGAAATTTTAATTTTTTTACAATTATTTTTTGTAAGATTTTTTAAAAAAGTAGAAATTCTCCCTCATTTTTTTTATATTTTCATTAAAAAATCCTTTTAAATTTTATTTTTGTTTCCCAATTGCAAAGCCTAAATCCACCACTAATATTCGAAGAGTTCTCCTTTTTCAAAAAAATAAATAAATAAAAATGCCACTTGGTTAAGGTAATAAACAAGTTGATGATAGGGCCAAGTTGGGAGGAAATAGGTTAGTGATATCTCATAAACTTGCCACATTATTCAGAATATAACACGTGTTCATAAGGGGGTTCTTTAACAGCACAGTCCTCAAGAGGGATCGTAGTTCGACCCATTGGCCTCTAGGTCTCAGGGACAAGAGTTCCGAAATGATCACCGCCTTTTATGGACTTCTGACCTCAGAACAAGGAAACATAATTCTACATGAAAATTGCTATGAATGGATATCTTCAAATCCTTACTTTCACATCACTTAATCCTACTCAATTTGAGAGATTTACAACTTATAAATAAGGCCATAAGGTACACATTCAATTCATGTTCAATTCTTCTCTTGAATTACTTCATTTATTTTTTCACTAACTTTATCATCGGAGCACCTACCACCAGAGCCTTCCTGGTGGTCCTCTAACCACGAGTTCTTGATAGGTAATTTGAGAGAAAAAGTATTCAAACCAAAAAAATGCAACATCAGTTTGGCGTCGTCTGTGAGAACGACTATCATTTTCACTATTTTACATTAGAAACTACGCATGTTTTCTTAAGAACCAATAACTCCAAACCTTCGTCCAATAAGGAATCCTCAAAACCCTCAAAGTCAGCCTCCTACTAGAAAAAGAAGGGGACAAACACCCATTCGTCTACAACAACAGCTTAATCGAATTCAGTAGCAGTCTGATCAGATGCAGGAATAACTCACAGCCATGTCACAGGCTTTGGCTTCACTGGCTCAAAACCAGCAAAACAATCATTCTCCCTTAACGAACATTGTTCACGGAGGACCTCAACCTCCTGCCACAATCACGGGCGGAGGATCCCACAATGAAGAGCTACCTAATGCTCAGCTGGTGCACGCCCATGGTATCGCCCATATGGAAAACTGATCCCCAATCGTCAACAACTATTAGAAGAAGAATACCATCGTTCTGTCCTACCGTACATTATCAGAGCAAGACAAAAACATCAATCCCAACGACTTCTAGAGCCAATCCAGCGCACCAAGGACTTCAACCTCCTAAAGTCCCACGTCTACTAGTCTTGGAAGAGCAACACCCTTCTACCGCTGCAAGACAAACTCCCCCCCATGAATCTAAAACTTGGAGACATGGGACAGGACTAACAATGGGCACCAGTGGCAAAATAGAATGTACCTAGGGCCTTTTAAGGGGTAGAAGAAATAGCAGATTCTCAAAATTAGAAGATTTCGACTAAGAGGTTCCACGTCCTTCCAGAACAAGACGAGTTAAGCAACTTGTTCGATAAATTCTCCACGTCTTTCATTCTTGTCGTAATGATGGAAGAACGACCTAAAAAGTTTATTGTCCCAAAGTTTACTCTCTATGACGGGTCTAAAAACCTTGGCGACCACTTATCACATTATCAACACACAATGGATCTGCATGAGACTACCAACGCCTTTATTTGCCGAACCTTTGTAACCAGTCTAAAGGGTACCACCCTTAAATAGTTTCATAACCTCCCTCAAAACTCGATCATAAATTTTTATGAACTTATTAGGTTGTTTCTTGATTGTTTTTTGACAAGCAAACAGTTAAGAAATCGGCTAGAGTTCTTGTTGACTATTAAGAAAGTGTAGGGGAAAGTCACTACGGGTGTACATAGCTTATTTTAATACAGAGCTCACAGAGATAAACAACTACAGTTCGAGTTTCTTGGTGGTTGCTCTCACTTCAAGACTAGGACTTAGACGTTTTTAGGACTCTTTATCTAAGAATCCCTCGTTCAATATGACTGCACTCATAGAGAGATCACGAAAGTATATTAACCTAAAAGACACCAAAACATCCTTTTGAAAAACCAAAGAACAAGCTTAAAAGGATGAACAAGTTCAAAAGAGAGACAACAAGGACAATAAGAAGAGAACCAGGAGTCTCGACAAGGGAATAATATCAAGAACACAAAATAACTCTAACTCTAGAAGATATAGAACTTACACCCTGTTGAATGCTTCCCTTACTCACATACTCCAACAAGTCCAAACTCTTGAAAACCTAAAGTGGCTAGAGCCGCTGAAAAGTAACCCAGACTCTGGGAATAGAAACAAGTTTTGTAATTTTCACAAAAAAACAGGGACACACCACTGAAGAGTGCAGAGCTTTGAAGTAGGAAATAGAGCACATCATCAAGAAAGGATGACTAAGAGATTTTGTTTGCCAAGACGAGAGACAGAACCCTAGAGATGAGAGACCCCCCTCAAAAGAGGCCAGATCAGAGGCCCGAACAAAGAGAAGTTCAAAATGATCAGCAATAACCAAACAATCAATGAGTGATCTTCGTACTTCATGATGACAACATAATGGCTGGAATATCTAACCGGGCAAAAAAAAAAATACGTCCGGAAAGCAAGGGAAAAGTCCCTATATGATCCAAATCTCAACCATTGAGAAAATGATCAAGACGGTACCTCAGATACAATTTTTTAAAAGCTGGACCTTATCTAGATACATTTCCACCACAGCGATGTTGTCACTACCCAAAACCCACCCTATGCAGATTTAGGACCGATAACTGACACTGTCACTCGGACAGGTCGGACAGGCCGTACAGAATAAAATGAATTGCATAAGAGTGATATATTTTTTATATTAATTGCGAAAACTACACGTGTGCAACTCATTTGATAACCATGTCAACACCTGTCATTTATAAAGTATACTCAAAGTAAGATCATTGTCACCACTATTATCATCATGTGTCACCAACATTTATATATACATCAAATACGTGTTCCCAAAAATATAAAACGTAAATCTCCAAAAGTTCTATCTGTCATCAAGTCTCAAAAATATACATCATATGATTACCAAAAATAATCCATATCACGTTTAACCAAAATCTTGATACAAAAGGTCCATCACATTCATGCTCTCAGCTATACGATGTGGACTTTGATACTTCCAAGCCAATTCAATTTCCTAAAATATATTGGATAAATTCATATGAGCTTCACTAAACTTGTGAGTAATTCCTACATTCTATCAAAGGTTTTGCAAGACAGAGTTTTGCACAAAATACTATGGGCACCAAGTTTCTCAAACATATAGCGCATATATAAGGATAACCTAATACATGCTTTCAAAACGGATCACGTATAAAACATATTGAAGATTCAAGCAGGTATAATGGGAGCATTTATAAGACACATTATTTTTTAATAACATAGTTCAAATATCAAATCACAAAGCAGATAGTAAAAAGTTGTTCACAAATCGTATACTAGCATATGAAATTCTTAAAACACGATTCAGATAACAAGTTGCGGAACAGATAAGATGATAACGAAAGACAAATACACATGAGAGGGTGCTTTAAAAATCTAATTTCGAATAACGGATAACAGACACATATTACACACATCGAAGATTCACATAATGAGTCGAAGCACTACGTGAGTAAGTCTCATCAAAAGTCAGAGCACCACGTAGGTAAGTCTCATACATGAAATCTACAACGAGTCAGAGCGTCATGTGGGTAAGTCTCATCAAGACTCGGAGCACCACATGTGTAAACCTTGTGTAGACACAAGAATCGAGTTAGAGCGTCGTGTGGGTAAGTCTCATAAAGAGTCGGAGCACCACATGGGTGGGCCTTGGGATAGACACAAGAAATTGAGTCAAAGCACCATGTGAGTAGAGTAAGTCTCATCAAGAGTCGGAGCACTACATGCATAAGTCTCGGAACAAACACATGATCAGATTCAAAACATATACGATTCAGGTTTCGTAGTCAAATTGGTTCACAGCAAATCATTTATTTCTCATTGAAGGGGTGCCATAGTTTATAAACATTTTTCAAATTAGTACACATGAATGTCATTTCAAAATATAGGCATGAAAATCATGGTTCTCGAATATTTCACAAGGTGCAGATAGACATTTGAGCAAATATTAAACACTTAGGAATTTTCAAATAGAAGATAAAACACTTAGGCATTTTCAAATAGAAGATAAAACACTTAGACATTTTTCAACATCCATAGAAAATAAAATACCGCTGATTCGGGATACCGAGTTACTCACAAAACAAATTTAGCATTTGTCAGATTGAAGATAAAATACCACTGCTTTAGGGTGCAAGGTGACTCACAAATAGATTAAGTATTTTGAGCAACCATAGAAGATCAAATACCACTAATTCGGGAATACAAGCTTACTTACCCAAACTTTCAGCCATCTATGCTAATTCCCTTTCTTTTGTCTGTAGTTCCTAGATCATTAGTCAAATATATATAACTATGCATTAGAACATAACCAAGGCACTACTATTGGCCACTTATTATTTTTGTGGCCTTAGACTTAGAGTTAGGTCCCACCCTCTTTTTCTAAATTCATTTAACAGCTAAATAATTGCTCGCGACATAATGGGTATTACCTTATTTGTTGTTTCATATTTTTAAAAATTTATTTAGGCTTACCAGACCTCACCATTGAGTCTGGAACATCTAAAATAGTCAAGATAGATTACCTTTTATATTTAATTGGCTTCGAGTATCATTAGGGGTAAAATGGTAATTATATATTTTACGTATCTTAATTTTTTAGGACTTAATTTTACAAATTAACTTCGTCATTGAGTTCGGAATGCCCAAAAATATTGGGTTACACTATTCTTTTATTTTAATCGTCCTTCAATTGGCCTATGTTTGGGCTAAGGGCATTTTGGTAATTTCTCATATAATTAAAAGGATTTAAAATTAATATTTAATTAATTTCTGAGCCATTTCATAATTAATTAAAACTATTAGGGGTCATTTTATAATTAACCGAAGGTTCTAGGGGTCCAATTATAGTTTCAGAAACCAGTAGAGGCTAAAATATAAACTGGGAGGTTGATAATCGGAGAGAAACTTCAAGTGCATCGGAAATCGCCTTGGGATTGCTTCTTGCTCAGAGATACACTTGAGATTTTGAGAGATTGTAAAAATCTTTTCTTGTCGGATGGTTCTCCTATTTATAGATCACCCAAAAGGTATGTCATTTAAGGTGTCAACTCCAACCAACTTCTTAGGATCAATGCGACGGTTGGAATGATAGTGGCCTCCGTTGTCCTACCGACGGCTGTGCAATTATGGGACATTAACCGTCCCATTAATGACTATTTTATAGGAATACGTAATGGCACGTTTATAAAGAAGAGACGTGTAAAGATCGCACTGAATTGAGGCTCGCAGGGAGGGGTGGAAGTAGCTGATATATCATAAATTGACCACATTATTCAAAATATATGGGGGTTCTTTGACAACACAAACCTCAAGAGGGATCATAGTTCGATCCATTGGCCTCCAGATCTTGGGGATAAGAGTTTCGAACTGATCACCGCTTTCCATAGACTTCCGACCTCAGAAAAAGGAAAGAAAATTCTACATGGAAACTACTATGAATGGATATCTTTAAATCCCTACTTTCACGTCTCTTAATCCTACTCAACTTGGGAGTCTACAACTTATAAATAATGTTATAAGGTACACATTCAATTCATGCCCAATTCTTCTCTTGAATTAATGTCTTTATTTTTTTCACTAACTTTATAATCAGAGAGATTACCACCGAAACTTTACCGATGACCTTCTGATCTCGAGTTTTTAACAGATAATTTGAGAGAATAAATATTTAGAATAGAAAGGTGCAACATCAGTTAGTATAATTATTAGCTATATAATCAATCCTAGCAATTGAATGAATTATTATAAATAAATAAATAATTTAAAAATAAGGATATGAAAGAAAAAAAAGAAGAAAGAAAGTCTGCCAACTCTGTTCCTTTATGTTTTTTGAGAAATAAAGTTTGGGGTCAATAATTTAACTTTTTTTACAAGGGTATTTTAACGCGTTGGAGAGAATATTTCCTAGACACTTGCAAATGCTCTCTCACATAAATTCAAAATATTTTTATAGGCCTAACCCTCATGGCAGGTATGTTTTCATTTCATCTCCATTTCAAATTTAATTTGGAACGAAGGGAATTATTTCTCTCACAGAAAGGTGGGCTCCAGTTAGAGTAACATAGAATAAATCTTACTTATGTGAGAGAAATGAATTTTTTTATTTCAAATTAAAGTAAGGGTTAATTATACTTTAAGTATTTTGAAATTTTGTCCAATTTTAAATAACGTCATTAATTATTAATTATAATAATTTATTTTTTTAATTTTTAATTTTAATTGAGGTCAATTGCAAACAATCGTCTCAAATTGATTATATTTTAGTACTCTATAATTTATATGACTTTCAAAATAGTACCACGTAATTATATACAAGTTTCAAATAAAGTGCTATAATTTTATACGAATTTCAAATAAGATTCTATAATTTTAATGTATAAACAGTTATTGTTAAGAATTTGAAATGACTGTTAACGATCATTTTTACTTGATCTCAATTAAAATAAAATTAAAAATTAAAAAATTAAATTATTATAATTAATAATTAAAAATCTTACTTAAAATTAAGACAAAACTCTAGAATAATAAAATATAATTAACCCTGAGAATAAAGACAGCCAGACCCAACCCTCAAAGGAAAAGTCAAATAAGGGACATTGTTCTCTACTCCTCAATTGTTAATGATTCACCTTTTCATAGTACATGAGAAGGAAGATCTGGTCAGTTTGTTGCTCCGCAAGATAATAAATGTTGTGCGGAAATTATGAGAGGAAGAATTCATTAGTTTAGTACTAGCACAAATAAAAAGCATTATTCAATTTTGTAACACCCTAAATCTATTTATTAAATGTCCATTTACTAATAGTAGAGGGGTTTTTCTAATATTCCTAATACTATTTGCAAACAAATGGAGCCATTATCCTATCAATACAAAATACTAGATTCGAATTCACTTAGAATGAATAAATGTTAAGGTGATATCTAAAATAATGTAATGAGATTAAGAGTTAAAACCTCTTCACTAACAATGAAAAAGGAAAAAAAATTGTCTATTTGAATAGACGAATTTATACCGACAAGATAATTTATATAAATTGGTAGACATTTCGTAAATTCAGAAGTCATCAGTTCGAATCTTTCACCTTACATCTCATGAGATTTGTGGTTTAAATCTCATGAGAATAAGGAAATTAGTTTGGTGACAATGTTATTGAAATATTCATTACTTGACAAAAACAAAATAGACGAATTATAAAAAACAAACAAAGAACGGAGAGGACAAAAACGAATGATCTGGTTAAATAAGGAGAGAGAAAGGAAATTTTTATTTTATTTTATTTTTAAGTAAGAAGTCTCTCAGCAACTTTTTTACCAAACTAATCCCCCTAATCTCATGAAAACTATATCACAAATCCTATGAGATGTAAGCTGAGAATTTCGATCTGACGTCGTATTTTACATGCATAAAATATTTTATTGAATTAATAATTTATCATGAGTTCTACTCGCACTCCTACTAAAGGTTTCATAATTTATTTTTTACTCTTAATTTTGAATTGACTTGTTTTATTTTGTTGAATTGTTAGAATTCCCATATTTAAAAAATAAAAATGTTTTTGTAAACTTATGCAATAATAATAGTATAATACAAATGTATGGACAAAAGAAAGAAAAAAACAAAAGGAGACAGGTGTCAAACACTGAGCTCCGGGAATAAAGAAGGCCAAAACTTTAATCATGAGGTTTACAAAAAAATGCTCCCATTATGTTAACATTTGCTTGTTAATAATTTAATTATCATAATTAGTGCTCTCATAAAGCAGATTGGCATGATTTTTTTTAGCACAAAGTTTTATAGTGATCCACTACCCAGACATTGATTTAATTAATTTTGTGGGCCACTTTGTTCACTAAGTTAATAAATCAATATTAGTTATCTAATTAATTAGTGACTATGTTTTATGATGCTTCTTGACCATTCTTTGTGGTACTTTTGGGGACTGCGGCTGCAAAAAAGAGTTAAATAGCATAAAGAAAAAAATTATTTACTTTTGTATGGACCAATCATTTAGAAATATGATTTTTAATAATCATTATATTTTGGCCGGAGAAAACACACACACACACATATATATATATATATACATATAAGAAAAATTATCAAGTCTTTTGACTAATAATTTCAATTTTAGATAAACAGAAAAAAAAAAAAAAAATTTGGTGCTGTGATAACACTTAGTGTTTCGCCAACTTAAATTTTAACATTGCATAAAATTCACGTGAATATCACATGTCATGTTGAGTGATAGGAGCATAGCATTAGACAACATGAGAGCAAGTGATAATAATAGTGAAAAACAAAAGTTTTAAAGGTCTTGTGACAAATTAATGAGTACATTTAATTCTTAACTTATCATTTAGGACCAACTTATCTCAAAATTGAAAATTGAAAATTAATTTTGACTCCAAATATAGAGAAAAATATAAAAAATAATTATTTTACACCCTTATTTGGATTATTTTTATAAGGTATTCACCGATTTGGAGAAAGTCTATGATATGATTCATTTGTTGGATAGTATGAATTCTGATAAGTACTAGACACTAGTCCTAATATTATGTATTTATAGTTGAAGAGTTACATCGCATTGTATTAGAATTTTGTAACTCTTTCAGATTATAATGGTGAAACTGCAACAATCGTAAATGTAGCCCTATTTTAGAGTGAACCATATAAATCTTTGTGTTTTTGTGTGTGCATGTGATTTTGGATTTGTTCTTATTTTTTTTGTTTGCTTTAATACCTCAACGATTCTGATTAGGTGATTATATTCTTAACATCATCGAGATCTAATATGGTGGGTTTTATACAAGAAAGAAATTACAAAACGATATATTAAAACAATAAAAGACATATATGATGGGATAATCACTATAGTGAGGACAACTGTTAGAGAAATAAGTGAATTCTCGATCACAGTAGGCCTATATCAAGAGTCAGCATTAAACCTGTTCCTTTTTACTTTAGTAATGGATGAGTTGACTAGGCATATATCGGATGACGCTTCATAATGTATGCTTTTTGTTGATAATATTATCATAATTGCTTGAAACTAAAAGAGAAATAAATGATAAATTAGAGATTTGGAGAAAGACTTCAAAATGAAAATGATTCAAGTAAGAAAAAAATTGAATATCTAGAGTGTAATTTTAGTAAAACTAGTAATATAAATGGTAATGTAGTGAAAATTGAAAATCAAGAATTAATAAGAAGTGAAAAATTTCGTTATCTAGGTTCACTTATTTATCAAGAGTGAGAAATTGGAGATAATGTCATTCATAAAATTAAAGCAACATGGATTAAGTAGAGAAGTGCGTTTGGAGTATTATATGATCGGCGTATACTTTTAACATTAAAAAGTAAATTTTATAGAATAGCTATTATGGCAGTCATGTTGTATGAAACAAAATACTGGATAATTAAGAAATAATGTGTTAATAAGATGAGTGTAACCGAAATGAGGATGTTAAGATGAATGTGTAGTAAGACAATAAATAATAAAATTAAGAATAAACATATTTATGAGATGATATGAATAGCATTTATAGGAGATAAGATGAGAGAATATCTACTAAGATGGTATGATTATGTAAAAAGAAGATTAATAAATGTATTAATAAGGAATAACGATAATGTTAATATTCAGGATATGTTAGGGAGTACGAGTGGTTAAAATTAACTTTAGTAAAAGTAATTAAAAAAGATATGGTAATGTGTAGTTTAACGGAAATATTGATCTTAAATAAAAAAGAATGGTGAGATATAATTCATGTATCCGATTCTAAATAATTGAAATAAGAATTTTTTAAGTTGAGTTGAATTGATCCTTTTTTGTTATTTTACATCCCTGCAATTTACAATAACGACAGAAGAGGTGAGAGAAATGTTGAAGCAACCCTTTTAGATGTGAAAATAGCAATTTCAAAATGAATAATAGAAAAGAAGGGAACCATTATTTCTTAATTGTAGAATGCCTATTTAAAGGAATGAAAACATAAATTTATCTTAAAATTGTGTCTCACATCAAATAGACTCCTAACTCCCATGGCTAAACAATTAGAACTATGACTAATCTAAGGGCTAAGCTAGGGCTACATTAAATTATGACCAATACTAAGCTATAACATGGCCCGTTTGAGGAAATTTCACTTCTAGAGAATTCTTTATAAAGAATTGATTACGGTATAAGTTAGAAACTGCATTTTGTGGGGACAAAAAACACCTCACCCACCCAAGGACAGGGCTAAAGTGGGCCACCTTCTTCAATTATTTATTTGGATTTTTAATTTAGTTTTAGTTTTTTTTTTCAATAATTTTTTTTTTATTCAATCTAAGTCTAATTTTTTTTTTTACAATTTCAATTTAACCACTCGATGAGATTTTTATAGACTCTTTAGAATTCGTTTTTCGTATATCTTGAAGTTTTTTAAGGATTTTTTTTCTTGATTCAGCATTTTGTCCAATTTATAAGTCGTTTTATGTAATTATCTATAAAACAAATAAGAATAATTACACGAACCATCCCTGATTATCTGACAATCACAAAGATTTTTCTTATATTTTTTAAAACTACATTAACCTCCACTTAATTTATAATACTGACAATATACAAATTTTCTCTCCGTATAAAATTCGTCATTAGTGGTGTTAGAATTTGAAATAATTTTTTTTAAATAACTAAAATATTATTGTATATTACATCGACGTTCCTTATCTTTTCAAAGATTATAAAAAATATTCTTGTAATTATCAAATATCAAAGGAAATGTCAATTTAATTATTTCTAATAATAAAACCTAAATTCATACATTTATTAATGTATGTCTTCCGATAATTTTGATAGGAAAAATCAGTATAATATCAAAAATCATAAGATAAGTCATTGCAATTGTTAAATACTACAAAGGATGTCAATATAATTATTCTTTAAAAAATTATCAATTAATATTAAAATATTATATTTATAATTGAACATTTAATAAAAAAAGTTCAGCTTTTGGAAGTTAATTTCTGACCGTCCCCCGTCCCCCCCACCGCCTCCCCAAAAAAAAAACAAAAAACCACTAAAATGAAAATAACAGTGATAGTTTTTGTTGGTGCATGAACCTTTTCTTTAAAGGTTGTTTCAATTATTTTAAAGTTGTAGAGAAGTCATTTTCAAAAGTTGCAGCAACTCCCCACTTGTCATGTATCTTTCATACATTTTCTTTGCTCACTAAAGTGTCTTTTACATAGAAATTAAAACCATTTGTCTTGAAAACATCACATCCTTTTTACATATTTAATGTACTTTTAAAACCCACTTCTAATTCATAATTAATGGCTCATATGCTAATGTGATTTTGAATAAATTAGTGAAACACCTATACATTTTAATCAAAATTACATTTAAAGTTAGAAACCGCGTTTTTTTTTAAAGTTGTAGAGAAGTAATTTTCAAAAATTGCAGCAACTCCCCAGTTGTCATGTATCTTTCATACATTTTCTAAGCTCACCAAGTCTCTTCTACATAGAAATTAAAACCACATGTCTCGGAAAGCTGTTAGGTATTGAAAACATTACATTTATTTTCTCACATATTTGATGTAGTTTGAAAACCCATTTCTAATTTATATATATATATATATATATATACTTTTTAAAATTTTATTTTAAATAATATAAAGGTAATGTGACAAAATATTATTAATAGCAATGGCAATAAGGTGAAGTATCCTTCTCCAATCCCGACCCCGTTTATATTTTCTGATTCCAATCCTATTCCGAACTCCGATATATTTTTTTAAGTAAGTTAAAACTTTTTTTTGATAGATAGATTAAGACTTTATTATCCAAACAATCAATACGAAAAAAAAAGAGTATGATATAAGAAATCTTAAAACTAATTTTATGTAGTGTGGTTTATCAGTAAAATTAGTATACAAAGAGATATAAAAAAAATTAATATATAAACAATACGAGGTTGGACTGGAGTGGACCATTCCCCAAATTCGACTGAATTTTTAAAGCCTCACCCCGACTTCGCACCGATCCTATTTAAGAGCATCTCATACTTACATTAATTATATAATTTAATACACTATCAATATTATATTATTTGAGATATAAAACTTAAAATACATATTTAAAAAACATAACATTTTCTCATATTTGTTTGAGTGTAAACACTAGAAAAATGGAAGAGATTGTTCATCCTTTTATTTAGTTGAGCATAACGGAAGGTAGACACACAGAAATTAGTGTTTCATCATTTTTCCACTATATCTCTCGGGTATGCATTTCTGTATCTGACAATTTAAAACAGTCAAAAATAATAATTATAAAAAAAAATACAAAAAGCAATAACGTGCAAATTTACTGAGATCACGTGCTCTTTCGAGAAAGAACTCCAAGTCCAACTTGATCGCTCAATAACAGGTGAAAAAAATACCCACGTGGCCGGCGGGTTCGATACGGCAACGGTGGTATAGAAACACGTGGCTCTCCAGCAATCCGATATTGTTAAATAATTCATTTTATTTTTACAGTTAATTTAAAATTGAATTCTTCTTAATTTTGGAATGCAAAATTACTAATTAATTTTTTATATTGAAGTTTTGTTTAGATTTGTTTTTTCCAATTGATTATAATCCTAATCCCCTTAATCTTTTATTAATTATAATTTTAAAAAACCTCTTAACGTAAAAGCACCTGTCACAAGTATTCTAGTTTTAATTTTTCACACTTGTTAAATAGTAAGAGTCATTTTGTTTACAAAACAGTAAATCTCTTTGAATTTTTTACTCAATTATATAGTTTTTTTTTTTTTTTTTTTCTGTCACTCATATAATTTTTTCATTATTTTCTTAACTCATACAGTTTCTAAAATGACGTCATTAAAAGTTGTTTGGGTCATACAAATAATGAAGGTGATGGAAAATAATTAAAAAAAAAAAATGCATGGGTGAAATAATATTTGCCTCCCACAATATAGGGGTAAGAGAAAGTTGCAAAGGATGTGGAAAAATAAAGCATGAAAGAGAAGGTGAAAAGAGGTTCACTTTCAACGAGTCGTCATCAAGGAAATGAGAAAATATGGAGTAGACTGTTTAAGATAGCATGCTTCTCGTGATCACTTTACAGGGAAAGAAAGAAAGTAAGAAAAAAGTGTTTAATGGGGTTAATGGGGGTCCCAATTGACTGTAAATTCATCATCAATAGGGTTTCTTTGGTGAAAGGAAATCACTTTCCAAGAAACTCTACGATTTAACTTTAACAGGTTAATGGCGCCTCAGTTGACTATAAACCCATCAATAGGGTTTCTTTGGTGAAAGGAAATGATCACTTTCCTAGAAAATGTAGGGTTTAACTAACTTTAACCCATCAATAGGGTTTCTTTGGTGAAAGGAAATGATCACTTTCCTAGAAAATGTGGGGTTTAATTAACTTTAACTCAAAGTCTAGAGGAAAAAATTTCAAAGGTTAGCATAGTGGCAAGTCGAGTTATACTAAACACTCCGCTGTTACGCTATAGATTTGAAACCCCACCATAGTAATGATCTCCTTGAAACCATCCCTCAAGTTTAGCATGGCCGGTAATAACGCAGTGCGCGTTATGGTAAGCACTCATGAGGTGTTAGGCCGTAGCTACGATTGAAATCTCATGACAATAATATCTTTAAGGCCATCTCCCAATGTCTGGACATGTGAAATGGGAGATTGCATGTACTGATGGGACTAGTCGGTCGGGACAAAATCCCAAAAACCCATGCCACAAAAAAGCTAGGTGAATAGAATTTCTTATTTATATTCAAATTTTGTTCTTTTTCCACCTCACAAATTGGTGAAATTGTCATGTCTAAAATAAGTGTTGGATTTTGTTTTATATAAAATACAAGTCAATTAAATCTCTCATGCCTTGTGCATGTTATGTTAGATGGTACGTGATGTTGTTCCTTTTTTTATTAGAAGGGTTTTCCGTTTTTTGTTATCTGTCAAAAACTTGAGCTTAGAGAGTCACCAGAAAGGCTCTGGTGATAGTTGCTCCGATGATAAAGTCAGTAAATAAAAAGAGACTGTAATTTAAAAGAAAAATTGAACATAAATTGAAAGTGTACCTTATGACCTTATTTATAAGTTGTAGATATCTTAAGTTGTGTAAGATTAGGAACCATAAAAGTAGGGATTTAAAGATATCCAAATATAGTAGTTGTCACCTTTAGATATCCAAAGATTAGGAACCACAAGAGGCTCTTTCAGACCAACAACTACACTCACAACACCATTCTTTGCCCCAAAAACTTGATAGAGGCTAGTTTGGTGTGAGACCGGACTGAGAGTTTGAAGAAATCCTTGGTGATCGGATGGGTGCCAGGGAAGAAGAAGAAAGTTGGGGAAAGTTCATCCCTTGCCGAGCCTCCCCTTCAGGTGAAGAGAATAAGGTTAATCTCCAATTCCCCTAAGAGAACTGTCTCAAAGGATTTGGGGATTTCTCCTATTACCAAACTGGAAGACCTAAAAAAGAGGTTTGTAGACTTCTAGGCTATTTCTATCCAAAAGGTTCAAGACACCGTTGAAGCCATCAGAGCCTAAAATGAGGTGGATCTGAAGGCTGAAGTCCAGGATCTAGGTGGCGAGCTGATCGAGTATGGATACCGAACCTTCAGAGTGAAGCTCCGTAAGAAGTATCCTGACTTGGATCTAACTGGGGTAGATGATATTGAAGTCTCCCAAATTGAGATTGATAGCGCCGGATGCTGACGATGAAGAAGATGAGGTGGATCCAAAACCCCCTCTAGCTGTTGTTTCAAAGACTGCCGAGCTAGGAACAAAGTAAACTTGGGATGTTTTTGTATTATTATATTTTTATCTTATAATTTTTCCATTTTTTGGGCTAATATATGGAATTTCACTCATTTTAGAACTCGTGCCTTGTTCGATATCTTTGTGGTATGTCTGACTTCAAGATAATTTCTTCAATATCCAGACTAGTAGGAAAACATAAGCTCTTTAGAGACTCCCAAGCACTCATAAGCTATTTTAGAGGTTTAAAAAATAGGAAATACAGAACCGAAACACTTATAATTAAAACAAGGTTTCTCAGTTGTCAGCATACTGGTAATTTATAATATACCGACCTACAACACTTGCAAATAAAACAAGGCTTTTCTAGAGGTCTATAGAGTGAAAAAAATGGACCAGACCTATGGTACTTGTAACAAATGCAAGTCCATTAGGAATCTGTATATTAAGTAAGATAAACTACACTTGTAGCACTTGTAATGGATATAAGGCTTTTAGGGGGTCTTTGCATTGAGTGAAATGGATCAGACCTGTAACACTTATAATAGATACAAGGTTTTTAGGGGTTGGTGCATTAAGTGAAATGGACCAGACCTGTATCACTTGTAATAGATATAAGACTTTTAGGGGTCGATACATTGAGTGAAATGGACCAAACTTGTAACATTTGTAATGGATACAAGGCTTTTAGGGTCAGTGCATTGAGTGAAATGGACCAGACCTGTAGCACTTATAATTGATACAAGGCTTTTAGGGGGTCTTTACATTGAGTGAAATGGACAAAACCTGTAACACTTGTAATGGATACGAGGCTTTTAGGGGTTTGTACATTGCGTGAAATGGATCTAACCTGTAGCACTTGTAATGGATACAAGGCTTTTAGTGGTCTGTGCATTGAGTGAAATAGATCAGACCTGTAACACTTCTAATGGATACAAGACTTTTAGTGGTCTGTGCATTGAGTGAAATAGACCAGACCTGTAGCACTTGTAATGGATACAAGGCTTTTAGGGGTCGGTGCATTGAGTGAAATGGACCAGACCTATAGCACTTGTAATTGATACAAGGCTTTTAGGAGTCTCTGCATTAAGTGAAATTGACTAGACCTGTAACACTTGTAATGGATACAAGGCTTTTAGGAGTCTATGGATTGAGTGAAATGGATCAGACTTGTAACACATGTAATGGATACAAGGATTTAGTGGTCTGTGCATTGAGTGAAATGGACCAGACTTGTAGCACTTGTAGTGGATACAAGGCTTTTAGGGGTCGGTGCATTGAGTGAAATGGACCAGACCTGTAGCACTTGTAATTGATACAAGGTTTTTAGGGGTCTGTGCATTGAGTGAAATGGACCAAACCTGTAGCACTTGTAATGGATACAAGGCTTTTAGGAGTCTGTGCATTAAGTGAAATGACCAGACCTGTAGTACTTGTAATAGATACAAGGTTTTTAAGCGTTTGTGCATTGAGTGAAATGGACCAGACCTGTAACACTTGTAATAGATACAAGGCATTTAGGGGTTTGTGCATTGAGTGAAATTGACGAGACTTGTAGCACTTGTAATGGATATAAGGCTTTAGGGGTTTGTGCATTGATAACCAGCTTTGAAGTGAAATAAAAAGTAGTTTTTTTTATTGATAATACTTGCGTAAATGTTTGATGTAAAATGTCTGGGTACAGGTTTCCCAGTTGAATCTTCCAACCAATAAGTTGTAGGTCTGACGATTTTGGTTACTTTGTAAGGTTCTTCTTAGTTAAAAGAGAGATTTCCTATAGTGGGATCTTTAGTGTTTGGAAACACCCTTCTTAGGATGAGATCTCCGATTTGGAAATTAATGGGTTTTAACCCCTAGTTGAAACATTTAGCCATTCTCTGTTGGTAGGCTTCAGTCCTAATCCGAGCTTATTTACGTCTTTTTTTTATTAGGTCTAGATTTTCTACAAGTTGTTGATTATTAACCTCTTGGTTAAAGTAATCTGTTTTAAGGGTTGGCATGCCAATTTTGACAGGAATGATTGCCTAGGTGCCATAGGCGAGTGAAAATGGTGTTTGCGCAGTTGGGGTTCTTTTAGTGGTTTGGTAGGCCTAGAGTATTCCGGGAAGTTCTTCGACCCATCTTTCTTTGGCTTCGTCTAACCTTCTCTTAATTGTCTCGAGAATAGTGCAGTTGGTAACCTCGGCTTGCCCATTAGCTTGAGGATGCCTTGGAGAGGAGAAGTGGTGACTGATGTGCAGGTCTTTAAAAAACTTTCTGAATACATTTTTAGCAAACTGCATCCTATTGTCTAAAATAATGACGCAGGGTATAAAATAATGATGCAGGGTATACCGAACCTGCATACTATATTTTTTCAAGTGAAATTTTTTACTTCTATCTCTACTGTTGTGTGGGTCAGTGGTTCAGCCTCTGCCCATTTAAAGTAATAATGAATGGTGGCTAGTAGGAATCTCCTATTCTGAAGAGCTTTTGGCAATGGCCCCATGTCCATTTCTCATTGGGCGAAAGGCTAGAGACTCGTGATAGAGACGAGTTCATGATGAGGTTTATGTTGGTATGAGGAAAAACGTTGACATTTGTCACACTTCTGAACATATTTCTTAGCCTGTTTTAGCATATCGGGCCAGTAGTAGCCCTGAGCTAGTGCTTGGTAGGGCTATGGTGCTACCGCCATTATGGTTGCCACAAATCCCCTCATGTATCTTGGCTAGGACGTAGTAGGCCTCTTCTGGAGTTAAGCATCCGTAGGAGGGGTTGTGTATAGGACCTTCGGTAAAGCTTTTCTTTAAGAATTAAATACCGAGCTTGCCCTAATTCAAATTTTCATAGCATGATTCTTGTCCTCTAGAAGTAACCATTCCTTTAGATATTGGATGATAGGAGTCATTCAATTCTGAGGTTATTCTGAAATTTGAAGGGATTCTATTACCTCAGTACTAGGTTTTGAATGGTAGGAGATATTTACTATTAAGTCCCTTTCTGGCTTGAAATGGGAGGCCATATTTGCTAAAGCGTCGACCCTAGAGTTTTGGTTCCTTTCAATCTTCTGAATATTGAATTTGCGAAAAGACCGTTTTAGCGATTCCACCAGCTCTGAATATCTGGTCATTCTGTTATCCTTGGCAGGGAAAATTCTCCCAAAACTTGACTCTCCACAAGTTGAGAGTCAGAGAATGTGTCAAGATCCAGAGCTTCGTATTCGAGAGCCAATTTCATCCCTAAGATAAGTGCTTCATACTCGCCTTCATTGTTAGAGGCTCTGAATCCCAAGCTGATGGCTTTTTCGGTTACAATCCCATTGACAGCTCTAGCTGCAACCTCAAAGTTGTACTCGTTTGATATTCATTCCTTGTTCATTCGAACGAACCTTGTGCGAAAAACAGATTTATAATATGATTTTTAGCCATTTGGGGATCAATCAAGCTTTTAGCGAAAATAAGCGAAAATACATTTCTGAGTAGCCAAAAACAGAGTGAGAGAGTCTCAAATTATGAGAGCTAATTTGTTGATAGATCTTGAAGCTCTTGTGAGAGATCATTCATACATGACATTTATAATCATCTCTACTTGTTTTCATTGATCGAATTTGATCAAACCACATGATCCAATCAGATTTAAAGAGCCTTGGTTCACATCAAAACGACCATTGATGATAGATGGAGTTCAAGCACGAGGATTCGGCATTTAAAGATCGGTGGACACTGAGGTCGTGAGAATTCGTGATTGTTGAGCAGCTTGATCGGAGGAATCCGAGACCGTAGAGGAGTCCAGTTGTTTGAAGGATTGGCTATGAGAAGCTTGAGGATTCGAGGAGAATTTGAAAACATAATCGAAGAGAAAGGAGTTAGAGGTACTTAGCTCATTCATAGATTCGTTGTATTTCACTTTCCATTATAGTGCATTCCTTCCATGAGCATTAGTCCGACTCCAGAGTTTGACTTCAAGGATTGTTGTCCTTGGTAGTTTTCTCTATCATCAATCAGTTCACAATCTCTCTTTCTCTCTCTCTCTCTCTCTCTCTCTCTCTCTCTCCAACTCTTTCAATTTACTATGTGCTTAATTGAATTGTTTCTGCTTAATTTTAGAAATTAAGTTTTTTATGTTTTCATAATTGTGCATCAAATTGAGATATTGAAAAACTTGATTTAGTAAATTGATTGAAATCAAAATTGATAGCTTAGTTGAGTTTGTTTTAAATTGTGAAAATTGCTATAAAATTAATCTAGTTGATCAATTAGGTGAAGTTTGAATAGGCTAGTGAATTGGTTAATTCTTAGTGGATTCATTGGTGAAAGGGCATAAATGTTAGATTAATCACGTTGAGTGCTTTGTTGTTGATTGTATCATCTTTGTGTTTATCTAAGAATTGGAATTAACTTGAAAGAATTTTTTTAATTCAAGACCTACCTATTCAACCCCCCCTTCTAGGTAATTTACGCTTTGAGACATTGAGTGATATCGTTATGGTATCTCTCTGCGCTAACATATATACACACACACACACACACACTTATGTGTGTGTTCTAACCTTCCCTCATCATGTGCAAATCACATGATGAATAAAAATAAATTTTAATTATTTTTACCAATTTTTCTCATATTTTTCTCTTTTTCTATATATATACACACACGTGATTGTGTGTATTTGGGCTTCTTTCATCATGTGCAGGTCACATGATTTATAAAACAATTTTATATATTTTATTTTATTTTTTATAATAGTTTATGTATTTATTTTGTATTTTTTCTTATTTTTCTTAATTATTAAATAATTATTTAATAATTCATAATAATTGATAGTATAATTATCCTTACTTTATGTTTGTGATGTATTGATCACTTAATTTCAATAATCTCATTAACTTATATTAAGTTAGCTTTATTTGTGATTAGGTTAGATTTTAACATTAATATTGGGTTATGGTCTAACTAAGATCATGGTCTACTATTGGATTATGTCAGTTTCTAATCCTAGATCAAGGTCAAGTCATTACTCAGTGCCCCAAAAATTTTGAAAAAATTCTTTTATTTCCATGATTATTAATACATAACACAATACTACCTCATTCATTCGGACGTGAGTGTTAGCATGAGATCATGAGTAGTAATAGTTAGGGTTAGGGTTAGGGTTAGGGTTAGGGTTAGATGAAGAAGGGAGGAGAGGGTGAGGGAAGTTTGGGCATTTTAAAAAATACTCGATCTCTTCAATTATGTGGCAAATATAGACCATTTATTATATTTGAATAAAAAATAGACATGTTGATAACATTGCAACTTTAATGGATCACTTAATAAGATTGTACAAAAATTAATCTCTGGAGCCTAATGCTTTCAATAAATAAGGATGTCAAAAGGAGTAAAATAGGATTTAATGAGTATAAGAAAATAAAATTTATTAAAGTATTTTTGTCTTCAAAGATTAAAGAATTAGGAACCTGCTAACATCATCCTCATTTAATGTGGGAGAGCACAGCCAACCTCCTACACTCCAACCCACTAGCTAGATGATATGAATGCTTATTATATATTAATATAAACATTAGTAATTAGGGTTGAAAGTGGACCTCACCTCACTCAAATTAAATGTATTTTTTAGTGATGAAATGATGACAAAATATTTTAAGCTTTGCCTCTCTGCAAAACACTTAGTTAATTTAATTTAAAAGTGTTGGATTGTCTTACATCACCCGTCTCTAATTCTTCTGATTTATATATAAGGGACTCTCTCTCTTTCTCTTTAATACATGAATTTTAAGGTGTTAAATTAGATTAATAAACAAACAATTTTTCATTTTTTTTTTTTTGAAAATCAAAAAAGTTATTCCGTGGTTACAGATCGATTCTCCTGCCGGCTTTGTTTAGCTGTAATCATGAGATTAGGACAGTGATTTAAACCAATAATGGCACTGTAGCACTTATTGGAGCATTGGAAAAGGCTTGATGTCTTTGGAGCAAAGAGATGAATAAAAGGAGATTGAGAACCACCCAGTAGTTGGGTCCCATGCAAAGCACTTGTGGTGGTGCATATATAAGTACATACTAATAATATGGTGTTTGATGCGTAATAATTTTATTATAAGTATAATTAAGGTGACGCTGGTTTCATTAATGAAGTATGTTCTAGCTAGCTGCTGGAAAGAATTGTTGATAATGCATGTACATTGTACAATTGGATTGTTTCTAGGGCCATGTGGTGTTGTTGAGTTAGACATTTGGAGGGCTCAAATGTTGTCTATTCTTAAGACAAGTCATCAAATAGACTTATTGTATTAATATATTCCTTCTCCTATAATCAATATAGTCGTTACGAGTAATTGTCTGATCGCTTGAGAGTTGAGACCATAATTCATTGTCTGACCATCTGTCTTAGATGATTGATGGGTTTATTCATTTTTGGATGCATTCTTAATTTTATTTTGAAATTTGATTTCAATTCTAATAAGAAATTTTATATTGGTATTTTGTCAGTATTTATATTTATTTTGCTGAATTTTAATCATTTTTTTATGTATTTTATTTCAACGAGTTCTCTATGATCATTCATGCTTAGACGACGGGATAAGAGGGTTAGATAAGATAAATATTATTTTATCCAATGTTAATTTTAGATACTTCGTATGCATAGGAATGGCAAGCGGGTGAGTTTGGGACGGGGTGACCCTTTCCCAATCTCGATCCCGTTTATATTCTCCTAGTCCATTCTGTCCCGTCCCAAACCCCAATATATATATATATATATACACACACACACACATACATATACATATACATATACATATATAAGTTAGGTTAAAACTTTTATTTTAATAGGTAAATTGAATTTTTATTGCCAAAATAACTAATATAAGAAAAAATAATATGAGTGTGATATGAAAAATCATAAAACTAATTATATATAGTGTTATTTATTGGTAAATATAGTGTATATAAGAATAAATAAATAAAAATAATAATATAGAAATGGGGCGGGGTGACTATCCCCCGAACCTGCCTCGAATTCGACGGGGTTTTAAAGATTCCATCCCAAACCTCGTTTATGAGCATCTAATACCCGTCCCATTAGGAGCGGGGGCAGGGCGGATATCTGACAAGGGCAAGGAAAAATTGTCATCTCTACGTATGCATATATTTGAAAAAAAAAAATTAAATAACTTTAATAAAAATAATTTTTGAAGACTGGATTTTATATCCAAATCTTATATTCGAAAGGTATCCAAACGTAGCAATAAAATATAACATATTCAGGCCTTTATCTAAGTTAATTCAAATACTATATGAGGATATTTAATATCTCACGTGATTTTATATCTTGTCTGATCTAACTATTCTATCAAATTCTACTCAAACAAAACCTATGAGATTCTAATTCATATAAAGTTGTGCTAATTAGTAAAGTGTACTGTATCGTTCAATATAAAGTAAATATGTATGACCATTTTTATTAGGCTTATAATACTTGTATCACTTTATATTTTTGAGTTTAATATATATTTCATAATACAAAGATATATTTTGTTATGTGTTTTTCATTATTAATATAATTCTACTCGGTATTCACTATTTGCTTATGAGTCATTAATAAATTGTATATTTAAATGTTAATTCATTAAAACAAAATAAATATGATAAGTTAAATAATAAAAAAGAGGATGACATAAAACATTTATTAAATGACTTATGTCAAGTTAGGTAATTGTGTCGTTGGTTTTTTAGGCAGTAAGCATTGTCTGTTGCCTAAAATTGCTTAAGCAATTTAACAAGAATTATTCTTTTTCACATATATATATATATATATATAGAGAGAGTGAGAGAGAGAGAGAGAGAGAGAGAGAGGGAGAGAGGGAGATATTTTTGGAAAATGGTGATACAGCTCATTGGTTTTAAAAAAGAATGATAATGACATGTCCTTACAAAACCAATTAAAGCTTAAAAATCTGGTGAAATGACTAAAAATTGATTACTTTAATTATTTTCGTTGGTTTGTTTTAGTTTGAGAATGGAGGGATTTCTACAGAGCCTTAATATATAGTCACCACTTCACCAAAGCACAAGTTCATGAACAACTTTTTTATTTTTATTCTAAATAAATAAACAGATATAGAAGAGTCAATAGTGATTGAAACACCAACTGGTTTCAAATTAAAGAGGGGTATATATAGTTTGATTTCTTTAGAAAAACTTGTCATTTGGGTCCACCATGACTTTAATCTTTTAAGAGGAATAATTGAAATTTGATGGCTCTTAGGCCTCTAAGCATATTCTATTTAATTTTTTATGAAAAAATAAAAATAAAAAGAGGAAGAATAATAAAACCCCAAGGGGGTTTGGGGAGATTCTTATTGACCCAAGTCAAGTGAGTGAGGGGGTAGCTTTTTGTAATGAAACAGTGAGAAGCAAACATCTTATACCATTCTAAAGTGAAGGCAATGGAATAAGGCTGTTCCATAAAAATGCCTACTCCCTTTTATGTGCCCTTAAAGTTCAATTGTGTAACTTCAGGGACCACTCTCTCTCTCTCTCTCTCTCTCATCTTTAATCCAGATTAATTTTATTTATTAAAGCATAGTCCATTAATTATTTATGGAGTGCCAGTAGCTCTACCATTTTTTTTATATTAACTCGTTTATAAAATCAAACTTTTCAATTTTTGTTTTTATAATCTAAAACCATAACTTTAGATCGTGTGGTTGAATTGTAAATCAGAAGTTTCTATTAAAGTCATTTCGTACAACTTTAATTTCTACTACTTCCACTTTCTTGTATTAATTTTCTTTTTCTTTTTAAGCAAAAACAAAGCCTAAATGGGCAGTTGATACCCTAATCAAGGAGGACTCTCAGTCTCACTCATTGTCAAAGTAAGTGAGCATATGGTAGGCTAGTGAAGCAGAAGAGGAGGAATGGTAGTGAAATGGTAGTGAATGGTGAAGGGAGGGGAGGGGAGGGGAGGGGCCACATTAATAATGAGTGGTGGTCCTTAATGGTCGAGAATCGTAGCCAAAAACCATTCAATCAGCTAGGGGGACATGTTACCTCAATTGCTCTTCACAGTTATATCTTTCTAATGCTGTTTTCGCTGTCTCATATCAATGTCATGGACCCCCACCCCAAGCCCAAGCTCTTGTTAAATAGTTATAACAAGGCCTATTCGTCCGATACGCAAGTCACCCTTGAGATTTCTTAGCATTAACAAGGCCTTGCTTACTTGGTGGGCTCTGGGTTTTCGTATTCACACCGCCGTTTGGTGGAGTGGTTAGAAGGCATATTTTGAGCGTTTTCTCAAAAGTTTCAGGGAGCATCTTTTCTTCCCGACACTATTTGTAGCGGCCCGATGGACCAAACAGGCACTCAGGCTCTTTTTGATTGGTTGGTTGGTTTCCTAATGGGTAGGCTTGTTTGTGGTGCTTATACATAGTTTAGTTTTTCTAGTTTATGTCTTAATGTTTCTATTAAAGGCCAACAATGGTGATGGTGATGGTGATGGTGAAGGTGAAGATGTTGATAATGCTGCACTATAGTCGCCAATTGTTTCAAGTTCTTTTTAGCCTTGTGGTTGGTAAGTTAATAAGATAACATGTAGTCATTCCATTAGAACAAGTGGCTAAGGAAGTTGTTGGCTTGAATATGTTGTATTTGGAAGTCATTCCACTAAAAATTTTGGGTATCTCTCTTATTTGGTTGTCACACTTAGAAGAGCAACTTCAATCTCTCTCCCACAAGAGGAATTTGAGCATTTATTGATGGAAAACCTCCCAAATGAAGAGACCTTGCATATTTATTCCCAACTTCCCATGGAACTCCTCTTAGTTTAGAGAAGAAAAATGTTGCTTGAGCAACTTGCAAAACCTCCCAGCTTCTATAAATAACGTGTGGTGGGCAGCAAGTGTATGAATAATCCCTCGAAATTCATACTTCCACTGGTTGTGGTTTCAAGACAACTGAAAGAATGCAGCATTAGACTGCCTTAAAGAGTAAGCATAATATTTTAGAATGACTTTCACAAGTCCATTTTGCATCATAGTGTAAAAATAAATAACTATCTTTAAGATAGCATCTAGAGCTGCATTAGAATTTTAGAGTACCCTTCTTTAATGAGCTTCATTTCTTTTCATTTATTTTTTATTTCCTTGACTTCTTCTAACATCCAAAATGCTTCATATTGTAATCAAAGAGAGTATGGCAATTTCGGTAAGAGGGAAATATTGATCTTAACTACGCAGAGAGGCTAACAAATCCTCTTGTAAAGCCTGGAAAAGGATTAATTTGCTACACTCTACACTCTACTCTCAATCTAATCTATAATATAAGCAATTTTGTAAAGACCAACAATTGGAAATGTATGCTTACTCCCGCAAGGACAATGCACTTTGTTATCCTCTGCAAATAAAAAATTTCCAATTGCAAAAAACCCAATCACAGATTTTTTCTACTCCCCTCAACATTGGGCGTGAGGAAACAGATAGTTTAGATTTCAATATTCTTACTTATTGGCCGAAAACCTCACTGCCTGATAGTTGGTACTTCATTTGCTAAGAAAATTTGGGGAGGAAGTTTGATGCTTCGGCGTTTGCCTGCACAAGGAATTGCTAAAGCCTCAGTGCATTCTTTTATGCATTCTAAAACACAATACACCTCTTCAAATCCCCACAGCATGATTTTGTATTATTTACTTTGTCAGCAAGGACTCAACAAACATCCAGACTGGACCAGACAATAGAATAAATTTCCAGAAATCTTACAAATATATTATCTAATTGTAGCCATTTTATTTTTCAAACAAGAAAGCAGAAGAAAATAGCCACAATCAAGTTTGACAAGGCCGCAGCTAACAGCCCCACTCTTATGCCTCAGAACTAACTTAAAGTTGTCATCTTACCCACTTGAGCCATTGTGGACCAGAGGTCTCCTGGGCCCTGCAAAACACAAGTAAAATGAACTTCCAGTAACCTTTGACTTATATATAGTTATCAGTTTGATTTCTCTCTGTTGCAAACGATGATGTGCTTGAGCGGCTCCTTGAGCTTTCATATCCAGATTGTCGAAGTTGAGGATCAGTCATGGTCTCCTGCAAAATAGACCTCAACAACTTGTAATGTCTTCACAGATTATCAATATTTCGAATTCTTCCCAATCAGTAAGTCAAATGGTTATATTGAAAAATAAAGGAAAAAGCAAGCTTGTGTCCTTGCTTATCAACTCACTTGAGATGTTAAGGAAGGTTGACTTTGAAATGGAGAGACTCTCGGACTGCCACCTAGAAAGATGCTGCTAGAAATGTTCTCTTCTGCGAGTGCTCTCAACTTGTTAAGCTCAGGTAATACAACCTTCCCAAGATCCGGTCTGTCTTTCCGCCTCAACTCTGCACACTTGAGAGCTAGCTTGGCAAAGATCAAGGCCTCTTCAACTGGCCAGTCAGGAACATTCGGGTCAAGAAAATCAGTGAAAGTTCCTCTCTCAATAGCCCGTTCGACGTGATGAGTTAAGCCCATAGGTGGCTTGGCTGTAATAATTTGGAGAAGCATGATCCCAAGAGAGTATATATCGGACTTTATTCCAAGCATGCCAGTTTGCTGATACTCTGGGTCTATGTAACAGAAAGTTCCTGCTGTTGATGTCATGCGATATTGAGTCACGGTATCGGCCACGGATGGAGGGACAAGCCTGGCTAAGCCAACATCACCAATCTTGCTGACAAAGTTATTGTCAAGTAAAATGTTGGCGGGTTTCAGGTCACGGTGCACTAGTGGTTCTGGCTTGGTCTGGTGGAGGAAAAGAAGTGCAGTGCCTATTTCTGCGGCAATCCTGAATCTTAGTTGCCATGGAAGAACTGGAGAGTTCCCTCGCAGAAAGAGACGATCTTCTAAGCTGCCATTTGCCATATACTCATAGACTAGGCAACCATACTCCGGACAGGCTCCAAGGAGAAGAACCATGTTGGGATGCCGAATGCAGCTTAGGACTTCAACCTGCATCAGGGCAGTCAAATAAATCTAAGGAAAACATGACCTGTAATCATTCAAATTTCAAATGATGCAAATTGAGAATATTTCATTTAGTGGCTTTGATCTAGTTATTAGGACTACGAAAAGGCGCACTGGATTGGTTGGATGTATTTTAGCAAGTACATAAACTTGGTTATAGGGAAGACTAGAGGTTGAGCATGCTAAAATCTTTGTTTTCTATGTTAGGAAAGTAGATCTAAACCTTAGTATTTTTAGTTTTTTTTGGTTCTTCTATTGTAACAGTTTACTGGATGTTGTTAATATACAGTTCTGTTATATAGTTGAATATGCTATGTTATAGAAGAAAGTTACAATACTACACTACTTGGGTTTTTAAACTTAGTTGATGCACAAATTAGATTCCTGCACCTCTTGTTGAAACTGTGACCTCCCTTGAGCTGCATCAGGACGAAGAACTTTTATTGCAACCGGTGTATGATCCAAATAACACTTGTATACTGGCCCATAACCTCCTTCCCCAATTTTACGGGATTCTACAAAGTACTCAGTTGCTGCTTCAATCTCATCAATGGTGTACTTTCGGTACCTGAGATCACTTTGTGCAAGCGTATCTAGTACCTTCTTCTTTTCCTCTGCTTCTTTGAATGCTTTCATCTCCGCCTTGATTCTTTTTTGTGCTTCCAGTTCGGCAATCCTCTGAGCTGCTTGAGCTGCCTCGATGGCTGCCTTTGATTTAGCTCTCTCTCTCTCTGCAATTGCCAATGCTGCTTCCTCAGCTACTCGTGCATCTTCTAATTTCTGTTGTTCTTCTATTTTCCAATGATGAAGTTCCATTGCCTATAATAAAAACCAATGCTTATATATACCTAGGATGCTTAAACCCAATGATTAAATTTTGACCTATTATCCTGATATTTGATCATTTTAAAAAATTTTGATACATATCAAAATTTTAGATATTTGATTTTAGTTTGACTGGAGATCAATTATAATAGCAAAATAAAATAAAATAAATAAAATCCCAACTCAGTACCTTCTGCTTTGCGCAGAGTGCTTCTTTGCAAGCTGAGCTGTACAGGTCCATTGTCTGCCTGAGCTCTTGCTTAAGCCTCCTCATTTCAGCTTCCATTTCATCCTAAAAATTTGGTTAAGTGTTTAGTAGAACTCTTCTGCATTATTCATATTATTATTTAAAGTGCAAAAACTGTATGAATGACAAGTAGGTGCACAAGTGTTAAATCTACATTTCAGGTGTTGGGTATCATTAAGGAGAATTTTGGATTAAAAACATGAAAAGCTTACAGGTCATTCCATCTAGAATATGTAAAACCTAACATCCTGCATACAATGAAAACATAAGTGGTGCTACGATTTAGATACAGGTGATAGTAAACTTAGATCCCCAGCTTATGATACTAAATACTAATTGTCTTAACATCATTATAGACTCACGGAAAAATTCAAATACTCTGGGCATTGCAAAACTTTCACTGAAGGTGCACAAATAAAACCCAGAGTACATAATGTGCGGATTAAAACTATTATTTCATTTGTTGTAAATAATCGCCACATTATTCCTTATTATTCTGATTTTTCTCTTCCGATATCCATGGTACTGTAAATGGACATGACGATGTGAGTATTGATGTGTTTGCTAATAAGATTCCTTTAATTCAGATTAGATGACTTTGACACCTAGATACATGCTGGCTCTGACAAATGAAGCCAATCCATGTAGCATAGCCTGATAAATGTTGGTTGATTTTTCGAAAGTAGCCCTTGATTTGAAGGACAGCCTACTCCCTAACTATCTTATATTGACATAACAATTTTTCCAACTGATTCCTGAATAGACTTAATATTGATACCTGTTTGGGAGTTTAATGCTGCACGTACCATGGTGTGTGATGATGAACATGACATGCTGTCCTGTGAGCTCGATGAGAAGCCATGCAAATTTGGATCAGCATAATCTGGATCCTGGGAATGGTGACCCACAGCTTCTATTTTCTGTGTCTGAGCTGGATGAAAGCCAAGGAGCCATAGCCATATCCTGGCTGTCAAATAAAGAAGGGAACATGCGATCGGTGCTTGGCCTGCTAGAGCTCACGAATGATATGTCGGTATCTGACAAAGAGAGCTCCCCATATGATCTGTTGGAATCTTTACTTCTATTGAATGGTGACCTGTATCAGTAGTTATCAGGTCAGTGCAGTCACTGTATGCATTGGGCTTCTATTTAATAGCAAACCGGACAGTTTTTTTCACCTAGTTGTAAAAAAAAATGTTCTTTAATTTACCATTAAAGAACATTTACTGATGAGCAAAGTACATGTAAAATGAAATGATCTAGTTGGTATGGAAAATGAAATCCATATGAACAAAATGACAAAGCAATATAAAGTATAGCCCACAAATTATCAATGAACAATTAAGGAATTTAAAGGTATAAACTGTATGGCAAAAGTAAATTACAAAAGCATAAAACAACATATTAGAATTTCTAAGAGAGAGGGGGAGATGTATTTGTCAACATTGAATGTTTGAAGTATGAATTGACTTCTCCTTTTGTTATACATGGTACATAATATTCACAATCTATTGCTTATTAGACTATAGGTTTTAACCTTTTTTTTCTCAGATTGCTTAAAATGTATTAGAACTTACCTGATCTCCACGTCCTCTATCAAGTTACGAGGTGCAAATGGTGTCTTCTCAGCTGTTGAAATAGGATATAGAATATTGCTTATTAGCAGTGATAAATCCCAAGTGAATTGGAAAACAACATGATATTAGAGTTACAGAAGCAGACCTCTTGAGCCGCTGTTTTGCGTCAGACGTGCATTGAATTGACTGGAAATGGGGCTGCTTTGGTTCTGCTTACGGGGGGGTGGGTTTGGCAATGGACAGGAGGCAGATCGCACTGATGAAATTTTTCCTCTGGCTATGACATATACAGAGCAGAACTCAGGTGCAGCTTTTGAAATGCTGCTAGGAATATCTGTAGGCTTGAATCTTCTGTGACAGAGATTTGTAAGTAATAGGCTAGTATGGATACTCTTTTTTTTTCTGGTCAAGGCAGAAATTGTAAATCACTTTGTTCATGTAAACTAGACACTAGTTAACAATTATTATTGTATCTCTAGCGTTTTTATTGATCTGATACATGTAATTGAATCCAAAACTGTGGCATGGCACAGTAAATTTTGTCACATGAAACTCGAATACCTCCAGTAAGTACAAAAAATTTAGCTTACAGAGCTCAGTGCTAGTGAATTGTGATATTCACTCCAACCTTTATTTATTTATTGATTTATTTCTGTTTTCCATTTCTTGGGAGGTTGGTTTGCAGTATCTTGAATCTCTCCAGGATACTATTCTAAAGATTTGAATTTTAGTCTTGGCATCCTTCTGAGTCAAAGTAAATTTTTCAATGAACTTACACAAATTCTAATAAGTTATTTACGAGTGCTTGAAACGGAGAAACCATCATATAAAAGTTGGAAATTTCCGAATTTCTAAGGATTTGGAAACATCTTTATATTGAAAGAAAAACTCAAATTTCAGAAACTTCTTTTAGAATTATGATTTATGAATAATAAAAATATTTGTATAGTAAGTCGTGTTCTGTTAAAAGTTAAAAGGTGAAATGTTTTAGCTGAGTTCAGGCTGAATTATAGAGCTATTTGATTGCATTATATGGTAATGTAACTAAGATGATACTTAAACAAAGTTTTTTCCACCTTTTGTGTGTGCAATTTTAGTTGAAAGCAAATAATTTTGCTAATTTTGGTTATGGTGGAGCTGGTAGACTGAAAAGAAGTCATTACCTGACAAAGCCACTCCTAGGCGCTGCACCAACTACCAAAATCTCAACTAAGTTGAGCTTGACATAATCACATAAGGCTTTTGCAATGTCCGTGTCTTCAACTATGACTTCATTGCATTTTATCTGTTGCAAAAATGCAACCAAGAAAACTAGATTATAATTAATCTTTATTTCCTTTCACTTCTTTTTTGAATGAAGATAAAATGACTAAAAGCTTCAATGCAGGGTACTTTACTATATCAGATGAGCTCAATTTGACCATATATAAATGGGTCTCATTTTTTTTTAATAAAATGATTTCAAATTTATTTCTTTTATTGGCCTTTTTTTTATTTACTTTCTTACACGATAGTGTAGGAAATTATCCTAAATGAGAAGGAAAATTTTGAAAAACAATTAAACAAAAAAATTAAGAAAAGAAGAATATGGAGAAAGGAAGTGAACTCACATCCTTGCGTGTACAAAAGCAACGGAAGGGAAGGAACAACTCCTTGGCTTGGTTATCAAGCTGGTATTTATAGGCTTTTGCGACATCCTCGTTGACATCAGAGAGAGCCACATTGTTCCCCACTGCATGCACAGACGATCATAAAATGTTATTTGAAACAACAACTGTAGTGGTGAAAGAAAAATGCTGCTAATCCTTATCATAAATGCATGCAGAGTATGGCACATATTGGTTATAAAACTATGTCATACAGCTAAGGGTTCTGAATTCAATTAGGTAGTTATCGGGACAAGAAGCAGAAACAAATAAAAGCATTCTATATTTTTCACATTTTTCTTTTTTGTGGCAACCTCTGAATTAGTTATGCCTGATATGATCATGATAATGTAAATAAAACAAAACAAATTCCATGTACAAACCTCCAACTGTTTACATTGAGAGCATGATGGCTGATAAATTACCACTCCTTGGATAGAGATTATTTCTTACACGGGTAGAATATAAATGGTTGACAACATATAGTTATCCAAATTAATTGAAGACACTAGACACAGGATAGGATAAGGGTTATTAGTTTTGGTCTCTCAATATTTTTCATTCCCTTTTGGGGGTTGATTGCCAAAAAATTTATTGGAAAAGATAGAACTTCAGGGTGCAATTATACACACACACACACACACACACACACACCAAATTATATATATACACACACAAATTCTTGCGCAAATAGAAATACTGGTAGTTTAATGTCATCATCATTCAACACAAACAAATATTATATATATAGAAATATGATTATTTTTTTCTTTAAATAACTATTTTCAATTGTGAATGAAGCAAATGAAAAGAAAATTTAAGAGGGAGAGAGGGAGGGAGAAATACATGGAGTGGGAATGGAGGATGCTCTATGTTTGACATGGAGTAATGTCACGCTTTGGCCCTTTTCAAGAAGATGATCAACGGCCCATTTCAGAGCATATTGGCTCCCTTTGTCCTTGTCTATTGCAACTGCTACCAACTCTTCCTTCTTTTCCCCATTACGCCTTTGGTTCAACATTCAGAAACTTTAATATGATAACTTCAGATTGTCACCAAAATATGGAAGCTCCCTCAGAAATTAAACCCACCCGGCCCCTTCCCTGTCTGTGTTTGAGATCCTCAAAGAGTGTCCCAAAACTCTCCGTCTATCTCTCTCTCTCAACCTTTGAGAAGGTCAAAGATCTTTCCCATCTTAGACCTCTCCGTGTCAGGAGAGTTTGTTCTGTTTTGTTAGATTAACAAATCACTAACATTTAACCATCGGTAACTTTCTCTCTCCAAATTAAGTTGGTTCTGTCCAATCTAATAGACACCATCCAAAATGTCATTGATTCTCTCTCTGTTTCTAGAGGTGTGCCGTTTGGGTGTCACCCCATAATTGAGGGGTAGCTTTTTTCTTGCTTCCTGTTTTTTAGTTGGTCTTACCTTATTTTACTGTTGAAATATGGGCTGTACACCCAACCAAGTTAGCTGAGTTTATTTCTAAAATAAATAATCCGACCTTAATTAAATATTTTTAATCTCTTTAATACTCAGCTCGATCAATAAGTTCATTTGTATTTTAGGATTACATGACAAACTTTATATGTAAGTTTCTTCTAAATCAACTTATTAATAAAATAAACAAATTAAGTGTTGTTTGATTGATCAGTGTAAAAGTATTATTTGAATTAAATAGTTAAGTATTTGATAAGCTATTAAAATATACTAATAACTATCAAATGATAACGTTCTTAATGAATTTGATTAACTTAATAAAAAAATCTCGATTTATCAACTTAACTTATGCCGCACTTGATGAAAAAATTATGACTAATAAATGTGATTTGAAGTTCCATCCTAAAGAATCTCAAAATCAACAAGTTCAAAACGCATTAAGTGCTTTTGAAATTAAAGTTTATCTAAACATAATTGACTTTGTTGATTTGTACTCCTATTTAAAGATTTATAATTTAAAAAAAAAATAACAATATTCTTTGTAAATAAATTGAGATAAGATTTTATTGAATTGACAAGAATATTTTTTGTAATTTGATTTTTTATTTAAGCAACTGTATTACATTACATATATTACAAACTTCCAACATGCAAATATCAAAAGATTCCAACTATCACCATGAGGGTCTAGGGTTTGTAATTTGCATTCGCATAAGAATTTAAAAAACCTTCTCACGAGTCATATATGTCCCTCAATCTCCGGCAAGCAATATTAGAAGATGAGAAAATTCATGTGTAAATACAAACCAAATATTGGATATACTTTAGCTCTTTTTTTTATATATATTTTTTCCAAATTCTTGTGACGTCTACAAGAATATTATAAGCTTTTTATACAAGTAAAGTAGCTTTCACTCCCTATATTAATCACATGAATGTATACAAAAATTATCTTTCAGCTATAGTTAATTTGCTCTTGAAAAGTATTTTTAGGTGTGAATGAATTACTTTTAAGGATGCAAGTATAATTTGTGCCTCAACAATTTTTTTGTTTAGCTTTATTTTGTAGTAAATAATAAATATTTTGTTATTAAAAAATAAATAATTTTTAAGAATGTTCAAATTCTATATACTTTATTTTATTTAAAAAAAAATTAATATACATTAATATTGTATATTCTTTATAATTATTATTATTTCACGTGTAAATATGTATCACTATATCTATGATGATGATGTTAGCACTCCAAAATAGCCTCTCCCACTCTACTTCAAAGTTGAAAAAGTAGAGTGCAAGTGGGTCTCTAGATAAAGAGTAAAGTATTCTAAATAATATGGCACTACTAATGATTTTATGTCACATTATTTGGAATGCAATTTTTTATATATAAAATTAAGACATTTAGTATTATTGCTAGGTAAAATGTATAAAGCTCAATTAAAGCCAAATAATAATAATATTATTATTTTTATTGTTGATAGCTTCCAAATATTATTCTTCACATGATCCTTTTATAATTAGTGTTTTTATAGTAATACTTTTGCTAATTAGAGGCATATTATGCTTAATATAGACCCAAATTAACAATATGCCATTATGCTAAATTTACACCCAAAAAAAAAAAAAGCCTTTTCATTCCACTGAATTCCATGTAATTAGTATATTAACAAGCCCCATGTAAGTTGCAATTTCCACCCTACAGTTACACACAAAATGACAACCCCCCCCCCCCCCCCCCCCCCAAAAAAATTTCACCTTCAAAATCATTCAATTAATCAAAATGGCCTAAATTTAATTTTGAAAGTACTGTTCAACCACCATTCATTGAGAAAGAGAAATCATCAGACAATCCTCTTGAAGATCGTACGTCTCCTTCACTAGCATATGAAGAGTAAAAATCTTCATCACTATCCTTGTCTCTCAACTCTTCAATTCTCTCAACAGCCTCCTTCAAATCACACCTCTTCTCCACATCACTGTCACAACAAGCCAACCCTATCTTCAACAGCTTAAGCATCTCCCCCTCACTATTCTTGGTCGCTCCCATATCTTTATCAAACACCTCCACAGTCCATTCTTCGCGAACAATGGAGTGCACCCAAGTTGCCAAATCTGTGTCACTTCCCCTACCTTGCTGTAAAAAATTAGCAGGAAACCTCCCTGTTAAAATCTCTAGCATCAATATTCCAAAACTCCACACATCTGTTTTCTTTGATATGCGGTTATGTCGCTTGTACTCTGGTGATTTATAGGCCACCATGATGTCTTGGGCATTCTCTTGGTTGACCACTGGAACCAGTCCATAGTCAGTCAGGAGGGGCTCGAAGGATTCATTAAGAAGTACATTGGAAGATTTAAGGTGTCCATGTGGTGCAATTAAGCTGGGAAGCTCATTGTAGAGGTATAAAAGGCCCTTAGATACCCCTTTGACAATTTTCAACCGGGTAGGCCAATCAAGACTTGGCTGGCCACGAGAATGGTTGCCTGAAAGAATAAAATAGCAGCAAAGTTAATGATCATATATGCAGCAGCATTTGATGAGATAACTATGTGCATGGGTATCCATGCATGTGTGTGGCTGTAGGCTATGTGTATAATATAATGAAAAAGTACTGAGTGTTCCCGGGACACCACATGGGACCAGATGTCCCACGGGAAGGTGGCTGGTGATTCAGGGGCATATAAAAAAAGCAATTAACATACCATGGAGAAAAACAGCCAAGCTGACTTTGTCAACATAGTCAGAGACCAAGAGCTTCTCTTCCTTCCTATAGTAGAAAGCTACAAGAGGAAGCAAGTTGGGGTGTCTCAAACGGCCTAACCTTCTCATATGCTCTTGGAACTCTTCTCTACTTAAATTGTTCATGTGCCTAAACCTCTTCACCACCGTCACTGGCCCAGTCATAATGGCAGCTTTGTATGAAGAACCAAAGCATCCACTGCCCCAATATTTCAGCAGAGGCTTTGAGCAAGTCTGGCAAGTCAAACTTCACTCTGTCTTCCCTCAAAAATGTCAGCTTCTCGTTGTCAGCATTCTTGCTGCCGTTGGAGGAGTGCTCCGGCGAGCCTCGCTCCATTTTGTCTAGATCAGAAGAGGCCATTTTCTTGTGGATGTGCGATGAAGTAGTTGAAGCTTCTTCCCATTGAGACGTTGGACAACGCTGGCGGAGGATGATGAAAACAGCAGCAATTGCAGCTAATGCTGCTGCCACTACTATCACCACCACAACTATCATTCCAACAGAGAGATTTTTGGAAGAAGGACATAATCCCAGTGGTGGCCCACAAAGATCTTTGTTGCCTGCTTGGACAGAAAGAATGTAATATGCCTGAAAATTCCACCTGCTGGAAAATCTCTGCTACTTTCATTATGTAAGTTTTTATATATATATATGCATGAGTGTACCTGTTTGCGACTCTGCGTGTCCTTGCATATCTCTGTGTGTGTGTGTGTGTGTGTGTGCATATATACATTCATCTATAATTATATGCATACTTTGAACCCACCAAATCATATAAAATATCCAATGTTTTTAAAACTATAACCAAAAAACCTAGAGGTATGAATTGGCTAAAACTTTTATAGCTAGTCAAATATCTGGAATCAATACTTCTCCTTCATGGAATGTTTGCTTTGACAATTTCTGTGTTCTTCAATTTATAATTGGGTTTTATTTATTTTTCAGCAACTGTTGAAAAAGAATGTAGTAGGGATACATTGAGAATTCAGTTTATAAATTATATGTATTTTGCTTGGTAGCAAAAATAAAGTGAGACTGAAAATGTTTCATGTATTAGCTATAACAGTCATCATTCAAAAGGCTAGGTATTATTTTTTTAGTTCATGATAGTGTATCAATACCTAATTAAATACATTATTATTAACTACTGCTAGAGTGTCCATCATTTGAGTATGATTATATAATAACTATGGTGACGAGAGATCATGGTTGTGAAGATGATTATGGAGAAATGAAATATCATTTTCCAGAAGGCGACTTACCGGAAAATGAACTTGCCCCCATCTTGGTGAGGAGATGAGGGATTTGGCCCTCCAATTCATTGTTGGACACATCCACTAATTTCAATCGATCTTGTTGAAAATCCGGTATCTCGCCTTCAAATTGATTTCCTTCCAGCCTCAACTCCAAAAGCCTAGGCAATATAGTCAAGGACAAAGGAATGGGACCAGTGAACTGGTTTTGTGCCAAATGAACTTTCTTCAATGACAGCATCCCATCAAAAGCATTGGCCTGAATGTCCCCAGAAAATTTGTTGTTGGAAAAGTAGACAGATTTTAGTTTACCAAGTTCTTTAATGTTGGGCAAGGGGCCATCAAAGCTATTATTCATCAAGCTTAGAGTTCTCAAAGAATGCAATTTCTTGAGGGAGTGTATGTCAATGGCACCCTTTAGTCCCATATTCTCAAGCTGTAATCCCCAGACGATGCCCTTCTCGCATAAAACACCAGCCCAATTTGCAGCACCACCGGAGGAGCACGGTGGTGTTGAGGCGTTCCAAGTGGACAATGCTGCATTGTTGGACAGAGACATCGTAAAGTTGAGAAGGATCTCAGAATCTGATAAGCTAGAAGAGGTAACAATTTGCTGTAAGATAACAGCTAGAAAGAGAGAGCACATGAGTTGATGAGAAGAGGCCATGACAGTGGGTGGTGCGCGCACTTGCAGGGTGGCACACGCGCGCCCTGTAGAGGGGGGCTGCAATTCAGAATGGTTGCTTTGGGGCACAGAGGACTTGGGCAGGAATTGAATTTTTGTGGGGGGGGGGGCCGAGAGGGCGAGGCAGAGAGAGAGAGAGAGAGAGATGCTAAGAATAGTGGGTAGTGAGGGTGGAGACAAAAGAGCAGATGAAAGGGGGCTTTGGTCAAGTTGACAAAGTCCTCCTCTCTTGTCTGCAAGAGATGTGCAAGTGTTTTTTCATGAGACAGAGAGATGCGGCCAGCCTTTGAAATGCCCACGACTTGCCATACTCTCACCTGTCCTATCTATTTTTGGACCATTTTCTACATTGCCCAACCATTTCTTTCCAAATTGAATCACACAAAGTATTATATTACCGTACTTGTTTCTCAGTCCACTCCCTTTTCAAAGAATTGTGTGATTAAGCCCTTAATTCTATCACTTTTTTTTTTTTTCACACTGCGTTACAATTGCTTTGAAGGATCTAAATTTCTTTCGTAACCCTTTTTTTTTTTAAAAAAAATAATATTTTAGTTATTTTAATTTTTAGAGATAAATAATTATCCAATATAAAATTGTTAACAAAAAAACACTTGAGTGTTGAAGTACTTAAAAATATTATTCAAGTTAAACAGCTATTTGAGTTAAGCAATTGTGAAAAAAATGTTGCTTAAATTAAACAACTTAATATTTCATTGAATTATTAAAAATTGATTAACAACTAACAAATGAGAATATTCATAATGAACTTGATTAATTTAATAAAAAAGAAATTGAACTTATCAACTTAACTCAAACTATAAATTATAATCAATGAGTGTGATTTGACATTTTCTCAAAATACGGTAGACAAAGTTGAAGTTAAACCAAACGTAAGTTAAGGTATTGTAAAGTTGATGTATTACTTTGGACCTCGACGATGTCATTGTATTGCTACTGCATTGAAACTGAATTCTCTGTATTGAATTGGAAAACTAGTTATGATACCCTTTGTTCGATTGAGTCACGGTACCCGAAAAAATAAAATTTGGTTTTAAGTTTTAATAGAAATTCAAGTGAATTTATTAGTATTCTGGAAATAATACAAGTGAATTAATAATAAAAAATAAAAAAATCGTCTAAATCCAAATCCCATCACATTGTTAGTTAAACATATCACAAGCTGAAATGATATAACATGCTCTGAATCAAGTCCTTTGGATTTTTTGGGTCTAAATCGTATATGTAGGTCTCAGTACAATACATTCAAGCTAATGAATGACTGACACGAACAAAAATAACTCACATTTTACTTTTGTATCACTCACTCATTAGTTAATGCACCCGGGACCAATAAATCATTTCTTTCAACATTAATTCAAATCAATAAAATCTTATTCAACTCAATAAAATCTTATTCTAACCATTTGGGATGTAATCGGCTCCATGAATCCTACATTGATGCTTAATAATCGTCAGTTGAAGCAGATTGATGCCAAAAGACAGCCGGGGCCAATATGGTTGCTCCAGGTTCACAACCCCAAATCCCGGAAAACAGAGACTTTCTCCATTTGCCGCAAGTGACCATAACAATTTGAAGATTGATGCATTGAAGTCATACTGAAAATAACTAAATCAGCCCTATATTATGGGTATGGCAGCCATCAAGACAGTTTCATGCTAGCAGTCAGCTATTTAATGCAATCCTTCTCCTTCTTCCTAGCCTGGGACCAGCTGTGTGAGGTTATAGCAGTAAGCACGAGATAGGTGGAGTTAGAGAAAAAGATGATGCACCTGCTAACGGTTACAGCATGAACCAAAAAATGTCAAATGGACCCATGAAACCTGAATAAAATAGAACAGTGCTCTCAAGTCCAAGGGACAAATGTGGTTGCCTTGTGAGTGTCTAATAAAAAAATCACCATATTGGGAATTAGGCATGGGTCAAGATGAATTTTAACATCATATGGGGAGAGGGGGGGGCAAAAAAGAGAAGTTAATAATAACAATCCAATCATTTCTTTGTCAAAATGTTGGGAAAAAGGTGGTCATTTCATGCATAGTTTTCCCAAGAAAATGTGTGGAAAAGTGGCATTATTGGTTTTTCCTGCAACAACGTGCCTCATTTGTTCTCCTGATAAAATAAAATAAAATCTTGAATGATTCTTCCACAACACTACTAGACATTGCCCAAGTTCATAGCAATATGATTTGATACAACATTCCAGGGAACAGGCCAAATATGAAATTAAAATATTAAAAAAAATGAATTTTGATAATCAAGTTATATAGTACAAAAATGGAATATTTTGAATGTGACGTTTATCACAAACAGAACAGATACATCATTTAGTATGTGGGCCCTAAATTCTTTCATGTATATAGTGATGCTAGTAAAAATAGGATACTAGCATCTCTATGATTGTGATGGTAGATTTACCTCGGAATGAGGCAATTTTGTGGATCAAATTCTGTGTACCCTACATCAACAAGGCAAAGGCCATCAGGGGGTGCCGGTGGAGCAGTGGCACGTCTGCTTGTGGCATCCATTAGCTTAAGCAACATATCCTCTTCTGCACCAGCAGCTGCTTCCCTTATTGATGTTGCCACAAGAACTCGAACCATCTGCCAAGCACAGTCAGCCACCATAAACGACTGAATCAGAACAAATATTAGAACGGCTTAATCCCAACTAAAGCTTAATGAATCAAGTTGTGATTCATCAAGGGTGTAATTGTTCTATGACTGACCTTCAACCCTGACCAGTTTGGCAAAAAATATTATTTTGGACCTCAGACTTGACTGAACAAGGATCCCAAATGCCTGTAATTATTTTACAACTGATCTTCAACCTGACCAATCTGAAAAAATGCATTTTTTGTTTCTTTTTTTGCGATTTCAGGCTTAACTGAACGAGGGTCCCAAATGCCTCCACTCAATGGAGGAAAAGATGGACATAGGCCTTCAACCAATACGAGTGAACATCTCCACGGTCACAAGGAAACCTGTAACCCATCTGCTTTGTTCTATTCTTGTATCTTATTTCCATTCTATAATTCTAGCATGTATATCTAAAAGAAGTGGAATTCCAATATATATTTGATATTTCTATAGGATTACGGAGTATGTGGCATTAGATTGGGTGGAATGGCAAAAAAAAATTCATCCAATTGATGCCAAGTTGTTTGAATTAAATGATTTGTCTTGAGTCAAGAATTTTAATTCTTTTTGAGAAGGAATTTCACAAGTTATAAATGATCTGCTACAAACCAATTAGATTTTTTTTTTTTGTAAGAAGGGTAATTACCTTGCGTAAGAAGCGGTTAGCGACCAACTCAACACACATTACCTTTGTGCCTTCCCCGTCCTTTAAAAGAAGGAAACCAAAGTATCAGTGCCACATATATTTGAATTTAGTACGGGATAATTACATAATTCATAAAGTTGGATTGAGACAATTATAAGCTCAAACAGGTTAGAGAAGTGTCTGAAATTCCAATAAAATTAAAAATTAAAAGAAATCAGAAAAAATTAAGCAGCCCAAGAAGACTTGGAAAGGCTCAATGAAAAATAATAAACAAAATAAACGGGTCATCTTCCATCAAAATCTAAGATGCAGAGTGAAGCAAGCCTGAACTCATTTCAAGCTCCGCAGAAACTACAGTTCTGTAAGATTTTGTCATCAAACAATTGTTAATATTTGCACGCGGAGTTGAGGATATGACTCCATGACACCAAAGTATAGAGTGTAACACCCTATCCTTAAACCTATTAAGGGGAGTTATCTTCCCTTCAAAAGTCCTACTATTTCTTTCTTTCCATATACACCAAAATATACATAAAAGAGCAAGCCTCCACAGCCTTCTTGCATTACAAGAGACTTGAGTACCAAGCCACATCTTGACCAAAACACCAACCAACCAAGATATTACCCAAGAATGACCAAAAAGAGCTAGAAGAAGGTTCCACACATCTTTGGCAACCTGGGCAATGAAGAAACAAGTGATTGATAGACTCCTCTCCCTCTAAGCACATGGGGCATTTGTTAGCCAGAAGAAACTATGGGGGGCTTTAGAATGCCAAATAGCTTTCCACAGGAAATCCTCCACTCCTTTGCTAGCCCAATGCAAGTAGTAAGACTATACAGAAAAGTCTCCCTTACAATTGAACCTCCAACAAAGAGCATCTTCCTTCTCCCTATCCAACCGAATGTTGTGAAGCAGGGCCAACAAGGAGAAGACCTCTTCCACTTTCCAATCATGCAAATCCCTAAAAAAACATGGGAGTCCATGAACATCCGTTCTCATTAAAGACCACATAATCTTCCACCAAGGCCTCTCGATTAAAAGCTACAAGAAGTTTAGGAAATCTATGCTCCAACATACTTTCTTCACACCAAAGGTCCCTCCAAATGTTGACCCTCTTTCCATTCCCAACCACAAATCCTGAGTTTAAAAAAGTCATCCGCTCCTTTTTTAATGGTCTTCCAAAGACCCACCCCATAAGGCCCATCTACCACCTTAGAACACCATTTCCCTTCATTGCACCCGACTTTGGCCTCAATGGTCTGTCTCAATCTTGCATTAGGCTCCTTTGCATAACGCCAAAGCCGTTTCCCTAAAAGAGCCTTGTCAAAGACCCTTTGGTCCTTCACCTCCAATCCGCCACCTTTTAGAGGAAATCTCACCCTATCCCAATTTACTAGATGGGACCCCTTTCTCCTTCATACCTCCCCCAAAGAAACTCTTTTTGCAACTTGTCTAATAGATTAGCTACCAAGGCCGGAATGGGAAATAATAACATATAATATGTGGGAAGGCTACCCAACGTACTTTCGATTTTAAAGTGATCTTCCCTCTTTTAAATAGATAGTCTCTTCCAACCCGATAACCTTCTTTGGAATTTCTCTACCGTCGGATCCCAAATCTCCTTGGATTTTGATGAAGCCCCTAACAGTAACCCCAAATACATCGTAAGGAGAGAACCCCCCTTGCAACCCAAATTCCAAGCCAACTCTTCAACTTCCACAAGTTCCTATTTTGGAATAAGTTAACTCTTCCTCAAATTCATCTTTAACCCTGAAACTAGTTCAAAGCACAAAAGCAGACATCTTAGGTATCATAGCTGGGATTCCTTTTGCTTGACAAAGAATGAGGGTATCATCAGAAAAAAGAATGCGAGATATTTCAACCCTAGATTCTTCATCCACTATAAAGCCCTTCATAAGACCCCCTTCCACCGCACTAGCCATCAGCCAACTCAACGCCTCCATGACTATCACAAAGAGGAAAGGAGATAGAGGGTGTCCTTATCTAAGCCCCTTGGAACTCTAAAAGAAACATGTGGCAAATCCATTTATAAGGACCGAGAAGGAAACTAAAGAAATACATCTCTCCATTCATCTCCTTCATTTCTCCCCAAACCTCATCCTCTCCATTAAATACATCAGGGATTTCCAATTTAAATAATCATATGCTTTTTCAATGTCCAACTTACAAACAATGCCCTTTTGTTTGTATTTTTCTTCCTCACATCAATGCACCCATTAGCAATGAGAACTGTATCTAGGATTTGTCTTCCTCCTATAAAAGCATTCTCACTCTCCGAGATAAGCTCCCCCAAAACACCCTTCAAATGATTATCCAGACTTTAGCCATCAACTTGTAAACCCCTCCCACCAAGCTAATAGGCCAAAAAACCTTTAAGTTTTCCACCACTCCTTTCTTAGGCACTAGGGCTATGAAAGAAGCATTGAGGCTTCTTTCAAAGCTCCCATGCTCATGAAAGAAATGAAACACTTACATAACATCACTGTGAACCACCTCCCAATAATGTTTGAAAAAATCCATGGACCCAACGCCTTATCCCTGTCACAAGAGTTAAGAGTTGCCACCGCTTCCTCTTCAATGAAGCTAACTTCCAGCCCATTCCTTTCCACTTCATTCAGTGAGCTAAATGTCAAATTATCCAGAACCGGTCTTCTTTTGCACGTTTCAAAATACAGCTACTCATTAAACAATGAAATTCCCCTCCTTCAACCACAACGCTCTAGATTTTTTACACAAACTTATCTCTTCCACTTGCCAAACCCTACTCAATTCCCCCTTTAGCTCATCCCTTTTGTTCTTCTCCTACTGAGAGAGAATTCATTTGCTTCTTTTTTTTGATCGGTAGAATTCACTTGCTACTTAACATCTGAGTCATTAATGTCTTGAAGGATCCTTGCCTTCCTCCTTGCAATATTCCCAAACACCTCCTTATTCCATTTCTTCAAATCATTTTTTAACAATTTCAACTTTTTGGCTAGAACATAGCTCGGATTTCCCCTAATTTGATACCCCTCCACCACACTCCTACCATTTCTTTGAACCCTTCATATTTCAACCACGAGGTTTCTGAACAATCGTTTTACTGTTACAAGTGCTTTCTGAGGCAAGATCCCCCACTGCCTGAATGCCGCCGCTACCCTTCCCCATCCTCCACCTCTATCAACCTCAGGTATATAGATCATTCTCCTCACCTCCCCATTCTATTCTTCTATGCAAATGAAAGAACCCTCCTCATTCGATTTTCTGATCATCAACAGGCTTCTCCATCAGCCATGGAAGACTCTGGCTGATCTGCGACCAATTGCTTCACGCTCCATTTATTCTAATCTCTGGCAGACCCATTGCAAGCAATCTTCCTCAACCCAAATCCTCCATACAGATCTTGCTCCTATTTCAACGATCTGGAATAAGGAATCCTTCAATCCACCAATATCATCAACTTCAAAAGTTTTCCGTCCAACCTGTAGAAAGTTCGATCTCACCTCCACCAGTCTCATCGTGACTTTTATTAGTTGCATATTCTATTTTTAGAATTATTGTTAATGAATTTCTGATAATATTTCCATGTGATAAGATAGATCATTGCTCTTTAAATCCATGGAATATGACGGAAAATGGAGTAATTCAGATAATCTATTCAATCCAAAACATTTGAACTATGTGTCCTTTCTCCTTTTCTGATTTTTGAAGGTTCAACATATTATATTGTACTTAGCATGACAGAAGAGTTAAATGGAGAAGCAAACAATTGTACGAAAGAGCAAATACACTCTCAATAGTCACAGTTAACTTGAACACACAGTAATGTTAGTTCTAGAAAAGCAGGAATGAGTAATGGTAGGAGACCTTGGCAGAACATGGTAATATGGCTTCAGTGGCTCGCGCATGGTAGACAAAACACTCTGTTGGTGGACCACTGCAAGTATGAAGCGAAATGCAGTTAGAAAGTACTTGGTTTGCATCAACAAAATTAAGTCCATATCTAGAACTAAGGAAGAAAAAATTCAAATATGTGCGCTAAATGGCATCGTGAGGTTTAATACATTTTTTTTTTTTTTTGGATAAGTTGCTCTTTAATACATATACATTTATATATTAAAAGATAAGAATCGAAATAAAACAATTCAAATATATTTTATATCTGATATACTATAAAAATCTGAATATGATAGATCCAAATCCAACCATATATTTTTTGTCCTTGAAACTCAGATGAAGAGACAACTAAAACATCCACAAATAACCTATGCACATGACTGTAGCCTTGCTACCCGCACAAATACTGAAAGGGTTTCATTCTTACATGTTTCTTGAAGCTTTAGTATCCCTCGCAAACATCTTGTAGGATAATAACCTTCCTTCTAGTTGATGTAGAAGTTGGTTAACCTTGCTTGCTTCGAACCTCGTTGGTTTCTTCCGGGTTTTAAGCTCATCCTCATCATTGTCAAGTAAGCTTCTCAAAATTGGCCTCGCCAAAGTCTTCCGCATATTTATATTTTTGGTTACCATGATTTTCACTAGAAGCATTATTCTCGACATCCACCTCACTCTCACTGCTTTGCTTCCCCACCTCTCCATCATTCAAAGGGAAAATATACAAATAGCGTCTCCATTTGGCACAAAAATTAGGATGAAATACACGTGGAACCTACAATGGTTTGTATCCCCAAAGTACAGTGTAGAAAAGTTATGTTATGCACTTGTTTAAACAAAAAAATGTAGCACAACATTACCTCAGCCACGGATCTGACTCTGAGCTTTCCTGGTGCTGCATTATTGATGGCATCTTCAATATCTTGCAGTTTAACATCCTTTCTCCAAGTATCTAGACATATAAACAACCAAAGGACCAACGAATTTACATCCAAACCCCTAAAAGTAAGTCAAAAAAATCATCCATAAAAATGTCGAAAGTGAAAAAAACAATCTAAAAAGTCCCCTTAAGATTGCAACAGAACAATATCACGTGATGACTTCCACGTGACACAAAACAATATTGCTCCATTTTAACAATAAAGACAATTTACTCAATCCCATACGCACATACACACTAACAAAGAAATATCTTCTCATATCTCCCGAAACCTCTGCAAGATAATCTATAACAAAGAAGAATTCCTTATAATAATAACAACTCAGCCAACTATGCTTAAGAGCTAAAGTAGAAGATTCCACCCCTTCAAAGGACTGTTTATTTCTCTCTCTCTCTCTCTCTCTCTCTCTCTCTCTCTCTCTCTCTCCCATAAGGACCACCAAATACATAACAGGGCCACCTGCCAAATTGCCCTCAACCTCCTCCCCACTTTACAACCTCTCCAACTAGATGTCACCTCCCTCGCTAATCTTGGCATCACCCAATGGACTTTAAAAAGAGAAAATAAAAGAGCCCAGAAGTCTCTAGCTACTATACAATCAAGGATCAAAATTTCATTTCATAAATCATTTTGGTCAACTAGGAAACAAAAATGTTTCAGAAACATTTCTAAAACGCAATGGAAATAATGAAAAAAAAACTAGAAACACTTGGATATATAAAGTATTGCATGAAGATAAACAAAATAGTTAATTATTTACTTATCAAGAAAATAGTTCATTACTTGAAAATGTTTTAGGTTTAGAAAGGATGCTGGGGTGGAATTAAGTAAACCCAAATTTGAGTATCATTGGATAGTATTAAACAAATTTTCACTAGAGAAAACAAGTAAAAAAGATTTTAGAGCTAATTTTCTAAAGCAATATTCAATTAGTCAGTATTAATTCTGCCATTGCAGTGTCCTTAGGCATTATTTGCACAAAGTGGCTGCACTCAGACTCAAACCCACGTTCTGATGCTTGACAGCCCTAACATTTTACTATTGCACCAAGCAATAACCACTTAACACAATATTCAATTATTATAATTTAATACAACACTATAATACAATAGGCATAGCATGTTTATCATGTTACATACATGAAGTAGACATTTTTGATAAAAGTTACATGTAACATCCTTCATGTACATGGAAGCACCCCTTTTGGGTGCCTTTTAAATGAATTATATTTACCTATCAAAAGAAAATATAACCTAATAAGAACAAATAGCAATTCAGCCATTACAGTTGGCGACCAAGTATTACAATAAGCACTTCTCCTACCTCCTCATTTCCTCTACTTCTCCCTATCTGCTATTTTTCTCAAAGAAATTTGAGATATTTTATTATATTTTTGGGTTTTAATCCATCAATTTCCCACTTCATTTGAAAAAGAAAAAATAGATGTTACCTTTTATTAGTTTCAAGAATTGTAGTCAACACAAAGCAAAAAAATTGACTTTTCAATTTGTTTCAAATATTTTTTGGTATGTTTCAATGAAAACAACTTCATTTCCATAGAAGAACATGAATTTCAATTTTCCACTCATGTTTCATTTAGGTTCACTGAAAACAAAAATGTTTTGGTGGTTTCAATGGAAACAAAACAAAATTTGACAATGTACACACTGAAAAAAAAAAAAAAAAAGAGTCCAATTGTCTCCTCATCTTTTTTGGACATATAGTATCAATTAACCATAAAGACATGATGTTACAAAGGAAGGTAAAAACAAGGCTCTTTTATTAACATGTACACATTTTTTTTTTTACACAAAAAATGGAGCATTCTTAATGACAACATAATTTTACCTTCAAAATCCCACAGACTAAGAATCAATAGGTCAAAATCTTATAAAAAAAAAAAAGGTCAAAAACCACAACTTTTGGCGGGGGAGTAATTGTGTAATTTAATACTGAATTGAAACTCCCAAGTGATATCAAATGCATCTAAAAATTCCATACTGCGTTCCATGGACCCAAATTCAATATGACTAACACAATGACATGGAAAATTCTTCAAAAAGAAAAGGTCACAAATATGTTAATTAAATCGAATAATTTCTATATAAGAAACATAATTATATGTTTTATATAAGTAATAATACTCTCCTTTCCTAAGAGGGTGAGTCTTGGTATAATAGTAAGGTTGCTCAATTGTAACATGGAGGTCACGAGTTCAAGTCGCAAAAACAACCTCCATTTATAGAGATAAGGTTGCGTATAGTGAACCCTCCCCAGACCCCGCAATGGCTGGAGTCTCATGCACTAATATCCTCCTCTTATCGAGGTCTTGGTTTAATACACATCCATTTTAAACAAAGTCCCTAGCTTTGCTTGGTGGCTAAATGATGGTAATAACTATTAAGTTTTAGGGTCAGTAATGATGCACCAAAAGGATTGCGTCAACACTTATAATAAACAATGGAGGACTAAAATTTGGGACTGTTGTGGGACCTATTAATAATATTTTGGAGTCCTAAGCTAGGTGATCAACTGAGAGGGAAAGATTAGGGCTTGGTAGATAGGATTTTCAAGGGTATAAAAGGGGAATCAAGTCCGGTTATGGAGCTTAAAGCTTAGAGAAGTGCAGAAAAATAGAAGAAAAGAAGAACAAAAGTAAAACCATCTCCTACTTCTGCATAGTTGCTTGGGATATGTGATCATGTTCTCTTTGTTTGGAGTTCACTAGGCAATGCCTACAAGAGTGGAGGATCTTTCGGCATGTTGTAACGGGGCGCATGGTAGGATTCACTAAGATTTGAAGGCTACACTATATTTGATGTGTCTTTGGAGGGAGTGAAACAAGTGCATCTTTGAAGATATGGAGTCACATATTCATAGTTTAAAGAAGAGGATGCTTAACACAATTCATTTTTGGCAGTTTGGGAGATATTCAAATTCTATACATATATTTTTACATTTTTTGGTGATTTGACTTGTATAGATGGGGCCTAGTCTCGGTTCTCATATACTTCACATGTACCCACTCTTATGTTTTGATAAAATATATTTACTTATAAAAAAAAAGTAGAAAAATTAGGAATCACTCCTAGGTCCCCTCAACATCACCCCTTATGTTGGAATTGCATCACACCGTCCTCATAAAGCACAACTGTTGCAAAACTTTGAACTCAATATTTAGGAACTTAACACTTTGACTAATAAAACCTATTCAAAACCATTTTTTTAACTATTCAAGACCATATATAAAGATCCAATATTATAACTTGACCCAAACTAAGATTCATAAACCCCTACTACAACATGTCTAGTAAACCTTAAAATTATCATTTTCAAAACATTAAGAAGATATATATATATATATATATATATGGCCAACATCATTCTAACTTTAATTGAAAAAAGGCTCAATTAAGAATAAAATTTGAGTATGAGATGTCACCACTTTGAAATCCAACCAATTTTCAAAATTTTCATATCCTTTGAATTTGCTCTTTCTTGAACCTCTCATGGACCGCATCAGTTTTGAAATTAAAAACTTACTGTCAAGATTCTTGACAAATCAAGGGTAAGTAGGACACTACTTGGTGCAATAGTAAAATGCTCAAATTATCAAGTGTGAAAATATTGGTTCAAGTATTAGAGCAGCTACTTTGTACAAAAACAATGTTAGATATGTCTCCAATCTACCTTTCCCAACACCCTGCGTAAGCAGAACCAACACTGGGTAATGCCCTTTTATTCTTGACACGTTCAAGGCATATTTGATGCTTGTTCAAACTTGTTGAAGGAATGTCATGTCAGAGATGAATGCAACTCCCAACTTTTAAGTGTCTATACCAGTTTTAATGATTGCAAAAAAAAAATTATCTAAGCCTTGTGGAGTAAATGATGCTACAAAAGCAGAAGTGAGATGCCTTGTGAATGGTTTGAGAGAAGTCTGTAGGATAGGTCATGAAATAAAATTGTGGACAAGGATAATTTCGATGTTATCACTTGTGTTAGAGGGAGCAAGAGAGACCCTTAAGAAAGTAAAAACATCAATGAGAAAATGGTAAATTTGTCAAGGTGGGATGTTCCATTGCATGGTCGCCTAGAGGTCCAAATGGTTTGGCAAAAAAGGGAGCTATGAGTTCAAAAATTCTATTTAGGGAACTCGTAGCCCACTTTTGCTTCTTTTATTGTTTTCTCATAGTTTTGCTTCTTCTTTTTCACTTGGTTGTATCAATTTGAGACATCTCTCTCTTAATCCTTGCAGTTTCCTATCTTACTCTTTACAAGTCCTTTCTGCTTTTGATAGAAATAAGTCGAAAATGATTTTTTATTTTTTTGTCTTTTGATAAGAAATAATTGAATGATAACAAATTGTATCAATAATTTCGCAGATATAAAAGGTAGTTCTGAGCATTTTCCCTTGAATAAGCAAGAACTACTTTACTTTCCCTAGGACTGTTAAAAAACCAAGACAATTGTAAGTAGAGCCCATTCTGAGCTAGGTTAACGCAATCTATGCTAATGCTACTTAATCTGAACTCAAGACAATTGCCAGCATGCTGCAACGATGCTTGCGAGGCTACCTGTGACATGCACGCCAACCAGCCACGCCCCAAGCTTGGTGCACAATCGTAGTCCATATCATTTTGAAAGTAATTTTCTAGGATTATGACTTTGCAGAGGAGTAATGTCTCTTCCCACCAGATGGATAAATTCAAGTTTTCCATATATAGGGAACGGTCTGTCGAGAGTAAGTGCCAAGACCCTAGCTTTGTACATTTGACCTCTCTACTCTAACTGTAGTCTAGACCTACTATCAACTCGTGTGCACCTACCATCAATAAAACTACATTTTGCCTAATTTTGTCCACTGTAGCTATTGTGTCAGTTTAGTTGTTTGCGTGTGTTTGCTTTCAAGGTAAACCTTTCCTTGGTGGGCCTGCTTGTTGGCATGCAAAACAAGTGTCACGCAGTTCCTCATACTGGGCCGGGGACTGTGACACTAGTTTTGAAGCTCACCTGCTTAAAATGTCATGCCTTAAACACCAATGGCTTAGCTAAAAAGAGCTTGCAAACATCAGGCCAGCTGAATTGTTTTTTTTTTTTGGTGGGGGGGTGTAATTCAAGTCAGCTGATTGTTACTAATGCACTGCTCAAGATTACCCTTAAAGTTTTATCAATAGTAACTCTCCCCCTTGCTATGACACAAGTATTAGTAATCAATGACTATTCTTATGGAAAAAAACTCCCTTGAAAATTTTAATTTGATATTATAGTAGTGAAGTGCTGGAGCTTCCTCTGTATATTAAGGTAACACGTTAGTTTTCCTTATCTGCCACTGTTTTCTAACTGGCATGCTTGTAAATTTTAAGTTTTGTTATTGACATGTTAGTCTAACAATAAGAAGCTGTTATTTTTAAACCATCTCATATTCTAAAATTCCAATAAACCACCTACTTCCAACAAACAGCTTACTTTTATTCTCTGCACTTTGTAAAAGGTTGCTATTGTGATAAGCCTACTCCAGATAACTTAAGCTATTATAAAAATCAAGCAAAGATTGAACAGAATTCTAAGCATGAATTCAAGCTTCAGCTCAGCATGAGCAAGTTAAAACAAGCTGAACTCAACTAGTTTAAGACCAAAGTTTGGATCAGTTGTTTGCACCCCAAATTGCCCTTAAAAGGTATGCCAAGAAACGGTCTGACTTATGACTTAGATGGATTTTCCCCTTTAAACATTGAGTGACCAGTATTTTAAAAAGCTTTACTAAGGCTCGCCTTAAAATGAGGCATCCCCAAAGCACATTTTAGCTTCTTTTTTGGAAAAAAAAGGTATATACTTCAAAGTTCAAACTTAAAGGTGTTCACACAACAGTTTAAACACTTTTTTGTGCATCTATTAACTTTGGAGGCTTTAAAGAAATTGAAAAGAATACAAACCTCCACCTTATAAAGATTGACATAAATTAGAACAAGAAGAAACCCCCGAGATATTTCTCTGGAGCAATGGTACCACTTGATTGAGTAGTAGTTTATAATCAACAATAATTCTTGACCGTGAGCCACTTTAATTGAAACCCTAATACATTATTAAAAAGGACTTCTAAATAAACGGGTAATGCTCCCTTATGGATTTCATATAATGTTGGATCTTTTTCTTCCTTAACAAGCCCAAGAGAAAGGGAGGGAGAAAGAAAAAAGTGTTGTACCTGAGTTTTTGGATATAAAATACTTTAATTTAGTATTTCTAAAAGGAAGATTATTCAAAATATCTAACATTTCCTTAGAATTTTGAAATTATAACAATTGTCCAAATTTCAGAATAGTAAAAAATTTCCTTTTTGAATAATAATGATATTTATTTCTATTTTTTAATAAAGGAATTTAAGTCCCAAAAAACTTATACCTCAATACCTTGAGACTTATGCCTCACCTTGTAAAGGGTCAAGCACCTTGTCTTGCATTTACGCATCTTCAAACACTAAGAGTAACATTATGAATGATCCATATAAGAAACTGAAAATTTGACTGCCATAAGTATTTATCAACAACCAATCCTTGATGCCACAGATTCACAGTTAAAAAGAGATCCAAATATTATGCTTGATTATAATGACTTCATTCAACCAAGTATCCATTCCATCCAGAAGTCAAATATACATATAAACCCTCTTTAGCATCATCAAACCAACATATTGAACAAAAATTACAAATTAATAAATCCATCCTTCATTTGAGTTTAAATCATAATGACAAATTTTACTTTCAGAATTCTTCATCATCAAAAACAACTCAGATTTTGGAACTTTTTAATCGAAAAAAATGAATAAGTTAGATACCTACAGAATGAATTTGAGTTGGGGACAAGCCAGGGGTAGATAGAAAAGAGCGAAAGGAGAACATCTCATTTTGGACCTCAGGCATTACATATATATATATATATATATATATATATAAGTAAATGGAGGAATGATTCGAAACATAATTCCCAAACTATAAGATATTCATGAGGAATCCACCAACTTCTGAGCATGTGATTAAATCAAGGTAAAAGCAGTTAAGAATGACATATTGTACTGATTTCTCAAAATGTGAAGAACTTTTACTCTTTTTACTCTTTACCTACATTCGAGTGGAAAAGAAAATGGCTAGAATTACAAAGCTTTTAGAACTATAGAAATGAAGCCAGAGTTTTCCTATTCAGTTCTCCAGCTTACAAAACAAATTTAATAATTTCTCTTGGAGGATTCTTCAATCTTTCTCCTTCCTTGATAAAGTTTGCTACTCATTCAAAAAGGGGGATAAAGGGGCATCTAAAATAATATTCATCAAAAGAACTGTATTGAGTATTGCAAGAGTATAAAAGCGATATCTTACTTCTTCTTCTTATTAGCATGAAGTTGTATCAAAGTTAGACTACAAATGAAAGGATAAAAGAAAGTTAAAACCCATAATAGTTCAGATATGCAATTCCATTTACATGAGAGTTGAAACAAACTGCAAATATATATGAGAAAATAATAGATAGAATAGTGCAACCAAAAGGAAGGCTGAACCTCATAAGGATAGAAAATTGAGAAAAAGAATGAACAATAACATGGTGAGAAATATTTTATAACGTACAGAAAGAACAAACTTGTTGAAGAGCTGTCACTCCTTTGTCAGTGCGGCCAGCAACAGAGGAACAGCCCTCTATCGGTAAACCCTTGTCTTCTAGCAGTTGAGCTTTCTTCTCATCAACAAATTTTCCAAGAGATCTTTCAACTAGGCTGTATATAGTAAAGATTTGGACACAGCAGGAATAAGAAGGGAAGAGAAAAACATGCAAATCACACATAGGAAATGGAACAACAAAAAGCCAATTCAATTCTATTTTTATATAACTGACTCTGTTTAAGATAAGTTAATTTCTAATAAAGGAAACCATCAAGTGTTAGCTTGAATGGTATCACCTCCACCCCCAAAAGAGGAGGTTGAGGGTTCAAGTCCCAATTGGGACATAGTGGATGTAATACCCCGACCTTCCTATGTTCTGAAATTTTTACCGTCAATAATTTAGACCCAGTAATGCAAACGTTTTGCGGCTATACAACCCTATATAACACTAAAACTAGAAGAAAAAAAATGCATCATTATAGATATATGTATTGATAAATATAAATGTAATTATGAATATACACTAACCATATGTGGACATATGAATAAATAAGAATATGTGAATATACACCAACCGTATATATATATATATACACATACATATATGTAAAGTAGGAACTATATACTTATCTTTGGGCAAAGACAGCACATGCTTGAGGATGCAAACTCAAGCATGAGCTGCCATCATCTTATGAGGTGAAGGGAGGTGAGCTAGAAAGGTGGCAAGACCACATTGAAGGCTTTTCATGGAAGCCACCTATGCACCGAACCAAGGTTATAACTAAGAACATATATAAACAGTGTAATGGACAGCAAGACTCTGGATCTTGGAAACAGAAAGAGAGAAACAGTTGCATAATCGAGAGAGAGAGACATTGCAAGGAGAGAGAAAGAGGAGAATCAGCAAAAACAGGTACGAAACTCATCCTTTCCAAATCAAATCTCTGTTTTAGTCAATTCTATGAAGAATTAATGGTAGAAAATGAAGGTAAACAGTAAGAAATCCGAATTCATAAGAAGCCGACCATGACCGAGCACTATAAAAGATGGGTCATGTGTCTTTAAACACTGGGGTTGCATAGAGGATAAAAAATGATGAATATAGGAAGAAAAACAATAGCAACAAGTGGAGAAATGAGGTCGGAATGTTGAGTTGCAGGCACAGGGAGAGTGAAAAACGATTGCAAATTCATGGTGTTTTAACAAGTTTAGATCATCCAAAACACATCTAAAAGTTATAAAATGGCATTTAGAGAGATTTTGTGATGAAATTGAGTCAAAAAGAGCAAGAAAAATGGAGAGTGGAAACTGGAATTTCCTAGCTTCCAATCACAATCGTTGGAAAGACGACGGTTCACAGTGAGTCAACCCGGCACATTGACGGCGTCATGGCGAGTTTAGCCGATCGGACTCGGCTATGCAAAGAGTTGGCCAATAAATGGCACGATGTTGTTTTGATGATCCCAAAAGCAAAACTGCATCATTTAGTCGAAGAAATTAAATAAAGAACAAACACAAAACTATGTCATTTTGGACCAAAAATAAATCAAAAACAGGCATACACTGCCCCTGTGAATTCGAACCCCTTACCTGGAACTTGGAAACCAAAGCTTTTATCCACTGAGCCACTGCATGTGGCTATGTACAAACTTAACTATATATATAATGTTTAAGAAGTTAGAAATAAAGGAAAGGAAAAGGGGCAGTTGTGCTGCTGCCAGTGGGATTCGAAACTGTGACCAAGGAGAGGGAAATCAAACACCTAACCATTGGACCACACGGCTTAGCCGTGTTATGGGATTATATATATCCATTTGTTAGAAAATATAATACTAAAGTTACGCCATCTTTAACAGTTTAAGCTTTTAGATGAGTTGGTGGTTTCCCATGGAATTAGAGCAAAGAAATTAACTCTACACAACTTTAATATACGTGTGTGTGTGTGTATAAAAATATATCTCGAATAGCCAACCAAAACATAAAAACACATTGGAAAGTACGTAAATTTAGTTCCATTCAAATCCAATCTGTAAAGACCCCACATATTTCTTCCAGCAGACAAATAGAAACTACCTGACAAAAGGAGGATAAGGCATCTAAAAGCTTAAACTTTTAGATGAGTTATTGGTTTCACATGGTATCAGAGCAGGCAAAAAGGTCTTGAGTTCAAATCTCACCGTCACCCTAAAAATATGAATTAACCCTGTGTAGGGTCAAAGTAACCACACGTGAAGGGGCGTATTAGAGAATAAAATAATAAAGTTACACCCTCTCTAACAGTTTAAACTTTTAGATGATTTGGTAACTTCACACCATTATTTTACAGATTATAAAATATAATTAATTATAGCAATCTAAGGCCAATTAAATCGTAAAGGGAGGCTAACCTAATGTTTTTCGACATTCCAGACTCAATGGTGGAGTTCGTTTTGACAAATTAAGTGACAAAAAATATGATACGCAAATTGTAAAAATTACAATTGTGTCCTTACGGAGAAACTAAGCAACTTATTGAACTCGGAAAGCATAAAGAGACCCACCTTATGGTTTAAGGAACCTCTGAATCCAACGATAAGGTCTATAAAGCTAAAAAAATATTAACCAATATTGTTTTAACGGAATATCTTTATGAAAAAAACATTGAATGTCAATCTATATGTGTAATTATAGGATCTTCAAAAGGAAAAAGAGGAAACAAGCAAAAGACTACAAACTTTAGGTGAGTGTTTCATCGTGTTAAGGTGGTTTTCGTTATAAGATATATGTATTGAACTCAAATTTGATTTCTGTTTTAAGATATATGTACTCGAATGGAATTTGAAAATGATTCATTGATATATTCCCTTTATCTATAATTTTGAGAAATGTGAATACGATATGAGATGCTTTGAATTATTGGATATTGAAATTCTTTATCGACTTATTCTTGAATATTTGTAAATTCCATAATATTATGATAATTTGAGAAATTATATGATTCTTACCAACCTGATAATTAGTTTTGACTCACTACTAAACATAAAATTCATGACTGACAACTAGTCTTTGAGATTGATTATTACTTGATGTTAAGACATTAAACTATCTGGAAACTTCTATGATTAGTCATTATCAATTAGATTTTGACTTTATTGAACCCCAGCCATAGGGTATATTGGTAGTGAGCTGCACAGAACAGCGTTTTGAACTAGTTTTCGGAATATCAATCTCAGTCAGCAAGGGATGAATTTCCTGACCATAAAAGTAGAAACCATTGGAACGTGCACCTTTGAATATATGGAATTTGAAATTTGTTAGAACATTGGAATATCGAACTATGATTTAGTTCCTTAGATTCGAATATTTGACTAGGTTGGAAATACATTGATATTATCCTTTGAATTCTCTGTATTTTGATTCAGATATCTATTTGGAATTGACTAATTCTATTTCTTAAAGAATATAGTTATTTCAGTGCATAACTAAATAAGTAATTTTCAAACCATTGGCATGTTGTGGAATTCTCACTAAGTTGTCAAACTCATTATAGGTTATTACCATATTTTCAGGTATATATTAAATAGGCTCAATCTCAGGCAATGCAGGTTAGGCGAAGAAGGCAGAGTCGAGCATTACTTTTGCTTACATAGAGTATAGATTTGGCGAGCTATTTGGTTCCTAAATGCAAAGACAGTAACAAGGAAGTTGGGAGAATCACTTTTTCTTATGAAAGTCTATATATAATGTTTATAATCTAGTTTTAAGCTTGTATAACTGGAAGACTCATTAAAATCTTCTATTATAATTAGTAGAATGCTCTAAGCTAGAGGACCTATATGATGATACAAGTTTAAAAGTTTATTTTGTCTGCGATTGTATGAGTTAGTATTTGAAAAGGCCTTGGTGGCCAATCACATAGTCCAATTCCACATAATACGGGATTGGGATGTGCCAGTGGATGTCTTACCTTTAAAAAAAGAGAGAGAATTGATACACCTACTACAGGCCTATAACCATCCAAATGCATGGAATTAGGGAGCACTTCTACACATTGTGAGAACAAATAACTCTTTTTTGTTTTCCTTAGCATTGAAAGACACAAAACCATAGTTTAGAGTGACTTGAATGTAACCAAAAAGGATTTTGATATAAAAACGAGAATATAATAATATAAAATAGCATCATTCTTAAATGTTGAAAAATGATCAGCTACATGCAAGGAAGAACAATTATTCTAATTAAACTCAACTCAATAAAGCCTTATTCCTAATATTTTTGGGTTGCCTACGTGAATCTTGTATCGCCAAAGAACAATTATTAAAAAAAACGGAGTCATTTCTGATACAGTGCAAAAAGAAGTTCATTTCCCTAAGGTAACAAAATGCCCATTAAAAGAATTCCCATGCAAGTAATTTTCACTTGGCCAAAATGAATGGGACATGAAATCTCTTGTATAATATTTTAATATGTAGACCAAGGAGTATTAGAGCTATAGAATGAGTAACCAGATTTCAGAAGTTGTAAAGAACTTACCCTTGAACGGTGTTCAAGTCCGGCTGCTTCTGCCACCCATCAAAAGAACCTCCATGATATGACAGGACTATCTTAAATGTTACTCTTGCCCACCTTCCTGTCCTATCTTCAGTTGCACCATTCACTGATTTGGATTTATCAGACGCCTCTACAATTTCAGCATCATCGTGAATGGAAAGTGCCTGTGGACAAAGTTCTCTATACTAAATATAACAAATACAAATATTATACTCGATTTAATCATGCACAAGGCAGTAATAACTTGTTAAAAAATTATAACCTCTTTTGCAGTTTTAAAACTGAAATACTGTCAACCCTTGGGGTTGGATGAGGCTTGGGTAATATCTCCAAGGTCCCAGGTTCAACTTCCACCCCAAGGGCCACTTACCTATCAAAGAAAATTAAAAAAAAAAACAGCAACAAGAAAAAAAAAATCCTGAAATACTGTGAGAAAGAATATCCTAGAATTTAATAGGGAAAACCATAGTTTCAATTCAACCAGTAATACACGTGTTAGCAATAATACTTTTGTTTTGGATCATTATGTGTTAGTAATAATATTTTAGCGTTAAAGAAGTAACATTTATGACTTCTGAGGGAAAACACAATTTATAAACTATAGCACTCTCCGAGGATAACTAAAGAAGAGATCTAAGATAAGTAAAAAATAATAATAATAAAGGGGGGAGGCTTTGTCATCATTCCACGTCACTGTAATCAAAATAAAAAAGAAAGAAGAGTGAGATGACATTCCAGTTTACTGTAATTGAAATAAGTATGTTTTCCGCAGGAATACTGTCCCTACAGTTTTAGTAGCAACCCCCCCCCCCCCCCCAAAAAAAAAAAAAAGAAAAGAAAAAAGAAACCCCAATCTCCAAACATAAAAGAAAGAGGAAAAGATTTTATATATATATATATATATATATATATATATATATATAAACAGGGGTTTTCTAAATAAACAACACCACTTGGGTTGAATTTGAAAGCTCAAATAAGTCAGAATATGTCGTTTGCATTTAAGTTTGCAATGCAACCAGCCAACAGAAATTATATCATTATATTGAATGCTGCATAGCCTTATTGAGTCAATTGCAATAACTGAAGCACATGAATTATATTTGCTCTTTTGCTTGGAAAATTGAGTTTACTTCCGCATTTGTAACCATCATTGGCAGATTTTTTTGAAACAACCTTTACCTACCATCATCTACAATGATGGTTCCGTTAGCTATTTCAAAGGATGCACATGAGTCTTCAAATGCTAATTGACATGAAAGTATCAATTTTCCATGGGAGAAAAGCTTGCTCATAAGAAATTACTCTTGTTGCAAAGAACACCAATGACAAAAAAGCATGTATTACTATTTTGGATTATATTTAGAAAATTAGAATAATCGTGCAACTTTTCGCAAGCGTTACAAACAACAAGGTGGAATTTAAACCCACCACCATCTGGATAGAAACCTCTCCGGATTCCACTAGGCCATCAGGCCCATGGTATGAAAACCATTCATTACTTAAAATTAACATACATTCATCCAATGTTACCTAGAATGTGGATCGTTATGGTACGGGGAACGGGAACGGGAATGAGAATGTAGATCGCCACTTGTTATAGAACATGATACGTTAAGAGTAGGTTTCTTTGGATCGCTTTGTTGGAACGAAATACGTTTATTTGGAACGTAATACGCTTTTTGATTGTATTTGTAATAATATTGGTACGTATATATATACACACCAAAAAGATTTCAACAAATCTAAGTCATTATAAAATAAAATTTCAATGATGTATGTATTTTGCATGATTTTTTCAGGACTTTTGATATTTTAGATTAGAAAGCTAAATCTTGCATTCTAAATCGCTAATGATCCATATTTTGGATCGTGCGATCCCAATTCGTAATTTGTTAGGGGAGGAGCGAATTGTGTTAACCATGTTCATCTATGCTTATGTACTTGAATTTCAAACCCATGATTTTCTAAATTTCATATTCTTTTGTAAACCTATAAGTTTTGTGAGAGAAACCCAAACTTTTAAACAAAATAAATAAATTACTGTAAGGAGCAGCTAGATTATATATAAATTGTGGTATGGAGAATGTACCCTCATATGTTTAATTTTATATAAATCTTCAATTCCACCTTTCAGTTTAATGACCATGTAAAAAAATTCAGTTTGACGATATTGTGGTTTGCTATGAGACAGGACTCAATCATGGTGATTAAATTGGAGGAAGGTAATTAATGGGTGTGTTTTGAGTGGGAGATACATGGACTCATGGAGAGAGAGAGAGAGAGAGAGAGAGAGAGAGAGAGAGAGACAAACAATCTCTAGCTTGGCTGGTATCTCCTCCAACTCCCCCATATGGGAGGTTGAGAGTTCAAGTCCCCTTAGGGGGAAAGTGTGTGTGTATGATTTACCTATAAAAAAAACATGAAGAAAGAGAGAGAGAAAGAGAGAGAGAGGTGGTGGGTTGGTGGTTCTTTTAGACAAACCAAACCAAAGAAGGGTTTCAAGGTGGTTAAATTGGAGGAAGGTAATTAATGGGTCCATTTGAGTGGGAGATACATGGGATGGGTGGGGTGGGGGAGGCAAAAAGCGAGGGCTGTCAGTTAGGTTCTTTCAGAGAAACAAATCAGATAGGGGTGTGGGATGTAATTAAACTTGCAATAATATGAAGAAATGAGATCGTAGTAGGAAATTATGGAGTTTCTGGCGGCTGGTGTTATTGGCAAGTGTAGCAGGGCTAGACTTGATGGGGTCTTCTCCTTGCTTCCCAGAATCTTTCCTGCATCTTCCTCCTCTCTTTTTTTGGCTGGTGTTGATTGGGGGTTTCAATATTGAGGCTCCAACGATTGGAAGAGATAAAGAAGAGATATGTGACTGGAAAATAAATTGTTAAAGAAACGTTTGGGATGGGACTTTAAATTCATTCCACCCATGTGATTTCGGCAAAGGATAGGACTTGCTAACTCCCACTATTCAGTAAAAGAAACAGACATAAAAGCCCAAATCCCAAAATTTGCAAATCCTTCCTAACAATTCCTGTGGAAAGTGCAGGGCCTAATTGGCACTTCCATTTCAAAAAGACAGCATGCCTATAAATTACTGTTTCTTTTTTTAAAAAAAAAAAAACATAACAAAAAGCACCAATTGCTTAAATCACATGGCCATTGCCATTTAAGCAGCACTTCAAGTAAGCCGTCAAACAATCTGCCTTGTCTCAGACTACCCAATAATGAAAAGCGCCTACTGTTTTAATTCTGTTGATGACGTTTCTTGTTTTAGGGCATTAGTGAAACAAGATTTAACTTTTAACTTTGGCAAGTAAAAAAAACTTGTGATCACCATATATACTTCAAAAAAATGTATCGTTATCAAAAATAATTTCAATAAGGAAAGACAAGAAGGCAATTACTATCAACAAACATCTACTCCTGGAGTACTTGATGACTTTCCTTCTTTGTACTACAAATATATTCAAAAATGAATATTCAGCTCTTGACGCACCTCAGTTCCAAACAATCCTGACAATGACGTGCGACCATTTACAACATTTGAGTAAAAATCAAGAACTTGTTGCCATGGCCTGGCATACATGAATTGGTAACATTCCCTGCCAAATACAAAAATTTACATTAGTTGCGCAAAACATGTTATACATGTTACAATACGTACTCTTCATTTATATTGCAAAGAACAATTTTACCAAATCCAAAATTGATTTCTGCTACGCAGAAATTCAACTGTCGACTCCACAACCCAACAGGATCAACCTCATAACTCAATTAAATTGATTACTCACCACCACCACTAAGATAACTCGCGAGTTGACTCAGAACCCAACTGTTCCGACCCAAAAATCAAATTAACAATGATTTATTGATTCCAAAAATCTTTCAGAAGCTAAATAAATTGTCTAAAAAAACTTAGAACATAGAGTTGCCGCCACCGAATCTACTCAAGATTCAATTCATTCCATGATCGTTGGTGTGAGAGAGATCTCTAATTACCTAGCATTCCACCTGGAATACTTGCAGGCGTCAGTATGGTTATAATGAAGATAAACCTTGTCCTGCTTCTGGTTTTCCATTAGAGCTCTCAGACTCAGTCCCACCCTTGGGTAAGTTATCATAACCTCCTCCACTGGACTCCCCGGAAACCTGACCGCATCGCCGTTACTTTATTGCCAGAAAGAGAGAGAGAGAAGTCTTCTCAATTTCCCTAACAGATACTTCTCAAACTCACACAAGCACAATGTCATCAAATATTACAAAATTACCCTCATTCCTAAGCTTAAATTAATCTTTGCCCCGCAATTTTAGAGTGATTTTTACCCTAAACTTGCGGGTGTGTTGATTTTAGGAAAAATCACTTTTTTCTTACAGTTATGCTCGTCGGTTAGGATTTTTTAAACTAATTTTTTTTATTACGTAAATAATTTTTATCTAATTAATTAATATTTAAATAATTTAATAAAAATTATGTTTAATTATTTTATATTAATTAAAATACTTATTTTTAAGTTTATATTTTTATCTATAACCATGAATTTGTTTTAAACAAAATTAACTTTTGAATCTTGTTTGTGATTTAATTGATTTTCTATAGAATTGATTATAAAATAATTACTTTTATTGGGTTAACCGAAATAGATTTTCCAAATAAAAAATTAATTTAATCACATCTATTGATTAAATCAAGTAAAATAATCTATACGAATGTATACTAAAAAATTGAGGAATTCTAAACTACATTTGTAGGTGTAGGGAAATATGTCACATTTATACCCCATATCTAGCGGGATAAGGCCCGTGACCAGCCAACAAGACTTAAAAGCTAGGGGCTCAATTAGTAACATTATTATTTTAGATTTTTTGTTTTCATTTTTAATTTTTTGAAAACTAGAACAAAAAAAAAAATGTGTTTGGTTACTTGTTTTTATTTTTATTTTTATTTTTTTGAAACCTTTTTAAATTTAGACTAAAGATAAAAATAAAAAAAATAGTTTCCAAAAATTCTAAAAATGAAAATTAGAAACAAGAGCAACTCACTCAACTCTAACTTCAATGAACTGAGATATCGATTCTTGTTGGCCACAAAAAAATTCAGTTTTTATAATACTTATAATGATCTACATTTTGTAATACCTCGAAAAATTATCAAATAATATTTTGGTAATTTTTTGATCTTAAATTTGAATCAAATAATTAATTAAATAGTAAATTACACTAATCTCTCTTGAGATAATACTTAATTACACACCCTTCCCTTTTGGTTTGAGAAATTGCAATGTCCTCCTTTGAAGTTTATGTTCGATGACAATTTCCCCTTCAATTGGTCAACTAACAAATGACCTAATAGAAACTGCCAACATCACCTTAATTTTTTTAAAAAATGAAAATTTTACCCTCATATAATAACAAATGGAAAACTCTCTCTTGTCTCTCATCTCTTAGGTTAAAACTCACCTCCATCACCACTAAAATTGGATCACCATAAAGAAAAACTTAAAACAATTGTCACACTCTAAAACTATCCCCTCCATTCTTGGCATTCAAATTAAGCACCCATATTCTCAATTGATCCCCCATTCATCATTTTCATCCTTGGCTTTCTCATCTCCTCGTTTATTTGAGGAATTTTAGAGGCTTCCACAACTATCAAGCTCTCTAATGCCTTTCCAAAAATGGTGGCTTTGTCAGCTAGATACCCATGCTTTCAGCTCCTTTTGTTATAAGAACCCTAAAAATCATCAAAGGACAATTCAGTAAATTGTTAGCACAAACTGAGGTGTAACATCCCGACCTAATTAAGTGGAGCGATTAAGGAATGATGATTATCATAGAATAATTTACTTGATAAACATAGGAAATTCTACTTAAGACTAATAGTCTATGAATATGGAGACAGATGTAAAAATGAGAGCAATTAGCTATGAATTAGAAACAATCAATTTTAAGAAAGTAATTTAATGACAACAATCATGACTTGATGAAAAATTACAATTGGTGTTAATCGAGGATTGGCACATGAATAATTTTGGAAGATTGGTGCACTAAGGCAAGACTAATGATACGTGAATGAAGTATCCTTAATCAAAGATTTTTGCAAAAATTTTAAGAGTCTTTTGGAGACAAAAATATAAATTTTGGGAATGAATAAAATACATACACCAAGTAATTAGTAATATAAATATATAATGATTAGAATATTAAATGAGATATGAAATTCTCCACTAACATAAAAAGAAAGGAAAAAGAGCCAAAAAGCTCTTACAAAGTCTTGAACTCAAAAGCAAGGTAAAGAATACAAAAACTCTACCACTTGACCACTAGAGTATTATTGTTATATATGTAGCCAAATACCTATATAAGCATCATATATGAATATGAATTTCATGCAACAAAAAAATGAGGTGTCAACATTGAGGCTTCAACCAATGAAGTGTCTTAATCTCATTGGACCAAAATCCTGTCCAATAACAACACATGCAAATTCTGCTCATACATACGCATCACATATATACATTGAGTGTCGTGTGTGAAGGGTCATTTCTGCCCAAGTTTAGAATGAAGAGAGAGATATAGAGAGAGAAAGTGAAAGGTAGAAAACTTGCAGCCAATGCATGTTGCATGCAAAGTCTAGAGCAAGAAGAGTGAAGGCCATTGAAGTTGTTGGAGCTCGAATGGGCTATGCAAGGATAAGAAACCGTGAGAAAAGAGAGAGAACAACCACAAATGGGTAAGTTTCTCTCACTAGAAACTTTGAATCTCCTTTAGTTTTGATAGATATAAACTATATGCATGTATCTAGTATAACAAATAGGTGAAAATGGAAAGAAAATGGCGTAGTTTAAGCTAAGAAAAACCCTAGAACTCAATACCCAAAAATAAAAAGAATTGGGTTTCTAACCTATAATGAACCAAGCTTCAAACCAAGTGCTTGGCTCAAAAGAGAATTGGAAATGAGACATGACGCAACTTGAACCAACCCAAATAGTCAAGAGACAGGTGAGAAAGAATCGATTACAGTCAAGAGAGAGAGAGAAATTGAGAACATGCACTTGAGCTTGATTTGCTCGATTTTATGAACAGGAAATGGTCCTTAAGGGTTATAGAAATCCAACGGAACAAAAACAAGGTGAAAACAGTGTTAGGAATTTCATGAAATAGAAAGGGAAATTCTTGCCGGAAAGTCGGGCCCTCGTTGGAGACTGACTATGACTCACTCATTCATAGCCTTAAGCCAGTCGAATCATGAAACCAACACCATATATGGAATCCTCATCGAAAAACAGTTCAAGTCCCATCGATTTTGTCATTGAGAAATAGTCGTCAAAGTTTGCCATCGCTGGAGAAGGCGATCGACGTCAGTAAGGTTTCTATTGACTAAGTCAACGGTTGATCGGGTTAGTTCGGGTCGACCCAGTTTGGACGCAAGAAAGGGTTATCAAAAGGCTACCATTTTGGAACCCTGATCATGTTTTAATAAATTCAATTCGGACCATTTGGAAACAATGATAGAAAATTGGGATTGGGAATAGGGTTAACCTTATTCCAAATTTAATAAACCCCTGAATTTAACATTCTAGGATAGCAACTAAATTAATTCTAAATCAGTAGGAATTCTAAAATAAATTCCCAAACAATGAGGAAAACAAATTCCAGAAAGGTAGAAAAATTTATAGAAATTATAAAAGGGCCCAGAAAATAATTATTAATTATTTTAAACCCTTAATTTAATAGGGGAAATTATGAAAATGTCCATGGGCCAAAAATAGGCCAAATGAAGGCCAATTAAAATGAAAGAATAGTATAATCTAATATTTTTGGAAGTAAGATATGTAATACATGAATAATGAGTCTAATAGATGCTATCAATAAATAGGGCCCCGCTACCCTCAAACAACACTTATTCAGGTTCACCCCTCATATCTGGGTTTCCCTAAATGGCATCAAGAGGTCTTATCAAATAATCATGTCCTTATCAAGACTAAATATTGGGTATCACTCCCAAGCACTGACCCGTAGGTCATCAGAATTTAAGAATCAAGATAGGCGTTGTGATAGACACAACTCCCGGACACTAATAATGATGTCATAATCAAATGAATTCCATAAAGAATGTACATATATACATAGAATTCAAGGTTCACAACAAGAGGGATTACAATAATTTTCCAACATCCAAATCAAGGGTTATAGCAATGTATAAGCAATTACATCAAGATATTGGCAATAAGAACCTCAATATATCCCCAAGGAAGTCACAAGTGTTAAACTGTGGGATCAAACAACTGATAGGTGTGTATAAAAGAACACAAGTTGGCAGCATAGAGAAAGACATAATGGCAACATGGCTAAGGAACACCACATATTAGAGTTCGGGTTTACTTACCTCCAAAACAATTTCCCCTCATTTTAAGAGATCTCTTTCTCCTGCTCCTTCGTTGATCCTATAAATCAGGAAACATTATTTAGTTCAATTTTACTCATGGACTTATTCTCATTTTATTGATGGATATGTTATCTTTTATCCTATGCATTGCGTTTTAGGTCTTATAGACTTACAAAAATTACATTATATCTTAATTGATTCTTTTACCCTCTTTTGGTAGCTCATTGTACCCTTAAAAGTATCTTAAAATGGCCAATTTTACATATTATTATTTTAGGTATCTTATTTGGCAAAATGGACCCTTCCGTTGAGTCCGGAACGTCGAAAAACCTTGGGGTAGGTACCCTCATAATTTTTGGAGGTCATTTGGTAGCTTCTTTTAGCCTTTAGGACATTTTTAAAATTAGTCTAGTTTGTCCATCTATGTATTTAGAAATTAATTTACCCGAATGGAGCCCACCATTGGGTCCGGAATGTAAAAAAAACATAAGTTTATTTTTTAGATCTTGATTTGGCTTTCTCTCAATGGGCATTTTTATGTTAAATGTATGTCTTTACAGGTGCTTTTTAATTCAAATCTTAAGACTTGTTCTAGGGAACTTTTAATCAAAGAGGAAGATAATACGTTTTGTCTGGTTTCTACGTTTCGATTAGCCTGAAATGGACCTATAAATTTGATGTCCTTGGTTCTTATCTTTCTATATGTATTTACCTGGCCATTTCTAAACCCATCTTAAAATTCGTCAGCCCGACTGATTGGACCCGATTCGCAAATTCTTTTCCCTCACTATCTTCCATTCCGTGCATCCTTCTTGGTCCAATGACCTTTTCTGGCGACCAAACCAACAAGGTTTGAATCATTTTTTTCACGAGGATTCGAAATCCCATGCCGATTTCCCAAATTGGTTCACCATAGCCACAAAATAGGGATTACAATTGCTACTCCGGCGACTTTTGATTTTTTGAAAACCTATTTATTTTGTATTTCATCAAATTTTAGCCATTTTTTTACCTAGTTTTTTTTCGCATGGATTTCTGGAAGTTTGGGGATTGTTTTCCCATTTTACAAAACCAACTAAAACGAGCTCAATTTTATATTTTCAATTTTTCTTCTCTTAACTATAACTCACTGTTTCTCAATGGTTTCTTAACCATTTTTAATGATACAAGTTGCAAAATACTCCAAATTTGATATTATTTTGAACCATGCAATTATTTTTAAGTTTTAATCAAGTTTTCTTTATAACCCAATTTTTCCTAGGTTCGGTTTGTTCTTAGGGTTTCTTAAGCTTAAACTGTTCCATTTTTCTCCCATTTTATACTATTACACATTATAATCATATGCATGCACATTAGCTTCATCCAACAACACAAAACAGTGATATATTCTTCCTTTTTCTTATAGAGAGAAATTGGTTTTTTTTAGGGTTTTACCTTCAAATAGTGGGTCTCCTCTCTTTATCTTAGTTTGAGCTTCTGATCTCCCTAGTGTTAGCTCCAGAATTTTGCATGCAAGCCTTTCTTTCTTCATTCCTTCCTTCTTTTTCTTCTTCTTCTTCTCTCTTTCTCTCTCTAGCCGCACGTTGCATTACATGCACAATTCTGGTCTCTCTCTTTCATACATAATATATATATATATATATAATTACATTTTTTGCATGAATTTTAATTGGATGAGGTAAGGGTCTAATGAGATGTTGACACCTCAACTTTCGTGCATGCAGACATATATATTTTTGTGGGTTATATACATATCTTATGGGCTATATAGCACAAAAGTTCTTGTAACCCAGCTGTTATTCTTTTTAGAGACTTATCATTACTAATCTTGTCTTGGTGTATTTTTAATGTACTTTAATTATTTCAAAAGTATATTATAATTATTGAAAAAATCTTAATTAAATACACTTTATTCACGTATCACGCTAATCTTGCTCGAATGCATTTCGTGCACTAATTTTCTATATTTACGGGCTACTAGTCTTAATTAGAATTGCCTATAATTAATAAGCAAATTATTTTATAGAAATTGTCATTATCGTTAATCGCTTTACTTAATTGCCTTGGGATGTTACACTATAAGGTTAATGTTAATGTTAGATATTATGACATAGTGACACTAGAAATGTTATTAAACTTGAATGATGATTAATGATGATCGAAATCGTACTTGGAGATAATCTTATTGATGATTGTTAAAGTTCAATTTATTATCAGATGAGTTGCATATGTGTAGCTTTCGCACTTGATACATAAAATAAAGAAATTTATTACTCTTTGATGCAATTCATTTGATTTTGTACGGCCGGTCTGGGTGACAGTGTCTGTAATACCCCGACCCAAAAATACCGGGTCATATGGCACGCATTTCGAAGTTATGAAAAATAAGTGTAAACATGTCTACACTTAAGGAAAGCAATTAATTAATTAAGTTTATGGAATTGATTATTAATTTAAATAAATAGAAAATACACACATAAAAGTGTCTTATGTGATCAAGCATGTGTAAGTATTCATATATGTAATACTTGGATATAGGAAAAATAAAATAAAATAAATATAATATATATATATATATATATACATATGGGACACCTGTGTATGTGATATATATTATATCACATGTATATATATATGTACATGATGACATGGAGGTAAGGTGGTGAAAGTACATATATGCATATTTTATACATGAGTAGGTCATTAGGTATGGTGAAATGAAAGGAAGCATGGGCAAAAATCAGAAAGTATAAAAGGTATGGCTGTGATTGAGATGGAGTATGGGAGTGAGAGAAATATACATATATGATATATACACACCCATGACACCCGGATAGAAAGAGAGAGAAAGAGAGAAAGAGAGAGGTCTGAGAAAAAGAAGAAGAAGGAAGGAAACCAGTAGTGAAGAGAGAAGGAATCAACTTAGAAAGGTAAAAACCACAAAATTTTAATATTTCCTCTCTCTAGAGTTTTACATATTTATAAACTGTTTAAGTCTTAATTTATGTATATATGATGTTTAAGATGTGTTTAGACTTAACCAAGCATGAAATTAGACCTCAAAAACCCCAAGAAAATAGAAACCCACGTAAAGCAGCCATTGGAGGACCTTGCTCAAGCAAGTCTGAACCAATGGCAACCAAATCAGGTTTTGATCATCAAGACCTCAACTAGACTCCACAAACATGCCGAAAACCTATAACCGCGATCAAGACTCAAAAGAATCAAAGCCCAAATATCGAGTTATAGGTTCAGGTTCCTAAAACAAATCTCAAAAATATGAGATTAAATCCACTTTTATGAATGAAAAGTGAAGCCCCATGAAGAGGGGATCACAATAGAACAAGTCTCATGAAATTTGGCTCAAAAATGAGCATTTACGACCGAGGTGCAGGTTTGATTATCAAACCTTTACCTGAACGATTGAGCTTGGTTCAAGCTCTCAAACGGATGCCAAATCCTTCCTAGAGTTCCCAGAAACATTTTAGAATGAGAAGTAGAGAGAATGGATCTCTCAAAACTCACGAAATTAAAGAAAAAGAAACCCAGAAAAATAGGGTTACAACAATGAAGTTGGGGAAGACGATCTACAGTGATGGGTCGGGTCTTGGACCGGTCATCGGGTCAGGCCTCGACCCAACCGAGAAACGGTTAAAACCCTTTAACTGAAACTACGACGTTTTAAGTTGGGAATTTAAAATTTAAAATTTTAGGGCTGACGTCAGCATTACGTGTTGAACCGGCCAAAACCGGTTGGTTCGATGAAAACCCAAACCGGTTCACTTAAATCCCAATTGAACCAACTGGTTCAGACCGAAACTTATGGAAATTAGATTTTGACCCCAACTGTTTTACTGATTTATACTGTGGCCCAATTTTTGGGAAATTTATGCAATTAAGCCCCTAGAAAAATAATTAATTTAATTATTTAATAAATAAAGCAAAATGACTATTATGCCCCTAATTCAAAATTTGACCAAATAAAGTCCAAATTAAACATATGAATAGTGTATCTTTATCATTTTGGATATTCTGAGACTAATGGTAGGGTCCGTTTTATGAGACGGGGCCCGAAAAAATAAAGACACGTAAAGGGGTAAATAACCAAAATGCCCCTTATCCAAAATTAACAAGTTATTAGTGTGTTCCTACTATCTCGGACCTTGAGTCCAATGGTGAGGTCCACAACACGAGACGAGGTCCTGAAAAATCTGAGACCCGTAAAAATGCTAAAATGACCAAAATACCCCTTGTGCCCCTAGAGCCAAATTGAAACCAGAAAGAGTCTAAATTGACTTTCTTTGACATTCTAGATTCAATGGTGAGGTCCAAATTACGAAACGAAGTACGGAAAAATATGACATATAAAACGATAAATGACCATTTTACCCTTTTACATATAAAAGTCTGACTTAAAATCTTGGAAAGCCTAAACTGACTTCCTTCGACACTCCGGACTCCATGGTAGAGTCTATTCGACCAAAAGAAATGTCTAAAATAAAAAGACATAAAATTTGATAAATAGCATCTGTCAGGTGACTATGAATTGAAATATTGCCAAAGAACTAAACTAAGGCAAGTACGAGAAATGAAATACGAAAAGACACGACACATAAACATGTCAAATAAATAACTTTAATTTAAAGTTAATGGAGCTACTAGAAGAGTATAAATTGAAATAAATTCAATTCCTAACACATTAATTGTGTCATAGGTTAAGAGTACGAGTTAAGTTAAGTACATATGAAATTATGAAATCGTTTTAGGATCTAATACGATTTAAGCATAAGTTAAGGAATATCGAGATGATATTACAATGAATGTGAAATTGATGGGATGTTTATGAATTGTTCTTAGGAACTACAAAGGAAGTGGGAAAGCGCATTATTAGCACTAACCCTAAAGGACCAATGTGAGTAACCCTGTATTTGAAATGGAGATTTAACTCCATGAATTTGAAGAACTTTTAAGTTCAAGTTATTGCAGCCTTTGAATATCAAATTCAGTCTTCATATGATTCCGTTCTTTTAAAATCTTCTGTTACGACATGCTTGATGAATGTTTTATATTCAGCTCTTTTCTTGAAAATATTTAGCATGTCTAAATCAAATGCAAATCTCTTTAAATATTCCGAATTTGATTATTCCCAACATTGAAGTTTCATTGCAGAAGTTGTATATTTCATGTTTTAAATGTTCATGAAAAATATCTATTGGAGAAGTCATGTGACAAATGTTTTATAAGATAAACGGTACTAAGTACCACCCCCTATGATGGTTGAAATCCTTCGGGATTCAACAGTACATGCCCGGTAGCAGGATCTAATCCCCCAGGCAAAAATCATCGACAGCATTGGCAGTAAAACGGGAGTCTGGTTCAAAACAGATTCCACCTAATCAAAGAGAAAAGATGACAAATGTTTTTGGAAATGGAAGCAGGTTTTACCCCCATTTTCTTTACATGTTTATATGTTTTGAAGTAACGCTTTTGAAAATGGAAGCAGGTTTTTACCCCCATTCTATTACACATGTCTATTTATGCTTTTAAAATGCATAAGCTCTATTTGAAGAAATGTATATTTAGCTTGAATACTTTAAATGTTCAAAGCTATCTGTTTAAGAATGCATATATTCTGTGTTCTAAAATGTACGAGCAATTGGTAGTGAGTATTTTATAAACTCTCATGTGCTAAACCACTACCAGTTGAAAACCCCATGACGAATGCAGGAATTACTCACAAGCTTTGATTAGCTTACCCGGATTTTATCCGCCCCCCTTTCAGGTGACAGATAGCAGTATTGGCCAATGGGAATGATGATTAGAGTCTTGCCCATTTTGTGGAAGGGCATAAACAACTAAGTACAGGACGAGCAAATTTACTTTTGGGAGATGTTATGAACCTTAGTTAGTTGCCTTGGTCAGAAGACAATTGATGTTATGTAATTAAGTCCCGAGGGACAACTAGACATGGATTTGTATAAAGTCTTTAAGTTTTATTATGCTCTGAATGTATGATTATACATGTATACCGAAATGTGAAGAGCGGCAGTACCGGACGGATGTGCAAATTTTAAAATAAGAAAGAAAAGAAAAAGTTTTTCACGCTTCCGCAACCACATGTGGCACGTCTATCCGATACCGCTGCTCATGAGAGCCTTGCCCCGAGGCCCTCGGGCCGAAAGGGCGGCGGTCGCGATCTGGTAATCCGCCTAGGGTGGGTTTCAGGTCGTGACAGTGTCAGGCACCGACCTCTAATCTGCATAGAGCGGGTTTCGGGTTGTGACATAATGGTATTAGAGTAAAGATTAATGGTCTTTGGGAAAGACCATACTAACATTGAACTTGATGACTATTGGACGATTTAGATGATTAAATGATCAATGATTTTTGAGAGACGATAGTGTGTTTAGGTTCAAAGGTTAATTGTTGGGAAAGACCATACTATGATGGAATTCGACGATTCTTGGACGATTGAGATGATCAAATGAATAGTGACTTTTGGAAGACAATAGTATGTTTAAGTGTAAAGATTAATGATTCTTGGGAAGAATCGTATCAATATTGAGGTTGATGACTCTTAGAAATTGAGCTGTGAATTGATCGATGAATTTTGGGAAACTACAGTCTGAACTATACGATTAATGCTCCTTTGAAAAATATAGAGTGACACAGAGTTGGAATTGTGAAATTTTGGAAAGTCGATGGATCTAAAAATAAAGTTATAGAATACTTAAAAGATAGTGACATGAGCAGTTTGAGACTCTAGATGAATTGATGATATATTAGAAATGTGAAGACTCTTGAGTAAGTCATAGATAGACCCTGATAGGGTAAAGACAAAAAAAGCCTTGAGAGGCAATTATTGTTGAGCGAGACTGTCAAAGTTAACATTATGAAATATGATGGTTCTAAAAGAAGACTGACACATGATTGATCAACTAGTTCAATCTAATAATAAATTTATCAATTCAATGTAAAATTCAACTAAGTGATCTAATGTCAATTCAATTTCATTTACAATTTCAATTGCTCAATTAAGTTTTCAATTAATCAAATTAGTGCTCAATTATGACATTCAAGAAAATTAATATCAATATCAATATTCTAGCAGAAGCATTCATGCAAAGCAATTAGTAAATTGAAAGAGATGAAGTGATTAAGAGATTTGCAAACCGATTGATAACGGAGAAACCATCAAGGACAACAATCCTGAAGTAAAACTTCGAAGTCGGGCCAATGCTCAAGGAAGACTTCCACTATGATGAAAATTGAATTACAGCATATCTATGAACGAACTTTGTACCTTAAGCTTCGTTATACCCGATCATGTTTTCAATTTTCTCTTGAATCCACAAGCTCCTCATAGTCGGAATCTTCATACAATAGATATCCTCGACCGTCTCAAAACCCTCCAATCTAACCACTCTACAATTGTAAATCCTTACAACCTCGATGTCTACCGATAGTTTAATGCCAAATCCTCAAGCTTGAACTTTATACTTCATCAATTGTGAAATTGACATAAACAAGAGGTTCTTAGATCTAATTTGGATCTAGTAGATGATCTAAATCAATCAATAAATGAGACTAGACGAATGTATAAACAACATTTATGATTGATCTCTCATGAAAGCTTTTTGATCTCTCAAGAATTTAGCTCTCACAATTAAAATCTCCCTCACTTTGTTTTTCACTACTCTCAACTGAAGTTTCGTGAATTTTCGCAATGAACTTGTCCAATCCAAATGAGCTTCAAAACATATTATAAATATGTTTTTCAACCAGGGTTCATTCGAACGAGCACTCGTTTATTCAAATGAACAACGAATGGATACCAAACAAGTAAATTTCTAAGTTATAGCTCTTCGTTTGATACAGGCTTTTCGAATGAATGAAAATGAACTCTTGTTGATCGTTTGAACGAGCCAAGACTCGTTCGAACGAGCAATAGAGAGTTTCTCATTCTTCTTGTCTTGTGAATGGAAACCTTCCCTTAGAGTTTTAAGATGCAATTTTGGAAAAATTGTTTCAGAATCACAAGTATAACACATGTATAATGTTATGATAAAAACTATATGCAATGCATGCAATGTGTGAGTGTGTGAGATCCAAACCAAATACAAAAGTCCAATATACCCTTCATGAACCAAGTCGGCCGATAGATATGCACGGTAATGTCTCTTGGACGATCTTGGAGTAGAACGAGCATTAAGGTACTCACTTCTAGGAATTATATAATAATTGCACACAAAGCACATTTTGTCAAACTAGATTAGCTAATTACAAAATTGACTCATTGGTCCTAACAAAGAGGAAGAAAACCCAGTTTTTGGTCTTTGTTCAAATAAAAGAGAGGTTTGTTCGAATGATCACCCTAACGTTTTGTCCAATATTCGTTCGATACTCGTTCGAACAAAGACACACTTGTTCGAATGAGGCCTTGTTCATTCGAACGAGCCTACGGCATACTAATTTATGTTATGGGCTAAAACTTCATTTCCTCACAACTTTACCATTTTCTCTTCTCCAAAGCTTCTCTAGGCAAGAGGGGAAGTTAGAGTTTGGATTTTCATTAATTACCAAGCCACATAAACATATCCTAGTGCAAAGATTCATCTTTAGGAAGAATCTCACCGATTGAAAGTTAGGATTTCTTCAAGAACAAGGAGAAGATTTAGGTCTTTTCATTTCTTCTTTTAATTCTTCAATTTTCTTATAGGTATAGTTTGATTAAGTAAAATGAACGGTGTAAATATCTTCTTAGGAGGATTGAAGGTTGAGTCATGAAATCTCTCTCTCTCTCTCTCTCTACACATAAGAATCCACTTCCGTTAAGGTTTTTAGGTAGGGATTCTAACCTAGGTTCAAGGTTAGGTGTTTTCTATGTGAAGCATGATGCATTTTACTTATCTTGAGGTTTTCTCTATAATGTCATATTTTATTATATTGCTTATGCCTTGGATTATAATGAAATGTTGAATATCTTGATTTCACTAGTATTGGTATATTTTTGTGATGAATGATGGAATTATTGAATGTCATGTATATGCTTATTTTTCATGCTTGAGTTGAATGATGAAATTGTTGAATAACATGTATATATGTATTTCTCATGTTTGAGAGAATTAATTGAATTGTTAAAGGTTAGAGGTTGTGTTATTTTGTTGTACTTTGGTGAATGAATGACGAAATAACGTTACTCTTTGGCATGTTTGTAAATGAATTAGGAAACATTGATGATGATAGAAAATGTGAAATGGAAATGAATGACAAAAATGTAGATATTTACTCCTAGGGATGAATTGAGTAAGGAGGGATGTGAGATTGTTAGAATTGTGATGCCTTGGTTGGGAATTTAATCAAAGGCTTTAAAATTGTGCAAATATCGAGAGTATGTGCTAGTGAGATTTTGTCATTTCTTAGTCGAATCTATTTATGATGAGGATTGTGTTTCCTTTCGGTTAAGGACCGGTAATGCCACGCAGGTGGCGGCACATTGCCTAACGAGTTAGGTAGCTCATGAAGCGTTAAGCCTTTCAGGGAGCCAGTAGAAAAATTAAGTTCAGAATGTTAGGATTCGAAGTGAGAGGAATGGAGAGTGAGCTCAATCGATTGTTACACGATGTACACTTACCTCTTTTATAGTTTGCGTAACACTTGTTTATGTTTGTTGGTTATCATCTCTTTCATATGGTTCAATTGAAGTGATTATCAGAAAAATTAAAGTGAAATGAATGTCTTGTTATTGATGTATATGTATGATGAATGGATACTTACTTTACACTACACATGTAACATGCATACACTTAGCACTGTCAAAATTCTTCCTATTTTAGAATCTCTACTGGAGTTGTTATTTTGATCCTTACTAGATGCAGGTAATGACAAAGAGTCGGCCACTTGATGACGTGCATCTAAGATAACTACCTCTTTGACCTTTTATTTATTTTTGGGAATGTAAAAGACCTTATGGTCTCTTTATTTTGATATGAAGGCTTGGAAGACTCAATAGAACTTGGATTTTATTTTTTGTATGTACAAGAGTAAACCTTGGGAACATGAACATGTATTCTTTTAGCTTAGGAAGAGATACCATATGATGAATACACCTTTGAGATTAATATATGTAAACTTTGTTAGGTTATGTTAATGCAATGTGAATGGACATATATTTTATGAAAACTCAAGCTGAGGATATGCTAATCACAGGGTGGTTTGAGATGTACAAGAATTGTTTATTTAGTTTGACATTGATTTATAGGGTCACCCTTAGGTTTGGGGCCCGGGGCATGAGAATCCCATTGTTGATTAGGGGTTATGTTATATCTATATATACATTGTTTACATATATACCACGTGTCCTTACATGTATGCATGGTTATCCTTTCTATTGTGGGTAAGGTTACGTGTTTGATTTTAAACCTAGTAAGTTCTATCCATGTCACCCTATTCATCTATTCATAATATTTTATATGTTCTTTTTTTCTTTGGTTACTTTTATATATACATATTGTTACCCCTTTTTATCATGTAGGGGCCTATACAATTTGCCCTATTCATTTTATAATATTTCACTATATGTTTAATTGGCTTCAAATATTTGATTCCTAAATTTATTTCTAATTTATTAATATTTTCTAATTTACAAATAATCAAACTATATTAATATTTATTTGGGTAAATTACACTAACTTCCCTTGAGGTTTATGATAATTACACTAACCTCTTCTAAGGTTTATGAAATTTCATTGACTTTCCCCTACTTTACCTGACAATATACAGAGACCCCCTCCAGTCAATATTTTCTTCAAAATGACTAAAATTGTTCATTTTATTTATTTATTTTTACATTTTTTCAATTTTAACTAATTTTTCTAACTTTTTAAAATATTTTTCTATTATCTTATTTAAAATTAAATTTAAGGTGAATATCTTATTTTAATTTTATATCAAGAAATTAAGGTTTTTACCAATATTTATTTGAAAAATGAAAAAAAAAATTGGTCAAAATTTAAAAAATTAAGAAAAAAAACATAGAAGGGGTAGTTTTATCATTTTAAAGAAAACAACTGATTGGAGGAGGGTATCTATATATTATCATGTAAAGTAGGAGATGTCGATATAATTTCAGAAACCTCAGGGGAGGTCAATGTAGTTTGCCTGATTTATTAATATGCACAAACATACAAGCATGCAAATCGCTATTCATGAAAGGACATTGGCTAAAACTTATTTTGCAAATGGATTCTGAGCTTATTGAGGTGCGTGAGAACAAGAAGAATTACGAATGGATGGACTTAAGCGAAAGGCAACCATGCATGAATGGGGCTAGGATTTTACTTTAGGGTAGGCAAAAATAATTTGTTAAATATTTCGATCATAATTCTAAAAATTAATTAACTATAATGATTTAATATTAATTGATAATATTTTTGATAAATAAATAAATTAATTGATATAAAGGAATTTATAAATTAGACAAGACTTCTAATAAAAAATTCCGAAAGAAACTTTTGACTACACAAAAAATTCCAAAAAAGTCAATAAAAGGGTCATTCAGTGGTCAAACTGAAATTAAAATAAGGATAAAGTATATAAAAAAACTAGGCTTAGGATGGGCAAAAATATAAATTAAAGGAATATATTTGAAAAAAAATTAAAATGTATAAAAAAGTTCAAATAAAAGAAAAATTGTAGAGGGGGTGTAATTGCCCCCCGGGCCTATTGATTGGTGTCGTGGTGTGAATATAACCTAGAAGGGGGGGGGGTTGAATATATATGTACAACTTTTTCAGTTTCTCCAATTTTTCAACCACAACACTAACAATTACTAAAATGACAAAGTAAATAAATTGTAAATTCAAAAAGTATTCAACAATGTGCACTAATTCAATCACAATCCATCCAAATTAGTAATCAAGTAGTGTTTGTTAAGACATACCATTCAACACAAACCTAAATGATCCACTAGCTCAATTTGATTATCAATTTTACAATTCAAATAGAAATTTCAACCGAGTGATCAATTGACAATTCCACAATTTAATATGCTATTCCAAATTCACAATTAAGGTTCTCAATTACTTAATTGAAGATCAAATTCTACTATTCATGAAACCTAAATCTTTATATAGCGGAAGGCAATAAATTCAAGTAAATTGGAAATCGTAATGCATGAAGAGTAAGAGAAATTACAAACTGAAGTGCTGACAGAGAAACCACCACAGAAAACTCCGGAGCCAGCTATGCTCGGGGGAAGAGTTCCACTGTGATCAAAATCAAATTTCAATGCAAAGACGAATTGGACTTTGTACCTCAAGCTTCGTTCTACTCGTTCACGTCTTCAATCTCCCACGAATCCACAAGCTCCTCATAGTCAGAATCTTCATATAACCGGACGCTCTCTATGGTCTCAAAATCTTCCGATCGGACAATTCACAATTGTAAATCCTCACAATCTCAATATCTACTGATCACTCAATAATAACTCCTCAAGGTTGAACTCACACTTTTTAATAGTGAATTGACTTGGAGTTGAGGCTCTTTGTATTGACTTGGATCATGTGATATGATCTAAATCAATGGAAGATTAGAGTTGAGATATGCATGATATACAATTATGATTGTTTATTATTTACTTAGGAAAACTTTTAGATCTCTTAAATGTATAGCTCTCACAATTAGAACTCTCTTTTACTCCGTTCTCACTTAATAGAAACTAGATTTTTGTCAATTTATATGCATGAGGTTGGATCTCAAAATAATCTCGTAAAACATAAAATTTTATGTTTTTTGCACAGTATTTGTTCGAATGAATCATCGATCGTGTAAGGTTTCGTAAAATTGAAAAATAAATAATGAATAATATTACTTTTGCATGATGATAAACCTTACAAACGTAATAATGAGATGGAAAGAATTTAAACAACGTAATATGGAATAATGATATATAGGTGATAAATGAAAAATGGTAAAAATAAAAAAATAGGCATAAGGTTTTCTGGCATTCGTTTGAACGAATGGGCTATTCATTCAAACGAACACCAGAGAGTCTACTGTAAATTTCATTTGATATTCGTTTGACCTTTGTTTGAACGAAGGGCTCGTTCGCTCAAACGAACGTGAGATAGAACACTTTTAAGTGCGGGTTAAAAGGCTATTTTTGCTCAAATTCCACTTTCCCTTCTCTTCCAAACTCTTTCTAGACAAGGGGAAAGTTAGGGTTAGGAAATTTCTTGGGCATTCATGAATCTTCAAACCTTGTAAAGACATCACACCATGGGGATTCAAGTATAAGAAGAATTTCTACCGATTGAAAAGTTATAATTTCAAGATTTCTTCAAGAACAAAAGGTAAATTTGGGGCTTTTCATTTCCTTTTCAAATTTCTTTAAATTCCTTGTAGATCTAGCTTTGTTAAGTAAAATAAACAGTGTAAATCATTTCTTAAGTTTTGGGGCCAAGGATTGAAACTTGAAATTGGAATCTCTCTCTCTATACACAAATCCACACTTGTTGGGAGGTAGGGATTCTAACTTAGGTTTAGGGTTAGGTGTTTACATGGATACATTGAGCATTTTATTAAATTTTATGTCTTGTATTACTGAAGTCATTATTCATGTACATATGTGTTATACTTTGGGAAATGATAGGAGTATAAAAGGTCATGCATTGGAATGATCTTGACATGTACATATTGACTGATTGGGGAAAATGTTTAATGTCATTTATTTATACTAACCTTGCCACGTACTTGTTGATAATTGAATTGTTGATGACTATAGGTTGTATGGTCATTGTTGTGTTCTTGTGATAATTAATGAGGTGATATGAACCTCAGGTATGTTTGTGAATAAAATGAAAAATATTGATGAATGATAAAATACGAAAAATAAAATAGAGAATTAATCCCTAGAATAAGTTGAGGGACAAGAAAGAATGACATTTTATGAGGCTGCATTAGAGACTGAGAATATTTTGTGATGGGGATTGTGTTTTCCTTCAATTGCGAACTTGTAACCTCACGCGAGTGGTAGTATATAGCCAACAGGTTAGTAACTCGTGAAGTACTAGACTTTTTTCGGGAGCCAGTTAGGTGAATTGACGAGGTAATTTTATTTAAGTGAGAGGATTAACGCGAGGTTTGAATGGTAATTTACTTTTTACGCATTTAATTGTATTTATATGATGATTCTCCTCTTTAATTATTGCTATGTTTCCTTGTGGTTGGGTTGATGGTTAGCATTGTTAGAGGCATGATGAATCTTTTATTGATATGCATGCATGTTGGTTGAACACTTGTATTAATACTTCACATCTCACAGGCCTACACTCTTGCACCTACTTTAACTTTCCCTATTTTAGAATCTCTATTGGAGTTGTTATTTTGACCACTACCAGATGTAGGTAACGGCAATGAGCTGGTGCCTTGATGACATGACTAGAAGGACACTTTCTTTTGGGATTGAAGGCTCGAAAGCTTCAACAACACTAGCGTTCTCTTGACTTAGAAATAGAAATTACAGGATGAATACCCTTTTGGAATTTATGTATGGAAACTTTGTTGGGTTACATGTATGGAATGTGAATGAATATTTATGTTATGAAAAACTCAAGTGAGAGTATGCATATTACACGGTGGTTTGAGATATACAAAAATTATTTATTAGGCTTGACCTTGATTTATAAGGTCACCCTCGGGTCTTTGGGGCTCGGGGCGTGACATATCATTTGAACAAGCACCTATTTATTCGAATAAGAATGGAATGAACATCAAATGAGCAAAGTTCAAAAGTTGTAGCTCTTCATTTTATGCATACCCATCAAACGAATAAGAACGAGAAAAACTGAACTTTCTGTTGTTCGTTCAAATAAGCCAATGGTTTGTTCGAACAAGCAACAGAGAGTTGTTTATTCTCTGTTTGTCTTGTGAACTCAATTTATATAAGTGTTTTGAAATATACATCTTTTAGAAAAATTGTTTCACAATCACAAAGCGCAAATAATGATATTGTATCTAATATATGTAATGCATGAAATGTGTGAGTGTGTGACATCCAAATTACAATAATAGTCTGAATTACCCAATTTACCCTTCAAAAACCAAAACGGTTGGTAGACAATCACGACAATGAAGTTTAAACCATCTTGGGGTAGAACGGGCATTGAGATACACTAAGCCTAGGACTAATGCGATGATTACAATCAAAGTACATTTTGTCTAAATCGGATTAGCCAATTACAACATTGGACCCCAAGGTCCTAATAGGGCCTTAGTTATCTCCACCCTTGTAGCCATAGGAGGAAAGTGACCAAGCTCTTTCTCACTTTCTCCCTGTCTCTAAAATTATCTCTCTCTATTGTGCTGGCCACCAAGACAAAGGCATGAGTTTTATGAATGTTCCATTTAGTCATGGGTTATTTGTATGAGGTGTGCATATGTATGTGCATGTGCATGTGTGTCTGTACTTGTGTAATGACAACCATGGAAGAACCCATATAGGTTTACTGCCATTGGCCTTAGATTATTCAATTTTGGTTATATTTTGGCTTTTAAATGACATGTGTGAACCATGTATAATGTGTCATATGTAGATGCATGTATGTGTGTTTATAGTGGGGAGGAACAAGGTAAGGTTCCTCAAGAGTAAGGCTATTCCTAGGGGTTATAGTGAAGGCTTTCAAGTTGGAAACTGACCTTTTAACACTTTAGCGAGGGTTAGGGATGACTAGGAGAAGGAAGAGGGTGAAACAATCGTTATATCATCTCTACACAACAAAAGATGCACCATTTAGGTCTTCCAAAATAGGGTGGGGGTGGGGTGGATGTTTTGATTCACGAAGATGATCTTAAAGGACTTGATGTTGTGTTTAGAAGTTTTTAAAACTAGAAGGGAAGAGAAAATTGCAAGGAAAAAAATTGAGAGGTGAAACTAGGGGTTTTGTCACACTGCATCACGGGTTAAAGAAAACGATGAATAGTGGAGGCACTGTTCATCTGTCTAAACAACGTCGTCTTTTTGTGGGCTAGACCAAGCTACATTAAGCATCGGGCCATTTTGGTTGATTTAAAGTAACTGCTCTAGCTATGTTGTGTTAATAGGCTATGTTTTTATTTAATGATTAGGTTTGGTTAAACAGGAAATGGGTTGGGTTTAAATTTTGTTTAGGTTGAATAAAATAACAAATGAGGTGTAATTACCACTAGGCTAAACCTAGCCCAAGTAGTGGTCCAGTATAAGCACCCTATTAGGGATGTTTAAGGATGCCTGTATATCTTGGGCTCAACCATGTACATTGTTTTTTTCCTTGTTTGACTGATTACCTAATATGGAAGTCCAAACTTCGCAATTTACTTCGATAATTTTTAAATCTTATTTTTTGAAGTTCATTTTTATTTATATTAATCTTTCATCGTTATTTCAATTATTTATGTTATTTATATAGTGCACTTTTATGTTTTGGATATTAATATTATGGGTAAATTACACCTAACACCCTTGAGGTTTTTGACAATTATAGAAAGTCCCCTTTAGTTGTCTTAATTACACTAGCCTCCCTTAACAGTGTTGTCAGCTTAACAGCGTTAACAGGGTGCATTCATTTACAAATATGTCCCTACATTTATTATTATTATTATTATTATTATTATTATTATTATTGTGAGTCAGATTTTAACATTTTATAAAAAAAGACTAAAATAACCCCCAAATTTTTGACCTTTCTGTGACCCTTTCTTTCCTCGAACCCTATCTCTCTCTTTCTAAATTCTGTCTCTAGTGTTCTATAAGTCGTCCTTCTGCAAACCCACATTATAATAGTAATAGAAGCCATGAGGGGTGTGAATTTGGAAGAGACCTGCCTTGATTTGGGGTAGAAGACCTATAAAAGTTTTCATCGAACACTGGCCCCACCATCTCAAAGTCTATCACCCCCATCGCTGAACTAGCCTTCACTAACATCACCTCCAACACCTCAAACCTCCAACACCATCATCACTGAAACTTCCCTCTACCACCTCCAAATGAATTAGTTCAACCTTGGGTTCACTATATGACCTTAATAGGGTTCTTCATGTGTGTTCACATACACATATATTTGAAAGAGATGATTCTATGGTTTTGATAGGGAAGATAGAGGAAATATCATATTTATTATTACTCAAATGTGATTTCTGGTGTGGTATTTGTATGATTCATGATATATAATTATATATGATATTACATAGTTAACTTATTCCACGGAGAAAGATCCAAACTCTAAAAAAATTGCCAAACCCAAACTAAGAGAGGGATGTGGGTGAAACAATGGAGGTGCAACTGGTTTGACGCCATCACAAAAGGTGTTCCTACCTTGCATATGCGGTTGGGGGTGGCAGTAACGACAATGAGCAAGGGGGTGTTTTAGTGGGGTTGGTGAAGAGGAAAGCAAAAGAAAATGAAGGAAATTTTCTTGGTTTGCGTGCGACAGTGAGTATAAAATCAAGATACTGTTTATCTCATTTTTCTACATCATTAAGGTTCATTCTCGTTTAGTTTTATTCTTTAGATCTGATTATGTTTATGTGTAGAGATTTGAATTGTGAGTGTATATATGTCCTAAATATATATATATATATATGTGTGTGTGTGTGTTGTGTGTGATCAAATCTCCATTAGATTAGATATTTATATATATATATATATATATGACATATTGGTGGGTGTTTAGATAAGAAGATCAGGTTTTGACTAAAAAATTAAAATGATTTTCTTCATATATATATATATATATATTTATATTTATATTCTAGTGGCAGTATGGTAGATAATTGCTAAAATAATTAGCATTTTAGTTAAATGAAGATGTTTCCTAATATATTTTCAAGTCACTTACATTTTGTTAGAATTAAAATAAGGAAAAAGTGATTTGTTGAACAACATTTTTATAATGGTAGAATTGTCTGTCATTTTGAAAAAATAAACTTGTTAATATCATTCAAAAACAGGTTGTTAGTAATAGACTGTCAATCTAAGAGAAAAAGTGTTACAAATTATTCCTATCGTAAAGGAGGCCAATGTAATTAGGACAACTAGGAGGAGGACTCTCTCCAATTGTCAAAATCACACTGGCTGCGAGATGTAATTTATCTTATTATTATTCATGTTAATATTTCAACTATCTTTGTTTTTTATTGAAATTGACTAAGTAGCAGGTACAATGATGGCCGCTTTAGATGGATCTGGACCTTAATACAGATTCGTTTGAGACCAACACCCTTGGATGGCCCAGACCACCTTTTAGCTTTCCAATTTTAGATAGATTTTTTTTTCTTCAAAAAATAGCTTTACTACCATAACAAGTATAGTTTTTGCCATAGAAATTGGCTATTTTGAAGAGTTGTACTAGTTGTCTAAACAACTATACATTGTTTTTGTAAAATTTACTATTGTTCTGACAACAAGACCAGCTTTTTTTTAAAGGTGTTTTTATTAAAAAAATATAATTAATATGAGAAATCCTACTTGGAGTAAGAAATGGTCATTTTTGAAAGGAAAAATCATTCCAAGTCATTTTTGAAGAGTTTTACTAGTTGCCTCTTAATTGTTCTTCATTAATCTATTATATTTAATTTTTATTGATAAATAATTTTCTTCGGAGAAAATCAGTAAATACCTTAATTCCATCTTCGTATGCTACACGTGTACATGTGTCTGTCACGTGCTTGAATGTGGCTGAAGAGAGAAAATATACAAAAGAGTTTGACATTCATTTACTTTTACACTTTTTGATATAACAAACACTTTTATCAATATAATTTGTACATTTAAAATTTTCTTGAAAATGGTAACACATGGTTGAGATATTCTCCAAGGGCCCATATAGGAAAGATGTTTCTGTAAGAAGAATAACTTATCATACAGTTCTTGTTGAATACTCCCATTATTTCCTGTCAAAAAAATTGATCCATAAATTAATCAAACTTTTAATCCAAACCCCTTTTTCTCTCTCCCTAATATATATATATATATATATATATATATATATATATCTATTACCTGTTGTGGGAAGTCTCCATTTTCCATTTGAGAATTAATCAACACCTTTGCAGCACAATGCAATGGCTTTGGATTTCTCTGGGCCTAGTTCATTGTAATGTTAAAAGTAACATAGAAAGTGAGTGCTTATAATTTTATTCTTAGTAAGTTATTTATCTTCATACTTTTGAGTAAATAATACCAATCAACCTACCTGCCCTGCTTCAATAAGAGCCAACATAGCCCATCCAGTGTTCACTATATGTGGTCTGTTCCTTTCAATATTTGTGTATACCTGTCCCCACAAATTGGATAGATGAAAGGATTATGAATCCAATGGCTTTAACAAAAATCCAAAAACTTTGAGAAATTTCAAACATTTTGTCAAATACTATATTTGAAGACTCATATATTATGATTTTAAAGACTTCCATTGACTTATATTCAAGTTAAGTGTATGAATTTAGGACCTTGATTTGTAAATTGGATATCTAATAACATTAAAGGGTCTCATCAAATAGCATAATATTAAAATAAAATCATGCTATAGAATAATTACTTTGTTTTGACATGAAAGGTAGCTTTCTCCCCAACCACCAGAATCAAGTTGTTTGGATAGTAGAAAATCACAAGCTCTTTTGATGTTGCAGTTGTTTTGGTAAGTCTTACCACCAGCCACCAACCCTTTTATTCCAAACCATGTTCCGTAGGTGTAGCAAATTCCCCAAGACCCATACCTAATTTAGAGCTTGAACAATGTTAAATGTTTCACATATTTAATATGGATTTAACTACAAAAACAAATCGATGCATGTTAGAGAGGAAGACAGGGAAATATGGACTAAAGTTAAAATCTTCTGCATAGACTATTGCTACTTATATAATATAACACTTAGTATCAATTTTGTTTTGGCAAAAACCAGATTCACATAAGTATTAAAATCTTACAAGAATTCAATAGATTCCAAATCAAAATGAGCATATTGGCCAATTCCTTTGAGTTTAACCAAATTTATATATGTTTTAAATTGTGCACTTCAATTTTATTGGAATGCCAGATCTTTTCCTCCCAAAAATTTACTTTCCTATATTTTTAAACACACGTTCTGTTATATATAATTCAAGACATGTTTTGTCAATTCTAGTTCCTACATTTTCATTGTCAACCGAATCATCTTCTCCAACTGACAAGAATCTAAGTTTTTTTTTTTCGGTAGGTCTAAAAAATTAGGTAGGTATGAATCTAAGTCATTCAATTTAATGTCTCTTTTTTCCCCTTAAGACACTACAATAATTTGCCTGCAGGAGTCAAAGTAATCAATTTTTGGAAGGAGAAATCAAACCATGAGCCATCAGGTAGTTGTACACTTTCTATGAAGTTAAGTGCTTTTACAATACATGCTTCTATTTCGTTCTTTCTATGTTCTGGATACAGTTTGATGAATCTTGTAAGCCCTTGAATTGCTGCTGAGGTGCATTCTACATACCTGCATCATAAGGCCATGACTGGTTACAAGCGAAGAAAAAATTATGGTAGAAGTATAAACATAGCCCCTATTCACACTCCCCATTTTGCTAAGGAGCTCCACTTGCACCTCTTTTTTTTTAAAATGAAATTACACAAATACTCTTGGGTGAAAATGAATATAACGACTTTTTTTTTGGCATTTAAGGGTAAAGTATTTTACTGTTAAATTGGAGCCCCGTCAGCCAAAAGGGGAGTGCAAATAGCATTCCGATTTATAAAAACATAGTGCATATATTTTTAGGTACGGTTAGAGAAATCATTAGTTTAGACATAACTGTATACAATGTTGGCCGATTAGCCCTTCAAATGGTTATGTTATTCTTCTTCTTTTTCCCTAAATAGTATATTTTGTATTGTAGTCCATGAAATTCCCAAAAGAAAAAAATGGGAGAAAAGTAAAATGATGCTTATAAATGCTTAAAATATAGAACCTTCTTCAAAATTTTCTTTTGTTTTTTAATTTTTCTTTTGAGGAATCATAGAGAACACTAATACTTTACATTGTTAGTATTGTTAAATTACAAAAAATATTTTATTAGAAACTAAAGAAAATAGCAATACTATTATTGCAGGTAAATCAAGAAATTTGAGTGATCTGATCTTACTGATAGTCAATGATGATATCTCCAAATGTCTCAGCTGGATTGATCATCTATGAGAGAAAAAGGTGCATTTTAGTTAGTTACACATTTATTTTCTTTTTTGTTTGATTTTTTTTTTTTTTTTTTTTTTTTTGGGGGGGGGGGGGGGGGGGGTGGGGGTGCTTACCTCTAACCATGCATAAGATCTTGTGGGCTCATATGATGGAAATCCTCCATTTCCATTCTGCAATGTCAAAAAGGAATTAATCGGTTCTCATTCTAGTTTTGAATTTAAATTATTCTTTGGGAGAGGCATTTTAATTTGACTTCATTACTATGACTAAAAAAAAGAGTTCAATTACAAAGTCCATCGAAAAAAACTTCCTTCCTTCAAGTACTTCACATGAATTAGATATTTTGTGTAAAAATATTAGTTGTTATTGCATAGAATATAAACTCTCTTTAAAAGAATCCAATCTGCAAAGGAAATTTTATTGCAGCAAATAACAGCAGAGACTGCAGTTTCAACCCCTAACTTTTCTCCTTCCAAAAGACTCACAGAAGGTTGTTATATATACTATAGTTATTTGATTGCCTTCATTACTATGATTAGAAAAAAAGAGTTCAATTACAAAATGCGTCAAAAAAAAACTTCCTTCCTTCAAGTGCTTTACAAGAATTAGATATTTTGTGAAAAAATAGTAGTTGTTATTGCATAGCAATATAAACACTCTTTAAAAGAATCCAATTTTCAAACTAGATTTTATTGCAGCAAAAAATAGCAAAGACTGAAGTTTCAATCCCAACTCTTCGCCTTCCAAAAGACTTCCAGGAATGTTGTTATATATACTATTGTTATTTGATTGAGTTTTCATACACAAGATACAAATTATAATAACAAATCATTTTCTTGCCGGAGAGGTAGTGAGTGTGAAATCAACTTCAAGAATTATGAGACTTGCGTTCATTAGAACAACTTCAATATGGAAGTAAATGAGAAACACTTTGTATGAAGTTCATACACAAAAGGATAAGAAACTTAGAAATAGTACCTGAAGGGAGAGAATAAAATCAACTGCGTCGTATAGCTGATTTGGTGTTATTCCTTTTCCAACAATGTTAGGTTGGCATGTTTGATAGCATGAGTGCCGCCTGCATATATGGTTATTATTCACATTGTGACGACAGGGAATGAAATCCATTAGATAACATGAACACTAGCATATAGATCAAGTGATGATTGGGAGAAAACAATTTCTAGGCATTGTATAGAATTCAAAAACTTTTTCACTTCAGTTTTTAGGTGTCCAAAAATTGACTTCCCCGCATTTTCATTAGAAATAGTATTTTATTTTATATTTAAAAAAAATCTTCAATGTGTTATTCTTCCAAAATGTTGTTTTGTAAAAACGAACCCAAAAAAATGAAGAGAAATATATTTACAAGGTTTCAATCCCCCCGGACTTTGGCAAGCCAAAATCATCTCCTCACAACTTATTTTGTTTTGAAAAGAAAATAAAGAGAGGATTGATTGTATTCTCTTTCATTTGCATCACATATTATCTATTGCATCACCTAAGAAGTACCTTGAAGCTTACCTTCAAACCTTCTGCAGTGCAATCTGACACAGGCCAACCATTGTCTGGGTTCGAGAAAGGCCATCCACCCTTAGAAATGTGGCGGTACCAAGAAGTAAGATTACCTGAGCTATTTGCTCTAACCTTCAAACCACAATAAAATCAAAACTTCGAGAATAAATGATGTATTTGACTCAATACATGTTGAAAATAGTTCTGCATAATTAATGTGGCCACACGTTCTGTATAGCAAAAGGGGAATGCCTCCTTTATACTTAGTATCTTTTGTCTTTTTTTTTTTTTTAATATTACTTCACTTGCCTAAAAAAGGTGGCCATAAGTTTTGATATCAATATACCTGGGAGATTTTAATGAACTCATGTGCTCTTTTAAGCATTGAATCACATTCATCAACAAGATTGGTTGCAAGTATCGCTTGAACGGCCAAAGTAACATCCCATAACTGAGACCCATTATATCCCTATCATTAAAAAGTTTACATTGAATTTATCAATTCATACATCAACCAAGTCAAAGATTTTTCTCCCTTTAGATTAAAACATTCATTTACTTTCTTCCAAGCACGTTTACAATTGAACAAAGTGATCAAAGTATGCTAAATTTGATAAGGGAGAAATCTAATAAATAACCTTCATTTTCATGCCATCTTCAGCCACCCAAAGATAGTCTTTGATCCTTGAGAGATGCAATTTATTTACCTTTGAATTTGGATTATCCACCCAACAACAAACCATGTTTAGTACCTGTTTTCACAGAGGAGATTTAAATAGTCTTTAGTTTCACAATTTAAAACAAGTGGAAGGAACAATAACAAGTATACTGAGAGAGGGATGAGAGCAAGTTGATTCTAAGTCATTCCACATATTAGGTTATTAATATATGCAATTAACCCAAGTTGCATTCCAAGTAGAACAATCATTTTTTCTTGTGATATTCAACTAAAATTTTACAATCTATGTATCTATCTTTGAAAAAGAGATAATGGATAAATGAAACCAAGGTACCTTATTTACTGGTCCAATGCAGATATACTGTGTGTTTTCATCCTCATAATGGATGTGCTCCATTACCATGCTTAATGCCTTTTGTCTTAGCCTTGAAAAAGGCCATTGCATGAGAAGAGGTTCACCAACCTTGTGTAGACAACCCCAAAGGATGTCTTGTATCATGGGATGCGGGTAGTATAGATCTTCCTACAACACATTAAGTCATGTTAGAAGTATTATCAATTTGTGACTGTAACATGCCTTTAAGTTTGATTTATGAATGAGTAAAAATCGCATAAACTCTTTACATTGAGGTGCAACAAAGTCATAGAAAGTATAGAGTTTCCAATAAGTTGGTTCAATTTGGTTTGGTCATATCTAATTGGGACCTAAACTATACAATTATTGTCATATTAATCACTTCTTGTAGCCTAAAACCAAAACTCAATTCTTGTACTAATATTATCATCTTCCCTTAGGTGTAATCCCTTCTTTAATGTAGAGAGGAAAATAAAAAGACAAGCAAATCAATGAAATTCAGACAAATGAGTTCGAGAAATGTAAGCAAAGCGAGTTGAACTCAAGACCTCTCAAATAGAACAAAGTTTAGACAAATGGGACTCAAAACAAATGTAAATGGAGAGACTCTAAAGTACCTTTTCTTAATGATAGGATATTAGAATGAATGTAAATAAAAAGGCTTAAAACCAAGGTCTTTCTTCTTAATTATTGTTATCATAATGACATTAATTGGTTTCGCAGAGACATGATTGTAAATAAAGAGACTTGAAAAAATATAAACAAAAATGTTCATGCAGTTATGAGAAGTTAACTTGGGATATATTGAAATTGTCAATGGATAATTCTACACAAAAGAGGACGGGATATATAGGAAATTTTTAGAATACATAGGGATAAGATAGTAACTTGTATTGATGACATAACCATAATATTTACAAAAACAAAACATGGTAACGGATCTTGAAACCAAAATGGGCCATAAGTGCTATTGGAGAAAAGTTGGGATGATCAGTTCATGGGTTAAGCCCGTTTTGAAGAAAAACCAAGTTCCATAAGTGTGGTTGGTGTTAGAAAACAAAAAGCTAAAGCGAAAAAGCAGTCCCCAACTGCTAAACCAAGCAGGGCTAAGCAATTCAGCGGGCAGTTAGGATTAACTAGGCAATGTCAAAATTAAGCAAGTATATAAAAGGTAAGAAAGTAAGTGTACCTTAGCACATAAGTTTCTAGCTTGGTTCCAATCAATGTGATGGTATGGATATGCATAGAGTTCTCTTCTTAACGATAGAATAGTGGCATTAATGGGTCCTACAAACCTTTTCCCGTATAAATATGACATTGGCAAGTAAACCATCCGACAATGACACCACATTCGTCCTGCATCAATCTTTGGTTTATTATTTTCTGAATCAATATTTACCAGCACATAGATCTACTTCCTCCAAGTACATCTCTAACATAAACACATACATACACACTTTTAATGTGTGCGTGTGTGTGTACAAATATAGAGTAAAAGATTGTGTGTGATTAATATAAAGTAAATCAAACAGAGTTAATAATTAGTAGAAGTAGGACCTGGGTGTATAGGAAGAAAGTAAGGAAGGAGCCATATCTCTGGTGGTAACGGATTGTTGCCACTCCATTCATATACCCCAAGTACCTATGAAATGATTAAATTAGTACTTAACACCTCTTAAACCCTCTTGGATAACAATGATAATGATACAGTAAAAATTATATTGATTATAATATGTGTAATGACGGTGGTGAGTAACGTGAAACCTATTGGCACTAAAGGACCGGTTTGGGGCGGAGAACTCATCCTCTAAACTCGTCTCAGAGAAAAAAGTTTTCTCTAAATCCGCTTTAAACATCGTAATAGGTAGGGTAGGTCTTCATTTATTTTAAGTTTTTTTTATTACATAAAATTAATTATAATTAACACGTTTCAAACAAGAAGTTATATATGTGTTAAAATAAGAAATATGCATGTCAATAGAGAATTAGAATATTATTGTTTTTTTTTTTTTCAAATATATAAGCTTATCAAGTTTGTCTAAACTACCAATGCAAGACTAAAAAATATCATCATAAACTATTGATTATGTAGTACAAAACTTTTTTATTATTTTGTTGTATATAATCTAGGCGGGGCGGGGAATGATGCCTTCACCCTAAATTCGCTCCAAAACCTAACAAAATTGACATATATTCTCTTAAACTCGTCTCATTAGGGTTGCGGTATGGCAGGTTTTCAATGGATCGCCATCCCTATGTAGAACAAGTGACGAGCATTGACAATGCAAGAAGTCCCAATCCAAGTTGAATTGCCTTATGATGGTTGTTGACATGTTTTCAGCCCATGACTCATATTTGACTTGAAGTGATGAAAGGGACCAAACTCACTACCATATGGCTATGATATAAGCGGCTTTTGGTCAAATTCGCACATTCATTCCTTCATTTGTGTATTTTTGCTAATTTATGAAAGTTTTGATTTTACAATTATTTCAGTGTAAGAAATTCAAATCTAGTTGTCGTTCGAGGCTAACTTCTTCTCTTCTTACCTAGTTTCCAATTTTTAGCATTACTCCAATTTCCCTCAAATTTAAATTTGTTCTAATTTCTTACTATCTTCTAGTTTAATAGGATTCACTTATTATTTTTGTTTTCTAAGCAAATAAGGAATTTGTTTTCATTATAAATATGATGTAATAAACTTTGATTATTCAATTGTATTAATAATTAATATTAGATTTTGAATTTTATAAATTGTTCTCTTGTGTTGCAGCTGGATTTTATTTTAAAAACTTGATGTATTTAATTCCTAATTTAGGTTTTGTACAAGTGTTGCGTTGGCAACAATAATAATATATAACTAATTTGGGACATTCAGTTGTCTTTGTAGATGTTAACATGTTAAAGGTTGCAACTTGGGGTCCAAAAAAAGTTACTTATCATCCGCAAGCAAAAAGATTGTTTACAGCTTAAATTCATAACCTCCCAGTCATATAGCACAATAGAGAATATGTATATATATATATATATATGCTATATTTGTCTTACCGAGAACCACAACTTTCCCCAAGATGGAATGTACGTAACCCCGCCATGATCAAGAATCCAGTTTCTTGCTTTCTCCATTGCTCCATGATCCCCACCATCAATTCTTTCTCCCAGCAATCTCAGAGTGACATAATTGAGAGCCGTACAGAACATGGTGCTGCACCCTTCTATATGTAATCCCCACCCTCCATCTGCATTCTGCACTCCATTTCAACCACTCATTCCCATTTTTTAATTTTTTTTTTTTATGAAAGTATGAGAGTATTATAATTAAATAAATAATACAATTATAGTAGTAGTACAAAGCAAAACAAATAATAAAATTGCACAACTTAAAATGTTATAGAAATGTCTAGAACAGTTTGGAAACACATCGAAATGAGATGAGATGATGATTAAAACTCTAACTTTTCACACGGCGAGGCAACTGTACCACTTAAAAAAACAAATCGCCCTTAATGGATAACCCCACCTATTACAATACATGTGTTTTTTTACCCCCTTGATTATATCATGCTTCTCTTTCCTTAGTGCCCTTATTAATGTGCTTTGTATTGGGCTGCTCAACAATTTAAGATGGGCTTGGATAATGACCTCTTAAGACCCAAGTTTTAGGGCCCAGGGCCCCATAGCCCAGTGCAAACTCCAAAGTCCTAATGTATGATACATGTCACCTGATAACAAATAGAGTTCTGGGTCATGTCCTAACTTTCAAAAGCTTTCATATTTCATTCTAAACATGGGATTATTTTGAGAATTTAGGATAAGTTGAGGGACATAACTAATTTTAAAATTGAAAGCAAAACAAACTGCAAGATTTCATATGCCTAGGTTCCAACATGCGGAACTCAATTTTGTGCTTTTTATTAAACCAATATGCAACTTTTTAAGTGGCAAAAACAAATCAATATACATACATCCCACCTTCTTAGTTTACTATTACACTCCACTTGATATGATATTTGATTTAGTATTTTGTCAGACAGTAAACGTAGAAAGTATTTGTAGTTCAAATCCAGGTATAGGTATTTGCATGCTTGCCCCCACACATGTACGGCAAATCGAGTTTATAAACTAAGTCAATAAATCCAACAAATTATTTTATACAGAAGAAACAAAAATACATCTTTTTATCTATTTAAAGTTGATAAAATGTATGCATAATTGGCCAATTCACACATAAATGTTAAATGTATATATATTGTCCCAAATGAAAAGAAATAAATACCTGATGGTTATATAGATAACGGCGTATCTCCCTTTGATGCTCTTGTGGCAAAGTTGCATCCAAGGCCCCCATTACATACAATCCAATGACCTATAAAAAAACATTCAGTGAGCAAGACATAATGTAATTAATGTTTTTACTTCTTTTTTTTTTTTTTTCTTTTTCTGCTTTGCAAAACTTGAATATATATATATATATATATATATATATGTTGTACAAGAGCTATACATACGAATAACTTCCATTCTTAAATTGGGTAAAGAATGCAAAAAAAAAAAAAAAAAAAAAGAGGGTCTTACCAAGCCAGGTAGAAGAAACAAAGGGCCACCATAATCCCCAGGCCAATGGCCATCCTCAGCCTGCAGATTTGAGTAGAATCTTAGGGCCCTTCTCAAAGTGGTTGCCACTGCTTCCTCACTTATTTCTTCTTCACTTCTTACTTTCATCTGTTCTAACTTCATCTCACATGGATTCTCCTTTGCAAACTATACATTATATACAAATGAAAAGCAGCGTCTCAACAAATTTTTTATTTTTTTTTTAAACTCAAACAAGATCATTAGATCGAATGAGAGTAAAACTCTCACCTGAAGTCTCATTAAAAGATCAGAACTATGTTTAACTTGAAAACGATTCATACGAAACTCATCGCGGACTTTTTCAATTTGAGCTCTCTCTTCAGGTGTTCCAAGATTTGGGTCGAACTCCCAAAACTGTCTACCAGTATGATTATTCACGCTTTTAAGCCACTGATCATCACCTTCAGAGATTTTAAGCTTCCACATTTTGTTTTTCTTCGATTAGCTAGCTCCAGCTCTTCCACAACCAAAAATAATAAACTGTAATACATAAGTTCACATTATCTTCTAAGCACAATGCAATATCTTAATATTACAAATTCAAGCATTTTTGAGCACACGAATTCAAAGGTTACATTGAGGAGCTAAGACCAATATAAGTGAATAAGGATGCAAATCTTTATACCTTATTTAATTGAAATGCCAAGGAGAGAGGGGATTTTCCTTGCTATATATATAGTTCAATGCACGAAGCTTCTTTTACTATGGGAATTGTAAAAGAATAAATGTATACAATCTTACCCTGCAAATAAAGAGATTGTTTTACTTTACGAGAGACAAATGTTCTGCTAAATAAAATTAAAGAAGTATAAAAATTTAATATTGATTGATATAAATTTTTATAAATAACTAAATTCAGTAATATAAAAGAACTTAACAAGAAGTTTAATAATAATAAAAAAGAGTACCTCAAATAATTTTAGGCTACATAAAAAGACCTCTAAAAGTTGATAAAAGTTTATTGAAGGTTCAAATTGAAATAAAAACAAGGATAAAGTCGAAAAAATGTTAAATTTAGGAGGGCAAAAATATAAACTAAAAACATTTTGATCTTAAGAAAATACATATTCTCTTGGTGATCAACTAACTTAATTATTTGATAAGTTGTCACCGGATCTTCTACGGTGATCTCTAATTATCTGTGTTATAGGTCTATCAACTGCTAATCAGATTGAAGCAGAATTTGACAATAACACATATCATAAAAAACTTCTCAACCGTAAAACTTAAAATCTTCTTTTTATTCAAACGTAACAGTCAATTATGTGAAGTGATCAATCTTGCTTAAAAATTAAAATGGACACTAAATAATGAACTTGAATGTGAATGAGTAGTTATATAAAATGGAAATTAAGAATATTTTATCCTTCATTTTGTTAAATGTATAATTGACAATGGCGATTCAATTCAATTAATTGAATCATTAATATCAAGATGAGTTTGAGTAGGGTTAAGTTTTATCTTATCCTGCCTTGTCCTACTTTCACTTTACGAGTTATACAAAAATAATAAAAGTATTTCTCTAAAATTTAATATTGATAATGAAACTTTTTAATCTCACATTAGAAATTTATGTAAATTTAATTAAGTTGTATTTTTTAAAAGAGTTATTATTTTTTAATTCACCATTAACTTACATGTTATTAATTTGACATGGGCAATGTAAATAATGTAAATAAAATTTTAAAAATGAATAGTTACATGAACCGCCCGTTGGCAATAGACTTTGAGATAATATTTTATAGAGTTAATTTAATTGATCCACATCAAATCAATATATATATATATATATATATATATATTTACACACACTAACATAATATGACATACAAAACGAACTTAGTTAATTTCATTAAAATATTAGATTCACATCAAATTAGTATATATACACACACACGTACACACAGAAACATATAATATGACATACAAAACAAACTAGTTAATTTAATTAGAATATTAGGTTCACATCAAATCAATATATGTACCCACTCATGGACACTTAAAAAAGAAATATAACATAGAAAACAAACTAATTAAATAATTGCCAATAATTATTGCTTACAAATATTTAATCTGCAATTGACTACATCACAATACGCTAGAGGTGAACCTTAATCCGACACTATTAACTAATCGTGTCAAGTTTTAAAATTCAAACCCAACCCATTTATTAAACAGGTTACACGTGTCGACACACTTAACCCGTTTATTTTAATTTTTTTTGTTTTTTAAATAAAAAAACTTACCTATCTTTTAATATGTATAGAGAATTTTCAAGTTTAGTTATTTTGGATATGGACCAAATTAAAGTAGAAACCTCTTTTTATAAATAAAAAATCTCAAAATCCTTGATAAATATTTGATATGAGACGAATTATCTTAACTCATAATATATTTTATAATTAAACGCGTTAAGTCGTGTTAAACGAGTTGACACTAGTAAAACCCAAACACAACCTGTTTATTAATTGTGTTATACGTGTCAACCCGTTTATGACCCAAACTCATTTATGCTAAACCCAAATAGAAATATTATCACCAACGTAGAAGCCTAAGAGGCTTAAAGTTATACGAGAACGAGAATGAGAAAGTAGAAACAAGGAAATTTTTTCTAGGAGCTCAAGGAAATCAAACCATAAAATAGAAGAAATGTTGATCTCTTGCCTTCAACACACACCAAATTGTTTAAAGCTTTCTTTGGCCAAGGGACATAAATAAACTATTAGGTTTGGGGTGGGGGGTTTCTGGTTTCAGCCCACTAATTATTTGAATTTTAAAACGGAGTTTTGTTTAAAATATAATGTTTGGCATTTTTTTCTTCTCAAAATCACATTTTGCATATGAGGTTCACCAAAATTTCATTTACGAGGGTTTTAAAAAAGTTGAGAAAACATTCTTCTCCAAAAAATTGACTTTTTACAAGCTTTTATGTAATTTTTATCAAAAATTCAAATAACAAACTAGTTTTGTCATAATCAAATTTTTAAAATTCATTTTCTAATAATCAATTCTTGAGAATTAGAAACTCTCAAAATAGGCCCTAAATGGCTAGCTTCATCAAATCATCTAGTTTTTAAAAATATATTTGACAATCCCATTAGCCCAAAATTTAAACTATTTCAAGTATATATTGAAAATGCGAAGATAAAAAAAAAAAAGCAACAATGATCAATAAAACAAACAAGTAATCACATGTAACCTAAAGAAGGATAAGGTAGAAACCAATATTCAATTACCTTTTTAATTAAAAGCAGCGGCTGCAGCACTTCTAAGAATGTTTTATCTAGTTTCCTGCCAAAAAGAAATGGCAAGAAAGTTTTAAGACAGACTTATATTCATAATTTTCTTGGTTATTGTATTAACATCCGTATACACATACATATATATACACACAAATGCATGCATGCATGCAATTGGGAAATAAGAGTAGAAATTAAAGGAAGAGAAGTATGAATCCTTCGAAAAGAAATTAAGAGAGAAAATAGAAATGAAATGGAAGCAACTCACGCGGAGACAGATGGGTGGGTTTTGAAGTAGTTGGCTACTTGTTATAAAAATGGAAAGCATTAGATCATTAAATTATCTGCATCCACATACTCAAACAAAGTTCTAACTTCTAACTGCTAACCAATTCGCTTATATCACTTAAATATTCGTCAAGTCTCATTACATCAATCATTAATTGCTTCTATTAATTTTAAATCTATTAATATGTCATGGATACAACTGCGTACTAATACATATGCATTTTTGTATATTATGATTAAGATATGTCGACCGACATATAATATATATCTATATATATATATATATATATATATATTCAGATGCTTATGATTCATTGATGTTGTGTTGAAAAATCATACAGTAAAACCTGTACGACAACCATCCTAGCGATTGCATCACATGATTTATGGACTGCTATATATATTTTTTAAATCTTTGGGTAGCTCTAATTACATAAACATGATATTAGCTAGGCATGCATAAATGCAACTACGGGAACAAATTTAAATGCAACAAAAATTGAAAGCTATACCAAGGTTAAATCACTTAATTATCCTAAACAGATTGCTGCACCTCTAAAAATGTTTTTTTGTTTTTGTTTTTGAAAACATGTTCTTTATATATTTGGCTTCCAAGTATGTAAATAAAAGAGACAAAAAATTTCTAATCATTGAAAAATTATAGTGGGTGCATACAAGAAAATGCTAGAAATTCTTAATTTATATTTCTATTGTATCCTTAATGTCATATTTCAAGATATGGTGACTTTGGAAATCATATCCTGTGAGATCCAAAGTTACCATATCTTGATACATCACATAAAATATAATTGAAAATATAAATTAAAGATCTCTAGTAATTTCCTTTAAAAAAAAAGAAACGAAAAACAAGAAGGAAGAAGAAGAATGCTATCTATAGAAACAGGAAATTTATATAAAAATAACTTAGCTCATCTGATTCCTACCACTTAAAAATAAAATAACCATTCATGTTCTAACTAATTTCAAATATACTAATACTATAGTCTGGACGCACGAATATTCTATGGTGCATGGCATTTTATAGAGAGAGAGAGAGAGAGAGAGAGAGAGAAAGAACATGCCAGCTAGAATGAGAACAATGAAAATGAGGAAGCTAGCTAGTTGCAAAAGGAAGAAGTGGTGCCAGCTTTATACTCGACCATCCCATATATATAGCTTCCTAGGGATGATTGGTAATAAATTAAAGTTAGAAAATTATCATTGTCTTGAACTCCAAATATATAAACCGGAATTTGGACTTTTTGAGCTAATTATTATTCGTCACATACACAATATATATAGTTCTAAACAAATAATTAAATTAATTTTAGCTTCAAGGGGATTCAGTTGAAAATGACTCAGTAAAGATAAAAACAAAGAGAGTTTTGAGAACGATCACATGTACTAGAGCCATTCAATAATGTTAAAAGAATATATTGGGGACCAATGTTGAAGGAGTTGATAACATTTTAAATCTCTCAAAAAATAATGATTGAATGTATTAACAATTAAATGGCTATTACATCAGCTGAGAAGATCTAGCCAACTTGTGCTTGTGTCACACACACACACACACACACACATATATATATATATATATCCAGGGCTAATAATAGTTTTGTTTGCTGACTTGACAGAGACAATATAGGACCAATGAAGAGGAAAGGCCCTGTATCCATATTAATAATAGATTTGATGAGTCATAGAAGAGGATATGGTACTTCTTGAAGATCAAATACGACGTTTACATGTCACACCAGTTCTTGGGGACCATTGTACATGGAGATGCCTTTGGAAGCTGTCAACATAGTGACAAAACAAGAACTAAAAAGATTACAAACAGGCATTCACATCAACATAGTGGTTTATTTGTTGAATATTAAACTTGGATTTTGGAGTTTTGTCTTTTAAATTTTTTTAAATTTTATTATTATTATTATGTTCACGCATTCATAGTATTAAGTATGTATGTGTCTATTCATATTTTGGGTTCATGTATGTATTTATGGGTGATACATGTATGGTACATCGCATGTAAATGATGTATTAATTATAGGCTCATGTACTCTAGCCTATATAAACCTTGTACACATGTCGTTTTGGATATGGGAGTAAGATTAGAGTCTAAGTATTTTTTAGAGTGTTCAGTGAATTCCTTTTCCATTTTTCATATCTCCTAGAGCTCTTATGTGTGATTTAATTCTAACAAAATGGTATCAGAGCCATTATAATTGTGGTGATGGCAACTAGTATGACTGGGATTCCAATTCCCTCGGCTTACTAAAGACAATTACGATAATAGGGCAATTCATATGAAGGCCCTGCTTGGCTTACAAGATGATTGGGAGATTGTTGAAGAAGGTTACTTAAATATCCCCCTCAATTAATATTTAAAACGATTTAAGTTATATAAGAAAATGACTTCCAAAACAGTTCAAAATCTCTCTAAACAAGCCTCAAAACAATGATCCAAAAGGGGCTCCAAAATGTCTTAAGGCATGGTCCAAAGATGGTCAAGAAATCCCACCTAAAGTGGTCCAGGTAAATGGCCAAACATAGCCTTGATTTATAACTAAAAAGTGCCCCATAAATTGCCCAACTTGGATTTATATAATGGCCTAAAAATGAATTCAAAAATTTGGGTCAAACATGTGATTTAATGGCCTCAAAATGGTCTTGGAGTCTAGGTCATAACATGGCCAAAATAGTGGTTGCCCATGGGCTGGACAGCAAGTGGCAGCAGACAAAGCAGGGCATGGCAGCACGCAGCAGGGCGCGCGAGGAGGCAGCAGGCAGGGCACAGCGCCCAGGCAAATCAAATGAAGAGATATGGTGAAGTAATTCCTGATGTTCGTGTGGTGGAGAAAATTCTTCACTCATTGAAACCAAAATTTGAGCATATTGTCGTGGCAATTGAAGAATCAAAGGACTTGGAGTCCATGACCATTGACCAGATCTAGAGATCTCTACAAGCACATGAGGAAAGGTTAAAAAAGAATACAAATGAAGGCAGTGGAACATGTTTTGCAGTCAAAATTCTTTTTGAGAGGTCAAGGAGAAGGACAATAAAAAGGTAGAAGAACTCAAAGAGGCTGAGGACGAGGCCGTGGCCAAGGAGAAGGAAGAGGTGGTCGTGGACCATTAAACAATGAGTCTAAAGGAAGAGGTGGTCATGGACCATCAAACAATGAGTCTAAAGAAAGAAATCATTTTTCATCATCAAGGTCACATGGACATGGAAGAGGTAGAGGAAGAGGAAACCATATAGAGCCAGATGGAAAAAGGTATAATAAGTCTCAAGTTGAATGTTACAATTGTCATAAATTAGGACATTTTTCCTGGGAATGTCAAAATAATTCTAGTGACCTAGAAGAGAAAGCTCATCTTATTGAACAAATTGAGGAGGAAGCTGAACCAACTTTGTTGCTAGCAGTTAAAGAAAATGAAGAATTGAAGGCAAATTTATGGTACCTTGATAATGGTGCTAGCAATCACATGTGTGGTGACAAAAGCAAATTTGTGAAGCTTGATGAATCTTGGAGAGGCCATGTCACTTTTGGAGACTCCTCGAAAGTTTCAATCATGGAAAAATGTACAATCTTAATTCTTTTAAAAAATGAAGATCATAGAATTGTGGCAGAAGTATAGTTTATGCCAAAAATGAAAAATAATATTTTAAGTTTGGGACAATTATTAGAGAAAGGTTATGAAATTTTCATGAAAGATTGTAGTCTTGCTCTAAAAGATGAAAAATGTAATTTAGTTGCTAAAGTTTCAATGACCAAAAATAGAATGTTCCTGTTGAATCTTCAAACTGATGTGGCTAAATGTTTGAAAGCAAGTGTGAAAGATATGACATGAAAATGACACATGAGGTTTGGACACTTGAATTTTGGAGGACTACAATTGATGGCCAAAACAAAGATGGTACACGGGATGCCTTCTATAAATCATTCGAATTAATTATATGAAGGTTGTTTATTTAGCAAACAATTCTGGAAGACTTTTCCAAAAGAAGCCACTACAAGAGCTACAAAGCCACTAGAACTTGTGCTTACGGATGTTTGCAGTCCGATCAAGCCATTATCATTTGGTAAGAACAATTACTTCCTCCTTTTTAGTGATGATTTTAGTTAAAAAACTTGGGTGTATTTTCTTAAGGCAAAGTCTAAAGCTTTTGGGGCTTTCAAGAAATTTAAAGCATTAGTTGAGAAGCAAAGTGGTTACACCATTAAAGCCTTGAGATCCGATAGGGGAGGCGAATTCACCTTAAATGAATTTAAAACTTTTTGTGAAGTTAATGGAATTCGTCATCCCTTAACAGTTCCAAGATCGCCATAACAAAATGAAGTTGCTGAGAGGAAGAATAGATCAATTCTTAACATGGCCAGGAGCATGTTAAAGAGTAAACAAATGCCAAAAGAAGTTTTGGGCAAAAGTTGTTAATTGTGCAGTTTATTTATCGAATCGTTGTCCTACAAAGAGTATAGCAAACATAACACCACAAGAAGCTTGGAGTGGAAAGAAGCCCAATGTTTCATATTTGGATATATTTGGGAGTATTACATATGTGCATGTCCCAGATCAAGAAAGGTCAAAGCTAGATTATAAGAGTGAAAAATATATTTTCATTGATTATGACACAAGCTCCAAAGGTTATAAGCTCTACAATCCTATCACTAGGGAAGACTATTGTTAGTCGAGATATGGAAATTTAGCGAAGAAGACATGTGGGAATGGAACACTCAAGAAGGGAAAAAATATGATTTCTTTCATATTTTTGAAGAAAAGCAATCAATGGTTGGAGGCACTACAAGAACTTATTGAAGCATCACAAGAGCTGACTACACCTCTATCATAAGCATCATCTTCTCATCATGAATCATCATCATCATCAGAAGAAGAGAGATCAAGTAAGAGAAGGGCCCGTTTTTGAAGCCTCAAAGATATTTATGAAGTAACTGAACCACTAGACTTATTTTGTCTCTTTGCTGATTTTGAACCTATGGATTTTGAAGAAGCTCAGCAAGAAGATAAATGGAGAAAAGCTATGGATGAAGAGATCAAAGCCATTGAAAAGAATGAAACATGGGAGCTAACAACTTTACCTAAAGGATAAAAGGCCATTGGAGTAAAATGGGTGTATAAAGTGAAGAAGAATGCCAAAGGAGATGTGGAAAGATATAAAGCAAGACTAAGTCGCTAAAGGTTATAGTTAACGTGCTTGGAATTGACTATGAAGATGTATTTTCTACCTGTTGTTCATTTAGAAAGTATACGATTGATACTTTCTCTTACAACATAAAATAAGTGGAAGGTTTATCAAATGGATGCCAAATTCATTTTTTTGAACAAATTTCTTGAAAAAGAAGTGTATATTGAACAGCCCATGGGGTACATGATAAAATGCTGTAAAGATAAAGTTCTTAAGCTGAGAAAAGCCCTTGTATGGCTTAAAGCAGGCACCAAGAGCATGGAATAGCAAAATTGATAAATACTTTATTGAACATGGTTTTTCTAGATGCCCTCATGATCTTGCTCTTTATGCTAAGGTACATGAAAATGGAGATATTTTGGTGTTTTGTCTGTATGTGGATGATTTAATTTTTACAGGCAATAATTCAAATATGTTTGAAGAATTTAAGAAAGTCATGATACAAGAATTTGATATGACTGATATTGGAATGATGGTTTATTACCTTGGCATTGTCGTGAAGCAAATGGAGGAAGGCATATTTATTTCTCAAGAGAATTATGCAAAAGAAATTCTCAAGAGATTTAAAATGAGTGACTGCAAGCCTGTAAACACTCCCATGGAATGTGGAGTTAAACTGTCAAAGAATAGAGATGGTGAAAATGTTGATGCAACAGTTTTCAAAAGCCTAGTTGGAAGTCTGCGATACTTGACATGTACAAGGCCGGATATTCTATTGGGTGTTGTTTTAGTCAATCGATTTATGGAAACACCTACTACAACTCATCTTAAGGCCGCTAAAAGGAGACTTCGATATGTTAAGGGCACACTTGACTTTGGCCTATTCTACTCATTTTCTGATGAGTTTAAACTTGCTGGATATTGTGATAGTGACTGGGCTGGAAGTTTGGATTATAAAAAAAGCACAATGGGCTTTGTTTTCTACTTAGGAAATAATTCTTTTACATGAAGTTCAAATAAGCAACCAATAGTGGCACTATCAACTTGTGCAAGCCGAGTATGTTGTTGCTACGTCATGCAGATGCCATGCAATTTGGCTTAGAAATTTGATGAAGAAGCTTCAATTGGAACAAAAGGAAGCAATGAAAATTTTTATTGACAACAAATTAGCAATAACATTAGCCTAAAAATCTGATGTTTCATGATTGAAGTAAGCATATTGATACCAGGTATCATTTCCTCAGAGAATGCATTACAAGAAAGGAAGTATGACTCGAGTTTGTGAAGTCCCAAGATTAGATTGCTGACATACTCACAAAGCCACTCAAGTATGATATTCTTCACACGTTTCGGACATTGCTTGGAGTTATCAAGAAAGTTTAAGTTTAAAGGGGGGTTTTGAATATTAAACTTGACTTTTGGAGTCTTGTCTTTTAAGTTTTCTAGAAGTTTTTTATTATTATTATGTTCATGCATTCATAGTATTAAGTATGTATGTGTCTATTCCTATTTCAGGTTCATGTATGTATTTATGGGTGATACATGTATGGTACATTGCATATAGATGATGTATTAATTATAGGGTAATGTACTCTAGCCTATATATACCTTTTACACATTCCATTTTAGAAATGGGAGTAAGATTGAAGTCTAAGTATTTTTTAGAGTGTTTCAGTGAATTCCTCTTCCATTTTTCATATCTTCTAGAGCTCTTGTGTGTGATTTAATTCCAACATTATTACCAATGATGTTGGCCGTCCTTGCTAAAATGGCCCTTTTGCCCAGGGCGATATCTTCAACCTTGAACTCCTTTTTTGTGCAGAAAATGGAGAGTTTGATTGTCTTCTTTGGCTGCTTTTGTGCATGAGTTGGTGGGTTGGGTCCTATTGAGTCTTACCCTCCTCTATGTTTGGGAGGTATTTTTTTTTTTTGGTTTTGGTTGTTGTTTGTTCTTTTTTTCCTTGTCTTCTTTGGCTAATAAATCTTAATTCCCCAAAAAAAAATGTTGGTTGTCCATATGAAGTTCGTCGGTTTTTGTTTCACAAGTCTGACGTTAAGATTTTTCATCAAAAATAATTGTTTTCAGCGACGTTTTTAAAATGGATGCTGTGTTTTTCGTCTGTAAAAATTAGATTTCTTGAAGTGGACAGAAAAAAAAAAAAGAGTTGGAGGAAACTACTCTTATAGTTTATTTTAGATGAGTTAAAAGATAATCTAATGCTAAATAGAAAAAGAAAGAGATCAATATAATAGGGCCAATTGAAGAATGCATATTTATATTAAGCCAGATGAGAGGCCAACAATACTTTATCTACACCTTCTTAGTAATAGTGCTGGAGAACTTTTAAGATCTTTTTGAGCTACAAAGCACATTTAGCAATGATGCTTGACATGAAATATATAAAATACAAAGCGGAAGTGTAAAGATCTGAAAAATTAGGATAAATTTTTCGTTTTTACCGGTAGGACTACTATTCATGCCTTATTTGCCGGTAGGGCACTATATATGCATAATTTAGAATAATTCATATTTAAAAGCATAATTTGAGTATTTCATAGAAGGTAAATATGCTTATAATGTTAAAATACACCTCTTGTGAGAATTTGAGCCTAATCGGAGATAGTTTGAAAAATAGACCAAAAATGGCATCCCGGGTGGCTCGGGTGGACCTGGCCGCACCCGCTAACAAGCAAAACTAAATTTTTTGGAAAAATATCATTTAAAATAATTTTAAGAACTTTGATTAAAATAGAATATCGAATTAAGGCGTTTCGGGACTGGTTGTAGTGTAATAGGGCCCCGCGACTCATTAAGGGCAATATGGTCTTTTTACCCCTTAGCCCCTGTAGTATAGATACAGCTCTTGAGAGTTAGAATTATCAAAAAATGTTGGAGAATATACAGCAGGTAGTGCTTGGAGATAAAAGGTGAGAAAAACCTAGGTTTTCCAACTTTCCACCTTCTAAAACCCATCTCTAGCTTTAAAATTTCACTAGTCTTTCTTCTAGGAAGTTGTTCCCCACCTCAAGGGCTACATTCTTACCTATTGGTTCGGCTGCACAAGGAACAAAACTCCCTAGGGTTGGGAAAAACCCTTCTAGGTATGATATTTTGCTAAGTAAAGAATAGAGTTAAGTTTAGGAATGTTTTTATAAGTTGATTGTATGACTTACATGCTTACTTGTTGTTAGAAAACCACCTACAATATAGTTACTTTGAAAACCTAGGGTTGGCTACCTTGTGTACTTATGTATTCTTTGGGAATTTGGTGAAGTGATGAACATGTAACATGAATATATGTATAATTCATTGCATTCTAGCTTATGTTCATACAGACAAAGTCTTATAATTTGAAAGTCATGATTTGCTTAATGTATTAGTATTTTGTGTAATCTTGGAGAATTTGGTAAAGTTGTGAATATGTAACATGATTATATGTATAAATGGTTGGATTATATGCTATGTTCATGTAGACAAAGTTTTGTGGTTTAAAAGTTATAGTTTACTTTATGTATGATGAATTATTTAAGGCACACTCCATGAGTTTGAAAAATGCTTCATTGAAATTGCATAGAAAAATCAAGGCATCTTGGCATACTTGAATCTTTGGAAACATGGCATGTGTTGAGCACTTTGATGCTATGCATTATGAGGGTGTAGATCTTGTGGTGAAAAACTCAAATTCTGGCCAATGATTGGTACTCGCTAGTCCAACAGGAGCGCGCCCGTGAAATGAGACATATAAGTGGTACTCGCAAATCCAATGGGGAAGGACCATGAAACGAGACATGTGTTGGGCATAGAGTTGCATGTGTGTGTCATGCATATTGCCGTTGCATTGCATTAAAGAATGGAAAAGATTATAGCTCATAAATGTTCACTTTGCACATGCCACACCTTACCTTTGTTCTTTGTATTAGCATTATGTCATACAAGTAGTCGTGCTTACCTTATATGGGATTACACATTACAGATGAGACTTTCGGCACATGAGACTTGATGAAGTCTTGAAGCATGGAGGGGGAAGTGAACCTTGAAGAACATTTGGCCCTTGGGGCATATTTTTGGTTGTATGAGAGTATAAGCCCTAAGACATATATATTAACTTGTAAAATTTTGTATAGCATTGCAACAATGAGCAAAGCCCTAAATTTGTAGTGAGCATGGAGCTCATGACACTTAAGCTTCAAGTATATAAATATATATATATATATATATATGGTGGATGTATGTTTTAAATCATGAATGCTTGGTTGTTTAAATTAAGTATAAATAGTTTAACTGAGTAAAAGGATGTAGTTTGGCAGTTAGTTTAAGAGTGGTGGATTATGTTGTAAAATATTAGGTGAAAAATACTTAGAAAACAAATGAGACCATGTCAAAATTTTGTGAATTAAAAAGAGTTTTTTGGTGTATAAAATGCCCATATATAAATAGGAAGAGTGCCAAAAAGTGGAGGTTAAAAACCTTGAGAAAGTAGGTTAAAAATTGGAAAAATTAGCTTGTAGCACTTTGAAAAAAAATTTAGAAAATGAAGAAATCAGGTTGCAGCAAATACACTGTTGCAACAATAAAGAAGCAGCACAACCAACCCTCCATTCACGCTAGCGGGCGCGCGCGCGCCTGTGCTCCAGCGCACCCAGCCCTTGCACCCTTGACACCGGTCCTTAGCCACTTGTATTGGGCCATGTTTGGCCAACCCCTAGGCCATGTTGGCCAATCACCTTAAACCACATTTGGCCAATCCCTAGGCTATGTTTGGCCACACTTTTTGGGCCATGCTTTGACCACCCTTTATGGGCCATGTTTGACCACCATTTGGGACCATGTTTGGTCACTTCTTAGGGAAAATATTTGACTTTTACTTAGGCCATATTGGGCCACCAACCTTGACCATATTTTGTCATCATTTTAGGCTATACTAAGTAACCACTTGGACCATGCTTGGTCACCACCTTGAAGTTGGGTTATGAAAGCACCTAGGATATGTTTAGCCTACACTTTAAGCCATTATAAGACACGGATCTTGGAGATTAACAAGTAAAAGCCAATTAAAAAATTAAAAAAAAATATTAATTTAATTCTTTTATTTTATTATTCTCATTCACACATCGGATTTATGAAAATTCAAGGCGTGATAGGGAGAGACATAATTGTTGAAGTTTTAATAAAAATAATAATAATTAAAACCCATTTTAATTATTAAATTTATTAGAATATTTATTATGCATAAGTTACATATAATTATTAGCCTTTTAATAATTCAGTTTTACATAATTAATTAGCTTTTCATTGGGCCTTAATATAACAATTTGGGACCTAGTTCAGCACTCAGGTATTAAATTCACTTCAAGGGCAACCCAACTTCAAAGCAAGAATGAAAAATATGAATTTCTAAACCATTTCAACAAAGTTGAGTTTTGAAAATTGTTATCCTCTTTCAAATTTTCTAGTCAACATATAAATTTTTCCTACTAAAAAGGTGGTACGACTCCTGCACTCAGCAAGCACGGTTTGGAAGAGGTGAATGGTAGGCAACTTTACATACCTACATTTTACATAAGTTGATTCCTGTGCCTGGGCAACTACCTCTGATCGATCGTAATATATACATTAATCCAACAATTTTAACCAGAAATACTTTTTACTCTATCGATGCTACTCAAGTTCCGGGAGTTGTGCCTTTGACATTCACCCTTTCCTAGTAAATGATCAACACTAAAATAATGTTCAAAGTTTTAATTTATATGAGCCTTTAAGGTCAACTTATTGCTAAATTGAAAGTGGAACTATTTAGTAGTGACATAAAATTTTTAAATTTTAACATATTACTTAAAAAATTTCTATGCTCTAAATCTCAGAAAATTTTATAGCCTAAAAAAATTAATTGCCAAAACCATAAGACACAAAAAAAGATGAGTTGACCTTGACACATACTATCAACTCATTAGGGTGGAGAAGAGACATAGAATGACATCCAAATTTTTACATGGAAGAACCGTTTGTACGTAGATATAGAAGATTTTGAGGATGTATAAGACTATGATGTACTACCTAAAAACATTAGAATTTAATCATGTTAATAATTCTGAGGTTGGCATGTTGAGTTAGGTAAAGAGAATGACGTACAGTTGAAAAGAAGAGCCAATATATAGATTGAATTGTGAATACAAGGAGAAATTAATGTGAACCAAGACCACCCCCTAAAATATAGCACAATTGTAACACCTTGACCCAAGATATTATACGTACACCGAAATGTGAACCGAACATTTGATAGATGCTTGTACTCGACCTTGTATTCGTATACACAGGTACACGAATGTGTAGTATTTAATTTTAGATACGTACATCGTAAAATATTAGAATATGTATATTCCCTTAAAAATCTAAATTAAAACATTGAGTACGGTTGTATATGTATATGTATATATATGTATACGGTAGTATATATATATATGTGTGTGTGTGTGTGTGTAAATTATTGTGAAAATACAAAAAAATGCAAAAGGGGACACAGCCATGCATACTGCATGTGTTGTGTGTGAATCTAGTGTGTGTTTGTAGGTGTAGGTGAGGGTGTCGGTTGTATATGTGTGTGTGTTTACATGTGGGTTGGTGTGTGTTATATTATATCTATATATATATAATATACAAAATATCATGCAAGGAATTAATGTAAAGTAAAAAGTGAAAGAACAAAATTTAATGCCTGTAAGAGAAGTTGATGAGAAGTGAAAGATAGGGGCTGAAGTCGTGTAGAAAGAGAGAGTTGAAGAGAGAGAGGAGGCGGTGGAACTTGCATTTAAAGCAAGTGCATGCACTGCATGCTTGCTTCTTAAGAAAGAAATCAAAAGAAAAGGGAGCAAGAAAGTGAAGGAAGAAGGAAGAAAGTAATCAAAAGGAGAAGGAGAAGAGAATCGAGAGAAAATGTGTGAAAATGTAAAAGTTTCATATTTCTCTCTTTCTAGAAATTTACATACATATAAACTTGTTTAAGCCTTGATTTATGTAAATATGATGTTTAAAATGCACTGAAGCTATAACTAGACATGAAAAATGAACTCTAAATAGCCTAAATACAAGACCCACAAGAAACAGCCATTAAAAGACCTTGCTTATAGTAGGTCTGTAGTCTTTTGAAACCAAACCCTGTTTGGTGGATTTAAACCTCAACTAGACCCTCTAAGAGTGTTAAAAACAATTAACCGCGATTCAAGAACTAAAAGGAATGACCTCCAAAAATCAAGTTGCAGGTTTCGGGTTTTAAACCCAACCTTTCAACTATACCTCAAAACATGTTTTAATGAATGGGGAATAAAACCCCAAGATGTATGGACCGAAACAAACAAAATCCCATGAGATTTGGTTAAGAAATAAGCGTAGATGGTCAGGTTACAAGTTTGATTATCAAACTGTAAACCGAATAATGGAACTCATTTTGAGCTCCAAAATGAATGTCAAGATGACCCTTGATGTTTCAGAAACGATTTGAATGAAAACAATAAGAAATCATTAAGCCAAACTACATGAAATTGAAAGAAATAGAGTTTGGGATTTAGGGAAACAGTGGTGGGTCGATGAAGAAGATGATGAGTCAACTCGCCAACTCGATTCGAGTTAAGCATGTTGATTCGGACACGTGTTATGACGAGAGTAGGGCCATCGCATAAGTGAGGCGACGTCATTTTGACTTAAGGGTTTTTAAACCTGGATTCAGCCTGTTTGACTACATGATTTGGACCCTAATTTAATAACCCAGGCACGAATAGCGTGGCTTATTCCGGTTTTAGGCCCTTGTACACTGTTTGGCCAAGAAAAATCAAGAAAAAAGTGAAGGAGCCGTAGCCCCTAGGGTTTGAAACCCCGACCTTCCGCATGAAACCTAAGCCCTATCCACTTGGACACGCGTGTCCTGTGGTATATGAATGGATGAAATATATATATAATATATAATATATAATTTAAATAAAGAAAAAAATAAAAAGGGTGCACAACACCCTGAGAGGATTCAAACCAGAGACCAATAGAAAAGGGTGGCACGTGCTATCCATTAAGACAGCACAATCACATGGGATTTTATCCCACAAATAAATATATAATATGTATTAGTTATATTAAATAAATTAAATTGATTAATTAAAATAAATAAGGACAAAAAGGCCCATTGCCCAAATTTAACAAGTTATTAGTGTATTCTTACTATCTCGGACCACCTGAGTCCAATGATGAGGTCCACGTTAGGAGACGAGGTCCTGAAAAATTAAAGACCGTAAAAATGCTAAATGACCAAAATGCCCCTACTGCTACCAAACCCAAACAAAGTTCCGCGAAAGCCTAAATTGACTTTCTTCGACTGTTCCGGACTCAATGGTAAAGTCTATTCGACCAAAAGAAATGTCTAAAATAAAAAGACATAAAATTTGATGAATAACATCAGTCAAGTGGCTTATAAACTAGAATATTGTCGAAGTACTAAACAAAGGCTCGCATGTTGAAATGAAATACGAAAAGACACGACACGTAAACATGTGAAGTAAATAAATCAAATTTAAAATTAATGGAGCTACCAAAAGAGTATCGTTTAAAATGAAATTAATTTATTCCGAACACGATGAATTATGTTTTAGGTTAAAATACTAGTGAACTATAATGGATAAAAAGCAATAGGACTGTAGAGATCTGAAAAAGGAGGGAAAATCTTTCAGTTTTTGTCGGTAGGGTATTATTCTTGCACGGTTTGCCGCTAGGGCGTTGAACATGCTTCGTTTAGGCGTAAGTTATATTTAGAAGCATATTTAGAGTGTGTCATAGAAGAGGAATATGCTTAGAATATTAAAATGTACCTGCTGTACTAATTTGAGCCAAAAACGGAAGTAATTTTTGAAATTGGACCAAAAGGGCATCCGAGTGCCCGGGTGGAACCGGCAAAACGCGGCCGCAGGCAAAAATTTATTTTTTTAAAAATTTTCATTTAAAATAATTTGATGAATATTGGTTAAAACAAAATGTTAAATTGAGGTGTTACGGGACGGGTTGTACCGTAACGAGGTCCTTGGGCTCATTAAGGGCAAGATGGTCATTTTGCCCCTTGCCCTTTGCTCTTCCACTATAAATAGAATACTTAGACCCAATTTTATACGGATTTCATTCTGTATTTACAGCAGCTCACTTTCATAGAGAGAGAGAGAGAGAGAGAGAGAGAGAGAGAAACCCTAGTTCTTCAAGCTTTAAGCTTCCGAAACATGTTTTTCGATTGGGATTTTCGTTGAGGTTCCTTCTGAGAAGTTGTTCCTCTTATCGAGACCTGTATTTTCATCAAACAGTTCGGCCATCCAGTGATCACAGCCTCCGCAGCTTGAGAAAAACTGATCTAGATATGATGTAGTGCTAAGCTAGTGATGGATTTAAATTTTCTTGTATTTTTTCATGCTAATGGACTGTTTAGGGAGTGTATTTAAGGTTAGGAAACCACTTAGAAGGTAGTTCCTTTGAAAAGGCTAGAGTTGATAGTTTAGGGATATATGTGTTCTTGGTATTGTTGGATGGTTTGTTGCCTTGATTGAGGTGTGTTACATTGATGAAATTGTATTGTTACATTTTTGAATCCATATGCATGTTGACACACTTTGTGGTTTGGACCATGTGATGAATTGGTGCCTTGTTGCTTTATGGAAATTTTATGTTCTTTGTAAACTAGTAGAATTGTGAAAGTGTGGTTTGGATATGTGCAAATATGTTTGATTATGACATATGTTATGAGCATGATGTTTTGGAGTTTAAAGTAATGTATTTTGTGTGATAAATTGCATGACTTGAAAAAGGGACACCATGTGTTTGATAAATTGTCACATAGAGATTGCATGATGAGATCATGGCATTTTGGCATAATGTGATTCTTTGAAAACATGGTGTTGGTTGAGTACGTGGTGCTATGCATTATGAGGGTGTAGATCTTGTGATGAAAAACTCAAAATCGGCCATTGGTAGTTGCATGCCAACGGGGTCCGGACCGTGAAGTGAGACATACTGTGGTACTTGCAGACTAACGGGGAAGGACCGTAAAGCGAGACATGAACATACGCATTTATGGTGTACAGAGATTATAACCTAAAGGTCCTTCAAGACCTGAGGTTCTGAGGGGGGGGGGGAGTAGCTGATATGCCCTAAAATGACCAGGACTGAGTGAGAGAGATACATAAATATTATGAACTGATCTTAGGGTCATCCCTTCCGAACTGGTCTCAAGACCAGCCCGAATCCTACATAATATCGTGAGATAAGGATGACATAAGACCCGAGGGCCTTATCTCTCATTTGAACTTCATCGAGAACAACAACAATTCCCAAAGATAACTTCATCGAGAACAACAACAATTTCCAAAGATATCTCCATCTCGAAGAATCAAGAATCCTAAAAATCATTCACTCAATCTCATCAGAATGAGAATCCCACCTCTATAAAAGGCAAACAAGCTACGTTCAAAAGATACTATGATTAGTTGGTAACTACTCATTATACTCATTGAATCACCATCTGACTTGATCATTGGAGAGATCGTCATTGGACTCTTACCGATGATTTCTGACCAGCTGTCTTAGAGGTTGACCAATAGTTGATTAAGACCGGATAGAAACTAACGACAACAAAAAGCAAATATAGAAGTTAGTATAAGAATTGCCGTGCTTCAATTTCCTTCATATGTTCGAGATTTTTTTAGTGGTTCAGCAAGTGGTTAATTGTAGGGAGTTTCTACAAGATTTAGAAAAGTGATATTTTATTATTTCTCGTAATTCTTCTTTTTTCTTTTTGGTAGTTTTATTACGGCTTCATTAGCGTTTAAATTATACAAAACTTTGGAACTAATTTTCTTTTCGTCAGTTTCAACCCAAGCACAATAATGTTTAAAATACCTAGAAGCTCCATGTGTAGGAAGTAAAAAAAAAAAAAAAGAAAAAAAGAAGAAGAGATTTCTCAAATGAAAAGAATAAAGACAGTTTTACTCTTAAAAATTTAACCGTAAAATAATAGCAATTCTGTCTTACAAATTTTTTTTTAAGTAAAACAAGGAAAACAAATTAATGAAAGTGTGTTAAGTGGCAAGAATCCTAGTTGAAGGAGCATGGTCATGAGATAAAATAGTTTAAGAGGGTAAATTAAAAATGAGGCATAGCTTTTATTTACTTTGATGCCACCCAGGCCAGCCATAGAACCTTCCAAAGAGTCGGCCATAATTTCAAATTATAATAAGCGATGCCACAACTTTATTATCTCACCGTGTGGTTATAGTGAGGCCACTAGCGACTTTAGCAAGTAGCCAACAAACATGCAACCATGTTCTCGTGTTGTAGACTAATTTAGGCCAGCGCAGAATACAACAAAATTACGACACGGCGATGCACTGTGTCACGGTCACCACATGCACACTTTGAACTGTGACCCTCCCCTGTCCGCTTTCGCTTTACACAATTTATATACAAAAATCTATTCTCCTCTGAGAGCCCGGAGCGGACAAAAACGGGGCGTGATCTCTCTCTCTCTCTCTCTCTCTCTCTCTCTCTCTCTCTCTCTTTTCTCGTCACAAAAGTCTTCTCAAAAAGTACTACACATACTCAATTTTAATAAATCTGTTAAAATCCGAAGAAAACCAAACCAAATATCTCTTTTAAATGTACCATACGTATATGTGTGTGCGTGTGTGTGTGAGGTTGAATGCTGAATTGATTTCTGCTTGTTTTTGTGTTTTGTAGAGTAAATGTGGAAGCTTAAGATCGCAGAAGGAGGGAGTCCATGGCTTCGGACTCTGAACCATCACATTGGGAGACACGTCTGGGAGTTCGATCCAAATCTCGGATCGCCCGAAGAGCTCATGGATATCGAGAAGGCTCGCGACGCCTTTCGCAACAATCGATTCCAGAAACAGCACAGTTCAGATCTGCTCATGCGCATTCAGGTTCATATACATTTCCAGTTTTCTCTCTTTCTGGCAGTTGTTTATTTGATTCAGAAATGTCGACAATATACATGTTTACATACACATGCATCCACATATATATGATACATATACCATGTATTTTGAAGTTATTCCAATAAATTTGCTGGTCATTTGCTTTTCTCAAAAGGTTATATGGAGAATCAATAAGTTCTAATGTCTGATCGGGTATGATCACGTGATGCAGAGAAGATGGAACCAAGAAAATATGTTCTCATTAGTAAATCATTATATTGAAAAATATACGAGGTTGGGAATTTTGGTTTTGCTGGGATTGGTTCGATTGGTTCACTGTGACAGAGTCAACAACAATGACATCAGTCTCCTCCACATCAACGGCTATTACATCATCAACAACACCTGTCATAATAATAAGAATAGAATTGTAGCTAATACAATAAAAATGAACAGTACACATTTTGATTGCGATTCATGTTTCTTGAGTTTTTATTATTTTTTATTTTTTACATGCGACTCTCTAACAATGACAATAAATTAATGATTAAATATTAACATGATTGGTATTTTCTGAATTCTCAATCAGCAAAAAACATAAGACCAGTACAGTCGGGTATTATTTGTCATTTCCCCCCTTTCCCTTCTTTCTGAACTCTTGTGAAAAATTGTTCAAATTTGAATTCCTTCTAGCTCCAACTAGTTTTTGAATCCTGAATCCCTGTACAGGCTGTAGCTCAATTGATTTTCTTTTTGCACATTACACATTTAAAATTTTGTTATACTTTTCTATTTGGATATTTTTAACAGTTCTGTAGTTTAATCGTATTCTGAAAGACTATTGATATCATGTGAATGTCCAAATCTGTTAAGTAATATTCTACAGTTGTGCTTATTATTTTTCTTCCATCAATGCACCTTTTTCTGCAAAATGAATACATAAATTAATAACTGTGGTTCAAGTCCTAAAAGTAACTATTGTGAATAGTCCTTGCTACTGACGCTGCAGCTTATTGCCAGCAAGTACAATGTAAAACCCAATACTTTGCAAAATTATATGCCTTAAACTATTTTGTAATGTTTTTAGTGGAATGGTCAATAAGTTTTGTTGTGCAAAGTGCCTTTCAGGCTCAAGCCTCGAGGCCCAACTTGCAGTTCATGACTTAGGTTGCTTACCAAACTTAGTCTCTTGTGTTTGGTTCACATGGTCATGGTTTGATAGCTCTTGTTGTTACAATGATGTCAATTGGTTATCAGATGCTTATTTGACTAGTTCACAGGGCTAAATTTATGAATCCTATACAATACATATAGAAAATGGTATTCAGTTATTACTTGTGTCTCTTTGGTGGAGAGAATGGTGTAGTCTCAACCACATATATCACATAGCTGTAGGCCATTTAAGGTTTTAAGTGAAGTTCTTACACCATTTCCATGCTTCCAACACCAACAGGTTATGTTTTAGGATGATTCTGCCATCATGAATTAGATATTTCAAAATCTCTTTGTTTTTTTTTTTTTAAATAAAGGAAAAACCACATCCAACCTTTAACTTGCAAAATTTTATTTATCCATGAACTTGGGGCCTTTTTTATTTATTTATTATCAGTTTATTAATCATTCAGATGAGCTAGTTAGTTGTACTAATCAACTAGTTGTTTGAAATAGATTAAGGAATTCAAGCAATGTATTTATCACTAATTGTCAACTAGATACCACTAATTGTCAATTAATTCTCATTTAGTCATTAACTAGTTCAAATATTCATTTTGCATTTTGAAGTTACAGATGGTGATTATGAAAACTATTGCCCAGTTGGTTTGCCTCCGTCTCTTTGCATGGCAGTGGGATGTCTCCTCTTTGGTGGAATAGTATGGGAAATGTGTGGGGCTGGAATCAGTGTGACCTCTTTGATGAGGAAAGTAACAATTACCATTAGTTTTCTACCAATGAACAAAAAATGGAATATCAAAGTTACTAGATAAATAAACGTATCAAAAAAGAAAAAAAAGAAAACAAATTCCTAGTGTTTCTTTTACAACAGATGGCTCAGTTACTGAACTGGCAGTAAAAGACACATAGCTCAAGATTATTCTTTAGTGAATCTCCTTGTATGAGCCAGCTGGGTTGCAATCTTTTCTTCTTGGGATCAAGGAAACCGACAATGTAAAACTGACCTTTTTGCAATCAAGATTTAAACCCTTCAATAGGAAATAAGTTGATCATAGTTTATCTTCAGCTCCACTGAGACAATGATAGTAGAGCCTCTTTTTCCCCCTTTCCCTTTTTAATTCCATTTTTTTTTTTGTCATTTCAACTATTTATTCTGTAGATTCAGGATGGCAAATAATAATAATGAAAAAGATTCTTTGTTGGGTTGTTATAAATGCCCGTAGGAATAGCATGTGAATCATAGCTGGTTTGTAGCAGACTGGAAGCGAAAGGGCAAAAAAGAATTTGTCTTTGGTAGAGTGGGCTCCAGAGAAAGGCGAACGAAGACATGTCTTAAACATTTTGACAGAACTTTTGCATAGATGATGGTCAAAAGATGGGGTTTTTCAACATCTTCCTGATCTGATAATGTTGAACAAGACAGTCAATGCATGCATAATACCATAAAGCATTCCTTTCAAATTTTTTTTTTAATCTTATCATCTGACATTACTTATCTTCCTAAAAATGTAGTTTTCCAAGGAGAATCCAAGCAGTGTAGTCTTACCACAAATCAAAGTGAAAGATACAGAAGATATTACAGATGATAAAGTAACAAACACGTTAAGAAGAGCTATCGGTTTTTATTCAACTATCCAAGCACATGATGGACATTGGCCAGGAGATTATGGAGGTCCTATGTTTTTAATGCCTGGTTTGGTGAGTGCTAATCTTGCTGCTGGTGCTTCTTTATGTTGTGGACTTTCCTGACTGTGTAATTTGAGGAAAGTGGATTTAGTTAAAGTGCAATTGCATGTCCTTTTTTTTGAAATGTACAATGATTGTCACCACAGAAGCTAGTAGTTTTGGTATATGGCTATACAATTCAGTTCAAAGAAAGGATAATCATACGAGTTTTGATATTTCTTGCTCATTTAATGGATCAGGTCATTTGCCTGTCTGTAACCGGGGCATTGAATGCAGTCTTATCCAAAGAACATAAGCGTGAGATGTGCCGTTATCTTTACAATCATCAGGCAAGGAGAGTTTAATTTTAGCATATGAATCTATTATGCCTCTTTCCTGATCTGCTTCCAATTTTGTTTAGTTTATTCAATATTGCTTTTAGAATTTCTCATTTTCTACTTTTATTCCCTGTTGTACGAGTGGCATTCCTAAATCTTGAGTTATGTAATTGCAGAACAGAGATGGTGGGTGGGGTTTACACATTGAGGGTCTGAGCACCATGTTTGGTAGTGTCTTGAACTATGTTACCTTGAGGTTGCTTGGTGAAGGTGCTAATGATGGAGAGGGAGCAATGGAGAAAGGGCGTAAATGGATTCTGGACCATGGGGGTGCCACTGCAATAACATCATGGGGAAAAATGTGGCTTTCAGTTCAGAACTCAACTTTTATGTCGTTTATTTAAGTGCTCAATTCAGTATTTGCCTGTACTTTGGGGAATTTGTTTGATTCTTCTCTTATCATTTGATGGTAACAGGTGCTTGGAGCATTCGAATGGTCTGGAAATAATCCCCTGCCCCCTGAGATATGGCTTTTGCCTTATGCGCTCCCATTCCACCCAGGTCACTGCCCATATGTGCACCTTTTATGTATATTTTTCATATTCTTTCTCTGAGTTATAATTAAACTATGTACTTTTCTTTCCCATCAGAATATATACACACACATATTATGTATTTATGTAAGTAATTTTTCATCTGGATTGAAAAGATTGGATGAGTTCCATCCACATTTTAAGATCCAGCAATTCTGTTTACAAATTTATGGCTCAAAGTTGTATTTGTACTAATTTGATGTATTGTGCAGATTCTGGTTTAGAACTGAAAAACATAAATGGTTTAATGAAAGAAGTTTGTGATTATAAAATAACAATGGTTTTAGAATTATGCCGATGACATCTGATGTTGTAGCAATATCACTTGGCTTCCCTTCTTATAAGTTTTACCTCACTATTTTATGAGTTCTCTTTTATCACTATATCTGAATTCTCCTTCCCTAGCCCATTGTAGCAATATCGCTTGGCTGCCCTTCTAATCATTTTTCTTGAAAATGAGGTGCACTGTATCCTGAATAGAAGATTCAATAAATGTTATGTCCTCAACAAATATAGTTGTCACTTGTCATACAATTATGCATTTTAACATGATATGCTTGGTTGGTTGGAAATTCCAACCCCCACCCCCCCCCCCCCCCCCCCCCCCCCAATTTTGCAGGAAGGATGTGGTGTCACTGCCGGATGGTTTACCTGCCGATGTCATACTTATATGGGAAGAGGTTTGTTGGTCCCATCACACCAACAGTTCTGTCTTTGAGAAAGGAGATCTATACTGTTCCTTATCATGAAATTGATTGGAATGAAGCGCGCAACCTATGTGCAAAGGTTGGTAAAGGGTGGTATATTTATCCAATGAAAAGCTAAGATTCTATCACATATGTTTCCCTGCTCTTCAAGCATTGTTGAAAATATTAGAAGAATTCTGTCAATGATGATGTTAGGTCCCATATGATGTCTATTACATGGATTATCAGGACATGTTGAAAATCTTAAGCTACTTGTTCACTATTGTAGCAGCAATGTGATCCTGCATGAGGGAGGTTATTGAGATAAATTTGACAAAAATGAGAATGTTGAGAATCATTCGAAAGAACAGGAGATGAGTGAATTAAACAATCCCTAAAAATGGTAATAGAAAGTGATCCAATTGATATATAATACATGAACATTTTAACTGAGAATGATAACAGGCTGGAATTGACCATAGCCACTAGGAATTGAAATATGTGTTGCATATAACCAATTGTCATAGTCATTAGTTATGCATGGAAAATTCATTGTCCGACAACTTATTTTCAAGCGATCTATTGTTGTCAGCATTAAGCATTTTTTCCTAATACTTTATGAAAAATGCCTTAATTGCATACATATATTCATTAGTGTAGTTAAAGGCAGAAGGCGCCCTTAAGACACTAAGGTCTCACATTACCCAAATAACAAGGCCACAAAAAAGCTAGCCTGAGTGAAATATGGCGCTAACTAATAAAAATAATAAAAAATATATATTATACATTAAAAGTTAATTCATTCAAAGTTAAATAATATGTTATCATTATAGTAACACTAAAAAGTTTAATCTAAAAGTTACATACGATTTATATAAGTGATGTAATAAACATTTTAAGCTTTAGTACTTTTTTTTTTCTAAATTAATATTCAAAGTTTTGTTATCTATGTAAGTCTTATTTGCTAGTCCTAATAATATGGAAGGTATTATAGGTCCAATCTTATAGACATCTAAATTAATTCTCAAAAAATTAGGCCTATGTTGGGAAGACTTCCCATATAGGTGATCAATTTGGTTGATGGAGGGAAGATGTTTCATAATGGGTGGGCTTAGATTTTGTGAAAAATGATGGTAGTTGGCCGGTTATAGAAGATGAAATGTCAATTCTTACTTAAAATTTTTATATATTGAAAGTGTTACTTTTTCCAAAACTTTGAATTTTTGACAACATCTCAAATAATTTAACTGTTTATTAGTCTAGTTTTATGTTTGATAATAATACTTTTATTACTATAATAGATCACACAATAATACTTCTAAACTACAACTATGTTCTTTTATATTGACATGCCTCTTACAGAATTGTTAAATAAGTGTATAAAACACTATAAACATAAGGGACATACTAGCAAAATATGTTACAATTAAAAAGCCCATCGTCCGGTTGCCTCTCGCCTTGCTTAAGGCGACCACTTCTCTTAAGGCGATCGCCTCTTTGAAGATGCTTGGCCTTGGAACACGTTAAGGTGATATCACTGAAAATTGCCTCGCCTGATTACCTAGGCAGCGAGGCGATTACCTTGGACAGCACTGATATTCATATTATTTATTTATTGATTTTTGGCCAAGCATTAGAGTTGAACCCTTGACCCACCCCTTCTTACCATTCAATTTATTAGTGTGCCATTTAAAGTTCTCAAAAATCAAAATCAGGTTAGCTTATCGAATCTGGTAAGTGGGCATGTGTTTACCTTGTTTCCTATGATTCTTACCTATTAGTACCCAAATGTTAATACTTGCAAATTGATCTACTATGTTAGATTTGTTCTGGCTATAGCCTCTTAACTTTTTTAATTAAATTAACACGATCTTGATGCATGTTACTAAAATTTACGCTCCATGCTATCCTAACTTTTAAATGACATATGCCTAGATGAAAATTAATTAAATGTTTTTCAAACTTTCCCTAATTGATTACTACAATAACCTAAATTTAGTGCTTCAGAAACTTTTCTAGTGCTCTTGCTTATCAGTCTCAGGCCTGGATGGAGAACTGTGTATGGTGACTACCATTAGATAACCCATGTTCAGGTTCTTAAGAATATGAATGTTGATATTGCTTCATGAATCCCATTCAGTTGGGTTAAGGCTGACATTAGTATTTGAGATTGTCTAGAAACAACTGGAATACAGTATACTTTGATTGTTCATGTTTATTATGGTTTCTTCTTGGTGGTCATGTGTGCATATGTTTTTGGGTTTTCTCTATCAAATTTGCATTCATTCTGGCCTCCTATTGTAGTTTTATTTCTCTGGGTTCCTCTCTCACATTGCTACAGATTTTTTTTTTTTTTGAAATGCAGACTCCACTTAATTGATTGTGTCAAATTGGTCATAATTATTTGTGGGATTTGGCTGTGATGCTATGTTTTAAGACTCTTAATTGTTATTTATTCCTTATACGACGTTCATTCAGTCATGGTTGTTATAGATGAGGTTATTGCTTTTTGTTTGCTTGATTTAAATGTAAATAAAGGTTTTCTTTTGCTGAAAATTAGAGCTCTGTAATTGTAATTGAGTTGACTTGTTGATTACCTCTTCTTCAAGTTTTAATAGATTGAGGAGAAACCTCATAATGAGCAGAAGCAAAACACTGTCTTTCCTCAGTGCTTGCTCTTTAGTTTTAATTCTTGCTACAAACGATGAGATGAGGATTTATTAATTTCTTGCAGGAAGATCTGTACTACCCCCATCCACTCATACAAGACGTACTTTGGGCATCCCTTGACAAGCTTGTCGAACCTATTCTAATGCGTTGGCCTGGGAAAAGGCTGAGAGAGAAGGCTCTTCGGACTGTGATGGAGCACTTACATTATGAAGATGAGAATACTCGTTATTTATGCATAGGGCCTGTAAACAAGGTATGCATTTAAAGGATCTTGATGGTGTTCTTTTATTGTTGAATTTTTTTTGAGAACTCCATGAATATTGTTGAGGTTGTCACTATTTATCTAACTAATATGGAGAAACAATCTCTGTCCTCCATTTAATGAAAATGGTTTATGTTCTTTATAGGATAGCAATATGGTTGGAAATCCTTTATTTTATTTTTCAACCCAATTACTCTTGATTTGAAAAAATTTTCTATGCCAATGTACTGCTACATAAGCCCATCAGATTCTTTATTCCTCAACTATGTTCAATAACTCCCAAACCATTTCTCTGGATTTTCCTTTTTCCTTATCGACAAATGCTTCATGATGAATCAACATCCCCTCCCTTCTTTTTCCATTTTCTTTAGTTGTTGCTTCTAAAATGGGAAATTAAAGAATGAGATTGCTTATTATATCTAGCCCCTCCTATGCTTTCTTTCATAAACTGAACTTTGATTCTCAGGTTTTGAATATGCTTTGCTGTTGGGTGGAAGATCCAAACTCAGAGGCTTTCAAGTTGCATCTTCCAAGAATCTTAGATTTTCTGTGGCTTGCTGAAGACGGAATGAAAATGCAGGTGTAAACATAAGGCTAATACCATCTTAACTATTCCTTTATGGTTGACTCATACTTCTCTCTTGGGTATGACCAATGCAAATAAATTACTCTGGTAAAGTTTAAACTGTTGGGAGGGTTTATCGTTACTAGCTGCATTTTTGTTCGAAGGTTTACCATAAGCGTACATATTGGAAATTTTATTACCATCTATAGCAGACACAGTAAATCATTTGCAGGGTTACAATGGAAGTCAATTATGGGACACTGCTTTTGCTGTTCAAGCAATTCTCTCGACAAACCTTGCTGAAGAATATGGTCCAACTTTAAGAAAGGCACATATGTACATAAAGAACTCACAGGTGGTTCTCATTTTAAATTAATTGTGATTTATTTATCATACTACATATTTTAGAATCTTGATAATTTAATTCCTTCGCATTATATATTTAATATTTTTTTTTGACTTCATTAATTTTGTTTCAAAGGTTTTAGATGATTGCCCAGGCAATCTTGATTCCTGGTATCGTCACATTTCAAAAGGTGCATGGCCTTTCTCAACTGCAGATCATGGATGGCCCATTTCAGACTGCACGGCGGAAGGATTGAAAGTAATAATTGACCAAAATTGAAATATTCCAGTCACTTATCTTCAATCCTGTTACTCATATCTCATATTTTACTTATAAAAAAATTATTGTTACTCATATTTCATTTCTTTTTCAGGCTGTTCTTTTGTTATCAAAATTGCCATCAGAAAGTGTTAGTGAGCCACTAGATGCAAAGCGGTTATATGATGCTGTAAATGTTATTCTTTCATTACAGGTAATTTGGTCCTTGCAATGTGACTGAAATAATCATTTTAATTTTTTTACCAAAGCATTGCCAGTTTCTTCTCTCTTTAAAACTTGTTATATCCAATGGTTTAAAGTTATATATATATATATATATATTGATAGGTAAATCTCTCTCTCTCTCTCTCTCTCACTCTCTCTCTCACACACACACACACACACACACACTCGCCTCTTAAGGGTACTTGAACTCTTAACCTCCCATATGATGAGGTGGAGGAGGTACCAACTAAGCTAGCGCTTGTTGGTGTGTGTATATATATATATATATATCTTCGGAAGTAGCAATAGGCAGCTTTCATGCAATTCTGAACATTTGAATAGCTTTAGAATCCTTTAAATAATTTTTTTGATAAGTTTTTGAATCTTTTAAACTATGATGTTCCTGTAGAAAAGAAAATTTTTGATCCTTATTATAGATGGTTGTGTTGAAATTTTTAGTTCGTTGTAATGTCCTTTCAGCAAAGAATGACGTTTGGTGCTTTAGAAAGTATTGCTAATTGTCTAGCAATAATGCAGGGAAGCTGAGAGCTACTAGGGTTTAAAGGATTCTTGTGTTGAAATTTTTAGTTCGTTGTAATGTCCTTTCAGCAAAGAATGACATTTGGTGCTTTAGAAGTATTGCTAATTGTCTAGCAATAATGCAGGGAAGCTGAGAGCTAATAGGGTTTAAAGGTTTCTCATTGCATTAATCAAAATGACAGTGAAAGATGTGATTGTGAAAAGTTATTGACAAAAAATGACAATTATGCTAATCCTATTTGCAATAAATCGACATTTTTTAGATCTTGGTAAGACAGTTGATGCATCCAAGGAACAAAATTTCATTTCTTTCAAAATGACAGTGAAAGATGTGATTATGAAAAGTTATTGACAAAAAATGAAAACTATGCTAATCCTATTTGCAATAAATTGACATTTTTTAGATCTTGGTAAGACAGTTGATGCATCCAAGGAACAAAATTTCATTTCTTTGCAGCCATGACAGCCAAAACTTTTCCGTTTTGCCAGCCATGGAAACAAAATGGGAGACTATAAAACTAAAATTGGGATGGTTTGACTGAACTAGTGTCATATTGGTTTGTTTTGACCGAATCTGTGCAGTTTCTGTCAAAACTTCTTCTTGTTTCAACTTTAACATGCTAACACTGTGTGGTTCTAAAAAACAATGAGAAAAAGGTAAGAGAAAATGAAAAGGAAAGGAAAGGAGAGAAAAATAAATTCCTTTCCCTCATTTGGTTGTTCAAGGGGAATGACAGGGAAAGCAAAAGGAAGTAAGCAATTGCATTTGTTTGGTTTATGGGGGAAGATGAAGGGAGAAGTTAATAGTAAAATAAAAAAGGAATTCTACCCCACTCCTGGGCAAAAAAAAAAAAAAAAAATTAAAATGAAGGAAGAAACTTTGGTAGCTGCCATAACAAAGTAAATAAGGAAATCAAAATCCTTCTATTTGCATCATATTTTCTTTTCCTATGCACTTGCTGTCACAACAAATAAGGGAAAAGAGTAATGCTACATTGACCAAAAAGAGTTTCCTAAATGATGTGGTGGCCTATGGATAGCCAAAGGAAGGCCACCAAATCATTTGCGAAACTCTTTTTGGGCTCAGAGTTTAGGCAGTGTATCATTGCTCAAGAGAAAATAGGGCATAAAAGGAAGAGAGAATAAAAAGTATTGATAAGCTTCATCCTTGTAAATGAACAAACCATAATTTTTAGTTTCTCTGTGTAGGATGTAAAGCATGAGTGGTTTACGTGTTATAATTGTAAATGATCACCTGCCACGAGGGCGCCATGTGGCTAGTTTTTTGCCATGTCATGTATCAACTTCTTGTGCTGGGGGACTTTGAGGAGTTTGCAGTTTGGTGGGTCACAATGGAAGTGCTAATCATGGGGCAGTGTCATTGGATGCCGATTATTATGGATCCTGTCTACTCATGCATAACGAGATCACCCCTCGTGGTAACATTATTATAGATCCCAGAGGCACAAACCTTTAACTAGCATGTTTGTACTCTAATATGAGGAGAGAGTGGGAAAGAAACCCCAGGTCATGTGTCTCTCCAAGGATATCACATTGGACGTATCCCTAATTATGAACTCTTACACAAGGCCACGCATATTTCCTTTTCTATATATAATCCTTTGACATTTTGAAGATAATGTGTCTTGGCTGGTCTCCCTCTTCTATCTGCAGTCTAGACTTGGGGGCTCCTTGTCTCTCTCTTTTACCCTTCTGGCATGACATGAACCTTGATATCAACAAAGAAGCATGAACATACTTATATTATGTATAGATTAGAGTTGCCAATTTTTTAGGTGTTTGAATTTATGTTTTGCCCTTCACTATTAAAAAAAAACCTTTGTACAAATATTATTATAATGAGAAACTGATTGTGAAAAGGTACATGAACTTTAATATGATGAATCCCTCACCTGTGGAAATTTGGGATGAGAGATAAAAGGGGGGGGGGGTCAGAGAGCACATGAAATACTTGCATGTGCCAACCCCGTATTGTGTATGTCGCGTACATACTAATAATACTATTAATTGCATTATACTTAAGTTCAGCTAACTAATTTGTAACTATTGCTCCTTAGCCTAATCACTTCCATTTTCTTAGTGTAGTTTTTTTACCTCTAATTGGATTTAATAGTGTATTTTTTGAATCTCTGATAAGCCCTTTTCTTGGTAATTTGCAGAATCCTGATGGTGGTTTTGCGACATATGAACTCACAAGATCCTACCATTGGTTGGAGGTAGCCTCTGTGAATTGTTTGTGCACTCTTGTTGAAATCTATCTTACTTGAAAGTTGATTATCTTTTTTTTTTTTTTTTTTGTGATAAGTAAGATTTGTATATATATAAAGGTGCCCAAGGAGGGCATCAAAGGCAAAAACCCCAAAAGCTTACAACTGATTTAGAGAGTCCAAAAAATCTACATAAGAAGAGACATTAACAGGAAGAGTCTCTTTGGCCCAAAAAAATAATAAACACAAAAAAGCATCTTTAAAGAGAGGAGTAGCGAACTCCAAATCTTCAAAAACACGGTTGTTCCTTTCAGTCCAAAAAAGTATCTTGAAAGTTGATTATCATGCAGCCAGTTACATCATTTCTATTTATTTACCTTCTTCCTTTAGCAAGATCAAATGTTGTACTATGTATATGATCAATGATCTTCATGCCAATTGAAGTGGTGCTTGTCTTGGTGCTAATGTTAGTTGACGGAATACTATCACTTTTAAATTATATTTTTGTATGCTTGTGAATCACCCACACTATTACCCAAAAGCATTCCTAAACAAGTTTCTTACTGCCATCTTGCGCTGTTTACAGAAGCCATGTTGGTGATATAATCAGATCACACACCTAATTAACATGATAGTTAAAATATCTTATATTAATCAAACAAAAAGTTTAACAGGTTCTGTGGATTTCGGCTATTCTTATTTCTCATTTTAACCAGAAGAGATCAATTGGTGCAGGGCTGATGAACTAAATTCTTGCAATGATTTGTTCACCCTTTCGAGCTTCAAATGAGCTCACTATTGCTTTGGGTTTGAACTAACATTTTTTTTTCCTATCTCCTGTATTAGCAATCATTTTTTTCCTAAATAAATTTGTTTGCTGTGCTTGTTTGCTCTCTTAATGTCTTTAGTTTGCTGTGCTTGTTTGCTCTCTTAATGTCTTTAGTTTGCTGTGCTTGTTTGCTCTTTCAATGTATTAATTAAGATTCTGTGGCTCCTTGTTACAACAGTTTTGGTTAGGTAACTGTAGTATAGAATACAGCTTTATAGTGTATTTGTATACATAAGATCATGGCATAGTCCCAATATTTCACAGTGAGTGCCATGAGACTTCTTTCCGTATGAGGGAGATTTGAAATCTTTGAATGTATGTAGAATTGGTGCTTGTGATGCGTGCGATTAAAGAATGAATTAGCTATTTACGGTGTTCTAGGAACTGGACTGAGCCAAACAGTTGATTATCCAGACTGCATTCATAATCATGTTATGGTTCTAAGAAACCATCAAACAACTTTTTAGAAGAAAACTGCTTTCTTTAGTGCCTTTTGTTGACAGGGCAATCATATTGCCAGCTCATTTAAATGGGAAGCAGTTACTGAAACCGATGGGATTTTCACATTAATGCATAAACCCTCTTTAGGCCTTTTTGTTTCTCAACGTGGCAGCAAGGATTCTTGAAAAGTTTCCTTATTAGTTGAAGGGGCTTGGATTTTCACATGAATGCATAAACCCTCTTTAGGCCTTGTTATTTCACAATGTGGCTGGCAAGGATTCTTGAAAAGTTTTCTTAAATGTTGAAGGGGCTTCCTATCAATCTTGTGTAGATACAACTTTCCCTCTGATTCTAAGATAAGGGCCGGTTTCCTCTCTTGTTATAGTGGTCTGAAAAGCTTTAATTTTCTGGTGGATTGACCTTGGAATGATAAAAGTACAAGGACAATCACTTTGTGCGAATAATGTCAAAAGTTAGGTCTGTTCCAACTCCACAACCGGTTTCTTCTTTTGTCAAAGGTGGTCTAAAAAGCTACAATTTTCTGGTTGATTGACCTAGGAATGATAAAAGTATGAGGACAGCTGCTTTGTGCAAATAATGTCAGCAGTTAGATTTGCCTCCACCACTACAAGCATCCCACATTGGTGTGACCGGTATTGGTTGGTGATCTTTATTGACTTGAGAATGATGTTTAATCAAATTCTCAATGCATGAGTCTATCTTGTAAAATCCTTTTTTTTTTTTTTTCTTTTGAAGAGTTCTCAATCTTCTTCTTCTTTTTTTTTTTTTTAAATTCTCTTCTACTTCTATTTTTAAGTGGTCAGAACAATATATCTGAGTCCAATTTAGATTTTTTAATTGTTATTGAATCTCATCATTTTTTTCCTCGTTAATCTCGAATCTCATTTGTTTGCTTTGCGTCTCCATGTTTTCTTTTCCTAGTTAATTTCTTTTGTTCTTGTTTAATGTTTGTATGCAAAACTGAAATAACTGTATATAACAAATAAAAATTTATAATATTTTTATTGATTGGTAAATATTTATAATAATTTCTTATAAGGCTTTCTATGTAACGCCAGTGGCGGATCTAGAACATTGATTTCGGTGGGGCTGGGAGGTAGTTGTAGGCTTGTAGCTGTAAATGTGAAAGACATGTCATGGGTTAATTTAAGTTTTGTCAAATGTCTAATGGGTTCTGTTCTGGCCTGTTAATTTAGAATACATTACCATTTAAATGTGTTCTTTTGTTTTTTTTACTGGCTTTTAGATTACAGAAACATGATCTGCTTTTTTTGCCTTTTCAATTTATTTTTCCATTTCCAGTTGATCAACCCTGCTGAAACTTTTGGCGACATTGTTATTGATTACCCGTAAGATATCTGCACCTTATTGTAATTATTTGGCATATTCCGTTGTTTGTGAAACTTTATGACTAATACAAGCTACAATGACTATATAGTTATGTGGAATGTACCTCAGCCGCAATTCAAGCTTTGACATCATTTAAGAAACTATACCCTGGGCATCGAAGAGAAGAAGTAGAATGTTGTATTGAAAGAGCCACTAGGTTCATTGAAAAGATACAAGCATCAGATGGCTCATGGTTTGTTTCCTGTTTTTCTGTTTTCCTGTTAATTTCTCCTTCCTCATACTTGTTTTGGGGCACATTTAATGTGTTCACAAATCTGCTTTGTCTAGTTACTCTCCTTTCTAGCATGCCAATTTTTCAGCTTTGCTTGATCAAAGTGACTACACCTTTTCTTTTCCAATTAACTTCATCTAAAGTCTTCATCATTTAAATTGGAATATAACTTAACATCTAAAATTTCTTATTAGGTATGGCTCTTGGGGAGTTTGCTTCAACTATGGCACATGGTTTGGGGTAAGAGGGTTGGTGGCTGCTGGAAAGAACTTCAATAATTGCTCTAGCATCCGTAAGGCTTGTGATTTTCTATTGTCCAAGCAACTTGTTTCTGGTGGTTGGGGAGAAAGTTACCTTTCATGTCAGAACAAGGTAAGTTTTTTCTTTTCTTTAAATTTATGTCTTTTTTTCTTGAGTTGTGCCCTTTTAGGGTGTTTTGTTGAAATTTAATTTACTTAGTCAAAAGAAAAAGGATTTACATCTTTTATGTTTTATTTTTTAATGCTTGACCTAAAACTAGAAGTTTTACGGGAAAAACTTTGCATTTGTGTACTATTATAAAGATTTTGCATATATAGGTCAATCTAATCATATGTGACTAAGTGCTCCGAATTTTTTTTATCAAACCCACGTGGTTTTGGTTTGATTAAACTCTACCCATGCCCTTTTTCAACTTTTTCCCAAACCGATGTAGTTTTTGAAATCACATCTTGAAGATGCGATTTTGAAATCGCATCTTGAAGATTTCAAACCATACTCCCAAATCCTTGTTGGTTTGAAATTGCATCTTCAAGATGCGATTCTGTTACGAATTTACCATTGAAATCGCATCTTCAAGATGCAATTTAAAAAATTAGATGAATTTGGGAAATGGTTGAAAAGGGTATGGGTAGGGTTAAATCAAACCAAAACCATGTGGGTTTGGTACAAAATTCTAAGTGCTCCCTTTGGGAGATGCATACATTGTTGTGTACAAACCAATTAAAAAAAAAAAAAATGTTCTGTACTGCCAGTGCTTCTATTCTTTTCTTTTCATCTAACTTTTTTATTTCCTTATATATAATCCAAAATTTAATGGAATAAAAGCCAGAGTGTAGGAGAAAAGGCTTATCATGGGGAAAGAATTAGGGCTAATTAGGGATTCGTAAAACAATGAAATATGTAACTATTCCTTTTCTTTCTTTCTTTCTTTCTTTTTTTTTCATGTAGAATGAAAATCCTAAACTTGGTGACACTTATGCAGATGTAAACACCCTGTAAGGTTTGATACCAACTGATGTAGGAAATCTCTTGAAAATAAAGAATATTACCGCCTATGATTAAATAATTGGTGGGATTAGGTGTAGAAAACTTGTAGATATGGGGTTTTAATAAGTAGCCAAAGTTTGTTGGCTTTATGGATGGGAAGGGATTAAAGTTGGTTAGGTTTTGAAGGTATTTGGTTCTAGGAAATTCAGGGAAAATGATGCTAAAATTTCTAGACAGCAGTTATTTTAAGGTAGAGAACAGGCTTATCATGGGGAAAGAATTAGGGATTCGTAAAACAATGGAATAGATTGTTTTTGGTGTTATTTAAGAACTATGAACCAACTTGGGTTCTTTTGTGATTTTGATATGTTATTATTGAAGTTCTTATCCAAAGAAGACTGATCAAAAAAAATTTCTTATCAAAAGAAGAATATAACGGTTTTAAAGAGTGATTACTAAGATCTAGTTGCAGGTTAATGAAGCCCAAAAAGATAAAATTATCCCTCAGAAACAATCCCAAAAGGCTTGGAAAATTCTGAAAATTATCTAAACTAATCTTTAATTAATTGAAGGACTGCTTAAAGGTTCTATGGTTGCAAACTATATTCAAGTCTGGAAGAATTGGATTGTTTGGGGACCTCAGTTTCTTTAGGGCTTTTCAAGATTGGTAATTTGGTTCTATGGATGCTCTCTTTCAACTCTTTATGGTTCTAGTTAAGTTGTATGGTGTGGAATTTAATGTTAGAAGAAGAGTATAAAAGAGATAAGAGAGAAGAGAGAAGAGAGAAGAGAGAAGAGAGAAGAGAGAAGAATTAAGAAAAAAGGTTTAGGGCTTCATTCATCTTCTGGCTATGCACTTTGCGTGCGTGTGTGTGTATATATATATATATATATATATATTAATGTAAGAGAAAAGTACAATGATACCCTTAAGGGAAAATAACCCAAAAAAAAAATAAAATACAAACAATCTCCTTCAAGCTGGGGCATACAAATCTAACATTCCCAGCTTGGATGACAAATGTTGAAAAGAAGCCCGAGATAATGCCTTGGTGAGAGTAATCCAAGCGAAAATAAGAAGTGACAATCTATTTTGTTATCAACAAAACACGAATAAAGTGAGAATTAACCTCTATATGTTTGGTATGCTTGTGATAAATTATATTATTAGCAATAAAGATAGCGGTCTTATTGTCATAATGCATTTGCATATGACAGAAACATCAACACCAAGATCTCGAAGGAGAGAACATCTTGGACACTTTATTAGCCATTGTTCAATACTTAGCTTTGGCACTAGAGTTGGAAATCAAAATTTTCTTTTTATTGCGCCTCGTAACCAAATTCCTTCCAACAAAGATATAATAACTAGAAGTAGACCGCCTATGATTTATCAGAGCGATAACCAGCCCAATTAACATCATTAAAACCGGTCACAAAAGGGAAGCAAAAGGCTTTTAAAGGAGCCCTCTTTTGAGAGCACTCTTCAGATAATGCAATATAAGACATACATACATCATGAAAATGAGGTTGATGAGGAGCATGCATGTGTTGACTAACCATACCAATAACATAAGTAATATGCAGGTAAATGACAGTAAGATAAATCAATTTCCGAACCAATTGTCCATCAACAACAGTTCCCTTGTTTGCCATCAAGCTTTACCGTAGAATTTATAGGAGTATAAATAAGCTAAGCACCTAAGAGATCAATTTCAAAACGAAGATCAAATGCATACATTAGTTGAGAGAGAGATGCCCTGATGAGAATAAACAACTTTAATTCTAACAAAGTAGTAAAGAACACCTAGTCTTCAGTATGGAAATTTTGGCTAAGATGTCTTTTCAACTCTGCTATACATGTGAATGACTTGCAGAGATAATGGTCTCATTGACATAAACAATCATGACAATGCTACCTGTAGAAGAGTGACAAAAAGAGACTGAATGATTAGAAGTCGAACAATTGAAACCATATACAAGAACAATTGCATTGAATCTATGCAACAACAGAGCCAAGGGACTGAGCCATGTAAACTTAATCTTGAAGATCACTATGGAGAAAAGCATTCTGATATCAAGCTGGTATAAGGGTTTGGAATGATTAATAGAAAAAGTAAGCAAGATCCATATAGAATTGAGACGATTCATAAGAGAAAAGATCTTGAAATAATCAACACCATACGTCTCGTTGTACCTTTTACAACCAAATGTGCCTTAAGGTGCTCAATAGAACCGCAAGGAGAGGTATTTAACAGTTCAAACCTAACGACAACCTACTATTTGTTTCTCAAGGAGTAGAACCATAAGTTTTTAGGTTTAATTTTTATGAAGTGCGCTCATTTTCTCATCCATAAAATGTTTCCGTCCAAAAGAAGACAAAGATTGCTTATAAGGTGTGAAAACAGAAATAGCGGACAAGGTATAAGCAAAAGATTACAAACAAAACAAAGTACGATTATTAGACACCAAATCAGTAATAGGATGTTGAGTACAAGTGCATTTACCTCTCTATAAAGCAATATAGGTAAATCATCAAGGTTAGGAATAGAGGAAGAAGTAGGAACAGTGAAGATGTGGCATTCGGGTTATAAGAAGCAATGTGCCTCTCTCGAGTAAGTTGATACACCTACAGAGATCAGCAGACAAAAGCTAATTCGAGGAGGAAAGGGGAGGTATGCTAAAAAAAAATAACATTAATACTTACAAAGTAGAGGTGAGACTCGGGACTATAATAACAACAAACCATCCAAGTCCGAGAGTACCCAAGGAAAACACATCTACGAGCATGAGGGAATAATTTATCTTAGTTAGGATCCAAAATATGAACAAAGGCAACATAGCCAAACAAGAGTGGAGTGAGTTGAAAAGGAGAAATATTAGGCTACAAAAGAAAGAATGGAGTAATAATTTAGAATAACATAAGGATATGATTAATGAGATAACATGCAGTAAAATATCATACTAGAAATGTTTTGAGACGTGTATATTGAACATTAATGTGCAGGTAACATCTAATAAATGTCATTTTCATTCAATAACACCATTTTGGTGAGGGATGTGAGTACAACTAGTCTAATGGATGATAGCAGGATCAACACAAAAGGAATTTATGACAAATTTTTTATATTCTAATATAGTATCTGAGAAAATAATTTCTCAATGCTTTTAACAAACTGAACGAAAATCTTATTATTGAATAAAAAAATATTTGGTAGCTCAGATTTCTCTTTCTTAAAAACAATCAGAATAATCGTTCACATATATTACAAAATAATTAAATCTATTCAAAGGGATGGGAATACCTCCCTATATGTTTGTGTGAACTATATAGCAAATGACTTAATCTAACGACCACAACTTCTACTTAGAAAAGAATTACAATGATGTTTGCCCAACTGATAAGTCTCACATTACAAATTAGACACACAAGTCAAACTAGGGATAGCGAACATGAAGTTTGTCTAAAGATGGATGACCAAAAGGAAAGTGCCATTGAGGAGGCGAAATTATTGCAATTAAACACAAATGAAGTGAAAAAGGGGAACCCCTAGAATTCATGTAATCTAGGGCATCCTTATCATGCCTTGAATCAATCGTATTCTTCATCCTGAGGCCCTGAAATACACAAGAAGTGGTAGATAAGGTTACGGAACATGGTAACACTTTTGTCAACTAACTAACACAAAGTAAGGTAAAAGGAAGGCAAAGAACATAACAATTAAAGGATAAATATTAGGAATGAGGAGAATGTAGAACACCTTTCCCAAGAACTGGTCCAGAGGACATATCAACTAGCATAATATAGTGTTTCACATGATTTAAATTAGAAAATAGATATAGTATACCAGACATCTGTGAGCCAACTCCAAAATCGATGTTCCAGGATAGAGGTGAATGGGCCACACATGCAATATTACCTGAATCTACTATAATAGAAGTGGAAGAAAAAGGAAGAGTAGTTCACAATGGTTGAACAAGTTCGCTAAGCTGAGAAGTGAGTGCAACATGAGACCTAGAATTAGGAATGACGGACCTAGGTGAAGCTGGAGTAAGCAATGATTTTGTAGAATTATCAATGACTTGATGCGCATAATCAAGCTTATTATACTTCACCCAACAATAATGTTCTGTATGATTAGTGCTACAAAATAATCACACTTCCTATCATCATGACCACCAGCATGATCGCCACAACCACCATGGGAACCACGAGAAACAAATCCTTGTCCACCGCTGCTTGAGCCTAAAGCTTGAAGACTCTTTTAATTGAGAGACAATAGAGCTTGTCACCGTGAATCTTTGTCCCAGAGATGAACGCAACAATCAGGAATATGCGTTAGCAATGATATTTATGATCTCAGAATATGATCCCTAGAATAATGGAGATTTGAGTCTACTAGACTAGCTAGCAAAGAAGCAATTATAAAGTCTTTCTAATGATGTTTTTATTGCTCTAAATCAGTAGTAAAGGGAATGCTGCAATAGTTGATCCCATAAATTCTTAAGAATGTTATAGTATTTAGACAATGGTTTGCCAAACTGCTTATTATTAAAATATTTCTCATACAACTCATAAACCCAAGAAACATTACTCTGTTGCAAAAAAGATTTGATAATAAATTCCCAAACCTGCTTTGAAGAATTGCAAAATTCAAACAATAGTAGTAACCTAGGGTTTCATACTATGCCAAACCACCTCATAACCATTGAATCCTCACACATCTAATCTTGATACTTTAGGTCAGTCTTTATAGGACTATCTTCCAAATATTTCAATTAGCGTTCCTTGCACAGAAACACTTTTACAGTATGTGCCCAAGCTAGATAATTAAGACCAAAACTTTTTTGAGGTAATAGACTTGGGCTTATAATCATCCTTCATCAGGGACGATTTATTTTCAGCCATGACACAAACCAAGTTAAACAAGTACCTAAGTCACACAAAGAAACAGTTGAACAATTCTCAAAGCCAAAGAACTCAACAGATCAACACAAAAAATAAATAAGGTTGTATCCCAAAGAGAGAAAAGAGCAGCACTCAAACTGAACACTCAAATAGCAACAAACAGTAGCATCACACCAAATAAAATCATATGGCAAAACATAGCAAACATACTCTCATAACCAAAGAGTTGACCACCAAAAATGCCTCAAAAGAGGCTAAAACTCAATCAAACTAGAATATTTCTCTCCAAACAACATTCATAGAGCCAAAATGCAATGCTCTGTAGTGGATCATAGCATTAAAAAAGCATCGAAAACTCGCAAAACTTAGAAAACTAGTAGGTTTAATATTCTGAAAAGCATTCAAAAATAAAAAAATGTATCTACTGTCAACTCTCTTCTAATTAATATTCAATGAGTTAATAATGTCTAATAATTATTAAATTTTTATGGAACCAACTTAGTTCTATAGTGGATAATTAATAATTCTATTACCAAATAATTAGTACTTTTTTCAAAAAAATCCTTTGTAATCTTAACAATTAAAGAGATAAAATAGTTACATATGTGCTTTTATATACCCCATATATTACATGTGTACTTTTATATATCCCTTTCACTTGATAAAAAAAAATTCTTTATAATTGGAGTCAAAAGTATTTTAAGGAAGAAAATTTACGGGATGAGCTAGCGTAGAAAACACTTCTTCTTTAGTTCAAAAGGATATTAGAGTTTTTTTATGCCTTAAGTTGAATATTAAATGTATTATTTTTTTATGAAAGACTGAAATGTCATTGAAAAGTTGCATATAAGGTTTTCTTTTTGTACCTAAAGTCATATACATGTAAGGAATATTTTTTGTTAATGAAAATATGAAAAAAGTCAGTAACTAATAGATTTTCTATCTTTCATGTTTATTAATCATAAGAGAGTTGAAAGTAGATGGCTTCAAAAAATTTCACAAAAAAATATTGGAGACATTAGAATGAGGGGCTAAGCCTATCCATGCATTCTAGTTGCTGGAAAATGATTATGTCATGATGATGTCAGCATGATGTCATTGGCTAGAAAGTGACATTAGCAACCTCTCTTTGGTCTCTTTCCAGCTGGTTGTGTCCCTGCTATGTTTCTAACAAGTTCTTTGCCTAGATTGTTTGTTCTGATACCAATTTAAGTTGTATGGTATGAAATTTAGGATTTGAAGAAGAGAAGGAAAGAGAGAAAGAAGAGATAAGAAAAAAAAGGTTTTGGGTTTTGTTCATCCTCTTGCCCTTACACCTTGCACAAACACACACGCACACACACACACACATATTTATATATATTAACATAAGAGAAAAATGCAATAATACCCTTACGGGAAAATAATAGGAAAAAAAACACTAAGTTGATGGAGATAGAAAGTGCTCTTGGGATCTTAGAAAAGATTTGGGGTTTAATCGTTTTATAGGGTGTTTGGTGGGAAAGCAAGGATGGGTTCCCGTAGAGAGGCAGTTGGAAGGCTGTTGTACCTTATAAGTAATCTTTCTTTGTGTGGTCAATGACTTTGGAGGCTCCTTTGACTGTGGACAGCTCAAGTAGGAAGGGTAAGCTCATCTCTAATTGCTGTTGTCTATACAAAGGGGCTGAGGAGACCACCAATCATCTTCTCCTCCATTGTACTGATGCTCGGAATATGATACCATTAATCATCTCTAATTGTTTGGAGTTCATTGGATCATGGCCAAGGCTATGGAGGATCCCTTGGCTTGTGGGTGGGGGTGTCCCTTATTGGTATGGTCCATCAAACTTGGTAGGCTATGTCGCTTTGTTTGAAGTGTTGTATTTGGCAGGAGCCCAATCGGTGCACCTTTGCATCTCTGGGTATTACCTAGATTATTTCTACTCTATTGTTGACTTTTTTGGGGATTTAAGTTTTATGTATGGGGCCCTATAGGCTTCCATTCACTTAGTGATTGTGTGCACAAAGGTTGCGCTTTTGTCTTTACATAAGCACTTAGGGTTAGGGTTGCCTGAAAAAATCCCAAAAGTTGTAAAAAATTCTCTAAACTGATCTTTATTGAATTGAAGAACTTCTTAGATTTATACAGGCAATAAAGGTTGGAATTGCATGAAACAATCCAATAAAAGCTTCAAAAGTTTTGAAAAATTCTCCGAAATAATCTTTAATTGAATTAAATGATTACATATATTTATATAGGCTATTGACGTGTCTTACTCCAACTGGGAATATGAGTTGCAAATTAGCAACCCGTGACTTTTACGCATAAAATCCATCTAAATCAAATAAAAATCTAATAACACAACCTGAGCCAATATAACACTTATGACCACCACAACATGTCCAGAAAACTCAGATATCATGGAAATGTCCTTGCCTCATGAAATGTATCAAAACATGTGTAAAACTGTCTGGCAGCTAATAAACTTAAAGAAAACATAAAATATGGTTTGATACTTGAAACTTAATTATGAAATATATGAAGTGGGCCCCACCTTGAAATAAAACCAATTTCCAAGATTTCTCACTTCTTTAAAAGTTTTTTTTTTTTTTTTCATGAGCTTTCTCACTTCTTTAAAAGACATAACTAGATTATAAGAAAGGATTCCTGAAAGGGAACCCATAATTTTTGGGACATGGATTTTAAGTTGTGGCTCTTGGTGGCACTTCTTACACATTAGCAGACACGGTTCTCCCGAATGTGAGAAATTAAATCCTGAAAACTGCACATTCTGCATCCATTTCAGTATTGGTCTTGTTAATGGATGTAATAAGCCATAAAGTTGCAATAAAGGTAATGTGGTCGGATTCTTTTTCCTCTAAGATGACAAAGAACTCTCCATAGTCCGAATTTTTATGCATACAATATCAAATATGTTATTTTTCCAACACATTTACAATATTTACTGATATGTCTATAAAGAGAGTACTGTAGAATGTAAACTACTGTGGTAGAAGCAATTCTGAAAAGTGTGCACCATATTCTTAGTCGTATCATTTTGTAGGATGCTATTAGGGTGAAAGTATTGAAATTAATGGTGCCAAGGTTGATACTTCTGTTCTAATAAATTTCTTGTACAACAATTCATTTAATGCTTATACAGGTGTATACAAATCTTGAGGGTAACAGGTCTCATGTAGTACATACTGGATGGGCTATGCTAGCTCTCATTGATGCCGGGCAGGTACACATCAAGTTTTGCGGAGTACTTCTGTTGATGTTAACTTAGGGGTGCATGTTTAATTATCTTAAACATGTAAAGTCTCTACATCTATTCCTCACTCTTATGTTAAATATAGACACACACTCATAAAAGTTCCTCCATTTAGGTGGTGAAGTTTAAATTTTAGTCAGCTCACCATTTAGAATGTATGTGAACTTTTATCATGATACCATTTTACTGTCTTCTAGCATCGGGAATCTGGGCATCTTTTAGACACACAAGGAATTACAAATAAAATGGTTCCACTAATGCCCTTTTCTCATGCAGAGTGTGAGAAGGGTGGCTTGACCTTCATTCTCAATATTTTCTCATGTAATTCTCATCAGTTCCTTTTTCTCTACATACCTAAGATATGATCAGGAATTGGGTGTAGGTATAACTGCTTTGTATGTAATCATTATCTGTTTGCTCTTAAATTACGTACATGGTTTATGTTTAGGAATCGGACTAGGGGGTGTCTTTCTTCAGTTTTATGAACAGTCTCTATTCTTGGAAGTATGGAGGTTGAAGATGGTCCTTGTGGCATCTTTCCTTAGTATCTGGATAAGCGATTAACTGATATCAATTGTTATCTTTTGGTTGTTATACTCTCGAGGTTCTACAAATTTGCATGTTTTTACCCCCCAGCTTTTTGTCTTTTTGTTTTCGCTTTTTTAATTTAGATACTTTGAATGAGTTTTGTTGTATGACCAAGGAGTGTATTTTTCATTGTGTTCGCTTTTTGGTGTTGCCATTTGGAAATAGTATTTTTATAATTGACAACGATAATTTAAAACCGCTAACTCTGCCCCTTTCTCTTATATGCCATTCCAACACTTTTATCAGTATGGGACAATGATTTTGGCATATAACGTTTTTTCCCCCTTTTAACTTTAACTATACCACCTGCATACTTTATTGGTCCTGCATCATAAATGCTTATGGAGCATCTACATGTCTCGTTCAATTGATACTGAATTAGCCTATTTTCCTAGAGTAACATTTGCAATGTGTTTTTCATTTCTGGCAGGCATTTCAATGTCTATAAGTTTTTCTCAACCAACATTTTTTTAAGATGCACACACACATATAGGATGTCATAGAATGGTTTTCTTCTGATAATTTAACCACTGGTTATAGTGAGGGCTTCCATTATTTATGAAAAGCTCCATCTTCCTAGATGGTTTTTGTTTTCAACTACTATTGAAAACAAAATGAACTGATTCAAATTCCTTGGCTGTTGAAGCTCGCTTTCAGTTTTCTGTCCTAGTCTGTCTCAGGCCAACAACTTCGCACATGCTTTAATCTTTTTGCTCTGACAAGCATCCTGATCATAAATCCTTGCCTGGTTGATTTAACTATATTAGTAATCTGCCCATAAGAAGTTCATTGGGATATGAACCAACAGGGACCCTCCATGTATGTGGTTGAGTATGGTAGGAATATAGTTTCATACACAAGTAATGAACATGCTTTGCTGGTACTTGTGTGCATATTTAGGGATTAGTCTCGACTTAAAATGGGTTCGGGACACCTGGCACGACAAAAAAATTTACTTGTGTTTGGAATTATTTTTTCCTAAATTTAATTCAAACTTCTGGTACAGGCTGAGAGAGATCCAACACCATTGCACCGTGCAGCAAGATTGTTGATAAATGCTCAAATGGAGAATGGAGATTTTCCCCAGGAGGTAATTCTGTAATACTTGCTGCCTAGCATTATTTTTCAAAAAGTCATGAATTTAAGTATTTAAACCTCTGCAATCACCTACCTCTAGTACATTTGTATTGCAAATAATAGAGTAAGACTCAGATTCAAGACTTCATTGCATTTGAGATATCACTTGAATGGTGCTCTAGAATTTCTCTCTGCTCTGTTATAACTTAATTAATTGCCTAACTTGCATCGTCCATCTCTTTGTGAATGATATGCATATAAATGATTCCAAACTTGCACCTTGGAAGTCATGTTACTTCAGCAAAACTAGCATGAAATAGTACTGGTAAAATTTCTAGGGTGAATTACATTGATCTTCCCTTGCATAATTACAAGGAGACAAAGCCTAGTATGAAAGTGAAATTTCTAATATGCCCTAGCCATCCTCTGATAAAAATCTCACCCAACCATGGACCACCACCATCACCACTACCACCACCATCTTTTTTCCCTTTCCTTCTCTCTCTCTCTCTCTCTCTCTCTCTCTTCCACACATGAATCCCTCAATTTCTCAATTGTTTTCTGCCTAGTTCATTTTCTGTTTCTCTCTTTCTTTCTGTCTCTAAACCTGAGTATCATTTCACAACCATCATCTCTCATCTCCATCACAACACCACCTTCCTCTCTAACAATCAAAACAGCGCAACCAAACCTGGTCACATCACCACTGCCATAAACCCCAAATCCCCACTCCATTACTTTTTATTTCATCCTGATAACCACCTTTGCTTTGGATCATTGAATTTTCCCCAGATCCCCGCTACCATCACAGTCCACTCCACCTTTCCTATTTCCATCGGCCACCACAACCTAAACCAAGTACAAGCTAGCTCATGAACCTCAGTGGCATGAAGTGTCAAGGTACTGTTCCTGGTTATTTGGATTGGTGATGAGCTTGAGTTCTGGGTGGGGATTTCTTTGGCTGTCTTTTTTGATGATAAATTTGATTATCCACCATATGGGTGTATATTGGTTGCAATATCAATGACAAGAAGGAAGAGTGAAACAAACTCTTTTCTTCATCACAACACCAAGTTCTATTAACAGCTCATATTTTTCCTCCATCCCAAACCCCCAAAATGCAGAAACAAGAAAATTCAAAGAAAAACTTCAAAACCCACCAAAAATGAGAAAAAGAGAACACCCAGATGAAGCAACACAATTAATGGATTGGTGGGATGTGAAGGGTGGTGATGAGAAAATTGGTGGTGGTGGCAGGTGGATGCTTGTAATAGTAAGGTGGTCCTAGTGGATTAAATTGAAGGGTGTGGTGGGAAGATAGAGAGCGAGAGACAGAGAGAAATGAGATGAGAGGAGAGGGGAAAGAGAGATGTTTGATTTTAATTAATGTAGGACTTCTAACACTCTCCCTCAAGTTGGAGCATACAAATCAAACATACCCAGCTTGGTAGAAAAATAGTGAAACGAAGCCCAGGCTAATGGCTTGGTAAAAATATCAGCTAGTTGAATATCCGAGTGAATAAAAGAAGTGACAATTTATTTCCTCATTAGTAAATCACAAATAAATTGATAATTAATCTCTATATGTTTAGTACGCTCGTGGAAAATATGATTATTAACAATAAAGATAGCAACTTGATTGTCATACTGCATTTGTATTGGGTCAGACACACTGACACCTAGATCTTGAAAAAAGAGAACGAATCCACAACATCTTTGATGCAGTATAAGTCATAGCTCTATACTTAGCTTTAACACTAGAGCGGGAAATGACATTCTGCTTCTTACTATGCCACATAACTAAATTTCCTCTAACAAAGGTACAATAGCTAGAAGTAGATCGCCTATTATCAGGACAACCATCCCAATTGAACATCACTATAACTTGTCACGGAAAGGGGAGTAGAAGGCTTGTACAAAAGACCTCGGCTAGGAACACTTTTTAGCTAACGCAAAATGCGACAAAAAGCATCAAAATGTGGTTGATGAGTTCATGCAAATACTGACTAACTACACCCATGACATAAGTAATGTTCAGTTGAGTAACAATAAGATAAATCAACTTTCCAACTAGTCTGCGGTATCGACCTACATCAGCAAACAATTCCCCTTTCTCGCCACCAAGTTTAATAGTAGAATCCATAGGAGTATCAACACGCCGAACACCTAGCAGACCAATCTCAGAAAGAAGATGAAGCACATATTTCCGTTGAGAGAGAGAGAGATGCCTTGACATGAACAAGCAACTTCAATCCCAAGGAAATACCAAAGTACACCCAGATCTTTATTATGGAAGTGTTGACTGAGATGTTTGTTTAAATCTGCAAACCTAGCAGAATCATTGTTAGAAATAATGATATCATCAACATAAACAATTAGAACAATGGTACCAGTAAAGGAGTGATGAACAAAAACTAAGTGATCAGAATTAGAACGGCTGAGGCCATACTTAAGCACAATAGTACTAAATCTATCAAACCAAGGTTGAGGAGACTGCTTCAGACTATACAAAACCTTTCGCAGCCGACAAACAAGATGTTCACTACTAGCAACAACTTAACCAGGAGGTTGAACCATGTAAACTTCTTCTTAAAGATCAACACGAAGAAAAACATTCTTAATATCAAGCTGATATAATAGCCAGGAATGACTAACAGCAACAAAAAGAAAGATCTTATAGCCTGAATGCCACATCTTCACCGTCTGAAGTTCCTGCTCCTTCCTCTAATTCTGATACCGATGATTTACCTATTGCCTTGCAGAGAGGTAAACACACTTGTACTCAACATTCTTTTGCCAATTTTGTGTCCTATAGTCATCTTCATCTTGTTTTCGATCCTTTGCTTAGGCCTTATCTTCTATTTCTATTCTAGCTTCTTACAAGTAAACTTTGTCTTTTTCTGGCTGGAAACATGCTATGGATGAGGAAATGAGTGCTCTTTATAAGAATCGGACCTAGGAACTTATAGTTTGACCCCCTGAAAAACAAAAGTTGGCTTTCATTGGGTTTACACTGTTAAGGACCTTCTTGATGGTTCTATTGAATGTCTTAAAGCTTGCTTGGTTGCTAAATGGTACACCCATACATATGGGGTTGATTATTTTGAGACCTTTTCTCTTTGATAAACCTGTAAAGGAGAATTATACAGAGAGGAAATAGGCAAAGGGAGACTAGGAGAGGGTATAGAGGGCTCCCCCTCATGACAAGATAGGAGATTAGTATTTAAAACTTGACCAGGCGAGGAAAAGGAAGTGGATTCAAAAAAAGTAACATCTGCACTTACAAAGTAACGACAAGACTCGGGATTGTAACAACAATAACCCTTCTGAGTCCGGGGTATCCGGGAATACCCAAGAAAATCACACTTGCGAGCACGAGGTGATAATTTGTCTTGACTAGGATCCAAAATATAAACAAATGCTACACAACCAAATTAACGAGTGATGTGAAAGGGAGAGAGACGAGGGTATAAAGGAGAGAAGGGGCACCTATGATGCAAAACAACATATGGAATAATGAGATAGCAGGCAGTAAGGATAGCATTATGCCATCAATGTTTAGGTACGTGCATATTGAACATCAAGGTACGTGCAACAACCAACATATGGCAATGCTTTCTTTGAGCAACACCATTTTGCTGCAAGGTGTGAGCACAACTAGTCTGACGTATAATAACATAAGCAACACAAAGAATTTATAACAGATTGTATATATATTCTAATGCATTATTTGAACGAAGAACTTCAATTTGTTTACCAATCTAAACAAAAATTTCATTATAGAATTTAAAAAAGATACTTGGGAGATCAGATCGCTCTTTCATATTAAAGAAACATGTCATATGAGAATAATCATCCACAAATATCAAAAAGTAATTAAAATCATTCAAACTAGAAGAATGATAAGGCTCCTATACGTTTGTATGAATTACATCAAATGACTCAGACTGACGAAGAAGACTCTTACTAAAAAAAGAACTACGGTGATACTTGTCGAATTAACAAGCCTCACATTCCAAACTAGATACACGACTCAAACTAGGAATAGCTTGTCAGATTTGCTCCATGACCCTCAATGGAGAGGTCCTTTTCTTATATAGAAGTCATTTTCCCTAATTACAATATCTCCTAATTACAGCATCTCCTAACATTAAGCATCCTAATTACAAGCATCTCCTTACATTAAGCATCCTAATTACAACATCTCATAACATTAAGCATTGATCTCTAATTCAGGAAAGATATTTATAGATTTGTTTC